>JAAGEH010000417.1:23021967-23194580 GCA_011751065.1 Lasiurus cinereus
AAAAAAATCAGTTTCAGAAAGAGTTCTCATCTCTATAGGAGATGAAACACTTTTCAGTTGAAGGCACTTTCTTTTCTCGTTGCAATATAACAAGTCGAAGATATTGTCACATCTTGTCATTTGAAGAGTGTAAAACTGGGTTATGTGAGTAACAAAAGGCATCATGCATATGTTTGTGTTTAACAAATAATCAATGTTTAAGGGATTATTCTCTATACATAACAAAGGATTTTCCAAATAAGACACCAAGGGGTAGATCTGATCCCAGGTCATGCTTGAGATATAGAGTATTATATCTCTGCATTCCCTAGTATACTGGGGATGCATAATGATTTTAGTCTCTTTAAATCCTAGTGAACTATACCAGCCTAAAGTTTTTTTTATTTTTTTTATTTTATTGTTTCTTTGTTACTCAACCTGCTCCTTGCTTCTTTCCATGCTAGATTGTGTGAATTATAACAGTCTAAAGCACAGTAAAGTGGAGGTGATTATCAGAATTTGAAATGCTGTGACATTTGGCTGCCAAAAAGTAATTGATTTATTAGAGACATTACAATACATGCATGATTCAACATAAGAGGTTTCTTTAAACTTATTCAGTATCAAATCCTGTGGGAGACTATTTGCTTTCAGCACCGCGGACAGAAACCCTCTTTCATTCCTATTCAGTGGGCCTCATGCAAGTAAATATTACAGCTCAACAGTAGCACTCAATCCGGTGGCCACTGTATGATTCAATTTAACAGCTTTAACAATTCCAACTGGCAAGTACCAGAATAGTAATACATTGTTTTGCACTTACGTTGCCACAAAGTGGAACCGGGGAGAGGAGAGGATGCATTTATATTATTATTATGACGATCACAGTGTTGCAGCTAAAGATAAGGATAATATTTCACAACAAATCAGATGAAGCGCAGAACGTTCTGGAAGACATTTGACTGTTCCCTAACAAGCCGCTTCTTAGCAATGCTATACTTCAAAAACGCTATGCAAGGAGCCGTAATTGAGTTCAGTGGCCCCACACCTGCGCAACGAACCAAGCAGACTAACAAAATGCCGAACGCTAATGAAAATCTTGTTGTGGAAACCCCAGTGGGGCGTGGGGTAAAATGCGGGGAAGATTAGGATCTAGGCCTTAACGGCTGTGAACTCATATGCTGATTACGACAAGGTAAGCCCCTAGTTCCTTTCCAAAGGCTTCAGGCAACAGGGTTCAAAAACTTTTTAAAAAAGAGACAGTCTTCATTCAGAATACCGTTTGCTTCCATATACAAAGCTTATGGATTATCAGTGTTTCCAAGTCACTGTATTCATCCTCAAACGCATGTAATAAGAAATGAAAACTAATAACGGAGCCATCTAAGGGGATTTTCCTGAATAACTCCCATTAAACTGAATTATAGAATACGTATCTATGTGGGGGCCCGAATGAGAAATATTTATGGAACATGAGGTGATGTAGGTTTCAGAGACCATTCAGAAGGGAAACTGCCTTCTTATAGATGGGAGAGGGTGGGTCGACAGGATCAAGTCACTAGGCTGGGGTGTGACGGATATGCACATGGTATATGCTTATTACTTGTTTGGGGGGAAAAGGAGGTGGGGATAAACTTTAATAAAATGTAAGTTATATTTTTTCCTTTGTTATCAAGAAGAGCTGCAATGATCCTTCTCACTTAACAGAATGTCTATATAACTAAACATCATTCCTATTTTACTGTAAGAAAACTCAAAGTGAAGTTTAAAGCTTAGCATCATCATTTATGCTGATATTTGTGGTTGCCATTGAGGTATTCTCCTTTCTTCTTGGACCTTTACATATTTATTTCATTCTATTATTTTGTGTTTTATTATAACATGCCTCAAATTTATTGTGACAAGAGCGGAATAACTGTGAATAACTTGATAAAGATCACATTTATGGATAATTTAATATTGTTTTAAATATGCCCTGGATGGTTGACCAGTGTGTTTTTTGTGAATGCAGGTCATTTGTCCATTTTAAAACTTGGGGGTGATGGATGAGTGCTCATTTGTTCATCAGTAAAGCATGGGGGTGGGAAGAATATTAAAAATCAGATGCAAATAATAACAATTTCATTAGTGTAGACATAGGCCACCTAAGGGAAGAAATATTTTATTCAGAACATTTTTTTAAATATGGAAAAATGTAAGTTATAAGAATTCATCATTTTACTTGTCAATGGATTAATAGATTCAAAACAAAGAAAAAATGGGCAATTCAGTTTGTTAGTCAAATAATTGCATTAAGTGAGCTGTGTCCACTTTTTGTCCCTGATTTTATTTTGTCATTCAGTTATTGGGTACCCGTTGTATTTGAGGTGCTCTGTAGTGCCTGAGCATTCAGAGATGGAAGCGAATTACTGTTCTCCGGAATCTCTACTCTCTATTAACATCTAATACACTGAAATACTGTAAGAAGCTAGAGAAACCAAAAAAAAAAAAAAAGAGGGTCAAACTAAATTGCTTCCAGGTGGAAGGGATCAGGGGAGGCTTCCAGATCTGAGTGTAGATTTAAAGGGCTCAGAGGAGTTAGCTGTGTGAACACTGCATGTCTACCAATTCAAGGAACTAGAGTGGGTGCACAGGAGGGAATTTTGGGGTATGGTTAGGCAGGAGCTGTGAGAGAGAGAGGTGGGGTGCGGGGTGGGGAGATGAGAATCTAGGGCACTGCAGTAAAGGATAAGATTGCAGAGATGTAAATGTGCCAGTCCTGAAGATTCTTGTTTTATACATTCAGCAGCTAAGGATGTTCCACATGATTAACCTGTAAGAAAAGTGAATATTTTAAAATATTGTAAGTAGATGACATTTAGACTTCTGAAAAGATAATGAAAAGTCATTCTGGAAGATGGTGTAGAGAGGGGACAACAGGAGCACACTCTACCGTCACAATTTCAGGGGAGCAGTGAGAGGAGCCCCAAAGTTATTAGCCCTGATGATGGAGAAAATAGGGAGTCAAATGATCCTTCCTCAGCAAGGCTCCATGGGAGTTGGTGCCTGATTGGAATGGCGAGTAAGGGAAATAAAGAAGGATCGAGAAAACCCTTGATTTCGGTGTACTGTGGCACAGTGGTTTAGCATGTGAGCACCTGTCTATAGTACCATGGCATGTTCCTTAACCTTTCTCTGCTTCTGTTTCTTCACCTAAAAACGGGGCTGATCATAATGATAATGTTATTTTGCATACAGTTTGAGAAAGTTATTAGAAAATCTGATTTTCTTGAACCTATTTCTTTCTTTTTTTTTATTTTAATCCTCACCTGAGGATATTTTTCTATTGATTTTTAGAGAGAGTAGAAGAGGGAGGGAAAGACAGAGAGGAATATTGGTATGAGAGAAACACATCCATTGGTTGCCTCCTGCACAAACCTCATCCAGGACCTGGGCCGGGGAGGAGCCTGCAACCAAGGTCTATGCCCTTGACCAGAATTGAACCCCAGATCCTTCAGTCTGCAGGCCAACGCTCTGTCCACTGAGCCAAACCAGCTAGGGCTTGAACCTCTTGAAACAATGATGGGTGTCAGTTTAAGATCTCTTGGTGTATATATAGAAGAGGCACTGAGAAAGGCGACTGGGTTTGGATAAAACAGGTGATTCCTTCAGGATGGGGTTTCTCATTCCCTTTGTAGTGTGTATTCACAGTTTAATAAATTATTGCACAATCTGTGAAGATGAAAGAGTGTAAGAGTGTCCTTAAAGTGGGCAAAAGAATCTAATAGAGAGGTGTTGGAGATGATTAGCAAAGGTATTGGGACAACAGAAGGAAGTTGACAGTCACGCTAAGTCAAACATGACTTTTAAGGAAGCTACTGAGTAGTGATGGATTATTATTAAAGGCAGGAGTTCGCCAAGCAGTAAAGCAAACACCTTCAAAGGAACAAGGAAAATGGAGGGCAAAACAAGTGCTCAAGTCTTTAAAGGAACAGGACAAGTGATAGAAATTGTATGCAACTGAACAGCTTTTCTAAATAAGTAGTTCTGGTCTGTTCCTGATTGGAGAATTACAAGCTCATAGGTTTCTAAGCCCAGAGAAGAAAAACAAAACCAAGTTCTCCCAGGGTTTTCTGTAATTTGCATCCTGCAGCTGGCCATAAACATAAAGGCCTGAGTCCCTATCTCTGTAAGTCGGATCCATTTGTAGTCACCATTTGTAGCTCCCACCTTCACTCCACCTCTTCTCAGACGATGAGCAATTAAACACCATGGAGGGTCTGCCAGGAAGTTACCCTCCCGTTGTTTTCTACTGTCACCAACCCCAGGCAAACATGAGGCCATTTCCGGAAAGAGTTTCACAAGAAGAAGAAAAAGAAATGAGCAGAGAGAAGAGGAAAGAATTGATCACTTGGGTTCACCACTATTTGGATATGGTCAGTCACATGAACTATAGATTAAAGCCACTTAATTTATTTCAGGTTCTCTGAATAAGTTAGAATGCATGAGGAGGTGAACCGTTCTCCTAAAGACACCAGTGATGGTTACCCAGCAAACACCATGGCATCTTCTTGGTAGGCTTTCTGCCGATCTTGATGTAGTTGCTACCACTCTTCTTCCTGACATTCTCCCTTTTCCAATTTTTCATGAAACCTCTTTCTCCTGACTTGCACCCAGCTCTGATCCACTCCATATCAGTCTCCCTCCCCCATCTTTCTGTTCACGTTGGTCCTTCTCATAAATCAGAAATGGCTGCCTTCCTCCGAGTTCCATCTTTGAGTTTCCTTCCTTCATATATTTTCCAGGAAATGCTACCCAGACAGGGAATTAGCCCGGAAGTATTCCTTTGGGCCATCCTCAGGGTGTGCTCTGCCTTTGCTCTTTTCTAAATTTCCACTTGATTACACGTTTCTTACTGGGCGTCTGAATCTGCATGTCCTGCCGACCACTTGAACTAAACATAGTTCAAGCTGTTCTTATTATCTTCTGCACCTAACTGGGTGCTTGGTGTTAATCAACAGAGATTGATTCAGGCTGACTTAACAGAAAAAGGGATTGATTGCGAGTTATTTTAGAATTCAAGTAATTGACAGAAGGTTGATTCAAAAATGGGAAAGAGGTCAATACACAGAAAAATATCACCACGCGTGGAGTCTCCAGGGCAATGCGGCCACCACAGCTAACACGGGCATTTTCTTGGCCCTCTGACACCTCTGAGAAACCAGACACCTCAACAAGAATAGATTTCAAACTGTCTCTGCCTCTTTTCATCACTTTCTATAGCGGCAACGTCCTTGGCAAGGGCATTGGTAGACAAAGAGCAGTAGATATGCCCATTTTACAGTGACTGGAGTACAATACTGCAATTCTTTGATGGTACCAGATTTCAGATTAGACTCAAGCCATCTAGGATTTCTTAAATAGAGGCAGATTCACATTCTGGGTAGTGGCTTAAAATAATGGCAAATGCACTCTGCATGCTACTTGAGGTTGGTCTTTCCTTCAGTTGGGCAAGGGAAGACTTACCTCATGGAACTTGCAGCGTGCATTTGCCATTCTTTTCTTAACAAACAACACCAACATACATTCAGTCAACTCAGCTAGCAGCCTCAAAATCATCTGGAAGCTTTTCTTTTTCTTTATTAAACACATCTATGTTGCTGTTGTTTATTTAAGTCACCAGGATTTGCAATTGCATCTATCAAATCTTCCTTCACTCTTTCTCACTCTATCTTTCCATTCTTAGGTCAGCCCTGTGCCATTTCTAAAGAGGACTTTAGATACTTTCAAGCAATGATGAGGTTATTGGTGTTAAGGGTATGGGCTCCCATATCAGACCATATTTCTACCACTCACTAGCGCGGTGATGCCAGACATTTTACCTCATCTTGTAAACTAGAGTTACTGCAAGGATTGATTGAGGCAATATGTTTAAAACATTTCGATAGCTCACAAACAACAGGTATTCAATGAAGGTAAGGTCATGGGAAAAGTGAAAAGTGGTGGTGACGGGTGAGGCCGTGAAGATGGTAATAGTGGTGGCAGAGATAGTCTTAACTACCTCTAATCGGCACTCTCTGAGACATGCAGTGTTTATTGCTGTCAGCATTATCTTCCCAAAGCATAAATTTGATTTTGTTAGTCTCTTGCCTGGAATCCTTTGATGGCTCCTGTTTCCTATGAGATAAAATCCAAATGTGTTAGTAAGTCATATAAAGTCCCGCAAAACAGACCTAAATTATGTTTCTACCACTGCTTTCTGCCACTCATGCTATTTCCGCTTCCTATAGCATGGAAGGTTGCTTCTTTGCATGCAACCTTGCAACTCCTGCATTTCCTCTGTGGCCCAAACACATGGCAGCTGTCTTTGCATTCCCCCTCCTCACTCCCTCCCTCCAGACCCACTCCCTGTGTTCCCACCACGCTAGGTTCACGCCTTTCACACCGCTCTGCAGCAATGATTGCAGATGTCATCAGTTTCTGCACCTGCTCTTGTGCCCTGGAATTGAATGCTCCTGTCTTATGTGCATCTCTGTCATGTGGGACTGGCACATAGTAGGTGCTCAGCGAGTGCTTTTTCAGCTGCTGAATTCATGGCCACACTTGTGATGAGTCAGTGAAGATCCAGAGAGAGGTGTGCCAGCGTCTTTCAGATGAGCGCATCTTGTCCCCCTGGCCACCTTGGCAGTGACAGGAACCGGCCGAGCGTTTGAGAACCTTGACTCCTGCCACTCTGCTTTAATCATTTCCAGTTTGCGCTTGGCACCAGCCACCATGCTCGAAACTTTGACAGAATACCGGGAAGACCTTTGTTTTTTTTCATGAAGAAATATTAATTCCAGTAGAAAGTTTAGATGAGAGGACATCATACTTATGGGACTCGGGAGCCAAATTTGCAATCACCATTAATGGAAAGAGCCAGAGGGCTGTGTGTCCTCACAGGATATTCTGAAATAGAAATTACCACCTTTGCAAACACGGGTGCCATTTGCATAAGCTCCATGTCCCTTGCAGAACCCAAGGCAAGGATATCTTCTCTAGATCTACGAAGTTGTAGAAATTTTAGATCCCCTGGACAAAAAATAAAATTAAGTCACAGATTCTTGCTTAGGTGATCTGCCACATTCTTCGTGGCATTTGAAAACACATACGGGTACTGGATGAAACAAAATGATCTAGTTCAGTGGTTCTCAACCTTCCTAAGGCCGCGACCCTGGCATACAGTTCCTCATGTGGTGGTGACCCCCAACCATGAAATTTTGCTACTGTTATGTATCGTGATGTAAATATCTGCATTTTCCGATGGTCTTAGGCAACCCCTGTGAAAGGGTCATTCGACCCTCAAAGGGGTCGCGACCCACAGGTTGAGAAACACTGATCTAGTTGGAAGCAAGAGGAAGAGACCAGCTGAACTCAGAACATGATTCTCAAGACATTGAATTATTGAAAAATACTCTTATGAAAATGCGTGAACACCTTCAAGACTGTCACATGGTCCAGAAAGAATCCCCATGACATGCGAAGTTCTGGCGAGCAGGGTTGGGCAAGTGCTGGTGTGAAATGCTTTCATCCTGGTCCCCACGCTCTGATGCAGAAATAAAGGGTTTCAGTGGGCACATGGACATTATGAATAGACATGTATGACAACTGTGACATTATGAATAGACCACTACTTCTCACTTTTCCCATGACCTTACCTTCATTGCATACCTGTTGTTTGTGAGCATTCAAGCTTACTCTCGCTGATCTAAAGGATTGTATGGACTTCCTATGATCAGAACCTACATCACCAAGTGCTCTATGGCCAGGCATCCACCATTATTACTTCAGAATCTGATGCCTTCACCCCTTTACCCTCCCACAGTACCAACAGCACTTCTTAGGAGTTACATGGAGAATGTTACCTATGTTGTTACTGTGGAAAATTACTCCATCTCAGCATCTTCTATCCCTACAATTGAACTAAAATAGGAAAGAGAGGAAGGACTGCATGTTTCAAATAGTTTGTTTTCATGTTGGAGACCCTTGAACGGACTGCATGTGGTGGTATCCTGGTTTTTCCTGCCCCATCTCCTCTCTCAAACCTCAGAAGAAAGAAATTCCTCCAAAACTCCCCTCCTCTTACTAGGTCTAAAGGAAAGGTTTCCTTCCCTCTCTCCCTTTTGCTGTCTTGGAGAAGCGAGGTGAAGCCGGGCTGACCCAGTGACCTGCAGATCACTGCCTACTTGCAAAGAAGGCGCCTGTCCCCGACCCATTCTCTTTGGACCCTTCTTGGCCTGGGAGTGGAGGACACTTGTCCTTTCCAGGTTCTGTGGTCCACAGATAGCTGGGCCTCTGTTCTGTCTGTTAACACTTTTCTACCGACTATTGGGTAAGTAGAGCCGGTTGGCTCCAGGCAGAGCTGCTTCTTTCTGTGCCAGGCCCTGCCACCCTCCCAGTCCTCTGCCTGGCAGCGAGGCAGGTAGAGTCCACCTTTGATCCCACCTGAAGCTTTGCCCCATCACCTCAATGTTAGCAGCTGGAAGGAAGGACCAGGGAAGAACCAGCACCCTAGAACTTCATTGGTGCATTTCCTGCTTTGATGTCATTCCAGCACCGGACAGTATGTGGTATGCAAAATTAGCTGCCCAGTGTCTGGCAAGAAGACTATTCAGTCACGGGTAGTTGGCCCTCAGTCCGAGTTACATGGCATGATCCATGAACTCTCCCTATCAGCCTAAGCTACAGGTCACCGGGTCAGATTCTGCAATGTAGAGGCAACGTTCCTGAAACAGTATGGCTGGGCCTTCTGTTTTCATTGTTTGAGTTTCTGTCGGCTTGGATTATGATATCATTCTGCCTCAGCACAGAACTCCTTTGCTGAGACTGTTTATGCAGTGTAACAACTTGATGATGGTATTTGATCCACTACTCCTCTAGTTCCTTTAAAAAAGCCTCCAGTCAGTTCAATGTTATAGAAGTAGGAGACCTCCTTGACAATGGAAAACAAAATGAAAAGTTCTGTGTATTTGATGTAGAAGACATTATATCCTTCAATAGCAAATCCTCTCTCTGTGTCTCTATTGCTCACACTCTCCCTCCTTCCCTAATGTGTCTGTATGCATGTCAGTCTGCATTTACATATGTATTTATAGGTCTGCATACGTATAGTCAGGTAGATGTACAAACATATTTGCACACACATTTTCCAAGAGATAGCAAACCTTTTCCAGTTTCGCTTGAGATCCTCATCTCACTTTTCTTTCTCAAGAGAGGACATCCCCTCCATGAGAGCTTGGCTCTGCAATTAGTCCGCATATACAGTTCACACAAAGTTTGTCCTGTGCTTGCCTAATGAGAAACAACACCCCAAATGGGAGTGTGATCCTTCCAGCTATTCCATTGCATGCAGTTTGGGTATACCACAAATAGTTACCTTCTTCCTTCCCAATAGTTCGTAAATGGGCCATGTTAATTGACTCCAAAACAAATGGACACGCATTGCTAATTTTGCTGCATATAGAAAAAATATTTTAAAAAAGAATATCTGGTGAGTGTCTGCTGAAAAAGTCACCAAAGAAGTCACCTCGGGCCTCAGAGTGGAAGGCAGTGGAAGGCAGTTTGCTGAGAGCTGGAAAGGGAGCTGGAGATAGGCAGGGGGACTTGCTTGAGAACAGCCATTACTCTCCCTTTGTTTTTGGCCTTGGACTCCCTGTTGTTTGACCTTGCTCTGTGCTCAGGCAAATAAAGGGTCAAGGCCTTCGGAAGCAGATAGCTGTGCTGGACCTGATTCCTCCTAATCAGAAATAATGGCCTGCTTACCTGCTAATCCCTTTTCCACCCTAGAAATGAGAGATTAGGAGAAGAAAGAAGCAATTCTAACCTGTTCTGCCTTGGGCGGTTAAGAAGATGATTGAAATCAATAGACTCCCAGGCTTGGGGGAGCCCCCTGGATTCCACATTCACTGAGGACAGAAAGGAACCCCGGTGGGAGCCTTCGGTGACCAGAACCCGAGCACTGAGCCATTGCACGCAGCTCTCCCTTCCCGGAGGAGCCTGAGGCTTCCTTGCCTCCATCTTATGATGATGCTCTGCCCTTGAGGAATGTAGATCATAGGGAGAGCATGATGAAGCCAGCTGGGAACCAGATCGGCAAAGTTAAAGGAATCGGTCCATGGCTGACTGATCCATGAGTAGATTAGTTTGTCTAGTTCTCCCAGCCCCAAATCTCCTCAGTGGCAATCTGACAAGTCTCAGGTCTCCCAGGTAGGCCCCTCTTTCCAGCTGGGCTCTAGCATCAGCTCCCTGGAGAGCCTACAGGACCCCTGGACTTCACAATGACAGCAGCAGATGGAGACAGGGCCCCGCATCGGCAGCTCACCCCCTTTTCCTCCCCAATAATGTTCTAGCTCCCAGAGCAAGGCATCCCAGCCAGACCTCCTTATTTTTCTTTACTGATACCAAAGCACTATCAGTTAAGTTGCCTAATTTGATTCTCACAAAAACTCTAGAACAGCGGTTCTCAACCTGTGGGTCGAATGACCCTTTCACAGGCGTCGCCTAAGACCATCGGAAAATGCAGATATTTACATCACGATGCATAACAGTAGCAAAATGTCATGGTTGGGGGTCACGACCACATGAGGAACTGTATGCAAGGGTCGCGGC
Organism: Lasiurus cinereus; assembly: GCA_011751065.1. Taxonomy (NCBI): domain Eukaryota; kingdom Metazoa; phylum Chordata; class Mammalia; order Chiroptera; family Vespertilionidae; genus Lasiurus; species Lasiurus cinereus. Next base: position 23,032,573 of record JAAGEH010000417.1, read on the forward strand.
CTTAGGAAGGTTGAGAACCACTGCTCTAGAAGGAAAGACAATGATAATAATTTCCATTGTATGAATGGATCCTTAGATATCAACCCTTTGGCCTTAAAGTGTACTGTCCCAGCGTCCATGGCACTGCCCCTTAGGCACCCACGGCTGTGGTCTCTCTGACCTTATGCAGGAGGGCTGAGTGCCTGGGTAACTGGGCATGGAGTACCCTTGAGGCTATACTCTCAGAGAGGAGCTAGGGACGCAGACAGGTGCGTGAGCGAGACCGCTGCTTGACCCCACGGCAGGGAGAACATTACTTGTCCCTGAATGACACGAACCACTCATGTGCCCTCCACCAGTCTCCACTTTGTGGGCACAGAGCCGGCCTGTGGTCTGAAGCCCCATGGGAAAGGTGCTCATCTGTGGACCTTTCGGCCTGCCTTCTGGTTGGCTTCGTTTTCTTCATCTTCACCGGGAAGGAAGTTGCTCAGATGCTATGATTTGTATTTCCCCCCCCCCCCTTGTTTTTATTGTGCGCTTTTTAGAGTTGTGTATCCTGAAAAATCACAATGCTCAGCAGCACTTTAGCTGGCTGCTTGGCACCCCCCGCTCCACTTCATCTTTCCTTGGCTGTGCTGCTCAGTCAGTCCCAATATAGCGCTCCGCTCCCACACATCCCTTTGGGGTGAAATGCCTGCTCAGTCTGCTTGGAAAGGCAGTCTATTTTCGGGAAGCGTGATCAAAGGCTCTAATAGCCCCAGATTAATGCATTCATTCCTGGCCAATGGAAGGAGCCACTGCATTGCTCAGCCCGCGCTCCTCACTGGAGGATGTGCCCTGGGTAATGAGCCATTCAGCAGCGGCCACCCCGCACTGCTGGCGACCGGCAGAAGGGGGCAGAGATGGTGCCCAGCAGAGGCAGGGAAGGGGCAGAGAGTGGGGAGCCTCTGGGCACCCCCTGTCCGAGGGAGCAGTTGTTAGAGCTGGAGGGTGCTTGCAGACACACCTGCCCCCGGAGCAGCTGAGAGGCTGCTGCCTTGTGCTGAGGATGCCACAGGGCACAGAGCACCGCCATACTTGGGGAGGCTGAGAAGTGAGGTGCTTGGCTTAGGAAGTATGTCTCTGCTTTGAGCATTGAACTTCTCTAAAGAGTTTTCACTGCTCAGTTGCTTAGTAAACCCTTTCTATTTTAAAAAAAAATATATATATATATTGTTGATTTCAGAGAGTAAAGGAGAGAGAAGAGAGAGAGAGAGAGAGAAATATCAGTGCTGAGAGAGAATCATAGATCAGTTGCCTCCTACACGCCCCGTACTGGGGATCTAGCCTGAAACCAGGACATGCACTCTGACCAGAACCGAACTGTGACCTTCTGGTTCACAGATGGATGGAAACTTAACCACTGAGCTACACCGGCCAGGAAGGCAGTCTGTCTCTGCTTTGAAAGTGACCCTGATTGTGCAACTAGGAGAGTGACATGTGAGAAAGTCCCCAACAATTGTAGTCTGCGCCTCTGAGTAAGTTTTCTATGTGAGGGTTTTCAAAGAGGGGGAAAGAGACAGAGTCAGAGAGAGTTAGGAGACATCCCAAGAGGGTGTGAGCCCCAGGGGTTCTGTGGGATGGTAAAGGGTGGGCTGGTCACTTCCCAGGGGATGTTTGTCTGTAGACATTCTTGTTCGTCCAAGTTTTTGGGGTGGGGGGAGTGTGACGCTGTTAGCATCTAGTGGGTAAAGACCAGGGATGCTACTGGACATCCTGCAATATACAGGGCATCCCCCCATGGCAAGGACACCTCCAGGCCCAAATGTCGGCCAAGGTTGAGGCCGACTGATACGGCTCAGTGGTTGAGTGTTGACCTATGAAGCAGGAGGCCACAGTTTGATTCCTGTCAGGTTCCATGCCACATATGCAGGCTTAATCCCCAATGGGGACCAGCAGGAGACAGCCAATCAATGATTCTCTCTCATCGTTGATGTTTTTATTTCTGTCCCCCTCTCCCTTCTCTCTGAAATAAATTATATATATCCACACACTAATAAAAGGATAAAATGAAAATTGGTCAGGATGCCTTCGCAATAATTACCGAACAGAAAACTGTGTGATGTGACAAGACTGGTGGGGGGTTAGTGAAGGACAACCAAATGACAGAACAGCAGGCTGCATGGGGCCACCAGGCCTGCGGGGGTGGGGAGCATTGCGGGGCAACCAGGCCAGCAGGGGAGAGCAGTTGGCGGCAACCAGGCTGGCAGGTGGGGCTGTTAGGAGCCAGTGGTCCCCGATTGTGAGAGGGTGCAGGCTGGGCTGAGAGCCCCTCCCCACCCCGGATGCATGGATTTCTTGCACTGGGCCTCTAATATATATATATGAAAGTGCCAAGGTTGGGAAGCTCTGGATAGCCCAAGCCCATCCTATCACAGGTGAGAAGCTGGAGAACAGAAAATGCCTGGCACGGGACACCCTGATGGAGAAGGCCGCTGAGGGGGCAGAGCCTGTCTCTTCTCTCGGTGCCCCGCGCTGAGAACTGAGGCCTGCTTTCACATCCCACACTGATCAGGACGTTCAGCAATGAACTTGTTTCCTAACTCCAGAGCACCCTCCCCAGCCCACATCTCCGGGAGGAGAATCCCATGGCTTGCCTCTATGAACTCATGAGGCTCCCCAGCCACACGGTCTGGGCAGCTGTCTTCTGGGGGTTAACTGATTATATCTGTTACCCAGTTTCGAAGTGGATGGTTCCGCTGATGAAAACAGGAATGGCCAGAGGAGCTAGCCCCAGCCATCAGGAGGCACTGTATATGCAGCGCTGTTGCGAACAGCTCCCCAGGAGGGTGGAGAGGAGACCCCCTTCATGAGCGTGACTGCCTCTCACAATTATTAAATATCGATCCCTCTCAGCAGGGCCTGGGCCTGGTTTCAAAGGGGAGGTGGTGCATTAACTCATTCTAATCTCGTCTAGACCCAGAGCGTTGCATCCCTGGTGGTCTCTGCTGACCCCGGTTCTCTGATTGACAGTGTGGATGGGAGCGGACTCCTTTGCCCACCAGTTTGATTCTTGGGAATAAGCATATATGAGTTGCTTGTCTGGAGTTAGAGGAGATGTGGGGTGTGAGCACCAGAGCTTAATAAAAAGCAAAGAAGCCCAGCTGAGGATGAACAGCAATTACAGGGAATTCGATTAGTCTCTGTGCATCATAAACCTGGGCATTTTCTGGTGTGGATGGTGGATGGCATTGGAAAGGTCCAGGGTGTGGGAGCCGATAGAACGGCAGACAGGCCAGAGATAAGAGCAAATAGGAAAGTCCATAGTGTGTGCTAATGGGACCGACATTTATTCTTCTGTGTGTCTTTTTAAGCGTCTAGGCAGAACACCAAAATATACAGCCAGCTAGCAAAGAAAGAACCCGCATGTATTTAAAGGACAGCGTTTTAACCAATATTTCAGCTTGGAGACACCAGTCCTATGTTCCCTGGAGATGCGCGGCTCTGGGGAGGACAATTGAAGTTACTGATTTACCTTCAGTAGCACAGACCTGTTTTGAAAGTATCGCCCAGTGACAGGTTTTCTGTTTAGCTTTTCTGGGTTACTGAACACAGCCATCTCAGTAAAAGAAGAGTAGCTCCTAGCCCCCTGTATCCTTTGAAGACCAAGTGCCTTCAAGGAAGAAACTGAACTTGGACTTCTTCAAAGCATGTTGACACTTTCTCTGGCTTCATGACAAGCAGCAAGTTCTGTCATAGGAAATGTGGCTGCCCTGCCCTCTGATTCAGACTAGGAGTGTGTGTGTGTGTGTGTGTGTGTGTGTGTGTGTAAGCATGTAAGCACATACACACAGAACATCTGTGTGGCTTTGGGGTGTGCATGGCAGTAACAGTTTGATCATCCCAGTGTCAATCGTTAGGCTGTGAAATGTTTTACCAGAAACATGTCACTTACTGGCAGAGCCACAGGAAAAATAAAGTGCACGACTCAGTTCAAACATCCACATGAACACTCATCTGTTGTACCCCTACTGTGTGCAAGGAACACTGCTTCATGCTGCGGGTGTGAAGGTGGAGCACAGAAAAGAGTTAAATGTATTAGAGATCGTTCCTTTGTGAGTCTCATCATCTAGCGAAGGTGGCAGGTATACATACCAACAGTTACTAGGACAGAATGTGACACGCTGTATGAGAATAGATTGAACAAAAGCCTGCAGAAGGACAAAGAAAGGAGGAATTGATTCTGACCAGGGAGATTATACATTCCAAATCTATTTAGTGTGCCCTCACTATGTGCTGGGCTCTGTTCTAGGCAGAAAGGAAGAGTGAGCAGACGTGGATATCATTCTGTCTTCTTGCAGTTTACAGCCCAGTGATCATAGAGAAACAACAGACAACAAACACATCCAGGAGAACTGGATGGAATGGAAAGGTGCCATACACAACGCTAAAGCAGAGCAATGGGGAGAGCAGGGAGCTAGTTTAGACAGCACAGCCAGGAAGGATGCATAATGTGACCATGGAAATGAGACATAACTGTTAACTCGCCATCTGAGTACCTAGGAAAGAACATTGCAGGAGAGGGGACAGAGACTGCAAAGATCCGAGGGAGGAACCAGCTTGGCACCTTGGAGGGAAAGAATGTGGGTCATGGGACTGGAACCGAGTGAATTCTGGGCAAAGCAGTGCACAATAAAGTCACTGCTCCTCTGGGGCCAGCTGTGCCAGCTCTCAGAGACACAGGTGCGCACTTCCACTTCCTTTCTAACTGCAGGCAGGTGCCAATGGAGGTTTTCAGGCAGAGTATGATAGTATCTGATTTATATTGTTTTTAATCATTCCTGCTATGACACAGAGAATAAAACACTGTGCAAATAGTAGAAGCAGGGAACCAGAAGAGAAATGTCAGACATGGGTAGGAAAATGATATCAAGTCAGTGTGAACATTTTTTTTCTTCTTTCAAATATACTTTTATTGATTTCAGAGAGAAAGGGGGAGGGAGAGAGAGTTAGAAACATCAATGATGAGGTAGAATCATTGCACTCCCTACACTGGGGATCGATCCCACAACCTAGGAATTGAATCATAACCTTCTGGTTCATAGGTCAATGCTCAACCACTGAGCCAGGTCAGCCAGGCAAGAATGTTGTTTTTGAGATAAATGGAACAGGATTTAGGGAAAGGGGAAAAGAGAAACCACAGATGATTCCTGTGCTGTTGTTTCCAACAGTTGGGTAGATGGTAACATCATGAACAAGGATGGGGTGATTAGGATGTGAGGTAGGGTATTCATAATAAGGGATTACTATATTTGAGGCATAGTAAGTGAATCTGTCTATTGAACCATTAAATAAAGAGGGCAAATAGGCTAAATCACTCTCCTTTATTGAGCACACAATATATGCTCAATATCATGTGTATGGATTCATTGAATCCCCAGAGTAGTCCTATAGGAAAGGCACTCATTAGATCGTATTTTATTGCACACAGCTAAAGAGTGTGTTGAACCAGAATATGATCTATGAGAGTGAAGAGGAGAGATGAGGACTGGGCATGGACTTGGAAATATGAGCATCTTGATGGTAGACAAAGCCAATGCTGACATGAGAGAGCATTATAGTTTGAGAAGAGACCAGCGATCCAGCAGGACGGGCCAACACTTAGAGTTTGAGTTTGAGAAGGTGTGGCCAGTAAGATAGAAGGAAAGCAAAGAGAGTGTGAGTTTGTGAAGTCAAAGAAGGAAGTAGGTATCTGGGTCAAATGCTGCTGACAGGTTACGGTAATAAGGATAGAAACTCACCATTAGATCTAGTAAGATGTAGCACCTTGGATTTGTTCACAAAGAGATTGGGCAAAACCATTCTGGTTGGAGTAGTGAACATGCATGTTTGTTTGTGTGTTTCTGTTTTCGTCCACTTAGCATGTGCTAAATAATTTATATGAATTATCTTAGTCACTCATCATAAGCATCCTATTCGGTGCTATTATTATATGCACCCGGTGGATGAGGACATGGAGAAGCTGTTTCAAAAACACATGATGAATAGAGAGTAGGCCAGGATTGGAGACTGAGTCTGATTAGTTCTGGAACCTGAGCTCTTGGCCTCAATGATAGCTGGGAGCTTTCTAGATGGCTCTGGAACTTGAGCTCTTGGTATAGTGATATTCGGGAACTTTCTAGATGGCTCTGGAGCCTGAGCTCTTGGCTGCAGTGATAGTCAGGAGCATTCTAGACAGCCTTCAGTGGCTACTAATGCATGCATATAGAGAGGAATGCATATTTGTTGGCCAAGAGTAATTAGAGAGAAGAGGAGAAAGGTAAGTGGGAGGGAAGGGGCATTCAGATATGTCAAACCAAGGACTTAAAACTTTATCCCCTGCCTGGCGGGAACCAGAAAACATTTGAGTTTTACATTAATTCTTTCCTTCACAATTGGTCCTTCAGCCAATGCACATTGAGAGGCTGCCCCATGGAAGGCGCAGGCTGGGTACTGAGGGAGACACAAAGGTGAGAGCATGATGGCAGACCTTAAAGCCCTTAGCAAATAGAGCAGAGAAAGGTACAGCCCTAAAGGATGCTAAGCTATCAGCATAGTACCAGGGAGGAAGTACCATTCCAACCACGGAGGCAGTGGCCGCCCCGCCCCGTGGGGACAGGGGTAGCCCTCCAAGATCAAAATGCTGAGCAGTTTCATCTGAGTGGCCCTGAGAAGCGAGTCTGGGCAGAGGCAGAAGCATCATAAACAAAGACGTGAGTAACAGAGGCTGTCATGCTGGGACAGTCAGAGTCCGGGTGGCTACAGGGTTAGTTCCAGATGACAGAGGGCCTTGAACGACAAAGTATGACTTATTCAATTCTATTCCGACAACATCTCTGAGTAACGCAACATAAAAAAAATCAGAAAGCATCACCAGCTGGAATCCAGGAATGGAAAAGTGTCCTGGGTAGAGAATGTGGGAGACTGCGCAGCCTGGTGGAACAGAGCTGTCTGCCTCATTCGTAAGGAGGGGGTTCATTCCAGGTGGAAGACGTCAAGGGACTTACGTTCTGAACTTTCATCTGGCGCGAACACAATATCTGTGTCTGTGTGCCTTTCTGTGACCGGACGTTCTTTGGAGAGAGTGGCCAGGCTTTGTAAAGTGCACAGATACATGAATGTTGCTCACAGAGACATCTCTACGGGGAAGGACAGATGCCCGTGTGAGGACCACGCGATTGCATTTGCCACAGTAAATGATCAGAGGCTCTCCAACTCCTCTGGACCAGGACAGAAGGCCCTCCCCAATGATGCTGAGAGCAGCCGGCCACCTGTCAGGATCCACCGACATCCTGATGGGCCATTTCCCCCCGCTGATCTGATGAAGGATAGAGAGATCTTATCGAATCCCCAACTTGCTCTTTTGGGTATAAAGTTCACGTGTAAATATATATATAATATTTTACTTCTGTTGCCCACGCGTTTTGTTCCTCCCGAGTGCGAGAGGGCCCGGCTCCTTTTAATTAGTTTCCGGATGGTGGCGTCTCCACCTAGAGGCGAGTGGTTCCGTCCCCCCAATCTCAGGGGGAGATAAAGGAATCTAATAAAGACATGCGGTGCTTCTAGGTGATGCGTTTGACAAGCTTTGTATTAACAAGAAGTCATGTTGAAACTTCTCTCTCTCCCCCACCGCACTCGCTCCGCTCCACACTGTGACATTTCGCAGGGGATTAGCAGAGCTCGGCCGTGGCTGAGAACTTGTAGCTGGAAACCGCCCGCCTGCCTCCCGCCTTGGAGCCGGAAAGGAAGGGCCTGCACCTTGATCTGCTGCAGACCTTAACCTTTAGGAGGGATTTGGTGGCAATAAGGCCTCGGAACAAAAACTCACTTGAAAACCAAGTGACAAGTCACCCTGGACCGCATTCTGGGCTGCAGGCATTCCAGGCCGGATAATGAGATGTTTCTTGCACTTGCTCCAGTTATTCCCAGAGACAACGGTACAGGGAGTGGAGGCGTAGCTCTGGTTTTTAAGTTTCCGGCTGAAGCCGCCCGAGTGGCTGATGGAGGGAGGCGGGAACTCCCTCTGGGGCCACCCGCCTGGCGCGGAACTGGGCCCTGCAGATACCCGGGGAGAAAGGAGAGGCTGGGGAAGAATGGGTACCCTTCCACCACCACCGAGGGATGGGTTGCGGGGACTTCGCCACCGCCCTCCTCCTGCGCTCAGCGCAATTCCCCGCCGCCTATGGTTTTATAGCTCGTGTTGAGTGCATAACTCTCAGTGCTTTCAGGCAATTAGGAATTAAAGTGCTGATGACACCACGGAGGCAGCGGAAAATGTAAGCGAGCCCAGCACTGTTGGCAGCCAGCAGATCCACAGCCCGGAGAGGCAGGCTTTGGCTTAGCAGATCACAGGGGCACCGGGAGGCAGGTGCCCTGTCCCTGCCCTGCTGCCTCCATCCAACCCAGATGGGCAGCCCGGGAGAGGGGCCTGGTGGCGCCTGCTGTCTGGCCCTCTTAAGGGCCAGAGGAGACCGGGAGCACAAAGGAGCACTGCCAGGAGCCCGAGAGGCTAAGGTGGCACGGGCATCACACGCGCATGCTGGCTTACTTGTGCTGTCTCAAGATGGAGAGGCACGGGTTGCCCCTGGGGGTGGTGAGGGCATTCACTGTGGTCGGAAGGCCATTCCTCTCTCCACAAGGTGGCTTTCTGAGCAGGCGCAAGAGCATCTAAGGCAGTGGTTCTCAACCTTCCTAAGGCCGCGACCCTTGCATACAGTTCCTCATGTGGTGGTGACCCCCTACCATGAAATTTTGCTACTGTTATGCATCGTGATGTAAATATCTGCATTTTCCGATGGTCTTAGGCCACCCCTGTGAAAGGGTCGTTCAACCCCCAAAGGGGTCGCGACCCACAGGTTGAGAACCCCTGATCTAAAGGGAAGGGTTAGCTAGCCTCTTTCTGAATTTGGAGAAAAAAATGAGCTCTGTTGAAAAGGAGGTGTGTCCTAGCCGGTTTGGCTCAGTGGATAGAGCATCAGCTTGCGGATCAAAGGGTCTCCGGTTTGATTCTGGTTGAGGGCAGGTACCTCAGTTGCAGGCCCTAGCCAGGGCTTTCTCACATCATTTCTCTTTCCCTTTCTCTCTCTCTCCTTAAATATCAATTTAAAAAATCCTCTATTAACAAAACAGAAGAAGAAGGAGGAGAAGGAGGAGATGAAAGAGGAGGAGGAGGAGGAGGAAGAGGAGGAAGAAGAGGAGGAGGAGAAGAAAAGGAAGGAAGGAAGGAAGGAAGGAGAGAGAGAGAGAGAGAGAGAGAGAGAGAGAGAGAGAAAGTAAATGAGGTGGTACCATGGGAACTGCAGACCCTAAAACTGAGATGTATGAAAAGGGTCCCCTGGCTAAGGCCAGGGCTGCCAGGGAGCCTGACACTGTGTCCTGAGCCATATGGGTCCTGTGTCTCCTTTCTCTGAAGATCTTTTGGAGTTTGTGCAAAAAAATCTTCCTGGGGGAGAGAGACAGCTGAGGGGACATGGGATGTGACAGAAGTCACAGATGCAAGTGTATAGCTTTTCCTAACTGGTCACTCGCATTTCATGGACATCGGCTGCTTTTTCGCTTTGGGCAGAGAGGCATAGTGAGACGCCAGATGCCGAGGGAGCAGAGGAAACTGCTTAAAGAGGCCTCGAGGCCGAGCCTCAAAGGAGAAGGTAAAGCTCAGGCACCTGGGAACCGGAGTAATAAACAGTTCCCGGGGAGGAGGAATTAGAAACAGGAGGGACCCGAAATTCTCTGAGCCCCCGCCTGTGACATGCAGGTGAAGACATTGTCCGCATCAAAAGATCCTATAAGGAAACCCAGCCGGCATTTCCAGGTTGCTTTGTACAGCAGATAATGATACTGTTTACCACTAATTGATGGAAATCTGACTACTTCACTCACAATAGCATTTATGTGTACACTGATTAGCAGTTCACTAAGTGCTTTTAATTATACCAACATATGTCATTTGATCCCAAGCCCTATAGGAAAAGGTTGGAATTGACCTGGAGAGTATTATGCTGAGTGAAATAAGCCAGGCAGAAACTGACAAATACCATCAGATTTCACTTATTTGTGGCATGTAATGAACAAAATAAACTAACAAACAGAAACAGATTCATAAAAAAAAAAAGAGAGAAACAAAATGACACTGTCAAAGGGGAGAGGGGAAGGGAGGCAGGGTGAAAAAGGGGAAGATATTAAGAAAAAATAGACATTGAAAAATTCATAGACAGACAACAATGTGGTGATTAACAGGGAAAGGTGGTGGAGAGGTAGGAGAAGGGAAAGGGAGCATTAATGGTGATGGAAAGAGACATGATTTGGGGTGGTGAGCACAGCATACAACAGGCAGATGATGTATTATAGAATTGTATCCCTGAAACCTATATAATTGTATTAACCAATGTCACCCCAATAAATTCAATAAAATAATAACAAGAGGAAAGAAGAGCTTGGATCTGAGTTCTGCCATTTTCTAGCTTGGTGTCTCTGAGCACAGCATGAGCTAGGTAAAGCCTCGTATTCTGGATTACATGGAAGATATATGGGAAGTAGCTAATTTTTTTAGATACACCTTTCTAGAGATATTGCCATGTTCTGACTCCCTGTATAATGAGGCTGGTTGCTTAACCTCCCTGAGTTTGTCTTTGCTGAACAATGGGGATTAATGCTTGAGTTATTGGGTGGATTTAAGCGGCAAAAGCAAATGTTAAACCCCCAGCAAAGTGCTGGGCATACACGGTATCCAGTGGTGCTTCCTTCCCATCATGCCTGAGCTGGTCCTGTTTGGGGGGTGCCCATGAAGCCAATCGTGGGCATTCACCCCAAAGCACGTTCCCTTCTTCTAAAAGCTGCCAAACAGCCGAGACCGGTTTGGCTCAGTGGATAGAGCGTCGGCTTTCGGAGAGAAAGGTCCCAGGTTCGATTCCGGTTGGGGCCATGTACCTTGCTTGCGGGCACATCTCCACTGTGGGGCGTGCAGGAGGCGGCTGATCGATGTTTCTCTCCCATTGATGTTTCTGACTTTCTATCTCTCTCCCTTCCTCTCTGTAAAAAATCAGTAAAATATATAAAAAATAATAATAATAATAATAAAAGCTGCCAAACAACCTGGCCTGTCTGATGTCAGGTCCATGACATAATTAGCAATCATTCCTCTCTGTTTCCACATCCCACCCATGATGAAGAGCTGGGTCTTAGCAATTTCCGGGAAGTTGTCAAGGATGATGGAGCATGGATGGTTGCCTGCTGGTGGCTGTGAAATTCAACGGGTACTCATCTGCCCAGAAGCAGGAAAGCCTGGGGTGAGGCGTGCATGGTGCTTCCTGCGGCCTCCCGTGTCTCCATCAGGAATGACTGCGCTGGGTCGGGAGCAGAGCCCCTCAGCACTTCCTTCCACATTTCAGCTCCTCCTGCGAGGAGCACATTCCAGACGGCAGAGCCAGTGGTTTATGACTAATCCCACATCAAGCGCTCGCTTTCCTCCCAGGCCTTCCTGACTTTGCAGCAGACATGAATGCTCTGAATGTGGAGACAGAGGGAGAAAGAGATGTAAGGAATGACAGGAGGCTTCTGTGTCAACAAGAAGCCCTCCGCGTGCTCAGCATCTCATTTGGGATTCTGAATGGAATCTGACCTGTGCCTCCTGGGAAGGGGAAGCAGCAAGCGCATTGCTGGCCAGGAGAAGGGTCCCTCTTGGGGCTCCACCTGGTGCCCTCACATGGGGCAGTCACCGGCGCCTCTGAAGAAGAGGTTGGCATTGGCCAGGGAGGCGGGGAGGAGGCATGCTCCTCTCAAGTCTCTAAACCAAAGTGCCCCGGTTGCACCTAATGTCCGTGTTCCCCCTAATGTCCAGAGGAATGCATTTTTTATTATATTTTACTGATTTTTGACAGAGAGGAAGGGAGAGGGATAGAGAGTTAGAAACATGGATGAGAAGAAACATCGATCAGCTGCCTCCTGCCCACCTCCTACTGGGGATGTGCCCACAACCCAGGTACATGCCCTTGACCGGAATTGAACCTGGGACCCTTCAGTCCGCAGGGTGATACTCTATCCACTGAGTCAAACCGGTTAGGGCCAGAAGTATGCATTTTTAGTAACACTGATAAGTCACATTGAATACAGTGGTACCTCGAGATACGAGTGCCCTGACATACGAGATTTTTGAGATATGAGCCATCGAGCGAGCGATTTTTGCTTTGAAATACAAGCAGCAGTTGAGATAGGAGTTATCGCGAGGATCGGCCGGCTGCACACGACCCACCAGTTTACCGCGACTCGAGCGTCTCATAGTTTCCCACGCCTCAAGGTTACAGAACGAATTAAACTCGTATCTCGAGGTACCACTGTAGTACTTTACGTTTAACATATAATTTCTCCTAGTAGTTTTTTTCTGATCCAGGAAGTATTGATTTTAAGAACAAGATAGATATTAGTAGAATTAAAATCATGGGAATGAAATGACTTATATGGGTTTATATAGCTAGTAATTATTGTGTTTGGGCTTTATACCCAGTCTACTGATGTGAAGTGTAGGGTTCCTTTTATCAAAGGAGATCCCATAGATACACACATTCTGTCACACAAATGCTTCTGTTGGAAAGAAGGGAGAAGGAATGATAGAAGGAAGGAAAGAAGGAAGGAAGGAAGGAAAGAAGAAAGGAAGGAAGGAAGGAAGGAAGGAAGGAAGGAAGGAAGGAAGGAAAGCCACAAGGAAGAAGAGAAGAAAGGACATGCTGACCAAGTAGTCTTCACAGTCAAAATAAACCAAATGAATACTCTGCTCAGTGGACTCCGGAGTGGGTTTAACCGATTGTTTCTCTGGTACAGAGACAGCTAGGACCCTTGGCTGCAGGAAGCAGCAGCCGCAGTGTGGCCGCTGATGGATGCTCTCCTGGGATACTCAGTGCTCACTGAGAGGAGGAGGAGCAGGAAGACAATGAGGAGGAAGTGCTGGAGATGGAGGGGGGAGGAGGAAGAGAGAGCATGCAAATGTGGGAAGGTCCAAAATATATTGATGAAACCTCCCGCCCACTCTGGAAAAGAAGAACACCATGTACAAAGACCTGAGAGGCTCTCTTTCCTAACCCCACTGTGGGTGCAAAAGTGTTCACAGGGAGTCTTGTGAGAGGGTGGTGGGGAGAAGCGGATCTGCATGTGGCTGGATGAACTGGCAAGACCCCAAGAACACTGTGCGGAGAATCCACATTCTATGGGCTTAACTGTGTGAAGGGAATAGATTTGGGAGCATACATCATCTAAACTCAGGTCCCATCTTTGACACTTAGTATCTGGTTAATCTGGAGCAAACCACTAAAATCTGAGTAAGCCTTAGTTTCTTTAGCTGGAAATAGAAATAATGATGGGACTGCCTCAGTGGGTTCTTTTAGATTTAACCAATCCATAGAGTCAAGTGCCTAGTCAACTGTCCAATGCACAACAGAGATTCATAGTGTGTTCGTGTTTGTGTGTGTGTATGTATATATATGTATCTATACTAATAAAAGCCTTGGGGGTAATCAGGCCAGCAGGGGAGGAGAGTTGGGGGCTATCAGGCTGGAAGGAGAGCAGATAGGCATCAATCAGGCTGGCAGAGGAGCAGTTAAGGGTGATCAGGTTGACATGCAGCAGTGGTTAGGGGCAATCAGGCAGGCAGGCAGGCGAGTGGTTAGGATCCAGTGGTCCCGGATTGTGAGAGGGATGTCTGACTGCTGGTTCAGGGATTGGGCCTAAACCTGCAGTCAGATATCCCCCAAAGGGTCCCAGATTGGAGAGGGTGCAGGCCAGGCTGAGGGACATCTCCCACCCCGTGCATGAAATTCATGCACCAGACCACTAGTGTGTATGTGTGTATGTGTGTGTATGTGTGGTGTGTGTGTATATGTGTATATATATATATATATATATATATATATATATATATTTGGTTTCTGTTTATCTTTTTATGTATGCATCCGTTATTCTGTGTGTATTTATTTTCTAACTCACACAATCCCTCATTAAAACACAGCACTCTGTAACTCTCCATTTTTTAATTAAATGTTTTTGAACAAGTTTCTTGACCACTCTAAATATAAGTACCCTCTTTGTAAAATGTGGGAAGGGAAATAATTAGGGTGACCAACACTTGCTCATTTGCCTGAGACTTTTCTGGTTTCAGCACTGGAAGTCTCTAAGTCCCACATTCTGGGAAACTGTTTAGTTCCAAGTAAACCAGGACAATTAGGAATAATATCACTTTAGAAATAATATCTCCTTGTGGAGTGAATGCAGGGGTAAAATAAATAAAGGTAGCATATGCAAAACACCCAGTTATACAGCAGGTATTTAACAAATGGTAACCGCCAGGATTATTATAGGTGCTGAGCGTCTTTGGAAGCTATTGAAAGCTTTTGAGCAAGTTTATTCACTTCAGTTTATTTGCATTTCCATACAGCCTTGTGAAAACACTCTCCTTCATTCAAAAAACTATGTTGAATTCAAACTCTGCCAGATATTATGGTATGTACTGAATACATCAATGAATAAGACAACCAATGACATGCATTTTATTTGAGAGATCTGACAGTGACGCAGCCATCCGGTATGGGACTTGTACTTTTGAAAAGGTGATCAAGAAAGGCTGCCTAGAGTAGTGGTTCTCAACCTTCCTCAGGCTGCGACCCTTGCATACAGTTCCTCATGTGGTGGTGACCCCCAACCATGAAATTTTGCTACTGTTATGCATCATGATGTAAATATCTGCATTTTCCGATGGTCTTAGACGACCCCTGTGAAAGGGTCGTTCGACCCCCCAAAGGGGTTGCGACCCACAGGTTGAGAACCACTGGCCTAGAGGAACGAAGATTGAAAGCATGAGACAGAAACATCCAGGCAAAAGGCAGGAAGAAAGGCAAGCAGAGAGGACAGAGTCAAGGGGTGGCTTGGTGTCACGAGAGGAGTGACTGAAAGAGAATGGCATGGGATGTGTGTGGAGAGAGAGGCAGGACCTGGTTCATTAAGGCTCATTGAAGCCAAGGCAGGAGCTTGGCCTCATGCTCCATGATGGCCTCACGTCTTTGTTCCCTCTGGATGAGAGAAGGAAGGTTCTAGATCAAGCATACTTTTTATAGCCTCAATTCACACCTTCACAAGTCAGCTTTGCCCTGGAGTTTGCCTCGGTCCACAGTGGCCAGTGTGAAAACACCGATTAGTCCACAAACCCGCATCAGCTCAGTTGTGTCTGTAAGACAGTGGTTCTCAACCTTCCTAAGGCCGCGACCCTTGCATACAGTTCCTCATGGGGTGGTGACCCCCAACCATGAAATTTTGCTACTGTTATGCACCGTGATGTAAATATCTGCATTTTCCGATGGTCTTAGGCGACCCCTGTGAAAGGGTCGCCTAAGACCCTTTCAACCCCCAAAGGGGTCTCGACCCACAGGTTGAGGACCGCTGCTGTAAGTTTTCTGATCCGGATTGAACATTCAGGCACCAGGCTATGGACAAAGGCCCAAGTGTCTGTGGGGGGTCTGCAAAGCAGGCTAGTTGAGGGCACCCTAGAATGGTCCTTGTGATTCCATAAAGACAAAGGTCCCATCCCATGGCAGTGATGCCACCCTTGCTGTGGAAACTGTATGAGTTGCCCTGGGCATCTCGGATCTTCACTCCATGGAGGAGGGAGGAGGCAGGTGGGGGGAAATGCCATGGGCCACACCGGAAGCTGTCCGGGATGCAGAGATCTGCGAGTACTATGCAGAATCACCCGGTCCAGGCAGCTCAGCCCCACAGGTCTGTGCAGTGCTTAATAAAGCATCTTAATTTGGACTTAATAGGATATCTGCCGGGTGCTAAACACAGCAAATTGCTATTTATTAATGACATAATTATTAAAACTTAACACCTGGGCAGTGGAAGCTAAACCAGGACTGGGGAAGTTCTCTATAGCACCGTCGTCATAATTACGTTATTTAACTATTTACACATTTAAATTAAAATTCAATACCAGGCCGGCTGAATCTGAACATAATGTAATGAGGTGGAACTGCATCCGGAGTGGGGCTCCTCAGCCTCTGCCTTTCCTCCCCAACATTACCTGCCCCTTCCCGGCCTCCCTGCGTCCACGTGGGCGTGTTTTCTAGATTTATGGCAGGCAGGTCTGTAGAAACAAGTTGGTAGCCTTTTTAAAAATATATATATATTCTATTGATTTATTATAGAGAGGAAGAGAGAGGGATAGAGAGTTGGAAACATCAATGAGAGAGAGTGACATGGATCAGCTGCCTCCTGTACACCCCCTACTGGGGACCTGCCCGCAACCAGGATACATGCCCTTGACCAGAATGGAACCCGGAACCTTCCAGTCTGCAGGCCGACGCTCTATCCACTGAGGCAAATCAGTTTCGGCTTGATTGCCTTTTTTACGAAACCATGAACTCTTAGCAGATCTCAGACCTCACCCCAGACCTTTGATTGTATGATTCATGCTGCAGGACGACTGAAACAGAATCAAAGTAGTCCAACTGATGCTCTCCCCAAGAAGAGTTCTCCCTGTATCCCCCAGGGTCTGATAGCTCAGCCATCAGCTGCTCTAGAATAAAGCGGGATTCATATTGGACTCTGTATTCCCATTCCCCCATCCAGGGTACCAGCCGGCTCTGGCTCATCTTCTCTGGCAATACTTCCAAATCCATCCTTTTCCCTCCGTCCTTATAGAGACAGCCTTTGAACCCAGGCCTTGAATAGCTCATATGGATTGATTTTTCTCTGACTCCAATTTCTGTCTGTTTTCACTGCGACACATCATTACCTGGTTATTTTGCTTAAAGTAAATTTAAAATATACAGAATTCCATTATTTATTATTTTTTTTGTGGCTTGCAATTAGCTGTAGGATAGAGTTAAAATCCAGAACCTGGCCATTTAGACTATTCCTGGCTGTAGTTTAGTCACTGATCTTATATTCCATTCTTCCTTGAGTTGGTTACAATGCATTGATCCTCCATCTGTGTTGAAGCTACCTACATGTGTTTGCCAAGCACACACAATCTAAAACTCACTCATTGGGCACTTGGTATTTCTAGGAACTTCTCTAACTGCATTTTATACAATTACTCCTTAAATTCTCAAGTAAACTCTCTGAGGGACTCGCAATTATCAGCTCCATGGCAGGGATGGAGAAGGAAGGCACAGAGAGGTCAAGTAGGTGGGCCAAGGTTACCCAGTTTGAACAAAAAAAGGGTCCCAACCAGTACTCTATTGCCTCCTATAGTACAGACTTTGTATTTTCAGACATGACCTGGACTTCTGCCTAACCATCTATGCCCAGGGCATTCTGCCTTGCTTGAAACAGCCTCACATTTTTAGCCTCTACAACTGTCTATCATTTGCAGATGTTCAATCTAGACCCTCCATCTGTGGTCAAACTAGACCCTCTACTGGAAGCCTAAGCTAGATCTTCTATCTGAGAAACCACTTGATTCTCCTACTTACTATGCCCCTCCCTCTACTCACAGGACTGAATGTTTGTACCCTTCCTTTAACATTCAATCACATGCCACTTGTGAAACCTTTGTCTCTGTTATTCAAGTTTCATGGATGTTTATACACAGTTTCCTCAAAATGATTGTAAGTTCCAGGAGGTCCCAAAATTGTGTATTTCTGCACACCATTCATACACCTCGCACACAGTGGTGTCTATAGTAGGTGTTCACTAAGTGTTTCCTGAACGACTTCTGGCCCAGCCTGCAGTAGAGGGTATTGTTACATTAATAGTTATGCCTGCGGTTTTTGTTGATACCTTCTTTGCCTAGCATGTCTCACCTCCTCTTTTTCCCAGAATAACTTGTGCTTATCTTCTGGGGCTTAGCTGAGGTGTTGCATACCCCAGAAGCCTTCCCTGGCATCTGTCTCTGGCCTGGCTTAGGTGTCTCTCTGTATTACTTGGACACTTTTCTTCATCACTCTATGTTGGCATGCATTTAGGGGTTTGCTCTGTACCTGTTTTGATGTTGTTAGACTGGGAACCCCTTGGGGACAAGGACTGTGTCCTTTTCAGTGCTATATTCTCGGTGCTATGAACAATACTATGGATACTGATGAAGGAAGGGAGGGAGGGAGAGAGGGAGGGAAGGAGGGAGAGAGGGAGAGAGGGGGGGGGGGGAGAAGGAAGGAAGGAAGGGATTAAGAGTAAGTGAACAAAAACAAACAGAGCAATCCTAGTATGTTTCTAAGAGCCTGCATGATTAAAAGAGGTATAAGAAAACCATTCTCAGTTGGCCACATTTCTTTATTAACTTGCATTAGCTAAAACCACAGTACATCCCATTAACTCGATGTACTTTTAAGTACTGACAACGTGTTGGAAGTTGCCACCTAGAAAAAAGATACTGCCAGTCTCCTGACCTCTCAGGCCCTTGGCTGCTTCGGTTCTGAGGGTGGGGAGTGTGCCTCTGGTCCACCACCTCAGCCATGGCCATGAACGGGCTGCCTCTGAAACTTGCCCAGGGCAACTTTCCCTCCTTCAGGTTACACTCTCAGGCAGGATTCAGAGGAGAGCAAGCATTTCACCAACTTCTCGTTCACGAGTTGGATGCTTTCCAGGTGTTAACGGGGAGGGAGACGAGTCTAGATGATTCTTTCCAAGGATGGGATGTGATGGTCTCATTTAATATACTGACTTTGCTGACAGCTCTGGCCCAAACCACCCTCTGATCTACTTGCGGACTGTCCATTGTTCTCCAGTGTGTGGTGATTAGCAGATTAGCCAGCGTGTAAGAAGCCAGGAAAATGGACTTCCAGGAAACCCTTCCAAAGCGAAAGCAATCCATTACTCGCCCTGATTTCCACTTAAAATGTACTTTACGCACACTTCCCACCGCAAACCCTAAATCACCCCGTGTTCACAAAGTCCATCATTTTTTATTTTATCGCACGGCGTTGGCGTGACATAATCCCTTGCAGAGCATCTTGGAGTGCTTTCCAGATCCATAAATTACTCACCTGCCCTGGGGAAGCGCTGCCTGCAAGGCCAGCACCATCTCTCCACAGGCAGCCTGTCCTCTGAGAAGCCAGCGAGACAGTGGGTGCCAAGGATGGGCAGGGGCCAGGGCCAGGAGGACGTGTGGATTGGCGGAGTGGTGCTTGGAGAAAGAAGTGAATACTCCAGTTAAAACCCTGAATAAATTCCATCAGGTTTAACTGCTTTCAGAACTAAGAGAGTTCAGACATGTGGATCTTTCAGATAGGCAGCAAATCAGGTGTGCTGTCATTGACTCATCAATTATTATCTGTCTTGGAAGATTCAATCTAGCTTTTACAGTGAGGTAGCCATTAGTTGCAACATTATGTCTTAAAAGTCCTGGATTATAAGACCCAGTGCTTTCTCCTCAACCCTCATCGTACTGATTCTCCATTGTGAAGAGTACAGGTAAATGTATGTGCAATCTCACACACACACACACGCGCGCACGCACACACACTCACACTGCCTTTCTCTCTGAAGATAATGGGAATTTAAATATAAAAATGATGAATTGTGCCCTAGCTAGGTGGCTCAGTTGGTTGGAGCATCGTCCCATGCACCAAAATGTTGTGGATTCAATGCCCGGTCAGGTCAGGGCACATACCCAAGTTGCAGGTTTGATCCTGGGCCAGGACACTGATGGGAGGCAGCCTATCATTATTTCTCTGTCACACCGACATGTCTTCTCTCTCTCCTCCCTGTCTCCCTTCCTTCTTCCCTCGTCTTCCCTCTTTCTTTTTCTTTCTCCCTTCCTCTCTCAAAAATCAGTGGAAAACATATCCTCAGGTGAGGATTAAAAACATAATAAAAATGATTACAGTCATTACTTTATGGAAGACACCTTATTCAAGTCAGCAGATTTGTTTTGAAATGAGTAAGGCCCTTGCTCAATATTTCATCTTCAGATAATTCATAGCAGAAATGAGAAAACATACCAAAAGAGAATAAACTTAAATGCTTTGAAAAAGCTATGGAATCCACAGGAAGGGAAAGGCCACATCCTTTTGGAGATTGTGCCGAAGACCTAGAAGATGTGGTAACACAACTAGGCCTTGAACAATTCCAGAAGGTATAGGTAGTTGGAGAGATCAAAATCAGCAACAAGGGCATGAGAACAAGGAAATAATGTGGAACTCGCACCTATTAATGAGCACGTTAATCCAGGGTGTGCAGTGTGGAAAAGAGTGAGGGGATATTTTAAGGAGAAGAAGGAACACAAGTTAAGGGAAGACATCTGCTGGATACCCCCTTTTGTGTGAAGGATGAAACCCCGTGCAATTAAAAGTGCTAGATGAATGCCTCAGACAGACGAATGATGAGCCCCAACATTCCCAACCACCTCATTTCCATGTGAGGGTAGCACTTTGGTGGAACAGGGCAAGGGGTGATGGTGGTCGGGTTCCCCGGGATCTCCAGGAGGCCAGATGGCCTTGTATGCCGCTGGATCATGTGACCCGGAATTGCCCGCCGTGGTAGCTGTGACAGGTGTTTATTCAAGGAAAGAAACTAACACGAAGAAACTTAAGAGAGCCGGATGGAGGGGCCAGTTCATTTGTGAAGAATTAATGAGTCAAATCCACTGCCAGCAGAATTGAAATGGTGTGCGTTAATGATCCGGTTCTTGAGGTTGTTACAAACATGTAGCAGGTTGGGAAGGTGCTGGAACAACCATTAGAATCCCCGTCCTGTAAATATCTGTGGAGCTTTGACTATGGATATAAATATAAGCAAGTCATGGCTCAGACCATCAAAAATCTCATGGTCTAGTGGCTGAGAGACGCTAAGCCAATAACCATCGCAGAGTGGGACAGGTGCCCAGTGACACTCTGACTTTATAAACCAATTGGCAGACAAATGAAGAGTCATACACGGACTATCACATTCACTAGTTCTGGTGAGACTGGAGAATTAAGCTTAAAGGTGTAGCAACAATTAGCTCCTAATTCTGAACCCCAGAGGAGACGGGTGCACGCAGGCAACTGCTGGCTGGGCTGTGGCCCCTCCCATACCTCTGGGGCATGGGCATGGGAGGACCACAACAGAAGGTAGCTTCTTATGGGGAGCCTGGCCCCCAAAACTAAAGACTGAACAGAGTGAGATTCCTGTTACCGAATTTACCAATGGAAACACACCTCTCCCTTCCTTTGAGGAATTGTTTTAGGGGTCACAGAGGGACCAAGTGTGTCTGGCTAATGGACGTTTTTCTGATTCACCATCAGGCTGGGAGTAGCCAGATGAGGGGGAGCTGGCATGTAGAGTTGTGCAGGAGGGCAGAGAGGTGTAGGGGTCAGAAAAGGTGCCACATTGCCCAGCTGGCATGGCTCAGGGGTGAGTGTCAACCTATGAACTGGGAGGTCACACTTTGATTTCTGGTCAGGGCATATGCCTAGGTTGTGGGCTCGATCCCTAGTGTGGGGCGTGCAGGAGGCAGCCAATTGATGTTTCTTTCATCATCATCATCATTCTCTCTCTCTCTCTCTCTCTCTTTTGTTTCCTTTCTGAAATCAATAATATATGGAATTCATTACAAAAGAGGTTTGGTCAGGGAAGGCAATATATATATATATATGCAACAAAGTGGCATTTCATTTGGATCATAAAGGATGACTGGGAGGTTTTCTGGAAGGACATAAGGAGTAATACAGACCCCCAAACGCTTAATTATCAGGAAGGGCATGCTGTGTTGGTGGTGACAAGGGGTAAACTGAGGTAGAATCGGTGGGAATGCCAATGGAAACATAGGTTGAATGGCCTGCTCTCCTAGGACGAAGTGGGTGGATAAGATCAGCTGGGCAATAAGGAATAATTGGCGGTGTTTAGGCAGAGATGTGACATGCTCGCAATTGTGTTGCATCAACTCTGAATGCCGTGTGGAGAATGACTGTGGATGCATGTCAGAGGGGACTTGGGTGAGAATGCACGCAGGAAGAGGGTGGAGGCGAGGACAATAGACTTGCATTGAAATCCATTCCCATCAGTACTTCCTGACTTTGGGTTTCGACAGGAGGAAATAGACAATAAATTCAAGGTAAGATGCTTCTTTTATGTTTAAGATAATCCCTCTAATTTCTCTCCATTTGTTCCCATAACCCTTATATTTCAGTGCCTGAGCTATTCTGCCGGCTATTATTATGAGACAACAAAGAGGTGTTTCAACAGGATATTTATTTTCCTCCCACTGGCTTTTGTCTCCACAGTATCTCCCAAAATTGTAGAGATTTCTTCAGATATCTCCATTAATGAAGGGAACAATATCAGCCTCACCTGCATAGCAACGGGCAGGCCAGAGCCCACGGTTACCTGGAGACACATCTCCCCCAAAGGTAAGCGAGCCGTTCGGTGCATTGTGTCGGGAAAGGAATTGAGAGGATTGTGGGTCTCAGCGACAAGGTCACGGGGCTGGTAACTTTATCCAGAGGGTCCTTTGTTGTCGGCAGCCTGATAACCGTGCTCGAGGCTCTGCAGAGGGTTCCGTGTTCTCCAGAAGCCAGGCCGATGGCCTGAGGTCTCAGCAGCCATGCTTGCGCTCCTCTCCAATCCCTGGGAAGGGCGCCCCAGCTGGTGGTGGGTGACATGGGGGTGAGTTGTTCTGGGGGAACGTCACTGGCCACATTTGATGTTGGACAGTCGCTTTCATGGCATTGTTCAGCTGGCTGTTTTAAGAGCTAGAAAGCACAGACACAAATGAGAGCTCTGAACGGTTGTGTTCTTAAAGGCACCCTTTCCAACTCGGGGCTTGTTCAGCATCGCCAGCTATCTGGTCTCCGTTCCGTTTGTTGTTTTGTAGCTTTCTTGTTGTTTTGCTGTGATTAATCCAAGATTTACTTGGTCTGAATGATTAGATGTTGTATGGACCAGACCAGACTAAGTACTGTTTCATGGGTTGGACATTAAACATTTAGAATTGAAGTAGATGCCATTTATCATTAAGCTGGCTTTTATTCAGGGTCCATTAAATTATTTTTTTTCTGCTTCAGAATCTCTTGAATGCTGGCAGTAGTCTAGGCACCCGTCTAAGCATGGGGGATATAGCAATAAACCAAAATAAGATCAAATTCTCATAAGAAAAATGTCAAAAAATTGAATATACAAGACACCAGGTGGTGGTAAGGATGAGAGATTAGAAACGTATGTATTGACTGAAGGAAAAGAGGTTTGGTCGGGGAAGGCCTGTGAGAAGGTGACTTTGAGCAGAGACGTGAATGAAGAGCCTTAATTTCATCATTTATCGTGAATATACATATATGGATATATGCCCGAAGGTGTGTGCATTGCTGAGTAGTAATGATACCAAAGGAACTCTAGTGGTAGTCGTTTGCTTGGTGTTGCAGGTCGGGTCCCCCAAAAGCATGTACCATATTTTCCAGCGTATGAGACGACCCCCAACTTTTCCAGTTAAGATACAGAGTTTGGGATACACCCGCCCTGTTAGATGACACCTGGTGTATAAGACGACCCCCAACTTTTGAGAAGATTTTCCTGGGTTAAAAAGTCATCTTGCGGAACCCGGTTTGGCTCAGTGGATAGAGCGTCGGCCTGGGGACTGAAAGGTCCCAGGTTCAATTCTGGTCAAGGGCACATACCTTGGTTGCGGGCACATCCCCAGTAGGGGGCGTGCAGGAGGCGGCTGATTGATGTCTCTCTCTCATTGATGTTTCAGGCTTTCTATCCTTTTCCTTTCCTCTCTGTGTAAAATCAATAATATATATTTTAAAATGTTGTCTTATACGCCAGAAAATACAGTAAGAATTTTGTTCAAGATACTCTTGGGACCAACCCGAGTGGAAGGAAACAGAAGGAAGAGGGTTGGGCAGTTGGAGAATTTGAGTTGCACTACAGTCACATGAAGTACCTCAGCTATTGGATGGGGAGTTCCGAAGCTAGGGTGACATGTTCTTTATTGGAGGTGAAGGGGCCAGCACAGCAGTCTGTGGTTGAAGCTGGGCTGACCGCGGAAAGGCTGTGACCTGAGCCAGGCGTCTCTGTAAAGCTGCACCTGCGCGAGAGCTGTCCACCACCAGCACGCGCATCCCTGGGACAGTCATCCTCTCTCCCCGAAGGTGGCAACACATCAGCATCCACCACACTTGGGGACATTTTAAAGTACCGATCAGGGCTGTGAGGGGGCCCCCGAGACCAAACCCCCTCTCGTAGACACTGACACTTTGCTCTGCTAGAGATCTTCAGAGAAACCAGGAGATTTTCAGTGTTGGGCCTGAGTTCCCCAAAACTGCCCCAGGCCATCATTCCTGTGAGCCAAGGCATCAGAGAGCCCCCTGTGCCTCTGTTCAGGCTCTTGATGTGAAATGATGTTAAGTGAGTACAGGCCCACTATTGGGGGGAGGCCTCAGGGGTGCATAAGATCATCACTGATGGAAGGTGGCCCTGGGACCTCTGAAGGAGGGTCCCCTCTCCCCCCATGGACAGGCTTTCGAAGACCTTGGGGCACACCAGTCAGCGGTGCCTAATGCTGAGACCCCAGGTCTCCTGAACGCCAGGGCCGCTGCGCCTTCGACTCTGCGGGGCATGTATCACCCCAGGAGACGTGCTGTGACCTCTGTCAGGCAGAGACGCCGAGGCCTCCCTCCCACAGTCCCCCCTCTGTCTCTGGGGGAGGCCTTTTCTCGGGTCCTCCTTTCTCCCTTCTCCTTTGTCTTGCCCTTTGATGCTTTTGCCTTTTGTCCTCTGCTCTCCTTCCTCTCGCAGCCTCCCACACGTTTCCGCTTTCATGGCACTTCCCCTACATGTGTTCCTCCCCCTCTCTTTCTCTCCTCCACACAATGACGCGTGTCTTCCTTCTGACATTGGAGCCCTCTCCTGTTCATCTCGCCGAAGTTCGCACCGCTGTGCCTTACACTCCTTTGCCCGTTTGGGGGCCATCAAGCCGCTTTATTTCCCTGGGGGCCGTTACCTGCGCCTGGCTCACAAGCCTCCTTTCACCGGGGTAGTTAGCTGCTATGGAAACAGAAGATGGATCAAGGGGAGAGGAGCAGGATCATCAGAATCTACCTGTGGATCCCTGTAATGGAGACGAACAGTCTTTTGAAATCCCTGGTCCAGATGAGCTCTCTCAGATTGCGCCTGATAAAGAGGTGCCAGGAGCAGAAACTAATCCCCGGGGACTCGCCAGGAGCTGCCACCGGGCTGCTGCCAAATGAGAACTGAAGCTCCGGACCCGTGGCAGCCACACCTTCATCTTCCCCCGCTTACCATCTCCAAAGGAGGCTTCTTTTAAAGCCATGATGGCAGGTGGGAGGCTCCTCAGAGAGCGAGGTACGCTGCACCTCAGCGAGGGCTCCGAAGGGAAGGGAGAGAGCAGCTGATAAGCTTTCTGGCCTCCTCTGTGCGTGGATCAGGTCTCCCCAGGATCATTCTCACACACACCCCCATTAGAAGCACTTTTGGCGCTAATCGGTCTGGCTCAGTGGATAGAGCGTCGGCCTGCGGACTGAAAGGTCCCAGGTTCGATTCCAGTCAAGGGCATATACCTTGGTTGCAGACACATCCCCAGTAGGAGGTGTGCAGGTGGCGGCTGATCGGTGATTCTTTCTCACTGAGGTTTCTAACTCTCTGTCCCTCTCCCTTCCTCTCTGTAAAATAAAAAATAAATCAATAAAAAATGTTTTAAGGCCGAAACCGGTTTGGCTCAGTGGATAGAGTGTTGGCCTGCGAACTGAAGGGTCCCAGGTTCGATTCCGGTCGAGGGCATGTATCTTGGTTGCAGACACATCTCCAGTGTGGTGCGTGCAGGAGGCAGCTGATCGATGTCTCTCTCTCATCGATGTTTCTAGCTCTCTGTTCCTCTCCCTTCCTCTCTGTAAAAAAAAAAAAAAATTTTAAAAAGGCACTTTTGGCGAACCTGGAGGCTTCATCGGATCTCCTCCCTCCAGACTGACCTCTTTGTTCTGTACATTTCTGAACAATCCAAGCATCCTCCATCCCAACACTATTTGCAATAAGCTAAGCCAACTTTGAATATGCATTTCCAGTGAGGATGTGGAAAGGGGATGCAGACATGTCAGTCACCATTTTCCTAGGAATGGCTCATTCATTTCAATGCGTAGAAGCTGGAAGGACGGAGGTGGCAGGGATTTGCCTCTAAGGTTGTCTGCCTTGCACTTCACATCCAAGGGGAAAAATGCCAGCTGCCCGTATCAAAGAGGAAGAGGGGGGTGAGGCCTCCTGAACTACCTCTCTGCATTGCCACCTAGTATGATAGCATGCTTCCTAGGTCCTCAAAGGAATTTGCAAGTCCCAAGGGTTCAAGGACAAAGGGCATTAGCTGTGTGAAGATACCCACTCTCTTCTGCACTCCTGCTGGGAACATATAGGTGCTGTGCGCCCTTGTGCGGTGTTTGCAGAAGGAAACGCCCCCATCTCACTGTCTTACACCAACACGCCAAATCCATCTTCGTTTTCCTGGCCCTTCTTCAAATTGGGTGTAAATGCTAGGAGTCTACGTGAGGGGCCAACGTACCACCAGTATGCCCACAGCAGCCTTCAGACACATGCCCATCCATGACTCTGTGTCTTGGATTTTCTCCTGATCTAGGGATCCCAGAATTGATGTTAGCACAGCCCTTAAGCGCTGGTGTTTCTCTCTCCCAAAGAATGCCTTTGGTGTTCTTGATTCCTCAAGGTCTTCCCTAAATATACAGAAACGCCATCTCTGTAATTATACCCTAAAGGATGCTTTTAGGACCTCACTCTTCAGAGGAGAGGGTGCTCGAAATCCAATTTCTGTCGGTTGTAAGATCTTTAAAGAGAAGGCAAGATTCCAGGGTTTTTACGAAATTCCTGGGAGGAGAACATAGAACTGAGGTGAAGGAAGACATGATGCCAGTCGCTGGTGCGTGGGTTCTGTATGTTGGGGCAGGGATCACGGTGGGGGGGAGGGGGTCCTCATGGAGCTCCCACTTGGCTGTACCCCCCTCCCTTCCTCTCCCATCAAAGGAAGCACAGAAAATGAAAACCTCACCTAGGCTACTGAAAGAACACCTTGAACCCAGATACTGGTTGGGGCTCAGTGAGGTCCCGGAGGCTGTTTATAGCAATGGCCCACTCCCTAATTCAGGAGTTTTCGGAGACCAGGGTCTGTCTTTCACGCAGCTTTTTTTTTTTTTAATATATTTTATTGATTTTTCACAGAGAGGAAGGAGGAAGGGAGAGGGATAGAAAGTTAGAAACATCAATGAGAGAGAGACATCGATCAGCTGCCTCCTGCACACCTCCTACTGGGGATGTGTCCGCAACCAAGGTACATGCCCTTGACCGGAATTGAACCTGGGACCTTTCAGTCTGCAAGCCGACGCTCTATCCACTGAGCTAAACCGGTTTCTGCTCTCATTCAGCTTTGACTCTTTACCTGCTAGCACAATGCTCAGCACCTGGAAAGCAGTCAAGACGTAGTTGTTGATTCCGTGAGCATGCGCCTACTGGTCCAAGGGCTTCACCGGATTCCTGAGGAATTCTCCTGCACTTTGATGCGGCCGTTGCGATCTGGCATGTTTCCTCTTGATCTTGGCTGGCCTGGTCTTCACAGAATCTTCAAGGCTTTGCTGGGGTCCCCTAGTGGGCTTGACTTCTTTTGGAGGGGACACACCATTTCACGTTCTTTTTGCAGAAACGGAGGAGGCTCGCCAGTGACTCTGAGGAGGGTCTAGCTATGTGTACTGTGCGTGTTTCTCTGCCATGCTCTGTGTCTGGTCTTCCTGGAACCCTGGCTCCATTGAATGTCTTTCTGTTTGGAATCCTTCCTGTGCCTACACCCTCAGTATCCCCCCAAAGTTTTTTTTTTATTATATTTTATTGATTTTTTACAGAGAGGAAGGGAGAGGGACAGAGAGCTAGAAACATCAATGAGAGAGAAACATTGATCAGCTGCCTCCTGCACGCCCCCTACTGGGGATGTACCCGCAACCAAGGTACATGCCCTTGACTAGAATTGAACCTGGGACCTTTCAGTCCGCAGGCCAACGCTCTATCCACTGAGCCAAACCGGTTCCGGCCCCCCAAAAGTTTTGTAAAAACAACCCAGGATGTTGCCAGGGAGATGTAGCTCAACTGTATGTGAAAATGGTCTGCTCCTCATGGATTACAAAATGAAAAGACAAAGAAAGACATCAGTGCACAAAAGAGAAAGATCATCTTAAAAATTCTTCCACTCCCTGCAGTGTGTGAGTTGAGGCGGAACGGAGATTGATTGGTTGGTTTCCCCGGGGCCAAGCAAAGAGCAGAACCACATGCCCATCGGGTCCCCACCCAAGCTCTGGGAATGGGCGCCTTCTCTCTCCACAGGGTGGAGTGGGCACTCCTGCAGGCCCTCCGCACCCACCCCTGCAGGATCAAGCCACCGTCCCCTGCGGCCGGATCTCTCTCCTCTGCACCTCACCTCTCCCCTTGCCCTTGAAGCGGCCCCGTGGGCAGTTGGCTGTCCCAGCCCTTCGTGTCTCTGAGTTCCAAAGGGCGCCGAGCTGATGAGGGCAAAGTGACCCCTTCGTGGAAGCTCTTCTCCTTGCCCGTGCCCTGAGCCGTCCCCTGCACCCGCCACCCACCCACCTACTCTCCCACTCGTGAGCACTGACAGGCCCTCCTCCCCAGCCAAGCAGGACACCGAGCGCTAATTGGCACTGGAGGTATCGCAGCTTGAGTTCGACCAGACCTGGCAGGCTCCAGGACTGTGGTGACAGCTTGTGAAAAAGTGTCAGGAGCCCCACTCTGGCATGCCACCGGCTGACGGCGGCACCCTGGCACTAATGAGCAGCCTGTCAGCGCCAGCATCAGGGACCCCGTGTGGCACGGGGATCATTAGGATGGCAGATGAGAACGTCCTCTCCAGCAAAAGAGCCGGAAAGGGACGGCCGAAGCACAAAGCGGAACTGCCAGCTTCGCCTTGCCCACGGAGGGTAACCATTCAGCGGGAGGGTAACCACTCAGTATTAAAAAAAAAAAAGGAAAAATATTAAGTTATGATCTCTATCTAGGCCAGCTCTGGACAACTCCTGGATTCTCATTTTGGTTGGGTTGCTCCGGAACTAGTTGATGCACGTTCCAGAGCCTTCTGCAGTATGCCGAGGGGGAACCGGTGAGAGAATGAACTCCCCAGTCAAGGCCAAGGCGCTAGGAAACCGGGAAGCAGCCCAGGTTCTCAAGCAGGAGGCACTGAGGGAGATTGGGAGGCTCAGGATGGGCGTTGTCGCTGTGTGGGGCGCAGGCACCCTGTCCTCAGGGCCTGGTCCATTGTGACCTCCTGTCTGTCTTCTGTGGGAGCATGAGCATCCAGGAGAGGCGATTACATACGAGAAGGAGCGTTTCCTGGCATTGCATCCGAGAGCTGGGCATGGAGACAGCCAGTGTGCCCGCTCTGTTGATCCGCTCCCTGAGGGCAGGTGGCAATTTCCCAGCTGGTTCATTCCTGGGCATCAGGCTGAGGGTGGGCCGGGGCTGGCCCTTCTCTGAGGCTTCGGCTCTCTGCAGTGGCTCCCTCTCCACCCACGGAGGCCGCCTGAGAGAAGACAGCGGTCTGCCTGGAAGAGGGGGCCTTTGAAGGCAGGTCCAACTGGGGTTCCATTCCCCATCCTCCACTCAGCGGCTGGCTCACTCTGCAGTGCGCTTCTTCATTCATGTTCGGGCTTCTCTGTGTGGCAGGAACGGGTCTGGGGCCCTAGTTGCCACACATATTGTGGTCAGTCTTTTATTTTTTTAAATATATTTTATTGATTTTTTACAGAGAGGAAGGGAGAGGGCTAGAGAGCTAGAAACATCGATGAGAGAGAGACATCGATCAGCCGCCTCCTGCACGCCCCCCACTGGGGATGTGCCCACAACCAAGATACATGCCCTTGACTGGAATCAGACCTTTTATTCCGCAGACCAACGTTCTATCCACTGAGCCGAACCGGTTTTGGCCATTGTGGTCACTCTGGACAACTTCATCTCACACACGCTTTGCCCTTGGAGCTCTGTCCTGGACGCGCCGTTTGGATAAAGCTCTGGTGTTGTTCTCAAACGCCCCACTTTGAAAGCCTCTGACCGACCTTCCCCAGGCAGAGTGAGTTGCCCTTGGCTCTGAGATGCCCCACCGCGTCGCATGCGCCTCTAGTGATGGCCGTTCTTACAGATGTCTCCAGGACCCCCTGCTGCCCCAGGGGTCAGGGAGCCCGGGGATCAGCCCCCCGTTGTGTGACCGGACCCCAGTGCCCAGCACAGCGGCAGGCGTCCGCAGGCCCAGCTAGCGATTGTCCAACACAGCCATATCCAATCGGGAGACACTGTGTCCTTCTTTTCCTTTTTCAAATTACTTCCTGCTGGTATGTAATTTAAAACAAAATCAATTTTAATGAATGAAGGGTAAACCGCAGGAGCCTCCTCTCTTCCCGGCATTCTCCACTGTGGATCTTTGGTTCCCCAAATTATCCAAGGGGTTCTTACGCAGAAGCTCCCTCTCACCTGTCCCTGAGCTGCCCCTACCTCCGCCAAGGCGTGGCCTCTTCTATAAAATAAAAACAGAAACAGCCGAAACCGGTGTGGCTCAGTGGATAGAGCATTGGCCTGTGGACTGAAAGGTCCCAGGTTCGATTCCGGTCAGGGGCATGTGCCTTGGTTACCGGCACATCTCCAGTGGGGGGCGTGCAGGAGGCGGCTGATCGATGTCTCTCTCTCATCGATGTTTCTGGCTCTCTATCCTACTCCCTTCCTCTCTGTAGGAAATCAATGAAATATATTTAAAAAAAAACAAACAGAAACACCTTTGTGACATGAATATGGCCAGGATCAGACATCATTGCCAATGCGGATTGCCCTGCCCTTAAGGACACATAGTAGGTGCCCAACAATGTTAACTTCCGCTTCCGTAGCCTGGCCCAGCGCCTTCCAATTCTCACGCCCACCCTTGGCACAAGAACGGAAGGTGAGGGAATTGAAATCCTTTTGTCTGAAAAGGTTGAAGTCCTACAAAATCCCACGCTCAGTCAATTGCCAGGATGGATAGATATCCAAAGGTGCTTAATCAGCACCTCCTTAACCCCCGCCATTTTCTAATTAACCCAGGCGCTTGATTAAAATTCCCAGAGCACCCCCAAGTAGCTCTCCCAGGAGGGCCCAAGTGATTGCTATTGCAAAAGGTATTACAGTGGTCATTGATGGCGGGAGAAGAAAATAATTGCATCCTAATGGGAAGTGGCAGGTCCCTGTCCGCCATAGCAGCCAGCACGCCACGTCGGGGTGAGGCCCACCCTAAACAGAGCAAGAAGCGTCTAGCAGGCTGCAGGCACACCGGTGGCAACACCGGGGCAGAGTGCTCCGGTCCCTAACCGAGCAAATGATTTAAGCGCAGACACGCCGAGGAAGGTGGGAGAGAAGAAGGCGCGGGGAGACATCCATAGATCACTCTTTACCTTCGTAATTCCCTTTAACTATAAAATTACAGCGAGACGGATACAGCGAGGAGGAAATTTGCCAATGTCAATAAAGGTTTTTGTAAGTTTAATATTTATGATCCGCTTTAAAGCAATATTATAGCGAGCGCAACTTCCCACTTCAAAGAAGGGAAAAATCATAAAAAGACTAGTGGGGGAATTAATGAGTTCAGCGTGCTGGAATTGAGAACATATGAAAGAGGGCCTCCGTCGAGAAGCCAAGGGCAGGAGTGCACACCACAGACGCTGTTTGTGGTTTTTGCCAATTATTTTTAAAACCCTTGAAAGATGGTGCAGCATCAGAGGGCTGCTGAAATCAGACATGGCTAACAGGTTCCTCCCCCACAGTCCCCCTGAGTCTTCGGCTATTTATGCTGGCACTTGACGACCGTTACCATGCAGAACTGTTTTGATGGAACCAAATAAAAAAAAAAAACAAGGCGATTGTATCATCTTCTCCACAGATGCTCACCAGCCCTGACTCAGGAAGATGCAAAGGCTCGTTAAAATGGCAGCCCCACCCCCCCTCTCCAGCCCAGAGACCCCCATCCGTGAGGCTTACCCAGGACAGGTGCCGGGGGGACCAGCAGGTCCTCAACAGGGCATCACCCCCACCCAAGCACAGTGACCTCCACCCCATAGCATCCTGTGACCAGCGAAAAGCTAGAGGAGATCCACGTCTAGGATGTAACATCACTGCCACGTGATCTTAGACTTAGAGGAAGTTTCTTTTCAAAATACCCTTGCCACCGGGAGTCCACGTGTGGTTCTGGCTTTGCATCTACTTTTGGATCCTGAATCTTGTGACCGGTGAGGGACGGTCTTTTCCCTAGAGTCTCAATGGCAGCCAGATTCAAAAATAGCAATAACTCATCATTTCTGAGTGCTTAAACTGTGCCGAGCATTCTTCTGAACATTTGCATGTAGGGATGGATGGATATATATATATATATGCAATTATAGTCAGGTCCTATGATTAACCTGCTCTACCACGTGAGAGGGAGATATAGAGAGGAGAGAGGTCAGGCTAATGGGCCAAGGTCGCAGAGCTCCAGTCGGCAGCAGTGAAGTCCCACCCCAGGCAATGTCTCCAGCAGACATGCACCTACCACTGTGCTTCACACCCCAGACCCTGTGTGGGACCTAGAACCCTGCATTTTAACAAATTTCACAGGTTAGTGTGATGCACACTCGAGTTTAAGAATTATTGTCATATTAATATTTGCTATATTCTGGGTGCCCTGCTTTATATGCATTATATCATGCAGTTTTCACAAGTGCCCTAACAAGTATGCATTTTTAAATTTTTTAAAATATATTTTATTGATTTCAGAGACAAAGGGCGAGGGAGAGAGAGAGATAGAAACATCAGTGGTGAGAGAGAATCGTTGATTGGCTGCCTCCTGCATGCCTCATGTTCAGGACCAAGGATGCAACCCGGGCATATGCCCTGACCTGGAATCAAATTGTGACCTCCGGGTTCATGGGTTGATGCTCACACACTGAGTCACATGCTGTAGGCATGGTTTTCATTTTAGCATCAAGAAGTGGTGGTGTGCAGGGGCAATTGGCTCACAAATGTTTAACAGCCAAGGCACAGTTCAACTTCAAATCATTTTAACTCCAAGACCCATATTATTACTAGAGGCCTGGTGCATGAAATTCATGCACAGGGTCCCTAGGCCTCCCCACCTTCCCACCTCCTCCACCCCTAGCTCCCTCAGCACTCCGCCACAACCACCAGTCACCTGCCTTGTTCTGTGCCACCCCCTGGTGGTCAGTGCACATCATAGCAAGTGATAAAATTCCCACTCTCCAGGTTGAACTCCCAATGGGACAATTTGCTTATGAGAGAAAGAGAGACAGAGAGAGAGAGAGAGAGAGAGAGAGAGAGAGAGAGAGAGAGAGAGAGAGAGAGAGAGAGAGAGATGAGTGCTGATTTCCTGCCTGATTTCTTAACCTTTCTCTCAACCAGTCTGCCATAGGAATATTTAAAACATGCAGTACCTGAGTATTTAGTCCCAAGAACCAACCTCTTTTTCCTTAGATTGTCAGATAACAAAAAAATGACAACAGGCAACACAACAATAGCAGTCCAGTGTGAATGAATCAAAATTATACCTATTTTTTGTCATGTCAGCAAAAAATATAATAGAGGGGCCTCCCAAAGGTGATATAATTCACTTAATTTTGAAGATAAACAGTATAGTAATAAACATTGACTCTATAGTCATTTAAGGTGTGTATACCAGCTGATAACTCACTCACTTTTGAAAAGGAACTGTATTTTAATAAACACTGATTATATAATCATTTAAAGTATGTATAATTTTGAGGGACACCCTGTATCTATTTTTAGGTGTGCTGCAGACTTTTGGTAGGTAGTTTTATGTGTGCCATGACATGTACGGCGTTGAAAGCCACTGTTGAAAGTCTAGGGCAATGGTTCTCAACCTTTCTAATGCCGCGACCCTTTCATACAGTTCCTCACATTGTGGTGACCTCCAACCATAAAATTATTTTCATTATTCCTTCATAACTGTAATGTTGCTATTGTTATGAATCATAATGTAAGTATCTGTGTTTTCTGAGGGGTCTTAGGTGACCCACAGGTTGAGAACTGCTATCAAGGTCGCCTAAGACCATGGGAAAACACAGTTATTTACATTACTATTCATAACAGTACCAACATTACAGTTATGGAGTAGAAAATGATTTTATGGTTGGGGGTGAGCACAACATGAGGAACTGTATGAAAGGGTCGCGGCATTAGCAAGGTTGAGCACCACTGGTCTAGGGGATGTGTCTCTTCTCAAGCTCAGACCTCCCGCCAGCCGTGGGCCCTGGCGTGTCTTCTTCTTCACAGCGTTCTGGCAAGTTCCTGCCCACTCTGTCCAGGTTGATCACTCTGATACCCTTAGGCCCCTTTCAGTGGGTCTTTGCATGGATATATCTGCCCCAAGGGCATAACCCCAGCGTGGAGGGCTGACCTCTCCGGATCCTCTGCCTCTCTAGTTTGGCGCTCTCTCGCCATCCCCGTGCCCGTGACCGGGGCTCCCAGCAGTGAGAAGGATGCTCTCCGCCTTGATTTATTTCCCCCACCCGCGAAATGCTATCACTCACTCACACCACGGCAGGTCCTCTGCCTGATTGGCATTTAGTGGGTTGTTTTACACGTTGGCCGCTTTCGATATGGAAAGGAACCGATGGATTTCTGAGTCTGGTTTTCCTTATCTGACGCCACTCCGTTTCCCTAACGTCCTTGTGGCGCGCAGAGTACTTCATCTTCCGAGTGCCATGAGATGCTTTTCCCACCGGGGCCCTGGCAGCTGGGAAGGAGTGAGCAGAATACCAAGTCAGCGCTCCTGCTCCTGAAATCCAGCTCCTGCCAATCCTGCTGCCCAGCCAGCCTGCTCATGGCCTTGGTCATGAACTTGGGGTCAGGAAGTGGTAGCCCCTTCCTTCCTTTGGAAGATCACCTTAGCCCCTTACTTCTCTCCAAAAGAAGCTGCTTCCTGTCTGCTTGCCCCTCCTTCAGTCCCGAAAAGCAAATGCATTCCTCTTCCCTCTTCTCACAGGGAGCTGAAATGGATGGCTTTGGACTTTATCGCTCCTCCGTGATAGATTCAGGACTCTGCCTGCTTAACTGCTCCGCTGCCCATCGGGCCCCGTGGCCCTCCTCTCATGCCTTGCATCACTGCTCTGCCCTTTCTGGGGTGGTTCACTGGGGTCACTGCGGTGGAAGCTATTTGACCAGCCATCTGCATGATAGAGCAAGACAAATGGCTCTCTTCTATCTACGGATTTATTTATTCCATCACATGCCATCCCAGGAAAGGGCTTCAGCAGAGAAAGTTTGCCTGAATTTTGCCCCCAGTTTTGAAAACTCCTTTGAAAAACAATTTTTAGCCGAAGCCGGTTTGGCTCAGTGGATAGAGCGTCAGCCTGCGGACTCTGAAAGGTCCCAGGTTCGATTCTGGTCAAGGGCATGTACCTTGGTTGCGGGTACATCCCCAGTAGGGGGCGTGCAGGAGGCGGCTGATCGATTTCTCTCTCTCATCGATGTTTCTAGCTCTCTATTCCTCTCCCTTCCTCTCTGAAAAAAATCAATAAAATATATTAAAAAAATAAAAAAGAAAAATAATTTTTAGTCCGCAAACCCTGATTCATTTATTTACTCGATAATCATTATGGGGCACCTATGGCTATGCACCGTCCTAGGCATTGGACAGACAGGGACGTACAAAGCAGACCAAGCCCCTGGCGTCACAGGGCTTAACCTTTAGGGGAGAGACGGAAAGTAAGCCTGCAGATAAGTCAGCCTTACAACGTTATGTGGTATATGCTGTGGAGAGGCTCATCAGGATAAGAGGCAGAGATTCCCAGGCACTGTATGGGGGTAGTGATCTCAACAGGAGTACATATGGATGGTTGCATCAAGAAGATGCCCCGTAGGAGTTGGCAGGAGAAATGATGCTGCAGCGGGAGTATTCTTGGTGGGGCTGATGGTGGATTCAAAGGTACTCAGTCAGGACCCTGTGGGTATGTTACAGGATCACAGAAGCCCATGTGGCTCCAGATGTGTTGAATGCCTGCCCTCCTCTCCCTAGACTGTAAGCTGCTTTTTAAAAATATATATTTTATTGATTTTTTACAGAGGAAGGGAGAAGGATAGAGAGTTAGAAACATCGATGAGAGAGAAACACCGATCAGCTGCCTCCTGCATGCCCCCTACTGGGGATGTGCCCGCAACCAAGGTACATGCCCTTGGCCAGAATCAAACTTGGGACCTTTCAGTCTTCAGGCCGACGCTCTATCCACTGAGCTAAACCGGTTTCGGCTAGACTGTAAGCTTTGTGAGGGCAAGGGGCATGCTTTTCCCTGCTCACCGCTGTGTGCGCCTACGCTTAGCATTCCAATTGCTAGATATCCGGTAAATATTTGTTTACTGAATATCCTGTAAATATTTGTTTACTGAACGAGTGACTAAAGTAAGTGTGGTATTATAGGGTGATAGTTAAATAAGCACATTGGTAGGTTACAAGGCTCAAATCAGATATTGCGATCCTTTCATTAGTGGTATCAGGTTCCAGAGAATGACATGTCAGGCCAATGGCAGTGGTTGCATGTGTCTGAGGCAGAGAAGAAGGTCCCTGGAGAAAAGGGATCCAGCTAGTTGACAGCAAAGATGTCTGATAAACCATCCTTGGGAACACGAAAGCCACCTCGATACTGGCTGAGGTTAGAATGGCCGAGGAGAGTGGCACAGAAGGGCTGTGAACCAAATGTGGAAGCTCTCAACCAGTCACAAGGAGCCAGCACATCAGTCACTGGGAGCAAGGAAGATGGGTTGATGCAGCACTGCAAGAGGGCAACGGTTTTGAAGGGTTGCCATAGAAATGCGGAAGGGGAATGGTTCCCAAGTGATCTGGAGGAGTGGGGGAGACCGTCACCCCAACCTCGATGGCAAGGCAAACAACTGGCAGTTCCTTGCGAGAGCGACAGAGGAAGCACTGCCCTGGGGAGCGGGGTGTGCTGAACACGGCAGGTCAGGGAAGCTCAGCTTGGAGGCTTCGGGCCCCGGCAGCGTTGTGTTAGGTGGTGAGTGTTTCGGGGAGCACAGAGGTCAGACTTGGAAGGTGAGAAGTGAGGGATGAAAGCACTGCATAGCATGGTGATGGGGAAGAGAGGGCCCCACTTTGCATGGTCACCTGGCAATGAGACCCGAGGCATGCTGGATATAGTCCCATGTTCCAATGGAAGACAGTGAAAACACGTCTCGCACATGTCAGTCACAGCCTGTATCTGGGAGAACCAATAGGAACCCTTTTCTTCCTGAACATGAAGGCGGGGTGGTGACAGAAGATATCTGTTAGCAGGGTCAAGCACAGAGACCTACCTTTAGGAAGCCATTGAAGTTCAACGTGAAGGTCATGAGACTAGGCATGGAATGTAGAGACACACAGAAGGCTAAATTTCTAAAACCTGGAACTGGGTTTCATGTGGCTCAGGAGTGAGGCTGTGGTGTAAGCTGAGAAGCATTCCCACATTTCTGTTTGGCTTCCAGGATTGCCTGTTTTAGGGGATTTAAGGTTTATTTGTCTGGCTTCTTGCCCAGATGGCAATAGGTAGGATATTAGAAACTAGCAGATGTCTGATTTATTGCTGGCTATTGGACTATGTACTATAGGTTAACTCCCTTTTCTGCAAATCCTATCTAATAAAAGAGTAAGAGGCAAATTGACCATACCTCTGCCATGCCCACAAGCCACGCCCACCAACCAATCAGAGCAAGTATGCAAATTAACACAACCAAGATGGCTACGGCCACAGAGAGCAGGAGGGAGGCTTGGGCTTGGGTCGCTGGGGGGGCATGGCCAGCCTGCAAACCACCATAGGCCCCTCGCCCAGGCCACCCCACCCTCCAAGACCCCACGCCCCAAGGGAACACCACCCTGATCTGAATGAATCATCTTTTATTCAGTGGATATTTATTCAGGACAAACCAGCTGGCCCCACCTGTGCACCAGGCTTCTATCCTATCTAATAAAAGAGTAATATGCAGATTGACCATTACTCCAACACACAAGATGACTGCCCCCATGTGATCAAAAGATCCTGCCCCCATTTGGACACAAGATGGCCACCACAAGATGGCCAGCAGAGAGGGCAGTTGGCAGGCACCAGGCCTACAAGGGAGGGCAGTTGGGGGTGATCAAGCCTGCAGTGGTAGCACAGTTAGGGGCAAACAGGCTGGCAGGGGAGCAGTTGGGCATCAATCAGGATGGTAGGGGAGTGATTAGGGGGTGATCAGGCTGGCAGACAGAAGCGGTTAGGGGCAATCAGGAAGGCAGGCAAGTGAGCAGTTGGGAGCCACCAGTCCTGGATTGTGAGAGGGATATCCGACTGCCCATTTAGGCCCAAACCAGATAGGCCCCTCGCCCAGGCCACCCCACGCCCCAAGGAAACACCACCCTGATCTGAATGAATAGGATCTGACCCAGATAGGATCGGGCCTAAACGGGCAGTTGGACATCCCTCAAAGGGTCCCAGATTGGAGAGGGAGCAGGCTGGGCTGAAAGACAACCCCCTTCCCTGGCCATGCATGCATTTCGTGCACCGGGCCTCTAGTATGACCATAATAAGCCAGACTTATGTATTTATTTATTTATTTATTTATTTATTTAGAGAATCAGCACTTATTAGATTGAATGGAAATGATAGAGTACAACAGCAATATGATAAATATGCAGAATGAATCATCTTTTATTCAGTGGATATTTATTGAGTACCTAACTCATGACAAGTGGATATTTTGATGCTTCAGCTTGTGCTGTGAACACAGCATATAAATCTCTGTCCCAGAGGACCACAGTAGGGAAGTATTGGTAATATAAGACAGGTTATTATGCAACGTGATATCAGGGAGGGATAGCACTGCAGAGGAAAATAAAGCAGAAATGGGGTAGGAACAATAGATGGTGCTATTCTCGGGCGTTGAGAGAAAACCTGAACAGACACCTGAGGGAAGAGGGACAGTGAATGGGACACATTGCCAGAGGGTGTTCCAAACAGAGGCATCTGCAGGTACCGAGGCCACAGATTGGGAATATGTTTCCTGTGTAGAAGGAACAGCAAGGATGTTAATACACAGAAAACAGACACAGGATGTGGCAAAGAAAGCCAAGAATCAGGGAACCAAAAATGTTACAGAAAACCGGAATAATCAAACCATGCTCGGAGAGTTTGGAGTTACATTTATTATGTGTGGGTCCAGAGGAAAATGTTTCTCAAATTCTGGCCCCCACATGCAGAAATTTTCTCTATTTATATGTTTTTACCTTCTTTGTCTCCCAAATGTGGGATGTTTCCCTCCCCTTTGCAAGTTCTTAAAGGGCCCCTATGTTCTGCGGCCTTGAGACCTTAACCAAAGGCCTGGCCTGGTGCCAGCACTGATCATTTTGTCCAGGGAGTCAGATCCTGTAATGCCTTGACAAAAAACTTAGAAAAGTGTTCCAATAAAAAAAACACTGGCAGGTTTAAAAGGGGAGAGTTAAATAACATAATAAATGTTTTCAAACGGTCCTTTTAACTGCTTGAAGGGAAAGACACGGGTCTTTCCCTTCAAGCAGTTAGGTAGTGGGAGTGCAAGGACTGAAACACCAGTTAGGGTACTGTAGCTCTGGTCCATGGAGAAGTGATGTTACCCGGAATAGAGTGAGTGGGAGGGTCTTTAATCTGGAATATATTCTGGCATCAAAGCTGAGGAGATTTAATGATTGATTAGATAGAAGCTGTAAGAAAAGAATTAGGCATCACAAGTGACTCACAGATGTGTGGCTTGTGCCACAGGAGATTAGTGTGATTATCTCCTGCTTGGAAGAACTCCAGAGGGACAAGCTAATGGGTGAAATAAGGCATGTGGGACTTTAGATACCCAAGTGGAAATGTTGAGTAGATAGTTGGCTTTGCAAGAGTACAGGGGCTGGAAGACTAAAGCGAAGGGTCATCGGCTCTCACATGGTATTTATGACCCTGACATGAGTCCTTGCCACCTACAGACCAAAGATAGAGAGTTCTGTGGATCCAGCCTGGGGGCATGGCAACATCCAGGTGTCAAAAGAAAAGGATGATAAGTTCCCCGCTTCCATCGAAAATATTTACAGTGGTACCTCGAGATACGAGTGCCCTAACATACGAGATTTTTGAGATACGAGCCATCGAGCGAGCGATCTTTGCTTGTGAAATACGACAACATTTGAGATAGGAGTAATCACGTGGGATCGGCCGGCTGCACACGACCCACCAGTTTACCGCGACTCGAGCGTCTCATAGTTTCCCACGCCTCAAGGTTACGGAACGAATTAAACTCGTATCTCGAGGTACCACTGTATTCTCTGAGTCCTAACAAATTCATTCTTGTGGCCGCTACATCCCTAGAGGCCGTTTTGTTTTTGTTTTTCAGATCCTCACCTGAGGATATTTTTCCATCGATTTTGAGAGAGACTGGAAGGAGGAGGGAAAGACAGAGTGGGGAGGAGCCTGCAACAGAGCTACGTGCCCCTAACCACAAACAAATCAGGGGGGGCCCTTCAGTCCGCAGACCAACGCTCTGTCCACTGAGCCAGGACAGACTAGGGCTAGAGGCACTTCTTTTCTTGGAGACAGGGAAAAAAAACAAAAAACAAAACAACCAAAAACCTCTTGATTGATAGGGCACACTGAAATCTGGAAGCATTGGAGAAAACCGGTTTCCTTCTCTCTGCATCTCTCTCTAACCCGAACCCACAGCTGCGAACAATTCAGTGCAGCTTAGTGATCGCCGTGTTTTCTTCGACATCCTGTCGCTTCCTTGGACTTTCCGCCCAGTGTCCACGCTGGCCAGTCCCCGTTGTGCTCTTGAATGGCCACATTTCTCTGTGTGTTGATATGTTTTCTCTCTTTATCCCAGCACTTTCCTAGACCTCTTGATTTTGGTCACTTGGGTGTTGTCATGGCAATGACATCCTCAGGAGAGTGGTGCTGTTCATGTTGTCATGGTTATAAGGACCTCTTGATGAGGGCCCGGCTTCACTGTCATCATGCCGGCAGCCGCAGGAAACTTTAGGATCATCTTGGCAAACCTCGATGCTGAGACCGGGAGCTAGTGATTCTGCCCCTGAAAATGCAAGTGGCCGTAATGAGGAACAGAGCCTCGTCTAAAATGGTTAGATTTTACTCATTAAAAAAAAAAAAAAGAAGACGGAAAGAGGAATCGCCGTCACTATCATCCCCATCATCATCATCATCATCACCACAGCTAATATTTTTGTTCTAGATTGGCTACGCTCCAGGCACTGTTCTGAATGCTTTACGTTAATGAACTCTTTAATTTTCTTGACAACCTCATCATGTAGGTATTATGGCTGATGTTTTATAGATGAAGAGCTTGAGACCCAGGGAGCTCACTTAAGTAACTTGCTAATGTGGGAGATGGCCGAGACTTCAGTAGGCAGTGTGGTTGTCGAGGACTGACTCTGAGCCCATTACCTTACTGTTTACTGTCATCCTGTTTTATTATAGACCAGAGGCCCAGGGCCCGGAATAGGCCTGGCCCAGCAATCAGGGGGTATCAGCTCCCCAGCTCCCCAGCTCCCCACCTCCTCCTCCTCAGCTCCCCACCTTCTCCTCCCCTTCCTCCCTCAGTACCCTGCCACTGCCTCTGGTGACCTGCCATGTTCCATACTGCCCCCTAGTGGTCAGTGCATGTCATAGTGAGCGATTAAACTCCCATTCTCCTGGTTGAACTCCCAAGGGGATACTTTGTATATTAGCCATGGAGAGATGATAGATAGATAGATAGATAGATAGATAGATAGATAGATAGATAGATAGAAAGAAAAAATCAAGATATAAGCTAGAAACTCAGATCTTCTTTTTTCCTTAGACACCATTTTTAAGTTTTGAAATATATATATTAATTGGATTCTCTAACAACCATAGGAGTTTAGAAT
Source organism: Lasiurus cinereus (assembly GCA_011751065.1). NCBI lineage: Eukaryota > Metazoa > Chordata > Mammalia > Chiroptera > Vespertilionidae > Lasiurus > Lasiurus cinereus. The sequence goes on from JAAGEH010000417.1 coordinate 23,074,463, forward strand.
TGCTCAGAAGCTTATTTTCTTACAGACGAGAAACCCCAAGTTTGGAGAGTCTGTGACTTCCCCCGGGAAACTTGACTGCTACACTGCGGGTCAGGCTAGGCCTGAACACGTGAGGATCTATGGATTCAGGATCTAGTATCTGCTGCATATCATAGCACATCCCGGAGCCCCAGATTCTGCTCTGGGGCGAGTGGCCAGAATTCTAAGGTGACTCGTTGCCAGCAGTCAGTGCTAGAGGTGTCAGGACTAGGACTTGCCATATCCTTCAAGTAGAAATGTGTCCTCTTCGGCCCTCCGTATTCAATCGTAATTACTCCAAAGCTCACTCCACTAGTGATAATAATAACTGATCACTCCACTGCTCAGGAGCTGCTCTTATCGATCACAGTCTAGGCAGGAGAACAGCAGCCATCACCCCATTGCGACGACTGGCATTGACTCGGCTACTTGGAGCAACATCCTTTAACCTGTGTGGGGAGAATCCCAGGAAGAGGTTAATTACCGCTCTGTGTTTACGCTTGTTTTCAGAACATGACAGACACAGATTAAGTCACTTAGAAGGTGGCCTCTAAGAAAGTACAGGTTGTACAGCAGAAGCAGCTCCGGTATGACAGGTGATAGGTCTTCTCCTTTGAGTCTCAAGGGCATTGGAGGGAGGTGTGCTGAATGAGGGCAGTACAGTTCATGGAGATGATAAAACAAGAGTAGCAAAGGCTCATCATGTGCTTATCATGTTCTTATTATGTGCCAGCACTTTCCCTATATGAATGCATTCAGTCTTTGGAAATACCCTATGAGTCTAAACACGATTATTATCCCTGTTTGACAAATGAGGAAACTGAGGCACCGAAATGTGAAAGGATTTGCTGAAAAGACAAGAAGCTAGTAAGCGGAGACTCTGGAAATAGAACTTAGCTCTCTGGGTCTGTGGACGGGTATGGGCCAGCTGTCCTTCCTGGGTGTTGACTGTGCTGTTGGAACTGGGTCTGAGCTGCATAGAGGAATGGCGGGTCTAACACCCAAGCCTTTCTGGGCCGGGTCTCCTTGAGCATATGGCACATCCTCTTCGAAACTGAGTCATCTCATCTGTCAGGAGAGGAGCCGATAGGATGTGTGCACACAGACACACACACACACACACACACACACACACACCCTGGGCTTGTTGGAAGTGTTACAGGAAATGAATACAATGGTACCTCGAGATACGAGTTTAATTCGTTCCGTAACCTTGAGGCGTGGAAAACTATGAGACGCTCGAGTAGAGGTAAACTGGTGGGTCCTGTGCAGCCGGCCGATCCGCTCCATTACTGGTATCTCAAATGTTGCTCGTATTTCAAAGCAAAAATCGCTTGCTCGACGGCTCGAATGTTAGGGCACTCGTATCTCGAGGTACCACTGTACCTGGAATATGATAAATGCTTGTCATAGAAGTGATGGTATAAAAGGTGATACAAACAGCTAGTATTCTAGAGCGTGTAATTAACTCTGTCCTTGGCAATAGCCCCTTACCTCATTTTAAAGATGAGCAGACTGCTCTGAACACGTGAGTATTAGGACTTGTCATATGTGGCAAGGGAGCTATGGATGCCCATCTCGTGTGCCTTCCCGCCACACCCCATGGATCTGACGCAGAGCGTGGCCTGTACAGTGTCTCCCTGACCTCTTGACAGCCTTTTCCTGAGCCTCAGTTTCCCCTGGAGCCAAACCTGCGGCCTCTTCTCGGATTCCAAGTGGGCATGGGGGAAGGGCTTACAAGTGTCTAGTAAGTGGAGATGGTGAAGGTCTCTTTTCTCCTTGTCACCCTTCCTTTCACCTGGGGACAAAAAAGCAAGTTCACAATGAAGAGCATCTGACTTGGATAAACCCAGATGCTTAATGAAAATAGCAGAAAGTGACTGCCATTTAACCAAAGCAACACTGTGCTGGAGGTTTTACTGAACAAAAAGGAAAATAAGAAATTCTGTTTTCCGACTTTCAAAAGACATCCACTGTGTGCCAGCCCGGCCTACACCGGGATGGGCTCTGTCTGGTCCTTTGTGTGTAAGCAACATGCCCTGCAGAGTAAACTCAGTGCAGGTAGTCCTAGGCCACAGGGAGGCCTAGTAAAGAGGCCTCCCCCCACCCTAGCTGGTTTGACTCAGTGGATAGAGTGTCGGCCTGCGGACTGAAAGGTCCCAGGTTCGATTCCGGTCAAGGGCATGTACCTTGGTTGCGGGCACATCCCCAGTAGGGGTTGTGCAAGAGACAGCTGATCGATGTCTCTCTCTCTCATTGATGTTTCTAACTCTCTACCCCTCTCCCTTCCTCCCTGTAAAAAATCAATAAAAAGAAAAAGAAAAAGGAAAAAGAGGCCTCCCCCAAACCCCACAATGCCACTTCCAAAACAAAAAACATAGCTTGGAAATGTGGTCCCCCGGCCTTGACAATATCCACACGCTCTGCTGCTGTCCTCCCCTGCGTGTCATTGCACGCGGCTGTGTGCCCGTCTCCGTGTGCCTTCCACAATGACACCCTCCTCTACCTGGCTCGCCCCTGGGGGCAGCCGAAGTGGGTGCCGCCATCGGCGCCCGCCAAGTGAGTGGGAGGCAGAGAGCCAGGAGGGTCACAGCGGTGCCTGTTTCAAGACACAAGTTCCACACAAAAGGGAAGGAAGCGCTTCATGCTGAGTCTTCGTCACTCCAACCCTGTCTCGCCTCGGAGGTTCCTACAGCTGGAGCGAGCTGCGAAGTCAGCCCTGCAGAGCGATCACATTCCCGTGGACTATAAACCCCCCACTGTGCGGGGGGAGGCAGGAGGCGCGCGTGCCAAGTGCTCAGAGCGGCGGATGCAAGTTGTTCCAGCATCTGAGGACACACGCCATGTTGGGAAGCATCCGGGGAACCAGGGAAGGAGGAAGGAAAGCAAGGAGTGTGCTGAGAAACTGATCTCTGATCATTGCGCTTTCAAGGAGGAAGCGCTGGCTGAGACACGCGGGGCCACGGGACAGGCTTCCAGGGCCTTCTCTCCACCAGTGACGTGTGTTTGTCTCTGGTCCACACGTTACACGGGAAAAGCTTCACCACACAGATGCCCACCTAGCACCCTGGGGTCACCCGTGGTGAAGGAGGGGGCAGGGGGCACCCGGGCAGTGGACAGCATGGCTTGGCTCCTGGCTCCGCCAATTAGTGAGCGAGTGACCCTCAACCAACGCATTAACCTCCCCGCACCTCTGCTACCTCACCTGTAAAATCGGATCAGAGCGAGAAAATCAGCAATCCTCGGCCACAGACGCTTCAGAAACAGGGACAACCCGTGGGCATTGCCCTGTTTGTGAAGTTAACCATCAGGTACGATCTCCATGGCAAGGCCAAGGGCGAGAGGCCCGGATGAGAGAGGTGAGCACAAGACAGAGAAATCTTCTCAAAGATGTTTCAGCGTTTCTTCTTCTTTGCCACGCAAACTCCAAAAGCAAATGATGTGACTGTTGTTTGTGACCATTGCCATGACAACAGCAATTGTGCCCCGGTGACCTTGTTAAGTCATACATTTCTTGTTCTTTTTTTTTTTAATATATATATATATTTTATTGATTTTTTACAGAAAGGAAAGGAGAGGGATAGAGAGTTAGAAACATCGATGAGAGAGAGACATCGATCAGCCGCCTTCTGCACGACCCTACTGGGGATGTGCCCGCAACCAAGGTGCATGCCCCCGACCGGAATTGAACCTGGGACCTTTCAGTCTGTAGGCCGACCCTCCATCCACTGAGCCAAACCGGTTTCGGCTCATACATTTCTTTAAGCCACATAATTAATTTGAAAGTTCACGTAACCATTTCACAAGTGCTGCAGAGAATGTAGCCCGGGTGAGGTGAGGGAGTTGAAGGCTGAGTTTGTTTGAAAAGGACACACTCTGCAGAGCAGAAATCACACGGGAAACCGCAGGTTCAGATGGAAAGGTCTGGCTTGTGCTAGTTTTCCCAGGGGCCAGGATGTTGGACTCCCGAATGGATCAGGATCTCAAAGCCAGCACTGGGTCCCCTTGTCCAACTTCGTGAGGCCAGAGATTGGCAGACTATGCCGACGGGCCAGATCCCCCTGGCTGGCTGCTTTTGAGCAATTCCTGAGCGCAGAAAGAATTTTACATTTTGAAATGTTTGGGGGGGGGAAATAAAGAAGAAAAATACTCCATGAGCTATGCAAATGATCTGAAATGTAAATGTTAGTGTCTATAAAAAAGCTTTATGAGAACGCAGCCACACCCATTCCTCCAAAGCAGCTTTTGTCTTAGTGTCACAGTTGAGTTATTGCCATTAGACCATATGGCTCCCAAAGCCTGAAGTCATTGTTACCTGGTCCTCGAGACCGGTTTGCCAGTCTCTGAGCTACACCACGGAGAATGATGCTCTACGTTTCTGAACCCTGCTATCCTAGTCTTATTTTTACCCACCCTCGCTCCCTTCCTTCCCCTTCTCGCTCTGTGAATGGGCAGTGTGGTAGCTTTCAAGTACATGCCATCCCCACGTACCCGCCTTTTCAAGAGTGGCCCGTGCCATTCCGCTCTGGTCCATAGGGTTCGACTCTGGACAGCTACGTCTTAACTTTGGTTCTGACTTCTGCTGCCACCAGGTGCTCAGTTGCTGGCCCTGGAAGAGGACTTCACTGATTTCCAGAATGATTATGTACTCTCTCCTCTTGACTTTTGTCTAGAGCAGTGGTTCTCAACCTTCCTAAGGCCGTGACCCTTTAAGACAGCTCCTCATGGGGTGGTGACCCCCAACCATAAAATGATTTCCGTTGCTACTTCATAACTGTAATTTTGCTACTGTTATGAACTGTAATGTAAATATCTGATATGCAGGATGTATTTTTGTTGTTACAAATTGAACATAATTAAAGCATAGTGATTAATCACAAAAACATTATGTAATTATATATTGTGAAATATTTATTTCTAATTACAAATAAATGAAATTTTGTCTTGAATCGCGGTGTAGCATGGGTAACAGTCTTCATATGACAACAGTAAACGACATTGCTACACTTTGCTACACCGAGGAGCGGTGTGTTGGTTCCTAAGACCATGGGAAATAGGTGTTTTCCGATGGTCTTAGGTGACCCCTGTGAAAGGGTCGTTCGACCCCCAAAGGGGTCTCGACCCACAGGTTGAGAACCGCTGGTCTAGAGGTTCCAAAAATTCAGCCTTCCCCCTCCCTCCCCCCGGCTTGATCTAGTCTCACCCTTGGGGAAGTTTGTTCTGCTCCTGTGGCTGTTTGCCTGGAGCATTTTGTGGGGGAGCATCTGAATCTACCTGAATGGCAGACTTAAGGGTGGGCGCCACCTTCTGGGAGGGACACATTTGCATTAAACCGCCGTCTTCCAACCAGCCCTGTCATGGCAGACGCCTTAGCTCTTCTGCTTCCGCTCGCCCATCCTTGTCCATCAGCAGCACCAGCCTGTCCTCCTTGCTCTGTCTGAAATGTACCTGCAGCCTGAAGGTGACGGACTGGGGTGCCCTGGGTCACCACAGTCTCGGGAGCTCTATGCGCTTTATTGCCTTCCTTTAGCATCTGCAGACAGGTAGACCCGGGGTGAGGAACATCTGGTGGGAGGGCCCTATAAAGCCCCCGAAATCATCCGGTCTGGCCCTGCCAAGGCAACCGCAGCCAGGACTTGACATTCAATAAATCTAGGAGTTTCCTCATAGCAACATCAATTTATCTTAAAGTGAATTGTATTAAGCAAATGATGTTATAAATATCCAAATGGCCCTTGGCAGAGAAAAGGTTCCCCAACCCCCCTCCTAGATGGATAGTCTTCCAGGATCCCATCATTATGATTTCATAGTTTCCAAAATAATTGCCGCATTTATAAAGATAATTTGTCCAAGGCGAGGAGAGGATCACTCCGTCAAAGACATGTCTTGTCTGTGGAGATGGACTTGGAAACCCTGTCACTCACTTTCCAACCTGAATCCCAGCGTTGACACGCGGAAGTTAATTAGTGGTTATTGCGAACTGTTTGAAGCACAGGTGTTATTTACATCCTTCGTAACTCTCCTTCTCTTAAAATGCTTCCCACGTGCTGGCAACCATTTTGTCCTCACCGACTTAGCCTCTAGGAAGAGATGGTTCATTTAAATTCTAGAAGGTTCTGCTTGGAAGAGACAAGACCGGGAACAGAAGGCCAGGCCTGTGGTGAACTCCCAGCAGGCATGCCATGTCTTAGATTAATTCTCACCTTAGGACAAAGCTGAGGTTCATTGCTTCATCTCCGCCTTTCCCTGCCCCGTGTGATCTTAAAGCTCAGTTGGAGCGGAAATCAGTCATGGCATTTCCTAGTTGTTGTCAAAGGGATCAATTCTGGAATAAGCTTCCGTCCTCAAGTCAGCCCCTGAGGATTTCCTGAGGCCAAGCCAGGCATCTCTACTTCCACATCAGGTCAAAACCGTGTGAATCATCGTCAGGCTCTTTGGGACATGAAAAATGATGCCGTCCTATGATGCATCCATGGCAAGCTGAGTGTGTTATCAAACACCTATCACGCTATAATTGTTCTGTGCCTGTGTGCGTGTGCGTGCGTGTGTGCGTGTGTGCGTGTGTGTGTGCGTGTGTGTAGTTCCTCTGCATCTGTCACCTTCAGACTCTGCTTCCTCTTGTGTGCAGCTAAATTGAATTGAAAAGTGATGATGGTTTAGAACTAACAGATGCCTAGCATTCAGTACTCTGCACAACACTCAAATGGGAGGGCAAAAGATCAAAAGGAAGATCTCTTCTGTATTTCTCTTTTCTGTATTTTTTTCTCTTTTCTGTATTTCTCTCTCTTTTTAAAATAGTTGTGTTGCTTTTAAATATGTTCTCTTGATTTTAGAGAAAGGAAGGGAGAGGGAGAGAGAGAGAAACATCAATGTGAGAGAAGAACATCAATGAGTTGCGTCCCATACAGACCCTGACCAGGGATAGAGCCCAAAACCCAGGTATGTGCCCTGATGGGGAATCAAACAGTCCACCTTTTGGTGCACAGGGCAATGCTCCCATTTATTGAGCCACATCAGCCAGGACTTTTTTTCCACCCTCTATACCCCCACTCCAACCCCCGAATGCGCGCGCGCGCACACACACACACACACACACACACACACACACACTAGAAACTCTATGTCTTTATGAGAGTCCCTTGGGCTTTTTATTATTTAGCTGAAGGTAATTGTTCCGAGGACCTGTGGGCCTCAGATCCTGTCCCACCAGAAGATCTGGTGGCTAAACAGCTGACACAGTGGAGTGCTGGATGGATTTTCCACGCTAGCTCCTCAGAATACTCACCTGACTGCTTATTATCTCATTATTATGGATTTTAAAAGTGACGCTCTGGGAAAGCTTGCAACTAATTACTGTTCACCTTTGCATGCACCGTCTGTTTGAAGAATATAGGGCTGTTGACAAACATCAGCAACTAGTGCTTAATGACACCCTCAGCCATCAGCAGAACTGCCATTGCTAGAATGCTAGAATTGTCTGAAAATACCTCTCACTGAGGTGCCAGGTTTTTGTTTTTTTTTTAATTGATTTTTTTGACTATAGAAAAAACAACAACTATGAATGTAAAACCATCAAGATTTTATTTATACATATAAATTTTATCACTCATCTAATTCGTGATACTCTTGACCCAAATGACTGTTTATAAAAATAAAATCTGTGCTGGAAGCATGATTTGCTCTCACTGAAAATAGTTAAAAGCGTCCGTATGTAGGTTTTTTTTTAGCATGAATCTTTGGCCAAGCTCTATGAACCTGCTCTACGTCCAGATCACATTGAACCTTCATTATAGCCCAGTGAGGCGGGTACCTTTATAGCCGTTTACCAGGTGAGAATATTGAAGCTGATAGAGGTTAGGTTACTTTTTCCAAGTCTCACAGAAATAATGGCTGTAGCTATTTTATTTTTTTATTAGCATCTTTGGTATCTATAGAAACCAATTTTACACAGAAGGAGAACAGCACAGTGGAGAGAACTTAGACTTGGGCGTAAACAGAGTTGTGTTTTGATTTCTGGACTGCTGCTTAACCTTTTTCAGCCTCTTTCTTTATAGGCTGGGAATAATATATATTTCTAAAAGCAGGCCAGAATCACCTGATATATTTATTAGTTATGGGCCTAAAGGAGCATTTCATCAACAGCAGCAATGATTACTGGTGTTCTCATGAAGAGATGAGGAGGAGAGATTTATTGATATCTGAGTCCATGTAGGGATGGGCAGAGCAATGAAAATGCCTTGAATCAGAATTGGAGGCAGAGCCGGGGCCTTGCTGTGGAAAGGCGAGGAGCCAGTGGACCTGGCCCGGTGGGAAAGCATGTCTGGGGATTCCCTGAGACCAGCCCATCGGAGTCTCAGCCCCTTCCCTGGAGGAGGGTGTGTTTCCATGACATCCTCCCAGTGAAGGGAAGGAGGTGACCTTCAAGGCCGGGTGACCAAAGGCCATGGCATCTCAGCTGGTTTCTCCTGGAACACGGGGGAGCGTCGGCCACCGAATAAGACATTCAGTTTTGCCCAGGCTGATTTCGCTCAGTGGATAGAGCATCAGCCTGCAGACTGAAGGGTCCCGGGTTTGATTCCGGTCAGGGGCATGTACCTTGGTTGTGGTCACATCCCCAGTAGGGGGCGTGCAGGAGGCAGCTGATCGATGTTTCCCTCTCATTGATGTTTCTAACTCTCTATCCTTCTCCCTTCCTCTCTGTAAAAAACCAATAATATATATAAAGACGTTCAGTTTCCCTAACATTGCCATATGGAGGCTCCATGTGGAGAGACGCCAGGAGAGAGAATCTGCCAAGCTCCAGCCCGGCCCAGCTGTTGGGTGGGGTGAAGACACCTTCCAGAGGGCGTGAGCCCCACCACCATCCACCTCACAGCCTCCAGCTGGACCAGTCAAGCCCAGTCACCCCCAGCTTCCTGGACAAATCCTAGGACATGTTGTCAGTGTGGGGGTGGTTCGTTATAGTAATTTTTTTCTGATATTTTATTGATTTTTTACAGAGAGGAAGGGAGAGGGATAGAGAGTTAGAAACATCCATGAGAGAGAAACATGGATCAGCTGCCTCCCACTGGAGATGTGCCAGCAACCGAGGTACATGCCCTTGACCGGAATCGAACCTGGGACCTTTCAGTCCGCAGGCTGACGCTCTATCCACTGAGCCAAACCGGTTAGAGCTGTTACAGTAATTTGCTGGAACGTGGGCGCATCACAGGAGACTGTCTTAAAACTGTTCACCATCCTGCTGCTTCTCTCCTCTGTCTCCCCTGTCCTGCTGCCCTTGGCCCTTTGGCCAGACCCTGTGTAGACACCATCATCCGGCCACACGGGGGCTTTCCAGGGCCCGGAATTTCCGAAATCAGAGTTTTCCTTTTGGGTTTCAGTAACTCCCTGCGCCCTGGTTTTCTCTCAGCTGCCAGGGAGCTTCCGGAACTGCAGGAGGCTAAGGGGTGGGGGCTGGGCCAGGAGACCAGCTGACTGCTCCCTCTCTCTCCCTTTGGGCCGCAGTGGCCATGAAATTGGGGGGCAATGGCAGAAGAAATCTGTCATGTGAAGACCCTAGTTTCCAGCGCACATGCTGGGGTTGCACTCACTCAGGAAGCCCTGTTCCCCAGTGTCTGAGGCTGTACGGTCTTCTGTGGGTGCGAGGGCCTTCCCATCTTCTGGAATCCATGGGCACTGAGACCTGGAGCCATCGTCCCTGTCCATCACAGGCAGCCTGGGAGGTATGCCTCTCCACAGCCAGCGGATACAGAGAGCAGAGGGGAGTGGGGGACACTGAGCTGGGGCTACAGTTGCACCCCCCATGCGCTCAGCCAGGCCCAGGCCTGGGCCCTGAGGAAACCAACGGGACCATTCAACAGGACTGGGCTCTGTGGGCAGCTCAGCCATGCCCTTGTTGACTGTGGAAATAATTACCATTTTGCCATCATATTAGCTCTGAACCGTGACGCCATTACCATTATCACCGGGATATGACCCATTTATTATCTCCCAGCAACCCCGGAAGATGAATACTGGGCTTCAGAGACCCATCGCTCTGCAGGGGCAGGGCCTGGGCGCGAATTGTCTAACGAGGTGAACCGCACGACAGCCGGCATTCTTTGGGGGGCAGCGCGCTCCCCTAAATCACTCCTCACCGGTCAATCGGCCACTGGTTTTTGAGGTGCACTTCATCAGTGAGGAGGGGGGACCTCACTGGAGAAGAAGATGGAGGCTCCGGGGCAGAGGAGGAGAGGGGAGTGTGAAGGTGAGCAGGCCCGGGTTCCAGGTGTGTGTGTGCAGATGAGGGTACCAGGGAGATGCGGCTGAGCCCTAGGAAGCAGGAGGCGGAGGCAGCAGAGTCGCTCAGCCTCAGATCCTCGGGGCAAAACTTCTGAGCTGACTGGAAGGGGATGTGATGGTTGGGACATAATCCATCCGCCTCGCCTGTCACCTCGCAGGAGCCAGAGATCCACCGAAACCATTTCCTGATCACTTTCCGCTCTTCTGTTTGGCATCCGTCGTGTGCCCACAGCCATGTGCAAGGGACAGATTAGGAGCAGCGGCGACAGAGGAGACAATGCGATTGTCCTCGGGAATGAGGGGTGGCGGGGACTCCAGACACGCACCCTCCCCACCGGCCGGGCTCCCGGGAGCCTGCCTGCGGCCCGCAGAGCTCAGAGCCTGGAGGGAATCCAGAGGCAGCTGGAAGGCATCCAGGGGAAGGAGCAGCAGATGAAAGGAGTCCCCAAGTCAGGCCTCCCTTATCGCCTGCATTCCCGCTTCTCCGGCTTGAAGGGGCACAGACACCTCCTGGGGATTGGTGAACAGGCACATTCCTGTCTGGATCCAGTGGGTCGGGGGTGGGGCTGGAGACTCAGCATTTTGTATCTGCTCCCAGGAGACTGAGGGGTCCTCAGAGGAGAGAGGGCCTCCTGAAAAGCAGGGCGCCTCTGCTAGCTGCAGCAGCATCACGGGCTCGGGTCAGCACATGCGCAGAGCCCTGGGATCCGGCAGCAGCACTGTCCCCCTTGCAGAGCTGGGCAAGTGGAGATGCGTGGCTTTTGCTCCATCAAATGCTGGCGACTCCCGCACAGGCCCTGGGGTGGACCTCGTCTCAGAAATCAGGTTCTAAGGACAATGGAAAGTAGGAAGCCTGCCAGCTTTCTTTATTTACATTATTGTTTTATCCACACAGACACACACACACACAACAGTAATTATCTATTATTATTATCGGTGTTTAGGGTGGGAGGCATTGCATTCCTGAAGTGTCCCAAGACATTATTTTTATATTGCAAATGGGGGAAGAGCCAATAAAGTGGATGTTTGAACCCGTGATCTCATCCTCTTGCTTAAAGAGAAATAGATCCTCTGCAATGCCTCTTCGGAGTGTCCCACGATAACCTGCTTTCTTGCTTTTGGAAACCTTCTCGCCTCGCAGCCTTAATAAACTTGAAACTTAAGCAATCATCCCATATATCCACCCCAGGTGGTCAGGGCTGAAATGACCAAAATGTTCTCTCTAAAGTTCCAGAGATGTTTTTCTTTAGGGTGAAGTTGACATGCATCTCAAAAATCTTACCCTCCAGTTTGTTTTCCCATGTACCACTGGATGTGTGTGTGTGTGTGTGTGTGTGTGTGTGTGTATGTGTGTGTGTGTGAGAAAGAGAGAGAGAGAGAGAGAGAGAGAGAGAGAGAGAGAGAGACTTAATAGGTAATCTTGGGAGCAACACTAACTGGCAGACAATATAAATTCAGAATTCTTTTCTGCATATATTTCCTAACAAAGCTCTTTGTTGTATCTATCTTGAAACTTATTATTAATCCTAGTGACGCAGTGCAGGGATTCATGGACATTGAAAGAGAATTAATTAGAAGGTGGCCAGCGAGACGGGACTGGGTGAGATGGGCCGTTTATGCCCTGGAGCCAACCTCCCGTGGTCCCTCCCTGGCAGGCCACACCTGGGGTGGCACCATGGCTCGAAGGGTGTCTGTGGAGTGAGCAGCGTCCCTCTGGCAGGTGGGGTCCCTTGGCCTGTCCTGCGGGGAATGGGCCAAAACTGGCTCTCCGACAGCCTCCTGAGGGGTCCCGGAGTGCGAGAGGGCACTCTGCAAAGTTGCTGTCGTACAGGGTGTGGAATGTAAATGCAAGTGTGCGATAAATCAGATTTGGGGCTGACAGGCCCCCAGCAATAAAATAACCCATGGCTGAAGGTGGAATTGCGTGGCCCAGTGAGGAATCGGGCTCCCTCCTCTCTGGTTTCAGGGTGCATCACCAGAGAACCACCGCTGCCTGGCAGTGTTCAGTGTGCATTATATCTACTGGTCGGGCAGACTCTTAGCATATTATCTATTATTACTTTTATATATATATTTAGATATGTAATTTAGTATATATCTTTGAAGTGTAATGTCAATATCTATATGTGTGTGATTCTTTATAGCACTAAACTAGCAATAATAATTTTCTTTTTAATCTCTATATATAAAAGCCTAAGGGACTGAACAACCATTTGACCAGGCACTATGACACGCACTGACCACCAGGGTGCAGATGCTCAGTGCAGGAGCTGCCCCCTGGTGATCAGTGCGCTCCCACAGCCAATCTTCTGCAGTCCCTCTTCCCAGCTGGCTGGCCCTGCTTTCCCCCCATTAGGACTGGGCGAGGAGGCCCCAATCGCCCTGATAGCCTGATAGCCAAGGAACCTCGCCTGTGCGTGAATTCATGCATTGGGCCTCTAGTATCAAAATAAATACATATTATGTTACTAATGTGTGTGTGTGTATGTACATGTACATGCATATTATATATTATAAAATATACAGTGGTACCTTGAGATACAAGTTTAATTCGTTCCGTAACCTTGAGGCATGGGAAACTATGAGACGCTCGAGTCGCGGTAAACTGGTGGGTCGTGTGCAGCTGGCCAATCTGAGCGATTACTCCTATCTCAAATGTTGCTCTTATTTCAAAGCAAAAATCGCTCGCTCGATGGCTCATATCTTAAAAATCTCGTATGTTAGGGCACTCGTATCTCGAGGTACCACTGTAATTGTTTTTTTCTTCTGGAACATGAACACATTTTATTTGGTTGACAGTCATTCATGTGGCTAGTGTTCCTGATGCAGACTTAACCATATTTATTGGATGGTTACCATGTGTTGGATACAGTCGTGTGTAATTACGTTTAATGTTATTCAGTCTTCATTCCCTTCTAGCAATACAATTCAGTGATGTCTAGTTACATGATCCGAGTGAACCCAGGCATGTTTTTGACAACTGAGCAGGGCCAGACCGAGCAATTCCAGTTGTGGATATAGTGTCCTTTGTAATTGGCTCTGCCCAGGGACCTCTGCCTCTTACCATGACCTGTCACATTGTTGTCTAGAAATGAAGGTAATAATGAGTTGCTCCCTACTCTTAATACTCAACATGGCTATGATATTGATATAAACCTCTCGGAGCCTGCCTTAAAAGCGATCATGAAAATGCAAATTCTTTGGCATGTGTTTATTTATAAGCCTTTTTATCCATCAGCGTGCCCTCCTGCCCTGCTCCCTCGCTTCTGGAACATTTATCAAGCCCAATTGCCTATAAACAGCAGAAATGCTCCCTGAAGAAGCAGCGTTTTGGAGGAAGCATGCAAACTAGCCTTTGCTGGGATGGTCTCCGTGGTGTGTGTGCTGAGTCCTGGCTCCGTCAGGGGCAAATCGCTGTGGGTAAAACATGTACTAAGCTCTCAGATGCCATCCCAGCCGTTGTTCAAGTACACTTCGCAGAGGCACGTGGGTTGTGGCCGTTTGATAACATCTCCTTGGTTCCTTTCATCAGGTGTGTTTGTCGCTCAGCTCAATGGCAACATACCGCCATGCCCCGAAGCCCCCAGCGGGCCTTTCTGTCTTTGGCCCGGAATTAACCAACCAGGCCTCTGAGTCCCTGGGGGAGCCTCTGGGAGCCCAGCTTTCTTTATTTACATTATTACAATGGTACCTCGAGATACCAGGGCCCTAACATACGAGATTTTTGAGATACGAGCCATCGAGCGAGCGATTTTTGCTTTGAAATACCAGCAACAGCACGAGTAATCATGCGAATCGACCGGCTGCACAGGACCCACCAGTTTACTGAGATTCGAGCGTCTCATAGTTTCCCACGCCTCAAGGTTACGGAACGAATTAAACTCATATCTCGAGGTACCACTGTATTTTATTCATTCTGGAGGGATACAGCGTCTCCACAATTAAAATACATACAAAATGTGACTGATGCCCTAGCCTGTTTGGCACCGTGGATAGAGCGCCAGCCTGCAGACTGAAGGGTCCTGGATTTGGTTCCAGTCAAGGGCACATCCCTAGGTTGCAGGCTCCAGGCCCTGATTGGGTGCACGTGGGAGGTAACCAGTCAATGAGTTCCTCTCACATTGATAGTTCTCTCTATCTCTGCCTCTCCCTTCTACTAGCTCTAAAAATTGATAGAAACAATATCCTTAGGTGAGGATAAAACACACACACAACAACAACAACAACAACAACAACAAAGTGACTGATGTCTCCTTTTGGTTGGATATAGGGGAGGGAGGATGTCATCCTGAATAAGATCTTTATAAATGTTTCAATTTATAAAGAAAAATGGTAAATTTTAATATAATTCTTTATTGATTTCAGAGAGGAAGGGAGAAGGAGAGAGAGATAGAAACATCACTGATGAGAGAGAACCACTGATCGGCTGCTGCCTGCACGTCCCTCTCTATGGATCGAGCCCACAACCCAGGCATGTGCCCTTGGCCGGAATCGAACCTGGGGCCCCTCAGTTCACAGGCTGATGTTCTATCCACTGAGCCAAGCCAGCCAGGGTGAAAAATTGTAAATTTTAAATGTTTCTGCTGTGTTTACAAAGGGGGGCGGGAACCAAGTGGGAGAAGAAAAAAATAGCAAAGATGGAAGAGGAAGTCACGTGGGCATTTCACTTGTCTTTCCTCTTTCCTGTTCACCCAAAGAGCAAAGAACCCCACTCTGCGATCTCTGCCCAGGTGCCTGCCAGGGCTCTGCCTGTGCCGGGATGGAGGTGGCTTTCCTGTGGCCCAAGTAGCCACTTTTTGAAAAAAACAAAAACAAAAACAAAACAAAAAACAACAGAGCAGCTACCAAGTGCCTGAGAAGGCTGAGATCAGTCCCCAAATTAAGCCCTTTTATCAGCCTCTAATAGCTGTGCAAACGAATTATATTTTGGCCAACTTTGCCCATGTCTCCCCCGAGATATTATTATAGAATTTTGAGCTGGGAAATGCGTCCCCATTCTGTCACCATCAGGACGTCGCGCTGCAGGAGCTGGCTCCGGCTCCTTTCAGCTTCCAGGATGCGCCGTGCCTACCCCGGGCAGTGCTCACTGCTGTACACCGGGAGGCGGGTAAGGGGGCGAAGCTGCATTTGAAGACACACAAGGGTGTGTCCAGCAATCAGACTTCAGAGACCGGCTGAGTTTCCAGAAGGATCCATTTTTTTGCCCCTAACCTTTAAGGACAGGCTCCAGGGTTCTTAGCTGTAGCCATAAAAGCCTGGCTCACCGTCTCTGTTGCCACCGTTTCTACCTTAAGGGGGCTGACACCTTCCTTCTCGATGATTCCATTTCCCTGTGTGCAGGTGCAGCCCTTCCCACTGTGTCAGCCCTGGAAACCCCGGGCTGGTCTCAGAGCCAATCAGGAGGAGGGAAACTTTCTGAGAGAGCTCAATAAGCATCCGTAGGGCAGAGACCGGTGTGGCTCAGTGGATAGAGCGTCGGCCTACGGACTGAAAGGTCCCAGGTTCGATTCCGGTTGGGGGCATGTACCTTGCTTGCGGGCACATCTCCAGTAGGGGGCATGCAGGAGGTGGCTGATCGATGTCTCTCTCTCTCTCTCATCGATGTTTCTAACTCTCTATCTCTCTCCCTTCCTCTCTGTAAAAAATCAATAAAATATAATTAAAAAAAATAAGCATCCCTAGGCCCTGATTGTCTCAGAGAACTTAGTTTAAAAAGAATACAAGTTCAACCCTCTGTAGTTCAAGTAGAAATGAATTCGCCAGTCAACAAGTGTTTATCCAATGCAGGGGGGCAATGTGGCGTTATTAGAGGGATGGGCAGCCTTCACTGTGTCTGTGCGGGCCAGCGGGTCCCTTCCTGGCCTTGACCTTGCTCACAGTCCTCTGCGTGACCGGCCTCCATAACAGCATCGCTGCGCGAAACGTATCCCTCCTCCTGCACAGTGTCCTGAAACATCCCGGGGAGACTCCGGGCCTTCTCCCTGCCGCTTGACTGGCTGGCAGAGCCCAGGCGCGGCCCCTCATTTTCTTCGCTGGCTTGGTTTGGTCCGGCTAAAAGCAGGACGCAGAGCGAGGTGACCTTCCAGTGTACCCCAGCCCCCCTAGGACAGTGTGTGTTGACCACCGCCAGAGCGGACCATCTGCCTAACTTTCTGGATCATCCACGGGCCCCTGGCGAATCCAAGGAGCCTGAAGGGTCAAGGAAGGGGGAGGCTCTTGCCCAATAGTCTGGGGTTTAGGGGGGGATTTGGGGTGGGGGGTGTGAGGCTGGCCTATCAGGACGCAGCCCTCCAGCCTTGCAGCGTGTCCCGGAGCCCTCCCAGGTCCGGAGCAGAGGCAGGAGACGGGGAGCAAGCAGGCTGCCCGGGGCCAGACCCTCCCTCACCACAGGGTCCCCGGTTCATTTGTGTCTCTGCCATCTGCCATCCTTTCTCAAGGGCTCCCGCGACGGGCTCATCACAGTCCTGAATTCCTTCCAGTTGTCACTAATTACACTGCAGATGAGTAAATCATCCCCAGCTGGCGCTGACAGGCCGCGAAACCGGCCCGGGCCGCCCAAGGCCGGGGCCTCCCAGCCACACCTGCAGCAAGTGCACCGGGGCAGCCGCCCGGCCATCAGTGTCCCGTGCAGACCCGAGGGACGCGCGGTGGCCCACGCCCCGTACCCCTCTATCCCTCCGTGCCCCCGCGTAACCCCTGCTCACCCCGCTACCTGTCTCAGGTAGCGCCAGCAGGCTGCAAGGAGTGAGGGGTGATGTCTCGGACCGCAGGTTTTGATTGATGGCTGGATATTGAAGGCAGCTGAGGGGTAAGGCGATGTTATGATTTCATCTGGAGTTTTATGAAGTCGGACAGCTTGTTAATAATGCCAGGGATTGATTCCTCGGTTCGGGGGTGGGCTGCAGAGATCTGCATCGCATTGGAAATGTCTCCCCCAGGTGCTGTGGGGGGAGAGGCAGTGTCTCCCCCCCACCCCCGTCACAACCTCGCTGCCGCCTGGGGCTCCGGCTGACCCCCCGTTTCTGGGTGCAGTGGGGATGTTCTCTTGCTCTTCTGATAAGGTCATGGTTCTTTCTGGCTTAAACCACTCTCGGCCTCTCTATACTTTGGGGGTACATCCACTGCCCAGCCTTGGCCGCAGCTCTGAGGGACGCTGACCCTCGGAGTCCCTCGGCCACAGCGCGATGGGGCCTGGGACAGCCCCCCCCTCCCAGCGCCCCCGTACCCTCATCCCTGTTTCCCAGCCCGGTCCTTGGCTGCACAGATTGCTGGCTAATGGGGCGGAGCCAGCTGCAATGCCTTCTATTAATGGAGCAGAATATAAACAGAATAAAGCCTTCATTTCCCAGGCTGTGGTTTCATTATTAATATACTTTACAGTTCACAGGTTGTACGTCGGCGCCGTGTTTTCTCAGCTGGCGTAATCTGCAGCGCCGAGTGAGAACAGTCATAAAATTTTCATTTCCAGTTGAATGTGCGTCCAATTCGCCGTGAAATGTTCTATCTGTCGTGAATATTAAGTGCACCGAAGCCCCGGCTGCGGGATTAGGGCGCGGTGGGGCCCCTCCCGGGCTTGGGCCCAAGACCACAGGCCTGCTGGCTTGGTGGGTTTTGGGGGACCCTCGCTGGGAGGCCTGGGGTTTGGAGGAGAGAAGACACATACATGCTCCAGAGGCGGCTGATGGATGCGAAATGATGGAGAACTGTGCACCTCGGGCCTCATGGAAAGCAAATCAGACAGGGGGTGAAAGGGCACGGGAGGTGCAGGTGCAGAGAAGAGGCAGAGGCAGAGCTGGGCAGGGGTGAGGAGGCAGAGTGGCGGGAAGGAGGGGGCTGCAGAGGGGAGAGCAGTTGGCATGGAGAGGGCGCCGGGGCGGCTGGTGACAGGCATCATATGAGAAAGAGCAAGCAAGCGTTCTGTGCGCAGCATCTTTTTAGACACATCAATAGAGCGGCGAGGAGAGAGCGCAGGGGAGGCGCGTGGACGGCAGTGGGGACAGCAGTTAGGAAAGCGTGTCTGTCTGATGGCCCTCGGCCTGGGCGTGGCCAGGAGTGGTGGCACGGGGCTGTGTCCTCGGAGCACGGGAGACCAGCTGTCCACAGGAAGGGGTTCGCCTCCCAGCACTCACTCCTCCTCCTCTCTCTCTGCCCTTCCAGCTGCTCCTATCTTTCCAACGTCTCCTACTTGTTAGAGCATCAGTTCTCAACCTGGGGGTCGAACGACCCTGTCACAGGGGTCGCCTAAGACCATCGGAAAAGGCAGATATTTACATCACGATGCATCACAGTAGCAAAATCTCATGGTTGGGGGTCACCACCACATGAGGAACTGTATGCAAGGGTCGTGGCCTTAAGGTTGAGAACCATTGTGTTAGAGGATTGTGCATTTCAGGGCCCAACCCCTGCCCCTTGCAAAAAAAAGGGGTGCAGAGATGGGATGTTGAGCACTTGAAGGATTCCTGGGAGCTGGTGGCACTTGGGCATCCCAGCTGTTGCTCCAGATCCTTTCTCCCAGTGGGCCAGGTGCCCATCTTTAGGAGTTGGGTGTGATAGCGCCTCCCCTGCCCCTGGGCTGGGGGGAACGAGAGGCAAAGAGGAAGACTGAGGGGGACATTGGGGTCTCATAGCCTCAGGCCCTTGGCCTCCTTAGGGAGTGTGAGCACAATGCTGGTTGTGCCCTGCAGGCGGATCCCGGGAAGACACCAGCTTGGATTCCAGCCCAGGGGCCCAGCCTGCACCTCCTACCCAGGCAGGGACTCCTTCAAGCCCAGCTGGCACAGAGAGAGGGAGGGGGAAAGGAGAGAGAGAGAGAGAAAGGATGAGAATGAGCGTGCACGTTAGTACACATATACGTAATCGCACATATAAAGCTGAGCATTCGTTTCACCCTTGCTGTTCAGCGTTACAGCTCATAGCAGCTCAGGGAGGGTAGTTTCAATCATGTTGGTCATGGCTGTAGCTTAGCTAAAAGGTCACATGATGTCACCCATATCCCAGAGTGGAACTCCTGGTGGAACAAGAAGAAAACGCCCATATTCTGGTTTGGACTCGGGCCCCTCCTGCACCCCCAGGTTTCTGACTCCCTCTCTTACGTGTTCAGTTGTTTTTCTTTGGATAATGATCTCTTTTAAAAAATATATTTCATTGATTTTTTTACAGAGAGGGGAAGAGGGATAGAGAGTTAGAAACATCGATGAGAGAGAAACATCCATCAGCTGCCTCCTGCACACCCCCTACTGGGGATGTGCCCGCAACCCAGGTACATGTCCTTGACCGGAATGGAACCTGGGACCTTTCAATCCGCAGGCCAATGCTCTATCCACTGAGCCAAACCGGTTAGGGCCTTTTGATTTTTTTTAACACACCCACTGGGAGTATTGCATTAAGAGAAGAAGCAGAGAATGTGATGGGCAGAGATGGTACAGTGATCATGCCCTGACCGGTTTGGCTCAGTGGGTAGAGAGTCGGCCTGTGGACTGAAAGATCCCAGGTTTGATTCTGGTCAAGGGCATGTACCTTGGTTGCGGGCACATCCCCAGTAGGAGGTGTGCAGGAGGCAGCTGATCAATGTTTCTAATTCTCTATCCCTCTCTCTTCCTCTCTGTAAAAAATTAATAAAATATGTTTGTTTGTTTTAAATATGGTACAGTGACCAAAAGTGAATAATATCCCCAGGAAAAGCTAAACATACCCAGGTAAAATCTGTGTAGTTAGCCCGTTCCTCCTCACACCAACCTGCTCCCCTTAGCTGCTCAGCAGACCTTGACCTCAGTCCAGCTTGGAGCATGCCTCACACAGGAGCTGGCCCAGCCCGGCTCCATCCAGTCCTTGCTCACACCTGCTCTGCAGGGTTCCCAGTGCAGACATGCTGTTGGTGTCTCTGCAGATGCTGCTCCCTCTGCCTCAAACACCACCTTCCCATCTTTCCTGCCCTCCCCCACCTCCTGCTCAGCCTGTAGTCCTCCTAGAGTCCCTGTAAAGGCCCCTGTTACACTTAATGTAATTTTATTTTCCATGGCAAAGAGAAAACACTGTAATAACCCCAATCAAATACATACATTCATCAAAAGGCCAAGTGCTAGATTGAATATAGTTTGCTATGCGGCCATTTTATTTTTCAATGTTATCATCGGCAGTATTACCAATGTAAATATATAAGCATCGGCAGTATTACCGATGCTTAGCTGGCACTTCCTACCCCACGGGGCGTTCCCCTTACCTCTGAAACTCCTAACCTCCCATTTTCTCCCTTTTTGCTTCCCTCTACCCCGGAGCCCTTTTTGGGAATGCTGCTTTGGCCCCCGTTTCACCCCAGAATCACAGCCCCTCCTGCTGGACTCCCCAGGAGCTCCAGCTGCCAGCCTGATTGACGCCTAACGACACCTAAGGACACCCCCTTCAGCATCGGTCACACAGCTGTTTGCCATCTCTATGTAGCCCCGGCTCCCACGAGAGCCTGTGGGCTTTCTCAGGACAGGGTCGATGGGACCCCCATCTCTCAGCACACTCCAGCCCAGAGTCCGGGGCACAGGCGCTGCACTGAGACCCATGTGGCTTTCAATCCCTGTGCCTATGGGCGAGGAGGCTGGCTGAATCACATAACTACTGTACTTGTGCATCCATTGTCTCATCTCTAAAATGGGGAGAATCAGTTTCCTTACAATCAGCTCTTGTAAAAAATCAGGGAGGAAATGATGCCATACAAAACTTAGAAAGATACTGAGCATACACACAGTAGTGTGGCGAAGGCCTGAGGGGGGCCAGGGACCAGGTGGAGGGCGGATATAGGGGAGGAAATAGAGGACATCTGTAATGCTGTCTACAAAAAATGAACTTAAAAAGGTCTCCATCATGTCAGTTCCCTTTTCTTTAATAAATAGCTCTTCCTGTCCATAAATGTTTATGGGCGTGAACGAGTAAGAAACATGTACATAATAAGGTGCAAAGTGAATTAACGGTTCAGATGGAAATGGTTCTCAGATTCAGAAGGAAAAGATCACCAAGAGCAGGTGTAGCAAGGCCTTCTGGGAAGAGCGGGCCTCCAGGTGATCCTCAGAGTAGAGATCAGAGTCTTCTTCTGAACCTAAGAGGGAACCTGTGCACAGATGTGGGGTCTATCTATCTATCTATCTATCTATCTATCTTATCTCTTTTCCCTCCCTCCCTCCTTCCCTTCCTCTTTCGTTTCCTCCCTCCCTTCCTCCCTCGTATTCTGTAATCTGCTGCCTTTCCTTTATTGGAGCTGGAAGCTTAGCTGGCACTTCCTACCCCACGGGGTGTTCCCCTTAACTCTGAAACTCCTAAGCTCTCAGAAAGGTCTTTTGGCTCTTAATTCCCGGGATCATCCCAGAACTTCATCTTCTCTCCATCGGCCCTAGGGAGGCAGGCCCGAAATGGCAGTCAGCGGTCACAGCCCAGAGCAGGTGCACACGGGCGAAGTCGGGGAAATTAGGAGACAGTGCCCTCGCAATGCGTGCGCCTGGCGGATCTCTACTCCTGCCCTGCGGGTCAGAGCCCCTGTCCTCGGGCTGCGTGCAGAATGAATTCCACCGGTGGCCCATTCTCAGGGAGAGACGGGGGGACACTCTCCATCCTTCTCCTGGCTTGTCACTGGAGAGTTGAGATAATAATAGTCTTTTTCTGATCCCCTGAACTTTCCCATCTGCTTCATAAAACAATGGCAATTTTTTCCCCTTGCTCGGTCTTCCTCTCTCTCTCTTTTATTTTTATCCTCCTGCACTATAATTTAAAACCGTGGCAGTGCTAGAGCCCTTGAGTTGTTTTTATTTTTTTTTCTTTCTTCTCCCCTTGCTCTAAGACATGGCTGTTATTTAAAATGGCCTTCCATCTGAGCGCCGGGAAGCTGCCTGAACGAGGAAACTGCCCGTGCTGTTGCCTAGGGAAGGGAGACCCCGTGGCCCGGGGCCCTGGCCTTGCCCAGCACCTGGTTCCTGGCAGCACTGCCATGACCATGGGAAGTGCCCTTTGTGTGTTTGTCTGGTTTCCTGCCCAGGTCCTAGCTATGCCCTGGCCTCTGCAATGCCCATTCTCTCAAGCTGGTGACCCTCAGCGGTCCACCAGGCATCAGGTCCAAACAGAGCAATTTCTCCTGAATTTGGGGCGTTCATTGCACCCATAGATGCCAGGAAGGCACGTTTGTCCGGCGCCAAGCACAGAAACATTCAGCTGTTGCTATGCGAGCTTTTCCTCCTCTCCTTTGCCAATCACACCTGTCCTATGCGTCTGTGCCAGGTGGGGGTACACAGGACGGGGACTGTACTCCCAGCGGTCACACCATCTACTGTAGTTGTCTGGAAGGAGGGGTCCTGACCCAGGTGGTTCCATACACACGTTGCATCCCCCCGGCTTCTGGTTTGGATCCCTGGCTAGTTATCACTGTTCTGGAAAACTCTCTGTGTCCGTTCATTCCCGTGTCCACACCTGCGCCTCCGAAAGGGACGCTGGCCTTGCCTTTTCTCCTTGGAGCTCCCTGCGAACTTGGCTTCAGCAGAGCAATCATGTCGTAAATGATGATCCTGGAGGAAGATGCCATTGCAATAAAACACGGGAGACAGAACAAGGCTGAGGGTTAGGAGATGTGTGTATATGTGTGTGTGGGAGTGTGTGCATGTGCGCATGTGTGTGCACCTGTGTTGGAAAGGTGCCCCAGCCTCCATGGAGGTGACTGCTCTTTGGAGTGTGCAGCCATTCTGCCAGCTGGAAAAGGAACTCTGTGAGGAAGACAGGGACCACCTGTCCCCAGCTGGTCTGTGGGAGGCCACCTGCTGGATACAGGTGAGGCTTTATCTTGCCTCAGAGGGCTGCTTCCTGGGTCTTAATGGCATTAGGAATTTTGTAGAGATCTGGCCTCTAGTTTAAGATAGTTGGATTCAGTCTTTGGTGTCATTGCTTTAATCTCTCCTTCTCGTCTGAAAAATCTCCCTTCTCTTAAACACTGGAAATGACCTTTGAAACTATCTATACTAATAAAAGCCTTGGGGGGGTGATCAGGCCAGCAGGGGAGGGCAATTAGGTGTCAGTCAGGCTGGCAGGGGAGCAATTAGGGGGCAATCAGACTGGCAGGCAGAAACGGTTAGGGGCAGTCAGGCAGGCAGGCAAGTGAGTGGTTAGGAGCCAGTGGTCCCGGATTGTGAGAAGGATGTCTGACTGCTAGACATCTGGCAGTTGGACATCCAGCGAGGGGTCCCAGATTGGAGAGGGGTCCCAGATTAGAGAGGGTGCAAACTGGGCTGAGGGACACCCTCTCACCCTGTGCATGAATTTCGTGCACCGGGCCACTAGTATAGAAGTATTAGAGCAGAGGCTAAGAAACCAGGAGCCCAAATGACTCATGAATGTAATACCCACCCTTGAAGTGGTGACAGAGGTTAAGGCCCATACACCTGTGCCCTCCATTTATTATTTCTTTAACTTTTCAAAGGGTGATTTTCATCCATATCTCCTCCTTAATCTCTGCCAGTCCAAGGATCTCAGAATATTTTACACGATCTGCCCTGATTCGCACTTCATGTCTACCGCTGGCCTACAATTTAATTAAAGATATATTTTTAAGATACGGTTTGGTGCAATGTTCATCTATCACATATTGACCATACTCTTTGCTCATGCATCCCCACACCTCTATCAGGGACTTATTTATTTTTTCTTCTCCTGGTGGAAGTTTCCTCTGTAAGGATTTTTCTAGTGAAGGTCTCCTGGTGGCATCTTTTTTTATTTGTTTAGTGAAAATGACTTATTGTGCCCTTATTTCTGAAATGTGTTATTTTTGAGTATAGAATTTTGAATTGAAAGTTATTTTCTTTCAGTTTGATGATGGGTTTTTGACTTCAGTTATCCATCCCACTCTTGGCTCCATGGAAGGCGCATCCTTCTTTCTCCCTGCCTCCAACAATCCTTGATTCCTTAAGACTTTTTCTGTGTTTGTTTTTAGATTTGTTTGCAATTTCACTATGCTTTGTCTAGGTAGAGTGTTGTTGTTTTTTCTAAAAAACAACAACAAACATTTGCTTGGGGTTTTTTAATATTGAATTCATGGGTTGATGTTTTTATTAATTCTGGAAAATTCTCAGAAATTGTATCTTCAAATAGTGTCTCCTGTCCCATACCCTTTTCTCTTCTCCGTTATGGGATTCCTCATTAAATGTCTGTTAGACTTTTTCTTTCTATTCATCCTTTATTCATTCTTTTACTTTTTGTCTCATTATTCTACTTAGGGGATAATTTTTTTTTCTTATCTTACAGTTAATTGATTCTTTCTTTAGCTGTATTTCACCTTTAAACCTTTACATTGGTATTTTTAATCATATATATATATATATATATATATATATATATATATTCATTTCAAGAAGCTTTTCTCAAATGTGCAATTTAATCTTTATATTTTCTTCTATGAAATTATTTTAAAGTTTGCTCTTTATTTCTATGTAAAATAAACCTGGCTATTTTATAGTCTGTGACTCATAGCTCCATTACCTAACTTTTTTGTCTATTTGAATCTGGCCTCACTCTTGGTATTCTGTTTTCTTGTAGGCCTTATTGTGTTTTGCTGTGTGATGCTCATTTTGTTAAAAAATATTGAGCCTACCTGGTGTTGCTCAGTGGATGAGTATCAACCTATGAATTAGGACAGTGGTCGGCAAACTCATTAGTCAACAGAGTGGCAAACCACGGCTCACAAGTTTGCTGACCACTGGCCTAATCTTCCCTTTCCAGAAATAAGCAGATTGGTACGTTCTTAACCCACGTCACTTTTCTTTCCTCATGTGAAAATATCTATGTGGCCATGAGTGTGTTCATAGGGAAAGAGCAAGGCCTGTGTGCGATTTCATGCCACTGCTCATTGGCTGTTGGATTTATATGAAGTTTAATTTTTCTGAGTCTCAATGTTCTCGGATGTGGGAAGGAGAGACCTATGTGGCCTGCAATCCTACCTCTCAGGATTGTTTCAAAGTTGTAGTAAGATGGGAGATGGATTTGAGGGTGTCTGTGAAAGTGCTGCGGGCTGGCCACATCTACTACCCTTTTACTGGGCTTGGAATCGCCTGCTTCTCCACGAGGGAGAGTCCAATGGCAGAAGTAGACTAGAATGAGGGGCAGGGCCTCGGGCTGCTACTGGCCCTGCCCACAGCACTTTCACAGACACCCTCAAATCCATCAAAACCAAACATTTCCCATCTTACTACAGCTCTGAACCAGTCCTAAGAGGTAGGATTGCAGGCCCAGGTCTCTCCCTCCCACATCCGAGAACACCGAGCCCCAGAAAAATTAAACTTCATATAAATCCAACAGCCAATGAGCAGTGGCGTGGAATCACAGGCCGTGCTCTTTCCCTATGAACACACTCATTGCCACATAGACATTTTCACACGAGGAAAGAAAAGTGACGTGGGTTAAGAACATACCAATCTGCTTATTTCTGGAGTAGACATGGCCAGCCCAAGAGAAGAAAGACCTCAGCCTAGAGGTGGCAAGAGACAGTGTCATGAAAGCCCCTAAGCCCGAGGGTCTGCCTCACCTGCCCTCCTGCCAGTGCAGAGACTGCAAGGAATTATGGGAGCTGTGACCTTCTCAGTGAAATGCCTTTATTTATTTATTGGTTTGTTTAAAATATATTTTATTGATTTTTTTTACAGAGAGGAAGGGAGAGGGATAGAGAGTCAGAAACATCTATGAGAGAGACATCGATCAGCTGCCTCCTGCATGCCCCCTACTGGGGACTTGGCCGCAACTAAGGTACATATCCTTGACCGGAATGGAACCTGGGACCTTTCAATTTGCAGATCGATGCTCTATGCACTGAGCGACACCAGTTTCGGCTCAATGAAATGCCTTTCAAGGTGAGTTCTTCTTGGGGCCTCACCTCCCACACAGCCCGGTTTCCTTCTTCTCACTGCCAGGCCCTCCCCATTACCCAGATCACCCAGTGGCAGTTCTGCTTGGCAGACCTCCTCTTCCTCGTCTCCGTTGAAACATTTGCTCCCTGTCTTGAATGAAACATCGGAAATTTATCTACCATCAGTGCTGAGGCTCATCTTCCTATCAGCTGCTCCTTGCTTCTCATCTCTTTCTGACAGGCATCACGCAATAAATTCCTACTTTGATGAGCTAGATACCACCCTCCTCCCCCCAGG
Source organism: Lasiurus cinereus (assembly GCA_011751065.1). Classification (NCBI taxonomy): domain Eukaryota; kingdom Metazoa; phylum Chordata; class Mammalia; order Chiroptera; family Vespertilionidae; genus Lasiurus; species Lasiurus cinereus. The sequence goes on from JAAGEH010000417.1 coordinate 23,100,916, forward strand.
CAAACCACTGAGCTGAGCTCGGGGCTGGTTGCAGGGTCCAGCAATCCTGGATGTCACAGACCATCCGCCGCAGAGTTCCTGGAAGGGGTGGTGGGAGTGGGCAGGCCGGAACAGAAGCTGCGTGGCAGTTAGCAAACACGAAAGGAAAGCCCACAAAGATCGAGGATTTCTGTGAGGAAACTGGGAGGAGGGTGCTGGATGGGCGCACGGGAGGCTCCAGATAGGGGTGGGTAGGTGACTGTGAAGAAGAAGTTTCTTGCTGGTTGAAAAAAAAAAAAGAGCATTTGCAGCTTTGGGATACTCTGAGAAGGATGGGTGAGAACCCCGGGCTCTTGGGTCTTTTCATGGCTGAGCAGGCAAGGGATGTGGCTGCAGGGACCCCACTTTCGGAGATGGTGTTTAGAGTAGCGCTGATAGACCTGAGAGATGAATAGGTGTTTCTGGGGGGAAGAAAATGCACGTTGGTCAAAGAAGTTGAAAAAGCTGCGTGCATTTTATGGAAACACCTATCAGAGATTCTGAAGAGCCCACACTTCATCTCTGTTTTCCCAAGGTTTCCCCAAACCTGTGCAATAAAGAAGTCTTTTTTTTTTCCTGAATACTTGCAGTATCTTGCAGGACACTTAGATTTAGGGGAAACATTAATTCTATAGCGGTAGCTACAGCTCTGTTTTATCTCTGCTATTCAGAGATTAGCTGTCAAACAGGTTTTCAGCATGGGATCTGGGAGCTAATTCTCTCTCTGGATCACAGCCAGAGCCTCACATGTATCCAGCATGGTGCCTGTGAGCTAACTTTTTTCCTAGAACACATCCCATGTCATCACATGTTTCTAGCTATGTCCTCATATGTTTCCAGCATGGTATCTATGAGCTAACTCTCTTCTTAGAACACATCCTGTGTCCTCACATGTTTCCAGTTATATCTTCACATGTTTCAGCTGTGTCCTCTCATGTTTCTAGCTATGTCCTCACATGTTTCCAGCATGGTACCTGTGAACTAGCCCTCTTCCATGTCCTCACATGTTTCCAGCTGTGTCCTCACATGTTTCCAGCATGGTACCTGTGAGCTAACTCTCTTCCTGGAATATACCATGTGTCCTCACATGTTTCTAGCTGTGTCCTTACATGTTTCTAGCTGTGTCCTCACATGTTTCCAGCATGGTACCTGTGAACTAACTCTTCCTGGAATATACCCCATGTTCTCACATGTTTCCAGCTGTGTCCTCACATGTTTCCAGCTGTGTCCTTACATGTTTCTAGCTGTGTCCTCACATGTTTCCAGCAAGGTACCTGTGAGCTAACTCTCTTCCTGGAATTTACCCCATGTCCTCACATGTTTCCAGCTGTGTCCTCACATGTTTCCAGCATGGTGCCTGTGAGCCTCACTCTCTTCCTGGAACACATGGTAGCTTACTGCCTGTGAATGACGATAGCCCCACTGACTGAGGGTCGGCTCTGTGTCCCATGTGCCCTGCCCAGGCCTTGCTTCAGTCCCCACACTGGTTTGACAGGGCAGACAGCATGATGCTCACTTCCTGGCGGAGAAAACTGAGTCTGGCTTGTTAAGGAATTTGCCCAAGGCCAGTGGGGATGTGACCCCAGGTCTATGAATCTGCTGCCAGGTTTTCCTACTACACCACATCGATGATGACAATGGGCACATTGGCCAAGCAAAACAATTTAAAACATGAGAACATCGTCCAACCTTATACATAGGCACCATTGAATATTAGGTCCAGAAAAAAAGAAAACCGCCCTATAATTGACCTAGGCCTGTTTGTTCCATTTGCAAACCAGGAAGCTGAGATGTAGAGGAGACGCAGTGACCTGCCTGAGGTCACATGGCCCGCTGGCTTCAGAGCTCAGATGATCCCCACCGACCAGCCTGGCCCTGGTCCAGAGCTCTTACCAAGGGCAACCCTATTCCCTGCTCTTCCTGGGATGCGGGGACCCTTTTTGTCACACTTACTGACCAGCGTGTCCAACTGGCATCATCTGCGCCTGCCGAGGGCCTAGCCCGGGGCCTGGGGCAGAGAGTAGGCGCTGATGTAGTTCTTGTCCAGGATCCGCCTCAAGTGCGGAATCTGTTAAAAAATAGCCTTTGCGGCTTTGGCTTTGAACCTCAGCCAACGAGGGGCTGGAACACAGCTTGGTGCTCTCTGCCCGAAGCCTCGCTCTCACATGTGTCCCTTGCTTCCCTGTGTGTCCGCCTCCGGTCCACCCACAAGGACTTGTAGACGTGAGCTGCTGAACAGAGCTGACAGGGGCTTGGTTAGCGCCCAGACAGCGTCCCGCTCACATCCCGGTGCAGACTGATGCTGTCATTGTTAACACAGAAGCTCCTGTCCCCCTGGACTTCTCAGTTCCCCAGGCCAGTGGTCGGCAAACCCATCAGTCCACAGAGCCAAATGTCAACAGGACAACGATGGAAATCTCTTTGGAGAGCCACAGTTAGTCAACTTCAACTTCTTCTAACGCCACTTCTTCAAAATAGACTCGCCCGGGCCGTGGTATTTTGTGGAAGAGCCACACTCAAAAGGCCAAAGAGAGGCATGTGGCTCGCGAGCCGCAGTTTGCCGACCACTGCCCCAGTCCCTTCTCATCCCGAACTTGCCTTGCCCGTTATTCCTCTGGTTGTTGTCCTCTTACTTTTGTCTAGAACTGTCTTGTTTTCTCCTCACTTTATTCACGTTTCACGGAATGCCCATCTCATGTCCTCACCTCTGTGCCCCCTTGCCCTGTAGATACGTTGGTGCTCTCCCTTCTAAGCACATCAGATGCCCAATAGGTTTCTTCAGCCTCCTGCCCACGACCTCTCCCTCCTGAACTTGCATCTCCCGTCCTCCATTCCTTTAGCCAGGCTTTCCTCCTTTCCCTTCATTTTCTTTTTTAAATACCTTAGTGTTTTATTTTTTTAAAGATAGTTCATTGATTTTTCACAGAGAGGAAGGGAGAAGGACAGAGAGTTAGAAACATTGATGAGAGAGAAACATTGATCAGCTGCCTCCTGCACACCCCCTATTGGGGATGTGCCCACAACCAAGGTACGTGCCCCTGACCGGTATGGAACCCGGGACCCTTCACCCTTCAGTCCGCAGGCTGATGCTCTATCCACTGAACCAAACCGGTTTGGGCTCCCTTCATTTTCTTTTCTTTCTCCATATTGCTGCTCTGCCACCTGGGTTTTCTTTTTTTCTAGAACACCATTTCTCGTTCCAACCTGCGGCCCCTCCCTTTCACACTCCATAGGCAGGCCTTCTATACCTCCTCACTGTGGCCATTATTTTTGTTGGTATTGGAAGACAGGGTGGCACATTCCATGGAGAGACCAGTGTCACTGGGACAGAGGAATCCAGGAATGCTATGCCCAATAGAGGACCCAGTTGGCTCAGCATCTCTGGCTCCTGCCTCTGTAGCCCCAGACTTCTCAGCCTGGGTGCAGTTGACATCTGGGGCTGGCTAATCCCAGCTGGGGGGCTGTTTGGGGTATGTTATTTCCAGCATCTCTGACTTCTGCTTACCAGATGCCAGTGGCATCCACCTGCCAGCAGTGACAACCAAACATGTCTCCATACATTGACAAGTGTCCCCCGGGGGCAGAGCTGTGAACCGCTGGCCAGCCCCGTCTGCAGCCTCGCTTGTGAAACCCCGTGCTGAGGCGAGCGCACAGAAGAAGCAGATGTTGTCAGGATGCCTTTGAGCTTTGCCTTTTTGACTGTTGTTTTTCGGATCCCCGAGGCTCTGCTCTGACCTTTTCTCCTCCCTTCTTTTATCCTTTTATCCCTGTTCGCTTGAGCCTCCATTCCCCATAATCCACAGTTTCTTTCTCACACGACGGCATGGCGTCCTTGAGACCGGGGCTGCTAAAAACGTCCCGGTTTAAACCCTGTCAATGACTCTTCATCTGTAGCCTCAGAAGGTCAAGGTGTCACTCGGTTGCTCCAGGGAACTTAGCTTCTCTGCCTGTTTGATTCGCTGTAAAACAGAATCCAGAACTGTGCCAAGAGGCAGGTCTCAATTCTCCTTTTAGGGTGAAGCTCACTGCCCAGTCAGGGAGGGGTGAAAAGGGGGTGGCAAGTTACACAGCTGTGGAGTCTGCAGCAGGGAAGCAAGCCCTTGGGCTCAGTACCAACAGGGCTTCTCACCTGCTGTCTCCTGGCAACCAGGTCGGACTTCCGCTGGGAGACAGCTCAGGAATACCCAGGCTACTTGCCGCCCTCTCTGTCTGTCGAGTCTTCTCAGTTGGGTGCTCACCTCTACCCAAGGCCCCACTTAACTATCCCAATGCCCTCTTGTTCCTTTCGTTTGAGGCACACGTTCTCAACCCACAGGCTGGCCTCTGGTTCCCTGTCTTCACCCTGCTTCTCTAGAAAGTGCATCTCACTCGCAAATCTGCTTAAAAACTCAAAGCAAAGAATAAGAGGAACCAGAATGCACAGCGATACATCAAACGCTCCCCTTCTTTTCCTCGCTCTCCGTGTACTCTGTGCGCTCACTCATAGTCCCTCCTGAAAGGCACACGTGGACCACAAAGTCAAGGCCATGTCCGTGGTGGGTCCCAGGGAGCATCTCCTCTGATGTCCTCCTGCACACAGACTGGCTTTCCAACACAGTTGTCACTTTGCCCCTCAAACATCCTTTGCCCAATCACCGTGTGGTCCAACCAGGGGTGTCCATTTCTTTGGGGAGCTAGCAGGACAGACCCCACAGTAGTTGTTACCGCAGCAGCAGGAATAGCGAGGGGTGATCAGGAGCGTTTCCTCTCTTCTGCTGGTGATCACCGAGGAGGCGTGGGGAGAGAGCAGGCCAGGATCACGAACATCATTGGTGGCCTCTGTGTCACATGTGTTTCTGGATCTGCCTGCACCACTTCATTGCCTTCTACCCGACTCTCTTTGCCTTTTTGCCCGCTCATGTCTCACAACTCATGTCATTCTTTTTTTTTAAATATATTTTATTGATTTTTTTTTTTTTTTTTACAGAGAGGAAGGGAGAGAGATAGTTAGAAACATCAATGAGAGAGAAACATCCATCAGCTGCCTCCTGCACACCCCCTACTGGGGATGTGCCCACAACCAAGGTACATGTCCTTGACCGGAATCGAACCTGGGACCTTTCAGTCTGCAGGCCCACGCTCTATCTACTGAGCCAAACTGGTTTCAGCCCACCTCGTTCTTAAGTAGGAGTAACCCTTACCAGGATGTTTTTTTTCCTGGGCCTGTATGGACAGGCATAGCTGTCTTCAGGGGTGTGTTTGTGTGTGTGTGTGTGTGTGTGTGTGTGTGTGTGAGAGAGAGAGAGAGAGAGAGAGAGAGAGAGAGAGAGAGAGAGAGACATGCTAGAAATGGGTCATGGTTTGCAGTGACTACAGCACAGGCCAGATGGGCCCATCCAGCAGAGACTCCCAGCCCCCCCTCCCCCCCCAGCTCACCCGTGACACCCGCTGACTCCAGCCAATGGGAACGGGCAGGCTTCCTCTGTGGGACCCACGCTGTCGCCGGGGTCCCCCAGCTTCCATCCGCAGGATGTGCGTGTGTGTGTCTGGCTGACTTTCCGCAGGAGCATCTGTCACTCTCCCCTCTTTCCTTGATCACTGCAGCAAAGTATTTAAACACTACCCACCGAACCCCATCTGTCACGGCGCCGTCGCTGTCAGGGCCCCGGCCTCCCCAGGTCCGGGAAGAAACTCGCCCGCCAAGGCTCCGTGCCAAACAACAGGGCAAATTAAATCAAAGCGCGCCCCGGCACCCCGGGGGGAAAATGCACATCAGCTTTGACTTATTGCGCGGAGCGCGCTTACAAGAGAGAAAGCAGCGCTTTTGTCACCGCGAGGGGCCATGAAAAATGAATTAGGGCCTCTGCTGGGAGAGGGCACGGAGGAGAATCTTTCATTCCGAGATGCTGTCCTCTCTCACCTTGCGAGGAGGAAATCATAAAAGAGGGACTCGCGGTGGCTCTCAGCCTCTATGGGCTCTGCATCCTCGAGCTCTCCGGGGTGCAGACAGGAAGTGGGGCGGTGGGGAGAGCGGACTTTGCAAGGACTGCTGATAACCGGGGGCAGGGAGTGGAGCCCTGTGGATGGAAGGGCACCTGGGGCCTTAGGGGGGGTCGAGGAGGACACTGGGGTGGTCCTCATCCTGCCCATCATTTCACTCGAGGAACCCCAGAAAAACTGGCCCCAACTCCTCCCGCACTCTCACTGGCATGCCTCTCCCGCACCCTTGATTTCTTGTCATCCTCCCATTCTAGGAGATGGGAATGATGGCTGCCCATTTGCCAGATGAGGAATTTCCAAAAATGGAAAGAAGCAGCTGCTTACAGCTGCGTGACAGCCAGGCATGTGTGCGCGCGGCAGGGCCCGGGTTCAGGTGCGCATCGGTGTGAGGTCAAAGCCATTGCCACCCTTTGGGAAGGAAATCTCTCCTCCATCTGCAGCCCCCCACAGGACACAGCTCGTTTATTCCCGATGATGAGGGCGGGGCCTGTGGTTTTCTCACAGACGGCTCACCTGCCTCCCTAATGGAGCCGCCTGGCACTGTGGGTTGAGCCGCAGAGACTTCCCACCAGACACATTTGTACATCCTGACAGCGCGGACCACGTGGGCAGCTGCTCGGGGATGTCTGACACCGCCCTTCGCAGGCAGGATGGCAGGATCTGGATTGCAGACGGCGTGGCTGCCTCCTCCCGGGCAGGCCGAGCCCACGGACCATCCCTAATGAGATCCCAGGCTGCAAGGCTCAGCCGCACGCGCTGGGAGCTGGAAAGGAGCGGTGGGTGTGAGCCAGGCTGGCAGGAAGGACCCGGGGCTGGGGGGCAGATTTGCTCTCTTCTGGCCTCATCTCGGCCATGAGGGACCGTCTCTCCCTGAGCGTCCACCTGTGGGTTGCCACACTCTGTGACTGCGCGCTTTCCTCAGATTCCGAACTGGGTTTGGATCAAATATAGTAAAATATAGTAGGCTTCGACTTCAGTGGCTGGGAAGTGTTTGGATTTTTTGCTGGAGGATTGCTGACACATTTCAAATCGCTTTGCCTGTTGGATTCTCTCCAGTCTGGGGAATACCCAGTTTTGTGCTATGCCCCTTTTCAAGCAAGTGTGCGCTCTTTCTCTCTCTCTCTCTCTCTCTCTCTCTCTCATATATATATATTGAACCATTTACAATATTATTTTCATCAAAACATTCACCCTTCAGGTGGTATCTATTCTAAAGGCAATACTGTCCTAGAAAACCATTTATTTTGGAGAAGTTATGCATATACTATTCTTACAGATCCACCCTACATAACAGTAATTCTCAAAGCGATAGCAGACTGGGTGGGGGGTGGACGGGGTGGGAGGGTGTCTGGAGTAGGAGGTGGCCATTGCTTACATTAAATAAGCAAGTAGATGGTTCATTTTCTAGCCGTTAAATCCCAGGGAGTCATCAAAGAGGGGGCATATGTGGGTAAGCACAGGCGATGTCTCTGAACAGATCATTGACCACAATAAAAGTGCAAACAACTGCAGACCTAGGGTCACAGGGTAAAGAGACCACGTTCTGAAATGAGCCTCTTCCCAGACCCTCCATTTCTACTTGGCACCAGCAAACAGGGCCCCCCCCCCCGGGGGGGAGAGTGGTACTTGGCTTTGTCAAAAATTCATGAGCACATTATGAAAGCGAACAAGTGTTCATGCGTGACAGTGACAGACACCCTTCATGCATCTGACAGTCACACTGAATGTTTGGGTGAATTCTCAGTCAAAACAGCCCAACCCGGTAAAAACTCAGCTGTTCTGCTCAGAGACATCGCCTGGTGCTTACCCACATATGCCTCCTCTTTGGAGACTCCCCAGGATTTAACGGCTAGAAAATGAACCATCTACTTGCTGATTTAATGAAAGCAATGGCCACCTCCTATTCCGCCCCCACCCCCCCTACCCAGCCTGCTATCGCTTTGAGAATTACTGTTCTGTAGGGTGGGTCTGTAAGAATAGTGTATTCGTAACTTCTCCAAAATGTATGATTTTATAGGACAGTAATGCCTTTAGAATAGATGACACCTGAAGGGTGAACATGTTTTAATGAGAATAATATTGTAAACGGTTCAATTCCTGCACATACTTAGAAGGAAAGGAGAAGAACAGGTACTGGGTGAGGATTCCATGAGGGGCTCTGATAAAAATTAAAAAAAATAAAAAACTGCCAAAACCGGTTTGGCTCAGTGGATAGAGTGTCGGCCTCCGGACTGAAAGGTCCCGGATTTGATTCCGGTGAGGGCATGTATCTTGGTTGTGGGCACATCCCCAGAATGGGGCCTGCAGGAGGCGGCTGATCGATGTCTCTCTCTCATTGATGTTTCTAACTCTCTATCCCTCTCCCTTCCTCTCTGTAAAAAATCAATAAAATATATTAAAAAAAAAACTTAGAGACTGGAGATTGGACTGTGCTGCCCCTGCTGAGTCAGCTCAGCAATGGCCCCTTTGTGGGTCACCAATGAGTTAATAACTAAGGCAATCTCAGAAGTGTTGAGTAGGATTAGTCAGTGAAGGGATTTGTCCAGGGAGCTGGGAGAGGCACAGGAGATGTATCCCCAGAAGACCTATGGGGATTATGTAGGTGGGGCACCATTGGGTGTATTTGGTGACTCTGCATAAAACTCCTCCTGACACTCAACTCAAATTGACAGCTTGGTTTAAACAACAGTCTTCCTTGTTAGAGTGTCATCAGAGTGTCATTGATGAAACAAATGTCACCTGAAAGGAATATTTAAAATCACACAGCTTTCCTTTATTTATTTTTTTTAAAGACAAGAGAACACAAGTTGAGAGTAGTTGAGTAACGTCTCAGACACACAGCTCGTTAGGAGCAGAAGCATGACCAGAAGCGGGGAAGATGGGCCTCTATGTGAACGTTCTTTGTGGAGCAGCAATGCTGTTTCTTGGTGTTGCGTTTGGAAGTTCCCCGATGAGGCCCAGCTGTGAAGCAAGGCAGGTTGATGCTAATGCCGGGTCTTGGGCCTCTTATTGACAGGTTTGGGGCTCCCTGACCTAGCTGCAGCTTGTTTGAAAGATTTTAGCCTGAACAAGGACAGACCATTCATATGCAACAGCTGCTGCACACAGCGTGGGTGGAGTTATAAATTGGATGAGGCGGGGTCTTAGGGAGTCAGTGCAGAGCACACAAATGGTGCCAGTCAGCCCTGTGACCAGCGAGGTCCCGGCATAGGAGCAATGATCCCTGGGAGCAACTCCATCTGGGAGAAAGCTGCCCTCGTGTTCCTGCTCCAATGCCAGACAATCCAGTTCCCTCCTCGTATGCGCCTCACCCTGGTGCTGCAGTTCAGAGGAAGCAGGACCTTGTAAGTTCAGTTCCTGGTGCCTCGATGTGCACTGGGTTTTGCTGCGTAGTTCTGACTGCCCCTAGGGCAGTGGTTCTCAACCTTCCCAATGCCGCGACCCTTTAATACAGTTCTTCGTGTTGTGGTGACCCCCAACCATAAAATTATTTCTGTCGCTACTTCATAACTGTAATTTGCTACTGTTATGAATCTTCATGTAAAGATCTGTGTTTTCTGATGGTCTTAGGAGACCCTGCTAGCTGTTCGCGACCCACAGGTTGAGAAGCGCTGCCCTAGGGGCTTCTCTTCCCAGTTCTGGGACCCTGAGTAAGGGGGTTATTGTGGGGCTGGGACCCCTTGCTCTTCTGGTGGCTTCCACAGAGATGTTCTCCCTCCCGATTAGAAAAGCGTGCCACATGGGTGCCAGCCCAGCTGGTTTGGCACCTCCCCACATCCTACCAGTCTCCGTGTGCTTCCTCCCTCCCTTCTCTCCTTGCAGGACTTCATTCAGCCAGCCTTCCAGCAGTTCTGGGCGGTGGCTGCTCTGTATTTTAGTTGTAATTTTGATGTGGCTGCGGGAGGCAGTGAGTACAGGTGTTGACCTCCGCAGCTATCTTTAAATCTCTTCTAAAGAGCGATTTCTCATGTTTTGCTTTTTCAAAGGCTACCTCCCCAAATAGCCTCGTGCATTCAAAGGTTGTGCATGTCTGAGTATTTCCATAGGTCTGAGTCTTACAATGGAATGACTTGGTCATAGGCCGTGTTTATTTCAGTGTTTTATATTCCCAACGAGATTGACCTGCACACACACACCCCTCCCCCTCCGCCAAAGGATATGGCAATTAGCAATCTCACCTACACCTGGAAGGATCCACGATCTTCAGCCCTGAGCTCTAAGGGGCCTGGAAGTAGTTGTGTGGCTGCCATCGTGGGGGGCAGGAATTTGCGCCTCCTATTAATGTACAGATGGCTGTTAATAGGGAAGTTGCTATACATATTTTTATCTTTTATATGTTTATTGGGTACTTAGACTTCTGTGAATGGCCTGTCAGTGTTCTTTATCCATTTTGCTCTTGTGTATCATGTTGAAAATTGACTTGCGGAGCACCGTGTACAGAAGAGATGTTAACCCTTTGCTCTAACTGCTGCAGACAGCCTGCCTGGTCCGTCTGTGTCACTTTTTATTTTATTTTATGGGCCCACTTATCATACCGCAGCTTTAGGTTTGTATGTAATGAAACCATCCGTCTCTTCCTTTTACGGCTTCCTCCGTTCTGTGCTTCGCTGGGGCAAGTTTTCACACTGGGTTGTGCATTTTTTGTAAGCCATCTTCAATTCCTTGAAAAGAAAAACAACCAACTAAAGGCATGCCATTAAAAAAATGAATGAATTAAAATAAGATGAGTTTCTCCCAGGGACGACACTGGGAGACAGAGGTGTCTTATATCTACCCGGCACTTTTCCTTCCCCAGTGTTTTCAACTTGATTATCTCATTACTCTGGTCAGCGATGTATCCAGCAGACAGATCTGCCACAAAGGGTCCCTGCGGCAACTGCCTTCTGTATTTACCTCTCTTCCTTCTACCGCCACCTCTGGGGGGCAGGGATGTGCAGGCACCTCTGGTTTTATAACTGGGGGCTATAGCCTTGCCCCCACAGTCCCAGATTACCCTCCAGAGCCCCTGTGGGTCATCAGTAAGCAGATGTGGTTTGGGGGGCCCCCTGTGAGGTGTTTCAGTAGGCCCCATTAATGGATGAGTGGTCATGGACCCTTCCTGGCACCATTTGCCCTGGTGTATATAATTTCCAACTGTTTGATCCTAAATGCCAGGACGTTTGCCAATGCTACCCTGAGTGGGCATTTAAGCAGCAGAGGGTGGCCCGGCCAGTGTGGTTCAGGGGTTGAGTATCGACCTATGAACTAGGAGGTCAATTCCAGGTCAGGGCACATGCCAGGATGGCAGGCTCGATTCCCCAGGGGGACTCCATCCTCCATTTCAATATTATTTCCCATGAAGGTCACTCTGTCAGGGCCAGCAGAAGCCACAGGTAATGTGGAGAGAGGCCTTTAATCTCTGCCTCTGAGACAGAGGCATGATCTTGAGCTTTAAAGATAGCAGCCCCGAAGATGAGAATGATTAAGTGATTTGAGTGAGATTTTCCTAGCTATTTGGCCAAGGTGTGATGGTGGAGAGAGAATCCAGGGGCCTTAGCCTGTCTAATGAAAGGCTTGGGAAGTTCTGATTTCCGTTGGTGATTGAGATCTAATATGCTCAGGACACTTTGGGGTCACAGGTACAGAGAGGAGGGGTGCTGGTGTGTGTGTGTGTGTGTGTCCATGGATGGTGACCTCCTGTCTTGGAATGTCATGGTTGAATGGCCCAAAGGAATCCATGAATGGATTTCAACTGTGTATGTGTTCTTTGAAACCAATGAGCATGTCAGGACAAACATCAGTGGCTGTCTCTTCTCCTTAAAGGAAGGTTGGCATGTCAAACTGTGATGAAAACACCCCCTCCCCCCTTGCTCAGGTAACACTAGAGGAAGGATGGGGCACTCGCCATTGGTTCTACCTTTTAGGTGCCCATGCTCTGTACTAAAGGCAAGCAGGTAGGGGAGACTGTGTTCCTTTTCCCTGGACTAGCTGGATCTAAATAGTTCTCCCTGCAAAAGCTCATTTCGTCTCATAGCAAAGACTCAGCAGCTGAAAGACTAGAAGGACAGTCCGGAAGTGCAGACCATTTAACTTGAGAAACACAGTGTACTGTGTTATAGATGGTCACTTAGATGCTGCTGCTGAAATAGTGTAAAGATCATTGGAAGACGCATTATCATCCAGGTACATAACATTTCTCACCCTTTGGTGACACTGCTATCCTTAAATCACTGGAATTTACATAATCTCCCTCTCTCAAACACTCTGGACTCAAATTTAATGGGTTTCAAATACACACCTAAGCCCTCATCTTCAGCATTTTTCTTGGAGCAATCTTTCATCCGAACTTGGCCAGATGCCTGGTTTTTTTTTGTTTGTTTGTTTGTTTGTTTGTTTTTTCCCTTTACTTAAAAACTCATGGAATATTTTCTTCCTGATTTTGCGGAATTCCAGTGAGTCCTAGAAGCCATGCTATTCCAGGAAGCTCATCTTATTAAATAAATTGTGATCAAAACTATATTCCAGCCCAGCAGGGTGTGGCTCAGAGGTTGAGGGGCAGTCGACCCAGGAGCCAAGAGATCACTGACTCAATTCCTGATCAGGGCACATCCCCAGGTTTCTGGGTTGCTGGCTCGATCCCCAGTAGGGAGCATGCAGGAGGATGGTTTCTTTCTCCTCGGTATTTCTCTCTCTCTCTCCCTCTCCCTTCTTCTCTGAAATCAATAAAAATACATATATATTTTAAAAGCAAAGCAGCAAACAGGAGTGCATGTGGTGGAAGGTAGGGGGAACAGAATAGAGGGTTGCTATAGGAATTTCTATTCTCCCTCCTCACCCAAATGTAGTCCTTCTCAGCCAGTATGTTCAGTGTAGACATATGCAAACATGTACATACTCAACACTAAACTATGCAGTTTCTAACCAGTGTTCTGCATTTTCTGCTAGTTTATGATTTTCAAAAAAAATCCTCATGGAAGACCATACCAATCATACCACACCCATAAGGTCCATGTGTGTGTTCCCTTCACTGTGCAGGAAAGAAACTAATATGAAGGAAGCTAGTCACATACATGGCCAAGAATACTGTCCCTCTGTCTCCATTGGGCAGGACTTTGAGTGTTAGCCTGTGTGCTCATACCTGTGCTCACACCCAATCATGAATCTAATACATATTTGAGTGCTTGATTGTGCAAAGGTCAGTGCCAGTGTGGAGAGGGAGACACAGATAGAAAGCTCTAGACCAGGCCTTTCAGCGAGGTCTGCATGGCAGTTGAAATTAGTTCTAACAAGGTTTCTTCTAAGGTAAACTTTTAGAATCCTTTTATTTTTCTTAATTCCAAATCTAAACAAAAGAAAAATGGGAGCGGAAACCAGTTTGGCTCAGTGGATAGAGCGTCTGCCTGCGGACTGAAGGGTCCCAGGTTTGATTTTGGTCAAGGGCATGTACTGTGGTTGCAGGCCCATCCCCAGTGGGGAGTGTGCAGGAGGCAGCTGATTGATGTTTCTCTCTCATTGATGTTTCTAGCTCTCTGTCCCTCTCCCTTCCTCTGTGAAAAATCAATAAAATATATTAAAAGGAAAATGGGAAACTTGTACCGAGTATTCCTCTGTGCCAGGCACTGTGCTAGATAAACGTGTGTTCTGATTGTATTTGAATCTCCATCACACACATGCAAAGTAGACAATATCGTTATTTTTCAAGTGAGGAATTCAGCCGCCACCAGTAGTTTAATGCACATTCATTCAGTAGCGCTCATAGCGTAACAATGAACACCTCCTGCGTCCGGTGTTATTTTCGTTAGGAGACTGGCAGAGGGTCTTGATTTGTGAGAGAAGAGGCTGCCCTTGTTTAAGGTTGGCTGATGGTTGTGATTGCTGATTCAAGTGTGCGTGTGCTGGAGTTGGAGAGGTGAATTTAGACTAAACAAGCTATTGTTTTTCAAGGTATATTGAGCTAGTGCTCGCTTAGTAGTTCACACGCACACACAAAAGGCTTTGCTGAGAGGATAACGGTGTTTATAATGACATGTCTAATAGAACATGAATAATGGGAAACTGACCGGGGGTCTGATGAAGGTCAGAGAAGCCAGCTCCATCCTTGAGTGACCGGAAGTGACCATCCAGATGTGGCTAGTCGGGATGGCCCCGCCTCTGGCGTAATGGAAGGAGTATCAGAACCGGATTCCTCCGGAGGCCTTGACCCCTTGCATTGCAGAGCACTGTTGGTATGAATTTGGGAGGGTGGGGGGTGACATCGTAATGAATCTCCAGGCAGACTCCATGCGTCCAGTCTAATTGAATGTCAGAGTGGCTGCCCTGTGAGGCAGAGGGAGAAAACTCAGGAGTAGAAGACGCGATATTCCTCTGAGTCCCTGAAGCTGAGGACATACAATAGAAAAAATAAAATTAAATTAAATTAAAATAAGGGGGGGGGAAGCTACCATGCCCCATGCTGGAGAATGTGTCTTCCACTTAGACCTAGGGTGGGGAACGTCAGGCCTGCGGGCCCTTTAAGGGCCTCAACATCACTGGGTTTCTGGCCCAGCCAAGGCACCAGGAGTGAGTTCCTGAAATGTTTGACCAAAGGCAGCCGGCTAATCGTGGCCCACAAATGAAGTTATAAATATCCCAGCAGTCTTTGGCAGGAAAAAGGTTCCCACCCCTGCCTTAGAGGAAGGCTCCATCGCAGACGAGAAATCCAAAGAGAAAGAAAGGGAGATGCTAGCGATTTGTTCTCTAAAATTAGTGTCTGAAGATAATTGTATCTTCCCTTCGTATTTCAATGGCAACAGAGAGAGAGGACCCTCCCCGCAGGCTGGCATGCTCTTGGGGGTGGGGGGCCATTACTCCATCTTGTCTTACTGAGAACCTAAAATATTCCAGTGGAGCGCAGTGCTTCTCGGTGCAGATGTGTATTCGTAAAATGCTTAGCAACAGCCATCTCGTCTACTATGGCAGATGGCCGCACGGTGTTTTAGAGGCCAGGTTTTATTCTGAGAGGGCACAGCTTTCCTGTAAGTGATGCAGACAGAACAGGAACCAGGAGCCCTGACTTCAGGGATAGTGTTTCTGAGCCCCCAGACACTGGACTGAGCTGACCAGGTCCCTTGCT
The DNA here is from genome assembly GCA_011751065.1 of Lasiurus cinereus. NCBI lineage: Eukaryota > Metazoa > Chordata > Mammalia > Chiroptera > Vespertilionidae > Lasiurus > Lasiurus cinereus. The sequence continues at coordinate 23,116,004 of JAAGEH010000417.1, forward strand.
GCCTGGCAGGGAGCGGGTGAAGGCATAGTCAGTGGGCGATGCTCCGGGCTCCCGGCAACTAACAACTCAATTGTGCCCCTGAAATCTCCTCAGTCAGGAACAACCCTCCGCAGCCATGTCTGAGGGATATGTGGCTGACTTCACCCGGGGTTTGTTTTTGTGAAGTCCACTTCACTGAGTTCTCATTTACATAAGATGAAATTCACACATTCTAAGGTTGATGGCTTTTGACAAATTGTGTCATCCTGTAACCACCGTTTCAATCAAGACAAAATAATCATAAAAAAAACTTCTCCATCTACGAAGAAGGTTTTTCAAGACCCTGCACAGTCGGTTTCTCTTCTCAGCACCCAGCCCAGGCTACCGCTGGCAGGCTTCCTTATGACTATGGAGCGATGTTCATACATATGAAACCAAACAGTATGGCTCTTCTGATTGAGGTGGCTTTCACTCTGCATAAAGTCTTTAAGATTCATCCATGTGGTTGCATGTGTATTGCTTGCATTATTATGCCAGGATATTTTATTCATGTATTTATTCAAGGGCACTTAGGTTGTTTTTAGCTTCACGCTACTATGACTACAACTGTTATGAAAACTTCATATGCATCGAGTTTGTTTGTTTGTTAATCCTCAGCAGAAGATACTTTTCTTCCCCTTGATTTTTAGAGAGTGGAAGGGAAAGAGGGAGGGAGGGAAGGATGAAGGAGAGAGAGAGACAAAGAGAGAGAGAGAGACATCAATTGGCTACCTCTTATATGTGCCCCAACTGGGTAACTAGAGCCAGGAATTGAATCTGCAACCCAGGTATGTGCCCTTGACCCAAGAATCTAACCAGTGACTCTCTGAGCAACATTTGCCAGAGCTGTAGGCTTGTCTTTTAATGGCTACATTTTTATTTCCATTGGATAAATACCAAGGATCATAGTGGTCACATCACATGTTAAGTGTATGTTAAACTTGACAACATATATCAAGACAGTGTTCAAAAAGTCGAATCAGTTTCACATAAAAAATACTTGAACCTTTCATTAGATCTACATCCTATTTACAAATACGTATGTCATCTTTTCACTGATACGATTAAATAATTCATCATTTAAATGAATGCAATTCAATCTGTATATTCAGAGCTATACAAATTTAAATGTTCTTTTTTTTTTTTTGTCACCATCCAAAAGAAACACGTATCCTTCAGAAGTCTGTCACTCCTCATACCCTCCTTCCCTTTACCTGCCCTCAGCCCTAGGCACATGCTACTCTGCTTTCTGTCCTTACAGAATTGCTGGTGTGGCACATTGTAGATAAATGGCATCAGCGATTATGTGATCTTTTGTCAGGGTCTTCATTGAATTAACATGATGCTCTCAAGGTTTGTTCATGTTGAAGCATGTACCAGTACTTCACTCTTCTTTATGATCAATAACATTGCATTAGATGCCATGCCACAATTGATTTACCCACCCATCCGTTTATGGGCATTTGGATTGTTTCCACTTTCTGGCTATTGTGAGCAATACCGCAAGGGCAACCCACGTGCAAGGTTTTGTGTGGATAGATTCATTATCTCAGGAATCTGCTTGGGTGAGGGATTGCTGGCTCATGCGATGGCCCAAGGTTTCACCCTTGGAGACACAATTTTCCAAAGTTGCTGTACCATTCGGCATGCTCACCCCAGTGTAGGAGGCTTCGTTTTTTTTTGATGGGCATTCCAACACTTATTATTATTCATCTTTGTTAATTATAACCATCCCAGTGGGTCTGAAGTGGGATCTCCCTGTGGTCATGATTTGAATTTTTCTCATGGCTAATGAGGTGAATATCTTTTGATGTGCTTCTTGACCATTTGAATAGCTTTTTGGATAAATGTCCATTTAGAATCTTTGCCGATTTTATAATGGATTGATTTTTTTTTTTAGTGAGTTGTAAAGAGTCCTTCATATTTTTATATATGAATACCTTATCAGATTTATGATTTGCAAGTACTTTCTCCCATTATGTGGGTTCTGTTTTCACTTAAATCTTCACCCAAGGAGTAAGGATTTTTTAGAACATGGAAAGGAAGTCAGGGAGGGAGGGATTGAGAAAGGGAGGAGCAATTATTTGAGAGAGACATATCGATTGGTTGATGGGTTGCCTCCTGCTTGCACCCCAACCAGGGCAGTGGATCAAACCTGCAGCCAAGTTATATGCCCTTGACCAGGGATCTAACCTTTGACCCTTCAGTCCAAGGGCCGATGCTCCAACCACTGAGCAAACCCACCAATGCTATTTTTGCTTTTTTCATTGTGTTCTTTGATGTTAACAACATAAAGTTTTAAATTTCGACAAAGTCAAATTTATGTATTCTTTCGTTTTATTGCTTGTGTCATAACTAAGAAAGCACTGCCTAATCCAAGATCATGAAGATAAACCCCTGCGTTTTATTCTAAGAATTTTAGTTCTCAAATTACCCATTTGAGTTCATTTTTGTATATGCTATATCCTAGGCTCCACCTTTATCCTTTCCTGTGTGGCTATCCAGTTACCTTCCCCCCATCGTTTGTTTAATAAATTATCATTTCCCCATGAATTATTTGACATCTTTGCTGAAAATAAACTAACCATAAATGTGAGGCTTTGCTTCTGGGCTCTCAATTCTATTCTATTGGTAAATATAATATAATATAATATAATGTAATGTAATGTAATAGTGGTAATATGCAAATTGACTGGATGGCAGAATGACCATCAGTGGGCAGACCCTCAACTCAGCAGCTTCCCCAGCCCACAGGCCTCAGTCACCTGATCGGGGCCTGCTAGGCAACCTTTGGCTTCCTTCCCTTCACCGGCAGACTCTGATTGCCCAATAAGAAACAGGGAACAGGGGTTGGTTAGTGGTAGACACACAGGGGGTGCCAGACCAAGGAGAGTACAAGTGAGTAGGGGCACCAATTGCCCCACTGGTCGCCCCAAATGCAGAGGGTGACCAGCGATGGCGGGGGGTGGGGCTAGGTACCAGCTTCTGAGGAAGATTGGCCCTGATTGCAGGCCAGGCCAAGGGACCCTACCTATGCACGAATTTCATGCACCGGGCCTCTAGTATAGCTATATGTCAGTACCACACTGTCTGGATTACTGTGGCTTTGTGATGAGTTTTGAAATTTGTAAATTTGAGTTCTCCCAACTTTGTTCCTTTTCAAGATCAGTTTGGCTATTTTGTGACCTCTTAAGTACCACATAAAATTTATTATTAGCTTATCAATTTCAGTAGTAAAATCATTTCAGATTTTAATAGCAATTGCACAGAAACTGTAGGCCAGTTTGGGAATATTGCCATCTTAATAATATTAAGCCTTCCAATTAATGAGCATTGAATGTCTTCCCAATTATCTAGATTTCCTTTAATAACTTTCAACAATCATTTATAGTTTTCAGAGTATGGGTTTTGCCCTCGTTAAATTTATTACTAAATATTTTATTCTTTTTATGCTGTTGTGAATGAAATTGTTTTCGTAATTTCATTTTCAAATTGTTCATTGTCGGCGCAGAGAAACTCATTTTTTTAAATATATGGACCTCATATCCCATAATATTGCTAACCCCATTTATTAGTTCTAATCGTTTTTAGTGGATTCCTTAGGCTTTTTTAAATGTATATAACATCATGCCTCTGTGAATATAAGTAGTTTTACTTCTTCCTTTCCAAATTTAATGCCCTTTATTTCATTTTTTTTTAAATGAATAGCTTTGGCTAGAACCTACAGTACAATGTGGAATAGAACTGTGTGATAGTAAGCATACATTCCTTGCTCCTGATTTTAGGGGGAAAGCATTATCTTTCACCATTAAGTTTGATACTAACAATGGGGTTTTTTGTAGATTTACTTTATCAAATTTAGGAAGTTTTCTTCTAGCCCTAGTTGTTGAGTATATTTATCAGGAAGGAGTGTTGAATTTTGTCAAATTCCATTTCTGATTTACTAATATGATCTTTTTTTGAACTCTATTTTGTTGATATGGTATATTAAATTAATTGATCTTCAGATGATGAATCAATCTTGAGTTTCTAGTTTAAACCCCATTTGGTCATATGTATGATCATTTTTACATGTTCCTGGATTTTGTTTGGTAGTATTTTTGTTGAGGAATTCCACAGCTATAATTATAAGAGATAATAATCTATAGTCCTATTTTCCTGTGACATATTTTTCTGGTTTTGTATCAGGGCAATATTAGCCTTACACAATGATTTGGGAAGAGTTCTACTTTTATTTTTTAAGAAGGTGTAAATAATTAAATTTTCTTTAAATTTTGTTAAAACTCAACAGTGAACCATCTGGGCCTGAGATTACTTTGTGATAAATTTTAGTTACTAATTTAATCTCTATATTGGTTGTTAAGTCTATCTCTTTAGATTTCTAAATTCTTCATGAGTCACTTTTATGACTTTGTATTTTTTATGCTTTTATTCATTTCAATTAAGTTATCTAGTGTATTGTCATATAAATATCCATAGTATTCCTTTATATATTTTTTCAAAGGTTGGCAGTGATGTTTCCTATTATATTCCTGGTTTGGATCATCGGAATCCTCTCTCTTTATTTTATTGGTCACTTTTTTCTAATTTTCTGGTTTTCTTATTTGTTTTCTAGTCTCTATTTCATTGATGTTTACTATATAGCCTATTATTTTCTTCTGCTTCTTTAGCTTTAGTTTATTATTTTTCTAGTATTTTAAAGTACAAGTTTAGGTTATTGATTTGAGATTTTTCTTTAATAGAGACATTTACAGTGTCTCTGTAAGTACGGCTTTAGCTCCAACCCATAATTTTTAAATATATTTTTCTGCATTTTAATTCATCTCAAAGTATTTTCTAACTTTGACCCATTTTCTACTTAGGAATGAGTTGCTTAATGCTCACATATTGATGGATATCCCCAATTTCTTCCTGTTACTAATTTCTGATTTCTATCTCTTGTAATGAGAGAACAGATTTGTGTGATTTCAACCTTTTTAAATTCATTGATGTTTGCTTATGAAATAGCATATTGTTCATTTTAGAAAGTATTCCAGGGGCTGACGATGTTTATTGGGTGGACTATTTATTGCATGGAGTAATCTATTCAAGTCTTAAAAATTTTTGCCACTCAATGAGCACTAAGGGTTATTTCATTGTGATTTTAATTTATATTTTTCCACTGAATAGTAATCTCAAATATCTTCTCATGTTTTAGGAGCCATCTATGTAGTTTTTTAATAATTTTTTCAAGTTGTTGCCAATTCATAAGTAAAATATATGTTATTGAGTTATAGGAATATTACATATTTGGGATACATATCCCTTGCCCAATTTATGTTTTGCAAAAAAGCAATCTTTCTTATTCTTTGGCTTATTTTTCATTTTCTTAATATATCTTTGGAAGAACTAAATATTTTACTTTTGATGAGACCTCCATTATCAAATTTTTCACATGTGCATAGCTTCTATGACAAGTCTAAGGATATTTGTCTCACATCAGGGTCATGAAAATGTCCTTCTGTGTCTTCAAGTTATTTTATAATTTAGCTTTTGTGTTTAGAAGTACAACCCATTTAACTTAATTTTGTATGTGATGTAAAGGGGAGAGAGGCGGTAGAGTCTACTTCACTTTTCTGGTATTCTAGAACATTTGTTGAAGAGACTCTCCTGTTACCCACTGAATTACATGATGACTTTGTCAAAAATCAGCTGGGCATATATGTGTGGTTATTTGGGGATTGACTAACCTCATCCATCAATCTGTATGTCCGTCTTTATGCCTATACCACAGCGGTTCTCAACATGTGGGTCGTGACCCCTTTGCGGGTCGAACAACACTTTCACAGGGGTCGCCTAAGACCATTGGAAAACACAGATACGATTCATAACAGTTGGAAAATTACAGTTATGAAGTAGCAACAAAAATAATTTTATGGTTGGGGGTCACCACAACATGAGGAACTGTATTAAAGGGTCACGGCCTTAGAAAGGTTGAGAACCACTGCTATACCACAATGACTTGATTATTATTATATTAAGCATTAAATGAGATAAATCATCCACGTTCTATTCTTTCATATTTTTGGCTATTCTAGGTACTTTCATATATATTTAGAGTTGTCAGTTTCTCTGACAAAACTGTCTTTTATTGGAATTTGTTCTGGAAGAGCTAAGATAGCAGACCCAAGACAGCTATCTCTGAAAAGAAAGATCTGCTTGCAAGGTGGGCCCTCAGGGGGTATCTGGGAACTTGTCTGGTGCACCGTGGCCAGCATTATATAACTCCCTCCCTAATAAAGGAGGCTCGTTCTGCCTGGCTCGTTCTGTTTGTACAGTGTGGTCGATCTGTACACGTGCTTTCCTTCTGGGAGTCTGGAAACTTGGTACCTACCAGACAGAGGACGCCCATATGACCAGCTGCAATTAAAACCTTGCCACAGAGTCTCTAATGGCCTTTTTAGGCAGAAAATACCCCACACATATCGCTGCATTTTCATCGCTGGGGGAAGACTGTGCTCTCTGTGACCCTTCATGGGACGGGGAGAGCATCAGAAACCTCCCACGGATTCCTCCAGACACACTGGGGCCTTTGTGCCTTATAATTCAGCTGTAAATCCCCACTGTGTTTCTGTACTAAATCTCGGCCATGAGCACAGCTCTGTGCCGAGTCTCCTGAAGTCAGCTGGCGAATGTCTAAGTGGCTGAGTGGTCAGAGGACCCGACACATCGCTCTATCCCAATGAGGTGTTGCTACTATATATAGTGCGATTAATTTTTATGTGTGGACCTTGAATTGTGTGACTTGTTACATTTATTCATTAATTCTAGCAGGTTCCATAGATTTTTTTTTTTCCTCTTCCTACCCAGACAACGATATAACCTGGGAGTAAAGATGATTTTTCTTCTTTTCCAATCTGTAATCCCTGCCACTTTTGTTTATGATCATGTTGCCCCGGCAAGGGCCCCTTGTGAATGCAAGTGATGAGTTTGCATTCTTGCCTTGTTTCTATCAAACATGGAAGACATTAATTGTCTCATTATTTATTTATCACGTACTTTCTCAACTGACCTGTGACTGAATAATTGTATCACTGCTTATTACTTTCCTAAGGGCATATTTGCCTGGAATAGGACCTAAAACCATAGCATGTATAGTGGGGGATAGCAGGGGATCAGGATTGAAAGAGAAGATCTTTACCAAAGAGGAAAAGAATTATTGAAAATATTGTGGTATCTAAAGAACTACTTAATGTCTTTCACAGTTTTTTTTTCCCTCTAACTTTTCTTTTCTTTATATATCTCTTAGTTCAATGCCTACCACACAGTAGGTTCTCAAAAAATGAAATAAACAGGCCCTCCTTATCTCCCAGAACTTTTGTTTATATTTGACTTTTTAAAATCTCAATTCAGGTTTTCTGGCTTTCATGCATATTGTCCTGATAAGCAACCCCTTCACCCACACACTTACCCCATATCCACCCAAATTCACAAGCGGATGTGATACCCCCGTTCCACGGCCTCCTCTATGCACCTCCAGCATAAAACCCCGCAGTGCCTTATCCTGGTTGTATGATACAACTCTTGTTAGGCTGTAAGCCTCCCAGTGTGACAACTGTGCCTCAATGATCCCTTATGTGTCCATTCTACCAACCAATGATGACTATCTCCTACTGCAAGGCCGTCATTGCTGTCGAAATGGGTGTCTTGGAAAATGGGCTGCGTTTAGAGTGCATCTCTGGTTCATGGTGGGAATTCAGAACATCTGCTTTGAACTTGTCAATAACTAAATGGTAAGCGGTTCTAGGGACTCACTAAGGCAGTGGTTCTCAACCTTCCTAATGCCGCGCCCCTTTAAGACAGCTCCTCATGGGGTGGTGACCCCCAACCATAAAATTATTTCTGTTGCTACTTCATAACTGTAATTTTGCTACTGTCATGAACTGTAATGTAAATATCTGATAGGCAGGATGTATTTTCATTGTTACAAATTGAACATAATTAAAGCATAGTGATTAATCATAAAAACAATATGTAATTATATATTGTGAAATATTTATTTCTAATTACAAATAAATGAAATTTTGTCTTGAATCGTGGTGTAGCATGGGTAACAGTCTTCATATGACAACAGTAAACTACATTGCTACACTTTGCTACACCGAGGAGCGGTGTGTTGGTTCCTAAGACCATGGGAAATAGGTGTTTTCCAATAGTCTTAGGCGACCCCTGTGAAAGGGTCATTCGACCCCCAAAGGGGTCTCGACCCACAGGTTGAGAACCGCTGCAATAAGGGGTGCTTAATGGCTGAGAGAAGGAAGGCACCCCAATGAATCTTAGGAGGGCCCATCAGAGAAGTCCTATATGCACGGGGCAGGGACTGGGATCAAGTAAGCAACTGGGAAAGTTGGCTCCTAAAGCTTCTGTGATTTGCCTTAACAGCTGTTAATGCCTGTGTTCCAAGGAAAATACAGTCATTTGACATCACGAAAAGCCAGGCCTCTCCCTCAGACACCTGCTGTCTCCATCATCTGCCCAGTCTGGCTCTTGTGCTGCTCAGGCGAGTTTAGCCTGCATCCCCTGGACCACATCCGGGGAGTCCCGGGCCTTGTGCTGTTCTGACAGCCTTTCTGGTGGATTCTCCTGGTTTTTGTCCCCATGTGCTTCTGGTGACTGAGGCCCCGCCCAGATTCCAACACAAGAAAGCTGAACTACCCACCATTCCATGGGGTCGGCTAGCATTGCCCACCGAGCTGGTCGGCTCCTGAGGAAAATCGGGCATTTGGCAAATAACAGGATTTCACTTTCAGCAGCGGTGTGTGTGTGTGTGTGTGTGTGTGTGTGTGTGTGTGTTTTGATTATTTATTTGTTTTTTGGCCTCGATTGTGGGAAACTTGTTGTGCTTGACAGCCATTTTGTAGTAAGCTCCAGCCACTTTAGCACTTTCTCTTTCCCATAAGCCTGGTGTTTTGCCTTAAGGGCTAGGAATTTTCACTAACTTCCTCATTCCTCCTTCGCCCTATAAATACCCCGAACTCTTCCTGAATAAATGAGACTTGACCAGGACTTTGTCTTGTCTCCATTCCTTGTGTCTCTTGTCCCTTTCATCCCCACTCCCCCTCTAGGGTCCTCCTTGACTTAACCCGCGGGTCGGGACACTCGATGGCATCGTAGGCATTTTTGTAACGGGCATAGATCTTTATCTGGTGGTATTTAACATGCGCTGCTTTACCGGTGCCCCGGTATCCCTCCTTTACTGACTGAATTCTGCTCACAGCCACGAAGGAGTGACCCTGGGCGTAACGAGTGGTCATGTAGAGCATGACCACATTTTAATGCGTTAGATTTTTTCTTAATGCACTTAGTCCACATACACACACACACCGAGTGCCCAAGCACCCTCACCAGCCTGAAGGAGTAGGGATTTTTCTCCTAGGGCAGGGACATCGCCACTTTTCTCAGCGTATGGTTGTGTGGAAGTCAACATCCTGCAGCGTCTACACCAATCAGTTCTGTGCACACTTAAAGCATAATATACCTCCCCCCAAAAAAAAGCAAAATAATTGGAAAACGTATATGTTTTTCACTATTCTGTTTGTGCAAGTAACACAGAAACCTGGCTTCACCTTTAAGAGGGGCTGTTTATCCTGTCCGAATAGATGCTGGAGGTCCTTGCCTCCCAGTGGGCAATGAAAACCTTCTTTCATGGAAAGAGTGCCAGTTCTATTCTTGTGGGAAATCTGGAAACATAGACGTCTGCTGCCCAGAAATAGCCCATGAGGCCTGATGGCAGAGCAAGAAGCAAGAAGCCCAAAGCTCGAGACTGCAAGCGTTCACTCACGTGTAGGTCAAACACGAGCACATTTTTCTCTGAGGTTTGGACTAGGGTTAATCGCACCATCTAGGCCGCATTTAGAAACGCAGCCTTGTGAATTCTTACAGTCGCAGGTAATATCAAAAATTAACCTCGTGCATGATAAAAAGAGCAAGAAAGCTGAGAATTCTTTCAAGTCCTAAAAAAAAACAGCCCAGTACTGTGATATTAATAAAATAGATCCCATTTATTTTTATGCACTCCTACTTATAAAATTTCAACCAGCGTGCTCTGAGCCCACAAATTATAATACCACGAGAGGCCCGAGGCAGGAAGGTTTGTGCAAGAATGAGTTTTCCCTTCCCCTGGATGCTGGCACTGGAGCCACCTTTCTGCCTTCCCATGCTGCCCAGAGGCCCAGAGCTGCTGGGCCAGTGCAGAACACCTGTGTCATTGACCCCGGCCACTCAGTGCCTGCATATGCAAATTAACCTGCCATCTTTGTTTGGGTTAATTTGCATATCCACTCCTAATTGGCTGGTGGGCATGGCCAAAGGTAAGGTCAATTTGCATCTTTCTCTTTTATTAGTGTAGATTATATTTTTTTATAAAAATATATTTTATTTTATTTTTTTACAGAAAAAGGGAGAGGGATAGAGAGTTAGAAACATCGATAAGAGAGAAACATTCATCAGCTGCCTCCTGCCCACCCCCCACTGGGGATGTGCCTGCACGTGCCCTTGACTGGAATTGAACCTGGGACCCTTCAGTCTGCAGGCCAATGTTCTAGCCACTGAGCCAAACCAGTTAGGGCCCATTATATTTCATTACCAGAAGTAACTACATATTGATATTTTAAAAATGCCACAGGCCGTTATGTCACCAGCTGCTATTTTACCTCCAAAAAAAATAAATAAATAATACTCCCTGCTTTTACTTTTACTTATCTGGAATAAGTCGCTATTGACATCTGGCGAAGTCACAATAAAGATTTATCTACCCAAGTGCAAATATTGACCAATCAGGAGCTGGCTCAGTGTTTATATTGAAGGGCAATAAATTGTGGTATCGATGGGGCCGAGGCGTCAATATTTGCATTGTGCTAAACATTTAAAGAAAAATCTCCCTGAAATATTCCTCAGAAATTCTCCTGTCATCAGACTAGGCGAGCCGGAGCCGTCTGGGGAATAGCTTGTGTCTGGAAGCAAGTGGTTAATGTGAACGAGCTATAAATTGTTCTGGTTTCCAAGTTTACACAAAGACACGTTTTTATGGTGATGGATAATGGTGATTATTAGGAGCTTTCAGAAGACAATCCAAAGCTCACTCCCAAACAGAAGGCTCGTGTCTAAAATAGCTCCCTGAGCCCAAATAGTCCCCATGATCAGCTTATGTCTTGCAAACCTCATGTTTTCCAGAGAATATCTGATCCCCAATACAGTGAGCCATCAATTCTCAGCTGGACTAATTCATAACTTGGGCTATTGTAGACCCAGTTGGGATGAATTTGTGTTTACAGTGCAAAAAAAAAAAATGCTTTCAAACATATCAGGGCACGTAAGACAATAAACAGACTTCTCTTATGTTGAATAAGTATTCAATGTAAAATGTCATAACCACCTAGATATGTCTATATTCACCTGAAAATTCTTAAAATTCACCTGGTATGTGTGCACATTTATGTAGCATCTGTAATTTTCAACCAATTGATTGGATTAGTCAAGGTGTTCATGTTAACTTAGGAGAAATAAAATACAGGCAATTCCTAGCATGTAGTGTGTGCATTAAATTTCTGGCTACCTGTTAATTCCGAATTATTTCCAAGATGGTGAAGTCATCACCCATGTAACCGGCCTAGTACTGGGTGGGTGCCCCCAGGAAAGAGCCCTACCTTTTGGAGAAGCACAGACTGGGCGGCCCGGTGCAGTGTTTGAGGCCAGTGTCTTTGTAAATAAATACATCTATACCAGCATCCTGATCCTGATCAAAGAGCTGGGAGGATGAGCAAAATAGGACGCCTATTGCCCTAACCAGTTTGGCTCAGTGGATAGAGTTTTGGCCTGCGGACTGGAAGGTCCCGGGTTCGATTCCGGTCAAGGGCATATACCTTGGTTGTGGGCTCTATCCCCAGTGGGGGGCGTGCAGGAGGCAGCTGATAGAAGTTTCTCTCTCATTGATGTTTCTAACTGTCTATCCCTCTCCCTTCCTCTCTGTAAAATCAATAGGATTTTACATTTAAAAAAATAGGATGCCTATTTATGTTTGAGCATGAATTTGGGTGAAAAATGGGGCATGTTTAAAATGCTTTGCCTGGTGGGTATATTCCTAGAGGCTCAAAAAGAGAAATGAAAAAAGAAAAAAAAAGCATCCAGCATTCCTACATTCCTCATTCCTGCAGTTGCTTAAGTCTCTCTCTCTCTCTCTCTCTCTCTCTCTCTCTCTCTCTCTTTCTCTCTCTCACATACACATTCTTTACAGCGCCCTGTTCTGAGCTTGCCTTGGAGACTGACACTGCCCTTAGCTAATAGGAGGGGGAAGGGTCCATGATGGGCAACACTGGAAAGGGGGACTTCCAGGGGGAGGGGCCATTGTCCTGCCGGTAATGGTGGCTGCAGACATAAAGATACAGCCCCAGCCAGGCTCCCAGGGCTGGTCCCTGCTCTGTCCTCGCTCTGGAGGCTCCATTCCTGCCTCTTCTCCCACTCTAGCCTCCTCCCTTACTGCTCTGGTCCCCTCCTCCTTCCTCCCCCCTGCCTATGGGGATGCTGTCCAGTGCAAGCAAGAGGCACTGGCTCCCAGCCAGCTGGTGGCCCTGTCCCAGGCCCTCAGGTTCTGTCAGGAATCAGGAAGGACTGTTGTGAGATTTAAATAAGATATGCAAATCACTTGGCAGTGCCAGCCCCTTCCCAGATGTGAGTGCCTCTCCCTTCTGTAGGTTTTCTCTTCCTCAGGGGGCCACGCAGACAGGCCATTTGCCAGGCCTGCCAGATCAAAGCACCATGGCCTGGTGGCTTAGTCAGTGTCCCTGAGCCATTGGGCTCAGAAACACAGGTGCAGAAGCATCTTAGGAATTTCATCTCCTGGTTTTGTCACAGGCGATGAAGAAGGCGCAGCTGAGAGAAGGATGAGGGGCTCACTCCCCTGGTGAGGTGCGAGGGGGAGGAGGAAGGTTCTGTTCTGGGGAGACTCACAGAGCAGTGGGAACAAGCAGGGAAGGAACAGATGTGCGGGGTCAGGAGCAAAGGAGAGGATGCTCTGGCTGGTGCTTTTCTCTGCAGAGCACCCATCCCCCCCAAACCCTGGTCATCATACCCCTCCATCCGAGATGTCATTTCCCAAGAGCCTCTGCAGGTGCCCAATCAGCCCACCTGCCCTCGGAGGACCGGAACTGGATGCTCAGTTCTAGTGGCTTCACTTGGGCATCAACGAGAAGTCCTGGCTTATCCCCATCCCTACCATCTCCAGCTGTCACTGCAGGAGCTTCGGAAGCCAGCGCTCTGAAGTCTCTTTAGACCTCTCTCCTCTCACCTTTTCGAACATGCGCTTTCCGATTTCCATGCACATCTCAAAACGGAATGAAAGATCTAGTTTGAAGGATTGGAAGACAATAAGATATAAGTTGTCTTGGGGACTCTGTTTTTCTGTCTGCTCTCCATCACTGCCCTAATCTGATGGGCACCTCCTCTCTCACGGTCTCTCCCTGCTGCCCTCTCCAGGCCTGGGATCCTGCTGGTCAGGGGCACCCAGGCATGGGCCTGCGCTTGCCATGCAGCCTGACCCTACTCCTTGGGCCCTATCTCAGTCATTCCCAAGGGGTCTACTTCGCAAAACACGTTGAGCTCTGTGGTCCAAAGTCTACACAGAAGTAATTTATTCTTCCCAGCGTACCCCCACCCCCACTTTCTTGGGAAGAAATGAATCTTCCCTGGCTCCCCTCCTGGCCTTGTTGGCTGCCAGTCCCCCGAGCTGTCTGCTCTGTCGTGGCCTTGACGGATGAGTCTCGCTCCACCGGGGTCTTTACAATTCCAGGCACAGCCTACCCCCTTGTAGATGGTAATCGTGCTAATGTATCTGTGCGGCTGATCCCGCACTGCCCAGCAGAGCTCGCTCAGGCCTGGCTTCCCAGGTAGGCAGAGCTGACAGGCACCGGCAAGCGAAGCATGGCCAGCATGAGGAAGACGAATCGCCCCAACTTTTCTCCCCAGAGGCTTGGCTGCTAACAGCCAGCCAATGTGGTTACCTTTAGTGTGTGTTTCTAGTTTCTGTGAAATAATGGTTTCTGGTATCTGTAACTGCTTTAACAGTTTACAGAATATTCTATATGTTGAAATATTTAGCCCTAACCAGTTTGGCTCAGTGGATAGAGCATCAGCCTGTGGACTCATAGGTCCCGGGTTCAATTCCGGTCAAGGGCATGTATCTCGGTTTTGGGTACATCCCCAATAGGAGGTGTGCAGGAGGCAGCTGGTGGATGTTTCTCTCTCATTGATGTTTCTAGCTCTCTATCCCTCTCCCTTCCTCTCTGTAGAAAATCAATAAAATATTTTTTAAAAAAAAGAAAATATCTAAGCTGATCTATATGCTGTAGGGTGGATGTGAGTTGTCTCTCGTTTGACAAGGAGCATAAGATAAGCAGCTTTCTCAAGAGGACACAGTGACAAGCAGCTAGAATTCCACTGCCAGGTGTGGGACCCTATGGGGTGTGTCCATAACTGCAGCTGCCTCTGTCATTAACTGGAAGAGAAGTGGTACAAACCATTAGTAGTGTGTTTCTGTTTTTTTAAATTTGATTGTTTCTGTCCCTTTCTTGGGAGAAAATCTAGTTGGAAGGATTGGAAGACAATAATATGAAAGGCAGAAGAAACCGGTTTGGCTAAGTGGATAGAGCGTCGGCCTGCGGACTGAAAGTTCCCAGGTTCGATTCCGGTCAAGGGCATGTATCTTGGTTGCAGGCACATCTCCAGTAGGCTGTGTGCAGGAGGCAGCTGATCAATATCTCTCTCTCATTGATGTTTCTAACTCTCTATTCTCTCCCTTCCTCTCTGTAAAAAATCAATAAAATATATATTTTTTAAAAAATAATAATATGAAAGGCAACTTGGAACTAGCATGTCAGTGCCACTAAGGAAAAAGCTAGGGATGGAGAACACAGGACACGCACATTTCACATCCCTCCCCACCACTGCCACCACCAGAAGGAGTAATCGTGGCCCATTGCTCTCGCCTCTCCACCAGGTTGTTGCCGATAAGTTCGGACTTCCTCCCTTCTGTCTGAAGCAATTTGATCTCCAATGATTCTCGAGTGGGTGCTATCCCTAGGGAGTGTTTGGATATGTGTGAGGGCATTTGGGGTTGTCAGCATGATTGAGGGATGGCATGCAGGGCAAGTGGATCAGGGATAACTAAGCAATGGCACTGTGTAGGGCAGTGCCACATGGGGTTCATCTCACCCAACTGTGGAGGTGCCCATCAAACTGAGGAGGCTCTGGCAAGTGTTTTTGGTCCCCCTGAGAATCCAGATGGCTACCCCGCTCTCTTTTCCCCTGCGCCTCTACCCAATGGCTCTTCTTTTGAGAATTCACCACCTCCCCACTCTTTGGTGCTCTTCCCTTCTTACTCTTGAAATGATTCAACTGATACATGAACAAGGATCTCATTTTTCAAAGTTCTCCTTTGAAATATCCCCTAGACCAGTTGAGACCCCTCCAGATGTGGATGACAGAGGATGTGCTCTCCAATGTCTATCAATCATTTCTTCCTGTCAGATCTGTCTGTCTGGCCGGTTGTTGAGCACTGGAGCAAGGCTAGTTTTAGTTCGGTCTGCTGCAGAGCTGAAGGCTTTCCTAGCACACAAATAAATGGTGAAATAATGATGCTCATAATTAGAATCATGGCTTGGTAAGCGGAATATGCTAAATTTTCCAGATGCTTATTTTTCATATGCATAGAATGAATAAGCAAAGGAACATGGAGCGTGTGATGCAGAGTCTCTGTTTGGGTACGTTTTCTCCGGATAATTTGAGAAGAGCCTTTTTTGATCTAGCATTGGGTCTATGAGTCAGGGCAAGTGTGCATGTGACCGAGCAGTGTGCAGCTGCAAGCATGGATGAGATTGGAGTTCTGTGAGTTTGGGGGGAAAAACAAAACAAAACCCCAAGTCGGTAAGGAGAAATAAAACACTAAAAAGACTTAAGCTCTAGCCAGTTTGGCTTGGAGGATAGAGAGTCAACCCAAGGACTGAAGGTTTCCAGATTTGATTCCGGTCAAGGGCACATACCTAGGTTGATTCCCTGCCCTGGTTAGGTGTGTGTGGGAGTTGGTCAATCAATGTGTCTCTCTCACATTGATGTTTCTTTCTGTCTTTCCCTCTCCCTTCCACTCTCCCCAAAAATCAATGGAAAAGTATCCTAGGGTGAAGATTAATAACAACAACAATTCATTAAAAAAAAAAACACTTAAAAAAGAGATCTAGGAGCCTGAACAACTTCTAGAGAATATAATTAGAGTAAGTCAAGTCCAAATGAATCAGGGACTTGTGATCCCATGAATGTGTCCCAGTGTAGAACATCTAAAAAATAGATTTAAAGGTAATCCAATGGCAAAGTATTATGCTAAACAGAGAATGAAAAAAAATGTGCTAACATGCACACGAGTGAGCATGCAAGTGAGTGTGTCTCCATTTGACTTACTATATTGTGTGAGCTTCCAGTTTGGGGTCTCTGTGCAGAGTGAACAGATAGACGTGAAAACAGGATGAACACAGTGTTCTAGGATGTGTTTAGTGTATCAGTGTCTATTTTGAAAATACTGAGGAATAATTAGGGCCATTCATTCAATAAACATCTATGTGGTCGACGGGGACAATGTTTCTTATCTCTGGCAATATGATTGTTTAAAAGTAGATTTTTAGTTACTTTTTATGCTTTGGCTTCATGAAATACAATGTCCTTTTTTGTCAACAACCCTTAGTATTGTGTGCTCTACACAGAGTCTAGAGCCCAAGTTTCTCAGGGAATTGAAACACCTGGGGTGGAGAGGAGACAGCCAGGACTGGACACAGAGCATTGATTACAGAATGTGATCGTCAGTGGAATCCAGAACCAAGAGTTGTGGAGGCCTAGGAGCTATGAGCGTCCCAAGAATCCCTACACTTCTTGAAGTACATGAGTTTCTCAGTGATCAGAAGACCCAGCTTTGCTTAACCTAAAAGACAGACAGGTTCCAAGAAGCTGTAAAACTTTGGGACATCCAAGATTCTGACATCTGAAACACAACTTGTCTGTCACCTATGTAGAAATGTACACTGAAAAGCAGCTAACTTTACTAGCTAACATCGTAAGTCAAGTCCAAATGAATCGGGGACTTGTGATCCCGTGAATGTTTCCTAATGTAGAACATCTGAAAAATAGATCGAAAGGTAATTCAATGGTAATTAAATGCTGTGTTGGCAGCCACTCAGTCCAGTTAGGTCCACAACACAATCCTGACCTGCCTGGCCTTGGTTGTTAGCTAGTAAAGTCAGCTACTATGTTAGCTAGTAAAGTCAGCTGCCTTTTAGTGTACGTTTCTGTGTGTTTTAACACAGGTTAGATTCATGTACCTCCCGCCCCTGGACCGAAACAGAATTCACTACAGTCCCATCACCTCGGGCATTTACTGTGCTGCCCTTTGGTAATCAAGCTCTCGGCCCTCTCTCACCTCTGTCCTTCGTACCAGATGTTTTCTATACATCTGTCCGCAAGTTCACCGACTCTTCATCTCCCTTCTGCTTGGGAGCCCATCGAAAGTTCATTTCGATCTCGTTTTATTTGTTCCTTGTTTATGGCTTTGAGCTCTCGGTTGAACATTTTTATCTTTGTCTTCATTTCCAGGGTGTTCACCTCTACTCCCCGGGGGTAGTTATACGAGCTGCTTTAAATCTTTGATAATTTCCCCAGATAGGTCTTCATCGGGTTGGTTTCTGTTCTTTGCCTTTTTCCACGTGGGTTATTTAGCTCCCCTTTGCTCTTCGTATGCTTAATAACTTGGGGTAACATTTTGCTTAGTAACTTGGGGTAACATTTTGCATATTTTGAGGGATATGTTAGTAGGCTCTGCCTGTTAAAAGCCTCTGAGAACACAACGAGATGGGGAACTGGCTATGTTCGCAGCCACTCAGTCCAGTTAGGTCCGCAACACAACACAATCCTGACCTGCCTGGCCCCACTTGGAGTTCAGCGCCAGCCCTGCTTGCAAAGGCTTTGCAGCATTGTAAAGGCATGCCATGCCCTGCCCTGGCCAGCGGGGCCTCTGGGCAGTGGTGCAGGCAGGTCAATGCCCAAACCTTTGGTACAGACGCTTGTTTGAGTGAGTTCTATGCACACCCCACCTGGTCCGTGGGCTCTTTACGCTGCTCCATGTGATCCCTTCTTGCACTTCCTTCTCTATGCGATTTCTGTCCGCTCTCCCGCTTTCATGGACCCCTTTCTGTGCTCTCTGCCCGCCAGGCCAAAGCATTACCCTCTCCTTCATGTTTCTCATTGTTGTTGTGACCGAATCGACTCCAGGGCAAAGCGGTAAAAGCAAAGAAAAGAGGGAAACATGTCCTGGAAATCCCTTGTTTTTCAGACCGCAGGGCCCACATTCCCTGGATTCTCTGGTCGCAAAGAAGGATTTGTCCCCCGTTTAAGGGTTGGTGTGGCCATGGGTGCTGTAAGCAAAGGATGCAGGATGGAGCTGTCGCTCATAGGAGGGCCCAGAGGAAGTCGACAACAACATGCCAGGGCATGCCCCTCCCTCTTCTCCTCTCAAAGTCCTCCTTCCCCACCCCTCAGACTGAAAAGCACGTTTATCTGGAAGCTTTTGCTGATGGCACCTACCACACAGTTGCAGGCTTCTGGCTTCTCTGAGTCTGAGCCCGGGAAGTTATGGGAGGGGGAATGAAACAGGAAACACACCACTGTATTGTTCTTCCTTCATTTTTTTTTCTTCTTCAATCTGGTGGCTATTGTTGACTGCTCATAGTCCTCCAGTAAGTTTTAATGTATTCTGTTTAGTCTATAATAAGTGAAAGATCGGTTCGAGTGTACTTACTCCATCTAAACTGGAACTATTTTTAGTGGTAGAATGAACAAGGACTGTAAGAATTAATAATAACTAAAGTCAATTCAATTTTTAAATGATCACAAGGAATGTGTAACTTTAAACAGTGTCAGTGGACAGACATTTCCCCCCTTTCCTACCCCCACCCCCCGACCCATACCCTTGATAAACTACCAGTACAGGAAAATTGGAAGCTGTCTTGGTTTATCAAAGCATTGAATAAGGGCGGATGGCTTCATTTTAGAGATCTGAATGTGCATATGGATGTAGAGTGGGTAACTCCAATATAATATTAACAGAGAATGAATGTTGACCTAATAAACTGTAAATTCAATGAGAACAGGAAAAATATAAGTTAATACATTTGCTCATTAGCTCATTCAATATCTGTGTAATATTGTGAATGCTAAATACTATAGATGAAGAAATATTATCTGTCCTTAATGGGCTTTTAGTCTAAAGGGATACACAGATAATCAGAGACTTTCAATATAATGTAGTAAGTGTTACTATAGCCAAAAGCACTGCCAATTTGGGATGTGCAGTGAAGAGGGGGGCAGAGAGATGTTAGCACAGGGGCACCATGAATGTTAAGGATTCTCATAGAGATGAAATCTAAGCGTGACCTGAGAGACAAGGAAAGGAACAGCCCAAGACAGAAGGTGTTTCCAGGTGACTGGATGAATGAAAACAGGGATGAAACATAAGGTCACATTATTCTGGAAGTGTAAGTATTTTCAGGGAGACCTGAGTCAAATATGGAAATATATTAAGGCAAAAAAAATGTAAAGAAATAGTTAAGCCATTATGGGTCATATAGTAATTTATGCAGAGTTTGTGTTGATAGGATCGCATGTCCATGCCTACCAAAGAGTATTATTGAAAAAAATAGGCAAAATCTGTAAACAGATCATATACATTAGAAAATCCAGAGTCTATTTCAGTTGTCCATGAGGTGTATGGTGACAGAGATGAAATAGAGGAGGATAGATTCAAGCCATATTTTAGAGATAGGATGAATGAGGTTGGTGGCAGACTCAGTATCATGGTCAGGGAGAGTAAGTGCTGACAGTAACTTCCAGAACTTGGGATTCAATTAAGGTGCCATTTGTTAATCAGAGAAAAACTGAAGGCAAATAAAGTTGGAAGGAGAAAAGAAAGAATTCTATGTTACACGTATTAAACATGGGATGCCTATGAGACTTCCAAGTGACGGTTTTAGGCAGGCCATTGCTAATATGAGTCTGCAGTCCATGGAAGAGAAAAAAGGGAGAGACATACATGTGGGATGACCATATAACTGGATGTTCAAAACCATTGAATAAAAGACACCACGTGGGGAATCAGACAGTGAGGAAAGGAAACATGTCTGGGACCTGGCTTTGAAACATCCAACACATTTGAGGAGATTGTAAAGGAGTGTACAGAGGAATAGATGAACAGAGAAGGGGCATGACATCCTAGTACCACAGAGAAGTCTTTGTAAGAAAATTAGTTGTCAGCTGTGTAGATTGCTGCCAAGAAGTCTCTTAAGAAAGTGCTAAAATGTGTGCAATGAATTTGGCAACTTGGAAGTCACTTGATGACCTTGGTGGAGGGAGGAAGTGGGCAGAAGCCAGATTAAGCTAACTGAAGTATCAATATGAGGTGAAGAATTCCAGATGGCACATTTGGACAGTATTTTCAAGAAGGTAGGGTGTGAAATATGTGGTCAGTGGAGAGAGGTGGTATTAAAGCAGACATTTAATGTAATCTATCCAGGTAGATTACAACTGTGAACTAAGACTGGGATAACAAATGTGCCTGTTATCTCTTGAGCAAAGTCGGTTAGTGCGACTGCCCAGAATTATATACTTAACAAGTTAAGCACCATGTCAATCACCGGTGACTGACACTATACTTTCCGGAAAGGAAGACAAAACAGGCTTGGTGCTTAATGTGGAAGCATATATAGGTATGTCTGTATTTAGCCTATGTACATGCATATGTGTGTATTATACATATACTAGAAGCCCAGTACATGAAATTCATGCACAGGTAGGGTTCCTAGGCCTGGCTGGTGATCAGGGCCTATTGGGGCCTTCCGGCCGCTGGTCAGGGCCTTCCTTTGTTGTTCCTTGATTCCCCCTAATGGTCAGCGCATGTCATAATGAGTGATTGGTCTCCTGGTTGAACTGCCATGGGGACAATTTGCACCTAAGGCGTGTGTGTGTGTGTGTGTGTGTGTGTGTGTGTGTGCGCTCACGCACACGCGCATGCTGGTAGAGCAAAAAGCATATGGAGATGTAAGAAAAACTAGTTGTAATGGATAGAGTGAAGTCTTTGAAAAGATGAGGAAGGAAGAACGCCATAGAGCAAAAGAAGGAATTGGCTTTTTGATATGAGGAGAGACAGTGTTCTGTTGCACAGCTACTGGAGCACAGGAATAAAGGTGAGGAGTTGGGGTTATTTTCCAATGAGAGATTGCAATGATGGACCATAAAGTCTAAGTTTTCTGAAACTTAGGAGACAGTGAGAGGATAAGCACAGAGACAGAAGATTTTTACATTTGATCATGAGTGACACCTGTCTAGTGGCTTCTGGGTTTTGTTGTGTGTCTTTTCCCCCCTCAGCAAAGCATAAGACAAGATCTTTAGCAGGGGAAAGCATACACAGAGGCAGTGAAATGTCTGAAAAAGTATTGGAGGGAAAACCACACTTTGAGAGTGGAAGAGTGGTTATCACAGCCACACGGAAATCCCACGGTGGTGCTGAGTGCTTATTGAGGGAGGAGGTCATGAATGCATGGAGAAACCAAACTCCCTGCTTGGGTGATATTCCCAGAGCAGACAGAGAAGACACCTGCTCAGGTATCTCTAGTGGGGTTTCCTCAGGTCAGTGGGACATACAGATAGAGGTGAAATATTGGGGAGATATTTTGCAGAGAGAGATTGCAATGATGAATCATTAAAATCTAAATTTTATCAAAAGGGATATAAAAGTAAAAATAAAAGACTAAAAAACATGGAGTCAAAAAATTTGAGGCCTCCGTGAAGTAAAATAATTGTTCCCATAGAGTCAATGAGTGAATGTTATACTCTCCTGTCCTCTCATTCAATCTATCTATCTATCTATCTATCTATCTATCTATCTATCTATCCTGTTACTTACTGCATTGGTTTAGTCATACATTTCGTCTACTCACTTTCCCCTGTGCCATGGAAGGTGGCCGCCCCTCCAGTCTTCTTATGTGACAACGAGTCTCGCGAAGTTGAGAATTGGAGCAGAAATTAAGAATAACTTGTGGCCGAAACCAGTTTGGCTCAGTGGATAGAGCGTCGGCCTGGGGATTGAAGGGTCCCAGGTTCGATTCCAGACAAGGGCATGTACATTGGTTGCGGCCACATCCCCAGTAAGGGGTGTGCAGGAGGCGGCTGATCGATGTCTCTCTCTCATCGATGTTTCTGGCTTTCTATCCCTTTCCCTTCCTCTCTGTGAAAAATCAATAAAATATATATTAAAAAAAAAAGAATAACTTGTGACCCATCAGTCAAGGTTGTTAGGGTTTTTTTTTGTTTTCATTTTTTTCAATTTAAGGACCAATGACATTTTGGCTGGTGATCAAGTAAACTGTTTCGTTACCCTCTCTCTTGGAGTTGTGGAAAAGGAAGAGTTAGGTTGACGGGCTTGAAGAAAGCTGGAGTAGAGGAAGCTGGGCAATCTCAGTAGAACTGTTGAGGACAGGTCAAGGCAGATGGGACAGAGTGCCCAGGACAGGCAAAGCCCTGTGTCCTGAAAATGAAAGGTGGACAGGGAAGGCAGGTGAGCATAAGCATGACAACGTGGACATTCATTCCTTCTCTTCATGCATTGTAAGTTTCAAACCCCTGGAGGCTGGTGATGGAGATTTCTCCAGATGTCTCGGCCAAGTTCAGCATTTTCTCAGCAGAAGCAGCTGCGGCTTGAGCCACATCCCCCCTCGCGAGCTTCCATTCCTGGCACAGCACCGCTGCACGGTGGTGCTCGCTGTTGACTCTGTGTCTGCTGCAGAGGCCACCCCTCCTTCTGCTGAGCCCCGTTTTGTGTGGCTGGCAGCACTTCGCTTCCTGCCTCTCCCAGGAAGGTAAAGGGCCCAATCACTTTCCCTGCAATCATCCCGCGACTAATTACACGGAGACGGGGCTGAATCACCACGCTGATGCCACTCGGGAAGAATTCAGCCGAATGGGTGATGACGGGGGGACGCGCTCCATCTGAGTCACTTTTGATTAGGGTGCGCTGTCTCCCCGCTCCTTCGGAGAAGCAGGGACCTCGGCCACAAGGGTTTTTCACTGAGGATTTTGGTGGAGAGATCCAAACCCGGCTCTTTTCTGATTCACTCTAAGACATTGTTAGTCTCCCTGAGGAAGCATGGAATAAGATTCTTTAACCTGAGGCGATCTGAAAGATCTCACGTGGCTAACCTGTCTCAGGAAAAGGAAATGAGAAAGAAACCCCCTAAAAGGTAGATATCTGCTATTTTTCTTGAAAGTCACCAAAGAAGATTTTGGAATAGTTCATTTTGACAGCCAGCACAGCCACCAGACTTATCATCAGTCAGTTCATTCATCAGTGTTCGACGGCATGCGTTAGTTACCTCGTGTGTGTTAAAAACTGTAATTGATATTGGAGATAGGATGACAAATAAGAGTGCCTCTGTCTTGGAAATTTGAGTCCAGTAGGGTAAAACATATGTAAAAACATCACCATGCAAAGTAATTAGTGTAAACATTAGAAATAAATAAACAAACTGGGAAGAGAAGAGACGAGGACATTGGAGTTTCGAGGAAAGGGTCCCCAGAGGATTTAGATGGGAGACTGTTTTTGAAGGATGCATAGCCATCTGAAAGTAGACAGAGTGGGTGTTAGATCCTAGACAGAGCAGTCATGAGAGGCAAGGACAGGTCAAGGTAGATGGGACATAATGCCTTCTATTTCCAACTGTTTCCCCCCACTCAAAGTGCAGTGAGGTGGGGGCAGAGAGTGGGGGGAAGGAGTTGGAAGTAGAAGAATCTGGAAATGTAGACAAGAGCTCCTAGGAGCCTTTATATTCCACATCAGTGGGGAATGTGAGCAGTGTAAGGACTAAAGCAGGGGCAGGGCTGATTTTTTTTAGTTTGGGCTTTTATTCGGACAAGAATGAAAATGTAAAACTAGAGGCAGGGAGATCCGTAACATGGGCATTAGAAAAATCCAGAGTAGAGATGGGTGTCTGAATTAAGACAGTTCACCATGAAAGAGGAGGGGCAGGAGATAGGTAAATACATATAAAACTTAATTAACTATTTTTAAAAGGTACAAGCTCTGGTGGAATTCAAGTCTTTGCCTGGCGGTCACTTTAGTAGACGTTTTATTTCGCCTCTCTAAGCCATATTTGTGTAATGGGGTCATTGTACAGATGAAATGATAATTCCTGCAAAACACTTGGCATACCATCTGGGTACAGAAATGCCCGGTTCGTGTTAGCCATTTTTTTAAACTAAATTTTAAAAAAAGATAGTAAAGAATAAGAATATAGATTTAAAAAACTGTAAAGGCAGTAAAAACAGGATTTATTGAGGAATCAGAGAAAGGGAAGACTCCAATATGACCCTCCTCTTTATTTTATGAGAATGGGGAGTTCACCTGGCCAATAGCAGACATTAGTGGGCACTGGGGTGAGAGCAAGTTTGAGGGGTAAGAGCGGGTTTGAGGGGCAAGACGTGAATTCAGACTGTGGTGTCTGTGAACTATACAAAGGAGGCATTAGGTTGGACCTAGATCCTCTTGGGATGGTGATATCGATGATGAGATCATGAGCATAGCTGATAACTTAAAATGTAGAAATGGGATTTGGCAGTATAATAGCCTGGGAGAGAGGACAGAGAGAGAGAGGAGTGGACCTGATTGGAGGGTTGAGTCTCCTTCCTCTTATAGCTTGTTCCTTCTAGCAAGTACTGACCATCTGTGAATGTGCTAATAACTCTTTGTATTTGCAAACATTATCTCATTTAATTCGCAAACCCAATCTAGGGTGAATAAATAAAGTCTCCACTGTTTACTAGTGAGGAAACGGGCTCAGTATCTTAATTAAAATGACTTAGTAGCTAAGAAAAATAGCCATGACCAGGATGCAAGAACAGCGTGCTAGCTCTGTTAAAGCATGCTTGTCTTGTTCTTACATGTCGCATTTAACCCAGGAGTCAGGTAATGCATGCCTGGGTTTAGAATTTGTGTGAAATGAAGAGAGGTGGAAGCAAACAGTAGTAGTGTAACTAATGAAAGAGTGAATCAACTCTCCACTTCCCTGCACTCTCCTTTTTATGGATCTTTCTGTGGTTGACAACTTCACCTGTCAACAATTCCACCTGTGTGACATGGAACACTTAGACCGACAGGGGTACAGGGCCCATGCTCATATGTCAGGCAGTGCAATTCCGTAGCAGTCTGATTTGGAGCAAATAGCTTTGGTGTTGGGTAGAGTTTGAGATCTCTTTGCAAAGATTAGATAGAGACATAGATACATAGATGCATAGATAGATACATAGATAGATACATAGATACATAGATAGATACATAGATACATAGATAGATACATACATAGATAGATACATACATAGATAGATACATACATAGATACATAGATAGATAGATAGATACATAGATAGATAGATAGATAGATACATAGATAGATAGATAGATACATACATAGATAGATAGATACATAGATACATAGATAGATAGATAGATACATAGATATATAGATACATAGATAGATAGAATGGATATTCAAAGACTGTAGTCAAATGTAGAAAATACACAGATTTTCTGTCATGTCTCCCTTTTTCGTTGGGCCCAAATGATCCTCCACCAACAAGCTGTTCTCTGGTATTCCCATGTGGTTTTCTTGAGTCATTCTTTTATCCACATCCTCCTGCCCCATGTCACATGGAAATGCCTGTATGCATTTCCTTGCCTGGTATTGATGGTCCTGGATTGTTTTCTGTCTAAGATATGATCTGAACTTATTCATTAGATTGTCTTAATTAAAGATTTGACCCCACCCCAGCTCTTCTACTTTTCATTTTGTCATTGAGCATGTGCTTGGTTCAGTCATCAGTCAATGAAATTCTTGAGGAAGCCTTCATCCTGCTCCATGGGTGAGGATGCTAATGCAAAGGGAAAACACACCTACACATACACAGGCCAGCGCACCAAGCCCACCATGTCCTATCCTCAGGTTCAAACACTCCACGATTCTTAGATTAAGAATTCCTGTCCTTGATATAGAAAGTATCTCCGTGGCTCAACAACAGACTGACTGGACAGTCTGCCCTGCTTTTCCAGGGCTGGTCAGAACCAGGTGGTGAAGGTGACCCCACTACACGTGACCTTCTGACCTGAGGGCACCTGAGATTGTGTCAGAACCTTAGCCTATTAGCAGTCTCTCAAATTAAAATAATTTTCTTAAATTATTCCCGGGAAGGGATTTCAGAGCAATTAAATTCTTTACATTTCTCACCCCGGGCTTACATATCCCGAGATGTAGAAAAGAGAGTGCAAACAGCCAAGATAGGAGGCGAGGTGATGCTGCGGAATTCTATATTTACCCGCTACCCATGTCTCTCATATCCCCTTGCCTGAATTCACAAATCAAAAGCTGATTTCTCTTTTATTATTATTTTTTTTAGCAGCCATCAGCTGTACCTCTGCAAATACCCAGGTTCCAACATCAAGCTGCAAACACACAGCTGTTTGCCGTGTTGACATCATCACCCAGGGGCTGCCTGCAAGCCCAGCTCAGGGGCCTCACAAAGGCATGCAGTAGGGGAGCTCACAGCCCTGAGTCTCAGCAGCTGGAGCTGCATCTGCACAGAAAGCCAGTGGCATCCTGGGAAAGAGCTAGGCCTGGGAGAATCACAGGGCTGGTTCTGGGGAGCACAGGGCTGGCTGTGGGGAGCACAGGGCCTCATTTCTATATAATTACATGGGGGCTGCAGCTCCTCCTTCATACAAAGCTAATGGTTATTTCCAGAAAATTTTCTAATAAAAAAAAATTCTTATGTAACAAAAGCTGAGAGATGGTTTCCCAGGTAAATGAAGAGTCCTCTCTTCTCATGGAATAGATACGAACCTGAGACTAGGAGGTGGGAATGGTATGAGGACATGACCACATGTTCCACACTCTACAACAAGCATGTCAAACTCAAAGACTAACATGGACCAAATAAACAAGGCATAAGTTTCTGTGGGTCACAAAAAAAAAAAAAGCAAAAGCTTCAATTTTCATAGAAACGTAGGCTTATTTCGATAGAGACATGCTGAATACAAATGGCTAAAATAAATGAGTCATCATTAACATAACCTAATGGAACATTTTAATAAAAGTTACTATTTTTCCTTGAACATTCACTTACCAGACATAGCATAACTGCACAAATTAATAAGCATAACACAAACCTATTTTTCTTGTTCTCGAAAAGTGAAATATTTCCTGTGGCGCACACCAAACAAGTCAGTCCAAGACTAATGATGTGGCCATTGGCTGCTAAAATATTCGCTGCTAGTATTAGTGGGGGGAAATGGTGCACCTGCGTGTAAGGGAAATAAATGCAACACAATTATAGTAATCAGTCATTAGCAAATATTGTAGTTCGCTATTAATAATGATGTATAACGGGATAATTGTAAAAATTAAGTTATGAAATTTTTATTAAGACATTTCTTATACACTGTTATATTGTGTGGGCCGCGAAAATATTTGTTGTGGGTGGTATGTGGTCCTTGGGCCATGGGTTTGACATGCTTGCTGTATGACTTCAGCTCCTGGCTCACAGAAAACTCTACCAACATGTTTAAGGGAAATTCCTTTTACAGAGCGGAAGCCAGCTAGTCAGAACAATTCAGCCTGACCCCTCCTCAAAGACGGTGGCTCTTTGATTCCAAAAGTAGTTTTCTTATTGCTGGAAGTGGCTTTCTATTCTATAACAAACAAAAGCAGGTCTGAGCCTTCCAGAATCTTCTTCTGGAAGACATCTTGGAAGGTTGTTCATTCTGGGAGAGATCATCAGGCCATTCTTTCTTACTTGTTGCTGTGTGTTTTTTTTTTAATTTAAAATGGTTATTGTAGATACTCTTACAGATGTCTCCCAGTTTTGCTCACCTCTCTCCAACCCCTCACCCTCTTTTGACTCTCCCTACACTAGTGTCTGTGTCCATGAGCTGTGCGCATATGTTCTTTAGCCCATCCCACACCTTCCTTTAGCTCTTATCCCCTGCCCTCTGATATGTGTTGGTCTGTCCCATGTATCATTGCCTCTGGTTCTGTTTTATGCATCAGCTTATTTTGTTCATTAAATCCCACATATTAGTGAGATCATATGGCATTTGCCTTTCTCTGACTGGCTTATTTCACTTAGCACAATACCCTCCAGGTTCCTCCGTGCTGTTACAAAGGGTAAGAGTTCCTTTCTCCCCGCTCCCAGGCCCCAGCCATGTGGTACCCACTTGTGTAAATGTACCACAGCTTTTCTTCCCACTCATCTACTGATGGGCACGTGAGATGCTTCCAAATCAGGGTACATATATTCTTTCTGATGGGCGTTTGGGATTCGTAGGATATATACACCCAGAAGTGGGATCACTGGGAGAAAGGCAGGTCTATTTTTAATTTTGGGAGAAACTCCATACTGTTCTCCACAGTGGCTGTACCAGTCTGCATTCCACTGACAGTGCACTAGGGTTCCCTTTTCTCCACATCTCACCAGCACTTGCTCTTTGTTAATTAATTAATTAAAAAAATTCTTTCTTGTTTAAGGTATTACATAAGTCTCTTTTTCCTCCATTGAGCTTTCCCCAGCTGCCTCCCTCCCCTCAACGGACTTGTATGCATGCATATGAGCATAACCAATGGACACAGACAGTAAAGGGGTGAAGACATGTTAATTTATTGATGGTAGCCATTTTGACAGGCGTGAGGTGATACCTCATTATTATTTTAATCTGCACCTTCCTGATGGTTAGTGACCTTGAGCATTTTTTCATGAATCGGCCACCTGTGTATATTCTTTGGAGAAATTTCTAATTACTTAGGTCCTTTGCCCATTTTTTAATTAGATTGTTTGTCTTCCTGATGTTGGATTGTATAAGTTCTCTTTATATTTTTAATATTAACCTTTTATCAGCTGAATCATTAGTAAATATCTATATGATGGGTTGCTTTTTGTCTTGATGATGGTTTCTTTTGCTGTGAAAAAAGAAACTTTTGAGTTTGATGTACTTCCATTTCTTTATCTTTTTCCTGTGTTTCTTCCTTGGAGACTTATTGGCAAAAATATCGCTCTGAGAGATGTCTAAGATTTTACTGCCTATGTTTTCTTCTAAGATTTTTAGGATTGTTCTTCTTACATTTAAGTATCTTATCAAATTTGAGTTTATGCTTGTGTATGGTGGAAGTTGGTGGTCAAGGTGCATTTTTTTTGCATGTACCTGTCCAGTTTTCCCAGCACCATTTATTGAAGCAACTGGCTCTGCTCCATTGCATACTCTTATCAAATATTAATTGAGTATAATGGCTTGGATCGATTTCTGAGGTCTGCGTTCTGTTCAATTAATCTATATGCCTGTTCTTGTACTAGCACCAGGTGGTTTTGATTTACAGTGACTTTGTAGTATAGTTAGATATCCAGTAATGGGATCCCTCCAACTCTGTTCTTTTTTTCTCAAGTTTGCGGACATTATTCAGCGTCTTTTGTGGTTCCATATAAATTTCTGGAATATTTGTTCTAGATCTGTCAACCATGCCATTGGTATTTTAACAGGAATGGCATTGAATCAATGATAGAGAAATATTGATTGGCTGCCTTCTGCAGCCCCCTAATGGGAATCAAGCTGCAGTCCTTGCATATGCCCTCATCAGGAATCAAACCAGTGACCTCTCCATGCCAGGGATGATTCACAACCAATTGAGCACACTGGTTGGTCTCCACTGTATTCTTGATGTCAAACATACTATTCTGCATTTCTAACTGCTGCTTACTCATGATTTTCTGTCCCTTTTCATGCTGATGTAGTTCCCACTACATTTCTTGTTGTTCCCATTAAGTTCCTAATAGTTCTCACTAAGTTTATTGAGCATCCATTAACCATTACTCTGAACTCTACCTCTGATAAATTGCTTGCCTCCATTTCATTTAGCTCTTTTCCTGGATATTCCTCCTCTTCTTTCCTTTGAGGCCTGTTTTTTGTCTCCCTATTTTAGCTGTCCTGTTGTGTTTGTTTCTGTGTATTAGACAGAGCTCTATGAGTCCCTTCATTGTAGGGTGGTCTTCAATAGTAACTGCCCTGAGGAACCCAGTGATCTCCTGAGCTGGATGCTTTTGAAATGTCTCTTTTGTGAGTTATTTGGGTTCTCCTGCTGTAATGGGGTCTTGATTGCTATTTATCTGTTCGTGGGTTGGAAAGGTTGCCGGACTGTGAGGCTCAAGCCTGACCATGTCATGCTGAATAAACAAGGAAGTGGAGATGTCCCAGAGCTCCTAATAAGGAAGGATTCCCTGCTGACACCTTGCTGTCAGCTCAGTGAAACATGTGTCAGACTTGTGACCTATAGGACTGTCTTGCAGGCCGGTTTTCCACGGTAGCGGCTCATATATCTGAGTCACTGCCACTTGGCCCCCATGACACCCCAGACCAATCCCACCCACAGCTGTCCAGCAGCAACTGATCAAACAACCCTTTCTGTACCCAAAGAAACAGTCAAGGTGACCATTATATATCCTTTCTAATAAAAGAGTAATATGCAAATTGACTACACCTCTGCTACACTCACGAGCCACACACACCAGCCACGCCTACCAGCCAATCAGAGCAAGTATGCAAATTAACCCAACCAAGGTGGCTACGGCCAGAGAGCAGGAGGAAGGCTTGGGTTGCCCTGGGCGGTGGAGGAAGCCAAGCTTTTGACTTGAAGTCCTCTGCTTAAGGCAACAAAGTTTCAATTTTAGAAAATAAATAAATCCCAGATACCAGGGCCTCCACTTGGGTTGCCGGGGGTCATGGCCAGCCTGAGATACTACCACTGGCCCCTCACTCAGGCCACCCCATGCCCCAAGTGAACACCCACCCTTGTCCAGGACACCCTTCAGGGCAAACGAGCTGGCCCCCACCCAGGCACCAGGCCTCTATCCTATCTAATAAAAGAGTAATATGCAGATTGACCATCACTCCAATACACAAGATGACTGTTCTCATGTGGTCACAAGATCCTGCCCCCATGTGGACACAAGATGGCCAGCAGGGGAGGGCAATTTGCAGGGACCAGGCCTGCAAGGGAGGGCAGTTGGGGGTGATCAAGCCTACAGAGGAAGGCAGTTAGGGGTGACCAGGCCAGCAGGGGAGGGAAGTTGGGAGTGACTGGGCCTGCGGGGAAGGGCAGTTGGGAGTGACCAGGCCCTCAGGGTAGAGCATTTAGGGACAAACAAGCTGGAAGGAGAGCAGTTAGGCATCAATCAGGCTGGCAGGGGAGTGGTTAGGGTGTGATCACGCTGGCAGGCAGAAGTGGTTAGGGGCAATGGAGAAGGAAGGCAGGTGAGCAGTTGGGAGGCAGCAGTCCTGGATTGTGAAAAGAATGTCGGACTGCCCGTTTAGGCCTGATCCATGTAGGATTGGGTTTAAATGGGCATTCGGACATTCTTCAAAGGGTACTTGATTAGAGAGGGAGCAGGCTGGGCTGAATGACAGCCCTTTCCCCCTGCAGGAATTTCATGCACTGGGCCTCCAGTACATATGTATGTATATCCTTCTATTTTTAACAGTGAGTATAAAGACATTTTTGAAGCCTTCAGCAGGTCTTACATGGGCTATGCAACCCTACTGACTTTCTTAGAAGAAATCATTTTGAAATATTGTATCCCTTGTAAATCAAATCCTCTTTTAATTTAAGGGAATAAAACTTTCTAGTTAAAGGATCTGTGGTGAATCCTTTGTAAAGTTTATTACGAAGAGATTCCTACTAGGAAAGCAAAGATCTGATTATTCTTACACTTTTGCATTGAGATTTTCTTGTGTGGAAGATCCTATATATTAAAATGCTTTCAAACTGAGTTGTCATATCAGTGAGAACAACAGTCATGAGAGCTACCGTTTATTGATAGTTTCCTATGTTCTACCTGCTTTCCACATATTTCCTTCTGCTAATACTCACCAAACCCTATACCATCATGTTGTCCTCCACCTAACAGAAGAGGAAGCTAAGGCCTGAGGAAGTGAATTGTCAGCTAGTAAATTCTATGGGGCCAGTGTGAGGGCATTAATGCCCAGCCCAGCCGCACAGTGCAGCCAGGGCAACAGTGCCAACAGCCAAGCTGTGCCAGCCCAATATCACATCTACAGAAGCTATTCGTTCTGGGTAGACATCACATTTGGAAATGCTTTTACCACTGATTAGTCTGTTCTTGATACGGCAGATATTGCTGTTGGGATTTGTTGTGTGGCCCACATGCTCCCAGCAGCACAAGGATTGTGTTAGTGTCACATCCTTATGGCTCTTGGGGCCCTCCTGTAAGCAGATAGACTTCAGCTTTCCCTCAAGAGTTTCCTCTGCCATGTTCTTGGGGTCCATACCAGGTGTTCAAATACAAGTCTTCTCATGGCCTTCCCTTTGCCCCTGTCATTGCGGCCCCTCACTTTCTGAGGCTCTGTTCTGATTGGATGTTGGCTGTGTGCATGTTTCCAGGCTGCGCCGAGTCATCAGGTGGCCAGGGACGAGGAGGGACTTCACAGAATCATGGGCTCCTATTGACACGGGACACCACCTATCTCTAACATCTTTTAGAAACACAGCTTCTGTACTTTCTGACCCTCATCACTTTTTTTCTTTAAAAAAAATATTTGTGTTGATTCCAGAAAGGGAGAGGGACAGAGAGATTGAAACATCAATGATGAGAGAATCAATGATGGGCTGCTTCCTGCACACTCCCAACTGGGGACCGACCCCGCAACCCAGGTCTGTTCTCTGACCAGGAATCGAACTATGACCTCCTTGGTTCATAGGTCGATGCTCAGCCACTGAGCTACACTGGCCAGGCTAAAGACTTTCTTCATGAGACAACAAAACCAGTCCCTCTGGCTCTGCAGGGGTTGATGTTGGGAAAGATTAACTATAATTCTGTCACGTTGTTCTGTATCATCATTATGAAACCAAGAGATTGGGGAAACAGTGGTGAGAGAACTAGCCCTAGACTAGGCACAGTATTTGAATTAAATTTAAAAAAAAATTAAAAAATTAATTCATCCCAGCCCTCACTTCTGGGTTCTTACGTTACGTACGTTTTTTTAGCTTCTGAGGGTCATAATTTTTATCTCAGCTGGTGCAAATGGCATCAAAATATTAAACATGCAGGCAGCTGTGTCCTCTCCTCTCCAATAGCTACAGCTGTTCTCCTTGACAAGCTTATTCTTAGGTGCAATAAAAATGATAATCACGGCTATTATTATTTGAGGTTCTAAACGCCGCTAATGCCCAATCTATGAACCCGGGGTTTTCTCTTCCAAAGGGTATTACTTACACAGGACAGTGCTGCCCGTTATTGGGGGGGGGGCTGCTGAGCTCAGCCCATGGGCAAGGCGGACCCTCCTGTGGGGATCGAAGGGCAGGTGGAATCCCGTTTCCAACTTGCTTCATTTCCCGGCTTGAATTGTCAGATTCCACTTAATGAAACAGCCGTGTTCCTGAAAAGTTGGCTGTAGAACAAATTCTGTTCAATGCATCATACTTCCTCATTGATCTTCATTTTTAAATTAAGGATGCGTTTCCCTGAGGAAATAATTGGCCCCAAGACCAATATAAATTATACTAAACACTCAATAAACCTTTTTAAATCGCACATTTAAAAGAAAGTCAGTGCTGTTAGGACATTAATAGTGATGATGTGTTTAACGTCAGAAAATACAAATATTATGCTAAGAACAATTACCAGAAGTGGTGTTGTGGTGGGAATAGAACCACATGAGGATTAGGAGAGCGGCATGCAGTCCCTGGATATCTCTCTCTCTCTCTCTCTCTCTCTCTCTCTCTCTCTCTCTCTCTCTCTTTCTAATTAAGTACTTCTGAGCCTATAATACATTTGTTAATAAGAATTCAACAAACTTCAAATTATGTAAACTATTTCCCTTGGTGTCTTGAGAGCCAGGATGGTCAGGACTCAGCCCTGCTATCAGAGCGTTTCAATTGCATTGGAAAATAAGACAGTGGACACAGCCAAAACCACCTGTGGTCTGGACATCAAGAGAACTGGTGTGATCTGGCACTAAACCCACACGGGCTCCTCTGAACTGTAATCGCCCACATGAAATATATAGGGATTTACCAAAATTACTAATTTCCTAACGTGACTATATATGAGAATTTCCTGGTAAAATTATTAAAACTCCTCATTCCAGGACGTTTTGTAGTTATGGTAGGGTCTAGAAATCTATATTTAAATAACCCTTCTAGGTAATCCTACTGAATCAGACTCTGCCATAGCATAACAACTATGGGATTATATAATCTTTAATGATGCCTTGAGCTCTCTAGTTGAATGTTTTTTTGTGATTCTAAAGCCTGGACAAACTCTAGGTGAACTAGATGAACTTGACACTCAGACAGCCATAGGCACTGGGAATTAGGAGAGAGACAGGAGTGTATTCGTTCCCTAGGGTTCCACAAGAAAGTAACAAAGAGGAGGTGGCTTACATGATAGAAATGTCTGGTCTCACAGTTCAGAAAGCCAGAAGTCCAAATTCAAGGTGTCAGCTGGTCCATGTTCAGAACCAGAGCACAAATGGTGTATAAAGGAAAACTTTGCTCAAATACTTGCCTCTTATAAATTCAGATTTTGGTTTAATTGTTTTGTTTTTCTTGTTGGCTTGTCTTAGGCATCCCCTTTAGGAACCCCATTTCTGGAGGTTCGAAGTTTCATTCCTCTCTGGTTTTGCCATCTTTGCAAAAGATGTGAGGAGAAAGGTGAAAATAATAGCAAGGAACGCTAAAATATAGAAAGCATTTTTCTGTGTATGAGTTCATTTTCACATGCCTCCCCCAGTTGAGTCACAGAGTGCATGAAATCGGGGAGGAATGGAGTCTTTGTGGTTTTCCTGTAACTCTACACTTGGTTTGGGGAGCACAGGATAGCCAAGCGAAGCCTCATTCTTTTCTGCCCGATGACCTAAGTATAGATGCCTTCCCCGTGGTTATACAAATCTGGACCTTGCCCAAATCGTAAGCTCTCCAAATTCCTTCACGACGTAAGACTGCCTGGTAGAAATATATGAAATTACACACATCTTCACAGAAAATGTGATGACTTCTTCATTGTGATTACCCTAATATCTGTGACTTTGCATTTGCATCTCTGACTGTAACCCCCCTACTTGCTTCTGCATTTGGCTGTCCTCAGAATGAGCTCATGAAACCGAGTCCCTGTATGTCTTACTGGGGTCACAAAGAGCGGATTTGGACGGCAGAATAAAAGGTGATGTTTGGTCTCCAGGTGGAGAGAAGAAGGAGAGACGCCGAGAGACCTCTGTAGTTGGGTTTCATTGCTTTGATGGTGTCGTACACGGCCTTCCCAGGGACCTGGGGTCCGACCAGTGCTCAGCCACGGAGCTCAGTCCAGAAACAGCTGTCCAGAACTAATTTATTTCCTAATGCTCTGGCACTGTTAATTTATAAATTACACTGGTAATTCAAGCTATTATTAATTTCAGATGGTGTAGGGCAGGCCTAATTAAAATATGACATCAATTGCCACACATATGTACCAAAGACTACCATTTAAAATTAATGGGAATATTAAGTGTGACACTGGTCTCCGAGATGCTTTGCACAGTAATTACAACATTCCAGCAGGGAAAGATCTGACAAATGTAGGCTTCCAGCCCTGGTAGCAAATAAACAACAAGATGAAAGGAATCGCCAACTCGTCCTTTAAACCTCTGCTCCCGATTTTCTTCATCGTTCCTTACATCAAGGCTAGTCCTCCCCCCCCCCCCCCCGAAGATGCTTAGGAAGCAAGAACAAAAGACTACGGTGACAATTAAGAGAAGTTTCTTAACTGGTTTGAGACTGAGTTCCCAGGGGTCGATGTTGATTGTTGTCTCCACATCCTGAACCTTTTGGCCCTGTTTTCTACTCATTACCATGTTTTTGGATCTTCCTAGGAATTTATGAGTCTTGCTCATCTCAGTAGCTACAGGCTGTTCTTTCGTTCTTGCATAGCTAGAGGAGGCGAGAGTCCCCACACATATGTAGTATGGGTTTCAGAGGTCATGCGAATACATGAGGAAATAGCAGCCTTATTGAGCTTATGCCTGGAGGTGGCACAGTGGTATCATGCCCAAGGAGTGGCGGCCGTGTTAGGCAGGTCGTGGCCTAACTGTTGCCATCGTTATTACTACTGTTGTTTCCTTGACAAAACAGTGACCTTCATGTCACATAACAACTACAACTGTAATTCACATAGCATGTCTATCATGCTCTGTGTTCTCTCAGTTTCTCGCTGTTGTTATTGTCATGCTTTGGAGCAGCAAGTCACGTGGCATTACATGGCAGTCCTGTCCCCTGGAGAAAGGTGCTCTTCTCTTCCCTCCCTGCTCGTGTGGAGCCACGCATGTTAATGTAGCTCCACTCACGGAGCCTGCGCCTCCCCGGCAGATGACAGGAGTGCTAGCGAAAGCAGGAGCACAGCACATGGATGTTTTAAAAGTGCCTTCGTCTTCATGTGTGTTTCCATTTGTCACTCCAAAGAACCCTCTGAGGCGTTGGGATTGTGTGTGCGTTCTGCCTGGGCACATGTCTCAGTTGCTAGTGACAGTCTCAACTCATGCTGTTGCCCCATTGTCACTTATTTTTTTTATTGAGTTCAGAGAGGAAGAGAGAGAGAAACATCAGTGATGAGAGAGAATCATTGATCACCTGCCTCCTGCACGCCCCACACAGGGGATCGAGCCCACAACCCAGGCATGTGCCCTGACGGGGAATTGAACCGTGACCTCCTGGTTCATAGGTCGAAGCTTAAGCACTGAACATGCCTGCTGGGCTCTGTCGTCACTATTAATAGCATCTCTTGTACTCCTCAGAGTATCCCAGTTTGCATGATGCGTGTATCATCATGCTGGTTACTTTATTGAGCAGAAGAGGCCAGACACTTCCCTGGGAAGGAAGCAGTTACTTTTGTTCTCCATCGTTCTTTGGGGAGGCGGGAACTCAGGGCGACAAGGGAGAAAACCAAAAAACGCATCTCCTAGACTTGAACGTCATGGTCGTTCTGTCTTCAGATGCTTGCGGCCAGGCCTCCGGCGGGGAGACTAGTAGGCAGGGGGCTGGTGTGATTATTCACGACTTTTCCATACAGAACTGATTGCGATGAGGATGAAGCACCTGCCCTCTTGTCCTTTACTTTCTGCCAGGTTTGTGGTGAGAGTGTGGAGTCCCTGGTGTCGGCTCGTCTTCCGATCTTATACCCAAGAGCTCTAGCAGATTGAAGTTTGGGAAATGGACTTTTGCTTTTCAGTTGACTGTCTGGCTATAAAAGTAAATTAACTTTTATGAGTATTCCCACTATCTTTTGCAACGTGTGTGTGTGTAAGCTGTTGTGGTATTTTTAACTGATATGTGGTCTGGGATGTAGTCATTGGCTCCACTCCAAGATTCAGTCTGATGGCACCTGGAGTCGGAAAGAATTGAGATACACCTTTAGGTGCCTTTCTCGGACTGAGAGCCAGAGTGCCCGGTAAGATCAGGGCACACGTCTCTAGGCATTTCAGTCCAGGTGGGAACACGAGCATCTCAGCTCGTCCCTGGGGGCGCTCAGGAGATGGCGGTGGTGGCGGTGGTAGCAGAAGGGAAGTGTGAATCCACACCGGGCAAGGGAATCTGACCTTGGAAATGGCAGGCGTCACCATGTCCTCTCTGGGATGCTAAGAGCGTGCCTTTGCTGTTTTCTCTCCTCCGGCAGCCGTGGGCTTCGTGAGCGAAGATGAATACTTGGAAATCCAGGGCATCACCAGGGAGCAGTCCGGGGACTACGAGTGCAGCGCCTCCAACGACGTGGCGGCGCCCGTGGTGCGGAGAGTGAAGGTCACCGTGAACTGTAAGTGGGGTCGTGGGACCCCCGCCCTGGGTGGACAGGAGGCGGGCTGCTGGCATGGCCACGGGAAAGAGACGGATACGGCCAAAACCGGTTTGGCTCAGTGGATAGAGCGTCAGCCTGCGGACTGAAGGGTCCCGGGTTCGATTCGGTCAGGGGCATGTACCTTGGTTGCAGGCACATCCCCAATAGGGGCGTGCAGAAGGCAGCTGATCAATGTCTCTCCCTCATTGATGTTTCCAGCTCTCTATCTCTCTCCTTTCCTCCCTGTAAAAATCAATAAAATATATATATTTTTAAAAAAGAGATGGATATGAGCCAACTCTTAGAGTGTGAACAGCATATGTGTGTGTTTTTTTAAAGACATATTTTTATTGATTTCACAGAGGAAGGGAGAGGGAAAGAGAAATTGAAATATCAATGATGACAGAATCATTGATGGGCGGCCTCCTGCATGCCCTCTATTGGGGATCGAGCCAGTAACCTGGCATGTGCCCTTGACTGGAATCAAACCTGGGCCCCCTCAGTCCACAGGCCGATGCTCTAGCCACTGAGCCAAACCAGCTGGGGCAAAACATCATCAAGTCGATGTCCATCAGATAAAAGCCAGCTAGTTGCTGGGGTGCGAAACACTGCTTTTCTTGGTCCTGAAACGAAGGGGAAGTTTATCTTTAGGGTCTCCACAAAGGGAGCACCTTGAAATGAATAGTCAACTGCTAGCAAATGTTTTTTTCTGGATTAAACAGCATGGCGCGGTTGTTACAGCTTGCTTTCAACACCACGTCCCTGCAAACTGTTTGAATTGCCAAACGTTGTTAGGGAAAACTTCCATTGCAAGTAGGCCAACTATATAGGTCTGGCTTGGTCTGCTTGAGGCGGGAACCATTTTAGAAGAACCTAGAAAGATGACTGATCTGTACACCCTTCAGGCAATTCTCGATGAATATTATTCTTGCAACTGCGCTTTGGATGGCAATTGAATAGGATGAGGTTACGTAGTCCGGCCAGAACCCGGCTTGCAGAAATTCCATGGGGCTGATTAAAACTGCTGACTGCCAGCCCAGGGACTGGCGGCTGGAGGGGTTGGCATCACCCTGTGCAGGTTAAAAAGTTGAAGCAGAAAAGGGCGTGCATGCACACCTGGTCACTCGCTTC
This sequence comes from Lasiurus cinereus, assembly GCA_011751065.1. Classification (NCBI taxonomy): domain Eukaryota; kingdom Metazoa; phylum Chordata; class Mammalia; order Chiroptera; family Vespertilionidae; genus Lasiurus; species Lasiurus cinereus. The sequence continues at coordinate 23,155,178 of JAAGEH010000417.1, forward strand.
TGTTCAGAGGGGATGAAAAGCATCCCCCGCCAGCAGACCAAGGTCTTCTCAGAGCCACCGCGAGTGGTTTCGTTCCAGCAGCACAGTTTGCGCAGCGCATTTGTCAGCTCCAGCAAGCGCGGTGGCTCAGAGAGTGAGACGTACCGCCAGCGAGGGGTAGCGGCCTTGTTGGTGAAGGCATTTTGAGATGCTACAAGTGTCTTCTCTCTGCAGACCCACCGTACATCTCCGAAGCGAAGGGGACGGGCGTGCCCGTGGGACAGAAGGGGACCCTGCAGTGTGAAGCCTCGGCAGTCCCCTCAGCAGAATTCCAGTGGTACAAGGACGACAAAAGGTGAGGGTCCCCTCCCCGCACCCCCCTCTCCCCCGCCCCCAGAGGAGCAGGCCTCTTCTCCAGGTTCCTGGTACCAGGTGGTTGCGAATGAAATTCCTCCCTGCACTCCTCCTGCATAGAAGGAGGGGGCTGGGGGGTGGGGAAACAATACACAACCAGGTATGTTCCTGATATGCATGCATTTAGCTCTGTCCCCCACATTGCCAAGGAAGGGCATCTGACTGGCAAAGCTAGAAGCCTCCTGGCAGGCGGGCCTCAGCACCTTCTTTGCTCAGCGCCCCCTAGAGGATCAGTAGGCACACGGCAAGCCGGAAGCATACCTGGTGGCTGGCTGCACAGCCCGCCCCCTCGCCCCATGGGGACAGTGCTCGCCCTTTAATGAAGCTCAGGGGCTCAGGCCCATTCACTGCCCCTCGAAAGAAAGGCTCCCGAGGCGAATCGCCATCATGAAAAGCAAGCCGAGTCCCTCCAGCCAACTGCTCCCCCCCTCTCCCCGGCCCCCCTGGGGACAGACACTGGGTGGGAACTGAAGCCAGCCCCGGCTTCTCTGTGGTGGCTGGTGCTGTGCCTCTGGCAGAGGAGAGAGGCCCCCTGGGGTCTTGCCAAGATAACACCTTCAGATAATGACAGAGCCGCTGCCCTCCTTGCCAGCCCTGCTGTGACGGGGGACGGGCGGAAGGTCTCCCTGTCCAGCTCCCCAGAAAGAGATCAGATTGAAGAACGTTTTCCAGTTTAGAGCGCGCTTGCTCATCACCGTCTCGCTGCGCTCCTCTTTCTGTTTCCCCGGGAACATTGTCTTTCTCAGTGTGATGACTCTGATGCCAGCCATTTGCCTTCATTCACGTCCCCAGAGCCTGTTCGCAGACGTGTTCCTCTTGACATGGTTTATTCTGTCCGCATCCTGCCCCAGCCAGACTCTCAACAGGCCCCGAGATCCTCCATGCAGAAGGCTTTGTGCCCCTCCCTCACCACGAGTATTCCTTATCCCCCAAAACAGAGACTCGGCTTGGGGCTGGGGAGAGAGGTTATTGCAGGGAAAGGGACATGTTAGCTTAATGCCCATCCTCTGAAAAAGGACATTCCGGAGTTTTTCAAAAGGCAAGGGTTGGTCTTGTGATTTCTGGGTAGACATGCCATCCTAATAGGAATTGCTGCTAAGTGGAAGATATGGTCTCACCTGCCCCTACCAGCTTTCTCCTCACTCTCCTCTGCCCAGTAATAGTACCCATGGCTGTCACAAGTGTGTCTGCCTGCTTTCCTCACTAGCTACCCGTGACACTTCTTTAGTGGCTCCCACCACCAACGTGAGCCCTACCGCATATGGAACTGCCATGGTGGGGTGTCCCAGAGACAGTGCTGGCTCTGGTGGGGTCATATTGTCATGCTTCTCTAATCCCTTCCAGGCCAGTTGCTATGATACTCTGCACATCCCCTCTCTCAGGCCTCCAGAGCCCAGGGATTCAGAATGATCCCTCCTTCTTGTTTCCCATCCACAGCCCAAAGCGAGGTGTTCTGTGTAGAACGTCTCAGACTCTCGGGGGGAGGATTTATTGCCTAGGTGCTTGAAGAGCATTGTGGGTTTTTTTTTTTCCTTCAAACCCTCAGGTGGTTGTGCTCTTTGAAGTTTGAGTGTTTCTTTTCATGGTTGTCATCACCATCACCATTTCCATTATTATCATCATCATCAACGTCAATTAAGTCCATACTTCTTCTGAGCACAGGCTCCTGAATGTCACACAGCTGGGACTGTGTGTGTTGGGGGGGGGGCGGGGGGGACAGAGGGAGGCATCTGCCTTCAGAGGTGTTAAACGTCTTCACAGGGCCACATGGGTCTCAGGCACCTACATGAAATAGAGAAATGACAGTCATTGTGGGTGGACTCATTGTGTTGAGTGCGGCATGTCAGAAGGCAGGATGAGATGGTCGCTAATTCCAGAGTCCACTTCCGGGGAGAAAAGCATAACCGTCTCTCCTCTCTTGTCTCTCTCCTTCGTCACAGGCTGGCTGAAGGAAAGAAGGGGGTGAAAGTGGAAAACAGACCCTTCCTCTCCAAGCTCATCTTCTTCAATGTCTCAGAACACGACTACGGGAACTACACGTGCGTCGCCTCCAACAGGCTCGGCCACACCAATGCCAGCATCACACTCTTTGGTAAGCCGAGCCCTGAGCTGGGCAGAGAGGAGACGGTCGGGCAGAGCAGGAGGAGGCGGGAATAGAGGCTCTGAGGGAAATCAGAAGAGAATCAGGAGTGGTGAGGCCGGGGTGAGGGAGAAGAGGAAGAAGGAAGGATGAGCAAGACAGAAGAGATGCTGGAAGCAGGGAGAATTTTAGAAAAGGATGCTCGGGTTTCATGCTATAATAGGGAAAACTCTGAGACGGGAGGAAAGGATCTGGTGATGCTGAAATTACATTTAATTATCTTCTCCTCCAACTGAGGGAGGGGACTGTAATCGGGTGGAGCAGTGCAGAGCCAGAGAGGAGCATTTACAGTATCGATGCTTTGTTCCCTGAATTCCTGTGAGATGGTAATCACTTCTGAAACTCCTGGCCACGGGGACATGAGAGAAATGGAATTCTTTGTGTACACGTGGAATCGTGGGCCTGCCTTGGGATCCCGCATACTGCTAGTTTCAGGGGGAGAGGCAGCAGAGAAGAGTGGGACTTCCTCGTTTCCATTCGTATGAAACCGTGTTGTCTGGCCGGAGTAAGGAATATGTGTGCAAGGCGGCCGCCATCATGACGGGAGTGACATAGTCATCCATGCATTGATCCATTCAACAACTGTCCAGCGAAGGGCCCGTGGGTGCAGGACAGATGGCCGGGCACTCATTGCACATGGGCGATGCCAGTGGGGCCAGAGGGACGCACAGGTGGCCAGTGATCCAGCCCCCTGGGGGGCCGGGGTCTCCTTCTGTGAGCAGAGAGAGCAGCTGCCCCACGTGACCTGGAGGAGTGTCTGCCGGGTCGGGCCCCTGGGCAGGGCTTCCTGCCCTCAGAGTAGCTGCAGATTTTCCTTAGGGGTCCCAGGGGTCATTTCTCCTGGCGTTGGGGGCAAAGCCCTCCAGACCTCGCCAAGTTCAGGTAGCGCATGTTTTCCAACATCTCCCAGGCAAACACCTCCTCCAGGGGGATGAGGAGAGAAAGATGAGGAAGTTGGCAGGTGACGGGCAAGAACCTAACTCCCTTTCGCTCAGAGAACTCCCAGATAATCCCGTAGCTTCAAGTACCTCACCCTGGCCCGCAGCCCCTGCCCTCCCTGCACAGCTTGTCCCTAGCAGTCTCTCTGTGCCGCCCATTGTCCTACCTCCGCTTCCAAAATCGCACCCCGTCTTCCTCTGACCCAGCGTGTGACCTGAAGCCCAGCTTTACCCCAGAGGGCTGGGAAGGGGGGCCCGCCCTCACCCCAGAGCTGGTGCTGGGAATGGACAGCGGGCGCTGCGAGGCGGGTGATGGATCTGGCTGAGGTCCCTCACACAGGGAGACTCATAATGGCCTCCCAGTTTGTCAGGCCTTTTTGGCAGGTGTCTGTCTGCATGCGGGAAGGGCCGGGATTAGAAAGGAAGGTGCCCTCCTCCCCTTGCTCTGCCAATCTCAGGCCGCCCCAGTGCCCCCTCCACCCTCAGAGGCCCCTGTCCCGCAGTTCCCCTCCACCTCTGAGCCCCCTCTTCTGATCTGGATGCATGGAATGGTTTTGCAATTGGCTCCATCGCTCCTACCCAATCCCCTGCCTTCTTCCCCTTCAGATGAGAACAGAGAGAAAAAGCAAACTTTGAAAGCGCCATAATTGTCATTTGTGATGAGAAGGGCAGTGAAGGATGCGTCCCGAATCCTCTCTTTTCAGCAGACCCCCCGAGAGACAGTGAAACCTCCGCCCCCACTTCCAGGCCTGCCCCGGCGCTGCCGCCTTTCTGGGGGATTCACCCCGGTGGCATGCCCACGATTTCCCGCTCCCCGCGGCCCAAGGCTCTCTTTGAAGAACACATTCAAGTGGCAGTGGTCCCGACACACGGGCGGGAAATCTGGGTCAAGCACCGAGGCATGGAGCCCGCAAGGGTGGCTCTTCAATGCCAGGGGTCCCGGGGCCTCTCCAGGCTGAGCCCCAAGGGAGGAAGGTTTGTAGCATCTTCCCAGATTAATCAAACAGAGGCCAGGATGTTGGCCTATAAAGCAGCGGTTCTCAACCTTCCTAAGGCCGCGACCCTTGCATATAGTTCCTCATGTGGTGGTGACCCCCAACCATGAAATCTTGCTACTGTGATGCATCGTGATGTAAATATCTGCATTTTCCGATGGTCTTAGGTGACCCCTGTGAAAGGGTTGTTTGACCCCCAAAAGAGTCGAGACCCACAGGTTGAGAACCACTGCTCTAAAGAGGCATTTCAGAGAAACCCACCCCACAAATGCTGCGGGGGAGACAGGGTTCCCTGGAAATCATGGCACTCAGTGAGTAAGGTGACAGTTTCAGGCCCTTCATGCAGCCCCTGCAGCCCCGTAGCCTATTTTCATGGACCCCACCACCCAGGCCTTTGGACACATAGTACCCGGTTAGGAAGGGTTCCATGTCATTTTCCACCCTTGGAGAGCCCCCCAATCCCCACCCACCACCCCCACAGCTCACAGCCTTCCAGCAGGCTCCAAGGCAGCCTTGACTTTAGGGGAACGGGCACGCTCGGCGAGGAGGTTCACTCTCCCATAGCATCCCCACCAGCCAGCTCCGTTCTCACCTGCGCACACCCATCCACCCGGCCTGGAGGTTGGAGAATGAGGGATGCTGGTGCTGGGGGAACCCCATCTGGGCCGGAATCGAACCACCAAATGGGGACAGAGGTGGCCCTTCCTATCGGGGCCCAGAACCAATAGGGTTCTGAGCACCTGGTCCCTAAGGCTACAGGCATGGCAGGGACTCAGAGTCCTGCTCCCATAATCCCGACTCCCAGTGGTTCCTGGGGGACCGCCTTCCTGCCCTGGAGTCTTGGGAGCAGAAATTTCTGGACTTGGTTTTACAACGTGAAACAATGGATGGGGTGGGGGATAGAAATCTCTTCTCGTTCAAACAAATTCTGGTCCTTTGTTACCATATCAGTACCCAGCTCGGCACTAGCTAAGGGGGGAGCCGTCCGCATTGGACAACGTGCCGGTCCCAGCCCCCTCACTCCCCAGCCTCCACGTCCACGTTCGGAAGCATGGAGCACCCACGTTTGTGTTGCCCACGCTGCATTTTGTCCCGCCACCTTGGTTGTCGTGTCGTCCTTTGTTTATCCATCGCTCCAGAGGTGTTTGTGGAAGGCAGTATACAAACTATATATGGCCAATATATAGCTACTGTATATAATATATGTGTGTTTTCATTTTTCTCTCCTGTATGTCCCTCACCCGATTTAGAACTAAATGAGCCCACAAGCTCAACTTTGTTGCAAGGTCAGTATCCCCCCTTGCTTTATGGTTTCTCCCTCTCCCCATCCCCGTCCCCGTCTCCCCTGCTTCCCTCCCCCGCCCCTCTGTGTGTTACCTGAGGCTGCTCTCTGTCAGGTGGCTGAGAAGCTGGCAGGGGAAGCTAAGGTGGTTACTGGGAGTTGGTCAAACCCTTGCCCACACTTCTCCAGAGGGGTTGGTGGAGGGAAAGGAAGGAAACATCACTAGCATCCCCAAGCCCAGGCACCCCCAAGTTTGAGACACTGAGTCAGAACAAATAGGAAGACAGCTGTGATCCACTGAGCAGTTTTCAGAGCACGAGTCCTATTGATGGACCCTCAGCAAAGTGGCAAATTCCAGGTACCCTCTGAAGTTCAAATATTCCCTAAATTGCAGCACCTGGTTCCCAGGGAGGTTCTTCTAGGGAAATTCTTGTGGGCGAAGGGGTATGTGAGGGGAGGAGGATGGAATGGCACAGCATGCTCGTGGTCAACATGGAATTGTCCAAAGTAGGATGCCCTTGACTTCTAGTTCAAAGCCTGGCTCTTAGCAGTTGTGTGCTCTAGGACAAGTTGCTGAGACGGAACGTTGCTTAGACTCGGTTTCCTCTTCTACAAAATGGAATGGATCCGCCTTATATACCTTAGAGGTGTTCACCGTTCAACTGGGGGTGCGAGGTGGAAAGGCTTTGACAACTGGGCGGGGCGTTTGAATCGTTCAAGTCCGCTCTCCCGATGCCAGCTGAAAGACGAGGGCATCTCTTGGTATAACCTTGGGGTTCATTAACTCATTTCTCCAGCCCTTCTCCCCGAACCTCTCACAGCACCCTCCACTTAGAGCCTGTAAGTAAAACTCTGGCCTCTGTTTGCACAGCCCTTCCAATTCTCTCAAGGCCCACTAGCCTAGCGAGCATCGTCCACTAAGACTGTGGCCAGGCGTTCGGGCAGAAGTGGGCGCGGTCTGAGAGGGAGGATACAGCTGTGTGCGCTGGGGTCCCGGCTCCTCGGGGCACTGCCTATCACAGGCTAGCCCAGCAGGAAGGCAGCTGTGGAGATGAGAGGGAGGGGCCTTTCTCACCCTGCACCCCTCTCCCCTGGCCTCTCTCATCCCTCCTCACCCACACCCGCCTGTCCGGCCAGTCCCATCCAGCTGTGCTATCCAGTGGCGGAGGGTGCTTGGCTGGGAGGGCAGGAGAAGAAGCGGGAAGAAACGGATTATCCGGGAGGCTGAGGGATGAGGAAAAACACTTTTGTCAGGAAAAACTCTGGCCTATGTTGTTCACCGTAGCCAGGCAGAGTGCCACAAATGGGAGAGCGGAAGAGGGGGGGAAAGTGAACCCGATGGAAACGCTCAGGTTTACCAGATGATTCAGCTGCACGTTTATTGCGCCTCTCTGAGCGGCAGAGGCGCAGATGGAATATGCAGGGCATCAGACGGTACCTGGCATAGAGGGCAGGAGGGAGGCGTGAGACGGGAGCTAAGACGCGGCTGCTCCAAGATGTGCTTTTAGAAGCTCATTCTGATCACTTAGCTCTTCCTCCTCGGGGGAAAGGGAGCTTTTAGACCAGGTGGTGGTTGCTAAGGAGTCAGTGTTTAACCGAAGGTGCACTCAGCTGATAGAGGGTGCATTGTCCCACACCAAAGCCGGGCACATTGTGACCTGGCTGCGGAGCTGGGGCCCGAGCAGGGACTCCATTGTCCGGCTGTCCCCACTGAGATAGAGCCGTCCCGCCTCGCTCCTGGCAGCTGTGGACGGTGCCCGGGGGAGGGAGGGTCTCTGCCATCTCCGCTCTGACTCTCAGGATGCTCTCCACCCTCGCGCTTCTCCGTGGAGGCAAAGTAGTGAGAAGGGCCAGAAGTTGTGGATTGTGGACATCTGGAACATTCCAGTATTTGGCTTAGTGTGGTTTTCAGCGTAACTGTTGGATGCTTTTGTACAACTAAGGAGCATTTTAAAATATTTTTAAAATATATTTTATTGATTTTTTACAGAGAAGAAGGGAGAGGGATAATTAGAAACATCGATGAGAGAGAGACATGGATCAGCCGCCTCCTGCACGCCCCCCACTGGGGATGTGCCCGCAACCAGGATACATGCCCTTGAATGGGATCGAACCTGGGAACTTTCAGCCTACAGGCCGACGCTCTATCCACTGAGCCACACCAGTTTCGGTGCAACTAAAGGAGTATTTTAGAGAAATATTGTATCGTGGGCATTTTCTTGTTCTTATTTTAGAGGATGTTTGTTAGTTTGGGGACAGTGAGATAAGGGCTAGGGGATGAGCCGAGGCTCACGGAGAAGTGAGAAAAGAGGGTGCCTTCGGGACAGGGTTAGGCGGTTTGCGGAGAATGAATTGTCACTGACGATTGCTGTCCGGGTTCAAGCCTCGTCCCTTAGCGTTTAGGCGGTGCATCCCTGCAGGGAAAGAAAGGGGAAAGGCTTTGCTAGTCTCCCACAGAGCAGAGAACTACCTATTATCTCAGCGACCCCCCAAGTTCTGCTCTCTTTGTCTCAGGGATACCAAGCGAGATTTGAGCAGGTGCATGGATTTCCCTGCCAGGAAGCGAGCGGTGCTTTAAGGGACATTCCGAGCTGTCTTGCTCCCCTACTCTGGATAGATAGGAGAGATTCTCGTGCGAGATTTCATCCCTCCTCAGCATTCTGCCACCCCTGAAATATTTCCCTGCTCCCCTCTTGCAAACACGACAGATGGCCTGTCACCCTCGAGTATTCATACTTGGTGGGGCCGGGAGAATTACGGATGTGGGGCCGCGCCATCATCCCTCATGGAGCTGGCTGGCGGGCAGGAGAGTGGCCCGCACTGCAGACTCAGCTGCCCAGTGGCTGTTCGTCTCCCCTCTCGGTCCTCTGTCTTTGATGTCGGAGGCACAGAGTCAGGTCCAATGGTATCGGTGGTATCGGTGGGCTGGGAGAGTTGGCTGATTCATGCCTGTGAGCCTCACTGTGACCATCAAACCAACTTAGAAAGAGAAACGCTAACGCACCCTGCCTCTGGCGGGGAAATTGCAACAGAGAGAGGAGGCTTCTTCCCTGCAGAGGATCAGAGGTTCATGAGGCCCAGCCCTCCAGCGGTTAGCTTTTTATTTCCTTTCCTTTGTCCTCATCCAAGGATATTTTTCCCATTGATTTTTAGGGAGAGGCGGAGAGAGCGTGAAAGATGGAGAGAAACGTCGATGTGAGAGAAACACATCGATTGGCTGCCTCCTGCAGGAGCCCCGGCCAGGGCCCAGGCAGGGGAGGAGTCTGTAACCAAGGTGCATGCCCTTGATCGGAATCAAACCTGTGACCCTCTGGTCCACAGGCTGATGGTCTATCCACTGAGCCAAACCGGCTAGAGCCAGCGGTTAGCGTTTCTATGGCACCTGTGTCTAAATACCAGAAGGTATAAAAACCAAAAAAAGTTCTTAACCTTATTCTAGAAGGTTTATCTAGTCATCCTGACTTGAAACCAGCCCTCCCTGGTCCAGGAGAATCGGACGGCAGCCCTGGGCTCGCCTGAGTACCGGGGTTCAGGTACGAACATGGGCTTCGGTGCCCAAAAGATTACTTGGTAGGTTGACCAGAGACACTGGCTTGGGGGTTTGCGGAATGGGATTCTTTTTTTCATCTAGTTTTTCTTTTTAATATTTTGCTCCCATTTTACCTTGCCTGCCATTAATACGTTGGCAGGAAAATCGCACATTTTCGTCAAGCTCTTAGTGGGGAAAACACAGGCCTGCTTTTGGGGGGTTTTCTTGATAGCCAAGGGTTAACTCGCAGTAGCCTCTGTGTTGCTGAGCCCCAGTTCGCACTGGTTTTTACAACCCGGAGTTCTTCCTGCCCATAGGGACTTCTCTTCCCCATCTGGGACGCTGAGGGGGTTGGGGGGCGCTGGGCTGAGCCCCCTTGCTCTTCTGAGCAGCCTCTGCAGAAACCATCACCCTCCAGATTAAAAAAAAAAAGCCCACGTGGGTGCTGGCCCACTTTTATTTCGCACCTCCACCCCTCTTACCAGTCGCAGTGAGCTTCCTTCCTTCCTTGTCTAGGTGTAGACGTCCATGCAGCCAGCTTCCCGGCGGTTCAGGATGAGGGCTGCTCTGTATTTGAGCTGTCATTCTCGTGTGGTAGTGGGTGGTGGCGAGGACAGGCGTTGACCCGATGGCCATCTTGCTCAGGAAAGGCCCGCCCTGCATACCAGCAGCCTGTGTTGGGGATTCCAGGGGAGTAGCTGGGTAGGGACAACTCGGCTGACATGGTTTGCAGCGCGTTATTGACCTGACAGAAAATCATGTCTGCAGAAATGTGCTCTCAGTTTTTCTTTTTTTTTGAGCATTCAAGAAGACGGATTGCCAGGTAGAACCTTCCCCACGTCCCCACTGCAGCAGAGTCGAAACAGCACCTGTCACTGGATGGGTCTGCACTTGCTCTCAACCTTCCCTAAGGCCGCGGCCCTTGCAGACAGTTCATGTGGTGGTGACCCCCAACCATGAAATGTTGCTACTGTTAGGCATTGTGATGTAAATATCTGCATTTTCCCATGGTCTTAGGCGACCCCTGTGAAAGGGTCGTTCGACCCCCAAAGGGGTCGCGACCCACATGTTGAGAACTGCTGGGTTCAGGGGTGAAAGGCCTGTGACTGCCCTATCCCTCCAAGAGTGCCTTTTCATACAGCCCTCCCTCCTTCCCATGACCCTCCCTCCCCTTCTGGACACACAGCCTCAAGTCAGGGGAACCTGAATGTGACAATTCAGGAGAATAGTCCCTCAACTTTCGGGCTGGCTCTTATAGCCCAGCGGTCACTCCCCAGATGGTCCTTGGTAAACACAGGCTCCTGGCACCAGCATGCCTGTCTTCTCTCGGCTGCCCTGCTCTGCATAAGATCATCTCTGGAGCATCCTTTGATGATAGATCACCCCGCCCCCCTTACATTTTATCAGAGTGCCTTCTGCTCTGAGCTAATGCCCACTTAGATCTAGAGGGTTATCGTACCACAGGTACCTTTAAAGAACAGATGGAGAGCTTGCGTGCAGAAGTATGTATTCTCATTCTGGCCAAATGCTTTCTTTTCATTGAGGTCAGGGATGGCGAAGTTGTCTTTCCTCCTGCACGTGAGATCTTGGCACAGAGAATGGCATCACTCAATCCAAGGGGGCTTGAACATCATGTTCTCATTTATCCTTCCGCTTTGCTAAGGGGTAAACAACAACACTGTGAGACATTTAAAGTGGACACTGTGGGGCGTGGATGTACAGATACGTTGTGAAATGATTTTTCCTCTTCTTTATATAACAGCAGAGGCCTCCAGCTAAAGATGGAGGTCAACCATGAGAGACGAGCAGCACTTGAGAACATGTGATCAACAGAAACGGCTCTGAGGATTGTTCCAAGAGCTGGAAGTCGAGGAAAAGGGGGTATTGAGTGGTCTATTCAGTAGAAAAGAGCTGGAGTCCCAGTCTTTCCATAATCAGGTCCCAGCAAGTCCAAGTGCAGCCGCATAGATGCAGGTCTTACAGCATCAGGTTGGACCAGAGAGATGAAGCTGTCTGGCCCCGCACAGTACAGTGGTACCTCGAGATACGAGTGCCCTAACATACGAGATTTTTGAGATATGAGCCTTTGAGCAAGCGATTTTTGCTTTGAAATACGAGAAACGTTTGAGATAGGAGTAATCGTGCGGATTGGCCGGCTGCACACGACCCACCAGTTTACCGCGACTCAAGCGTCTCATAGTTTCCCACGCCTCAAGGTTATGAAACGAATTAAACTCGTATCTCGAGGTACCACTGTATAGTCCAACTCGTCAAGAGGAGTCACATAGCCGTGGTCTGGGCTTATGTGGCTCATGCAGTCTAGCTCAGCAGTGTTTTTAAGACGAATCCATAGATGCTGGTCAAACCTTTACATCTCCAGCATAGCTTAGGTCCCTACTAGCATGCTCAAACTGCTCTGGTATAATCCAGTTGTGGGTGACTAGGTTATCCTTAAGCCCTATAGACTTCACCTAATTAAAGGAGAGCAGGTGGGCCGCCGAAGGAAGTTGTTCTACCAAGAAGTGTCCATGGGCTTGGAGCAGCGGTTCTCAACCTGTGGGTCATGACCTGTTTTCTGAGGGTCTTAGGCTCTACAGCAGTGACCCACAGGTTGAGAACCACTAGCAGGGTCGCCTAAGACCCTCAGAAAACACAGATATTTACATTACGATTCACCACAACACGAGGAACTGTATTAAATGGTCGCAGCATCAGAAAGGTTGGGAACCACTGGCTTGGAGCCTCGGGCTTGAAGGTACACCCCCGTCCCCTGCTAAGACAAGGGGGAGGCATTGGTGCTCTTTGGGTTAGCAGCCGGAGTCGAACATCATTCATATCTTCCCCCGACTCGCCCATTCTGGCCACTGACTTTCCAGCAAATGGGAGAGGCACACGGATGAGGGTGGGACTGCGGTCAGGACGGCAAGAGGCCCAGGCCAGAGGGCTGGCTCCTCCTCCAAACCCTCGGAGGGCGAAGCAGGTAACCCCGACTGCTTTCTACCTTAACGGTGGCTTGTTTCTCATTTCTTGTAGAAGTGAGACCTCCAGCCCTGACCCCTGGGAAAGGTTGGTATGCTTCTTTCCTAGGCGGCTGCTGCCTTGGTGAGGAGGGGAGATGCCCACCTCTGCCTGCTCTCCAGGTGCCTTCTGCTCTGAGCTAACTGCAGGGAGCAGCCTCCATGCGGCCCGGGGGCTGTCTCTGTGTCCACTCAGATTAACCCCTCCCCTGCTCCCTGGGTAGCGTCCCCCGGTAGAAGTCTAACTTCTCCGCTGGCAGCACTAACGAGCGCCTGGCAGTGCCCGGAACGTCTGCACATCTCGGTGCCCCTGACCCAGGCCTGCCTCTTGCCTTGCACATGGATGCTCTAACGTCTAATGCGCCGATCTTAGACCTTGCATGCTGCCCTTTGCTTACCCTGGTCTCTCCCTCTCTTTCTCCGGCGCGCTCTATCTTGCTCTAACTTAGAACTGGAAGTGGGGGGAGGAAGAAGAAGGTGGAAGGAAGGTTGGGGGGGTGGTCTGTGGGAGTCACTAGGCTGGGAATGAAATGGGTCTGGAGACTTTCATTCCTGCCAGATGTTTCTGATGCATCATTGACACTCATCAGTTTTCCGGGACCCTGGCTGTCCTCTTTAGGCCTCTGCAGCTCTCTAGTGAGACAGAGGCAATGAAGGCCTCCGGCACGGGGTGGAGTGGGACTGGGTGAAGAGCGGAGGCCTCAGAGGTGTGGCCCATGTCACCGGGTGGAGGGGCGGCACTGTCACCCTGGCCACAACGGCTCTGGGAGAGCCTTGCTCCAGGACTGTACACAAGGCCTGGACAAAGGTCAGGTCCTCGCATTCTTCCAGGTGCAGAGCAGCGCGGGATGGCAGTGCCCGGATGGGGCTGGCCCAGGTGCTCCCTCCTCTGCAGCCTGCATTTCCCGCAGAGGAGGGAGTCGCATGGAGTAGCTGTGAGGGAGTGGGGAGGAAAACTGCGTTTGGAGATAGAAGTGGAGGGACCTTGAGGCAGTCGCTGGAGCTCTGAGGTGCAGTTCCCACCTGTGAGTGTGGACAGCAGGCCTGAGCCTGCATGGGGCTCTTGGGGCTGGAACCCCCCCTAACTGCAGGCACCGATGTCCCACTCAGAGGTGCACCTCCCTCAACCAGGGGGTTTACAGTGACTCTTATTGGAAAAGAGGAGGACGATGTTTGGAAGAGAAAACTGAGGTAGTGTCTTATAGAAAAGCTGAGAAAATAGGGGCTTATTTACAGGTTATCACAATGCTCTGTCTGTCTGTCCTCCAATAAGCACTTACCTAATACCCGCCAAAGGCCCTGTTAGACACCGAGGGGCTTTCAAAAGCTCACAGAGGGAATCAGCGCAGGGTGGTGGGCATCTCAATAGTGGGATGCATGTGGTGCTGTGATGCATGGCAATTCAAGGAAGGCTACCTGGAGGAGGTGACTGGAGGCCAGAGCGAACCTGGAACATAGTGTGAATTGAGTAAAAAGCATTTCAGGCATAGGGACGGAGGGTGTGAGGATGAGGATAGAAAGGAACATAGTTGGCGGGTACATGCTTGTGTGTACAGGTGACATGAGCTCGCGTTACATGGAGTTGGAGGAAGGAGACACTGAAAGACCTATGGCGGGGAGAATGGCTAAGGAGGCAGAAACACGAGCAGATTACGAAAGGCGGAGTACATTTGGGAGGTTTGTGAGGGCCGGAGGAATCCAGAAGATTTGGAGTGTGACCCATTTGCAATGGTAGCGACATGAGCCTGGAATTACCATAAAGAGTCAGCCTGAGGGTCAAGGCCTGAGTGTGAACCTTCCTGGGAGGGACAGGAGAGCCCGTGGCCGCCTCAGAGAGGATGTGTGGGAACCGCTGCCACTTTGTGCTGGGAAGAGGATGGGTGAAGGTGAGGGGAGAACGTGTGGAGGGATGAAGGCAGACTGGGTGAGGCTCCCCGCAGTGAGGGACAGCTCTGTGGGTCTGGGACAGGAGATGGGCACTGTTACCAGGGACAAGCTTTGGGGGCCTCTTGAGTGCCTAAGAGGCGGCTCTGGGACTTGATGGCCTTTTCCTGCTTCTCTGGGAAGAGTTTCCTGACATGACAGACAGGTCGAGACCCATTCTGAGGGGATCTCTGTGGCGCGGCCCAGCAGGCCCCTAAAGGGTCTCTCAAGCCCTTGGCACTAGGACGGAGCACAGAGGCCCAGAGGAGCACCTGCAGACCCTGCCAGGCGAGGTGCCCAGGGGCGGGGGCACCAGCGACCACAGCCTCCCCTGCATGCTGCAGAGTCCCTTGTCTGCAAACGAGGTTTCCGTTCAGGGTAAGGTAACGAGCCAGGCCCTGCTGGGCTGCATGCCTGGCCTGTGGCATCTGCCCTGGTTGGGGGCCTGCAAGGAGGACAGGCAGGAGAGCACCCCCATGCTGGGCACTGTGTTTCCTTCCCCTCACTGTCCCCACAGGCCTCTTCTGGCATGGCCAGGGAAGAGGGAGAGGGAGCAATGAGCTGGCATGAATGGGTGCTGGGTCTCAAAGCTGTTCGAGTGCTTAGGGGAGCAAGAGATGAATAGCCATGCGCCCACAGGTGCGTGTGAGGCCAGGTATGCCAAGCCCACTCAGTCCTGTGCCATGCGCACTTGGGGTGATGGAATACAGCCATGACCTCTGTCCTGAGAACATGGAGCCCGGCTCCCACTCAGGCCTGCTGGTCCCCTGGACTGCGACACCCACATTAGACTCTAAGGCAGTGGTTCCCAACCTTCCTAAGGCCGCGACCCTTGCATACAGTTCCTCCTGTGGTGGTGATCCCCAACCATGAAATTTTGCTCCTGTGATGCATCGTGATGTAAATATCTGCATTTCCCCATGGTCTTAGGCGATCCCTGTGAAAGGGTCATTCGACCCCCAAAGGGGTCGGGACCCACAGGTTGAGAACCGCTGCTCTAAGGCTTCCTTAAACCAGTGGTCGCTGGCCTTTTCGGAGCTCACGGACCACTGGTTGGCCACTGCTGCCTCAGGCCCAGGCTGGGCTCTTGCTCTGAAGGACTTGGGGGGTCCGGAGCTGAGGGGCTCCCTCACAGGAGGGAGCAGAGCCTCTTACCTTAGAAGCATCCGCGGGGTAAGGCTTCTCCCCTGGGATTCCCAAGCCCGCCGAGGAGAGGACAGAGTGACGGAGGGAACAGTGAGGGACCACGCAGAGGGTCTTCCTGGCGGAGGCCTTCGTTCTGTGGAGCGGGAAGGTCCGCTCCCTGCAGGTGGGGGGAGGAAATAGCCTCCGTTGTGCCTCCCTTTACGAGAACCCGCACTGCCAGGCACCTCGGGCACTGGGACTGTCATGTCCTGGACGGCAGGGCACAGGAGCTGGAGAGCATGCTGCCCCCGAGTCCGATTTCTCCCCTCGGCCCAGGCCATCTAGCCAGATGGGCAGGGCGTCCCTGCCACAAGTTGTGGGGTCCCAAGGAGTAATCTCACCTGGAAGGAAGGATCCAGAAGTGTCTCCGATGCGTGGCATCCAAGGCAGGTTCCTTCAGCCCCGGGAGCACTGGCACGTAGTAGGGACACCAGCCTGACATCGTCCCATCAAACTCAGCCCGGCCGAGGAGGCAGGTGCATCCTGGGAAGGCGCCTCTGTCTTGGGGTGTCTGATTCGTCTGGGCCTCGTTACTCCTCCATGCAGGCCAGGAACCAGCGGTACCTCGAGATACGAGTTTAATTCGTTCCGTAACCTTGAGGCGTGGAAACTATGAGACGCTCGAGTCGCGGTAAACTGGTGGGTCGTGTGCAGCCGGCCGATCCCCGCGATTACTCGTATCTCAACTGTTGCTCGTATTTCAAAGCAAAAATCGCTCGCTCGCCGGCTCGTATCTCAAACATCTCGTATGTTAGGGCACTCGTATCTCGAGGTACCACTGAACTGTGGCTCCCTCGGCTGTGGCATTCTTGCCAAACCTCCCCCTCCCCCTGGGCTCATCCTCCTGGCTTGTGCTTCAAGGTGAGAGGAAAGATACTGGGGATTCTCTGACCACGAAGTTCTCAGGCCTCTGGTTCTTGGCCTCAGTCCCGAGTCTCTGACCGCAGGCCCGGTGGTGTGTGCCTCGCAGGGGAAGGTGCCATCTGCCTCCCCCTCTCAACCATTCCCCAGGCGGTTCCACCTCTCCATCTCCCCCTACACCTTCCCACAAGTCCATGGACACAGCCCAAGGCCACCTGTGTCTTTCCTGGGAGCCGAGTCTGGCTCTTCAGGAGCGTGACATCTGAGTTAGGTCTGCTAGTCCCCAGGCCAGATGGGAAGAGGCCACGCACTCCCGGCCGACACCGGGCTCTGCCCTGAGAGGCGCTGAGTGGCAGGAGGATGCTGAGCCCGGGCAGCAGCCACCGCAGAGAGGCAGATTGTCGCGTCCAACAGGTCCTTCCCGGCAACAGGTGGAGCTGTGGGAAGGGCGAGGCAGGCAGTGCGCAGACGTGGTTGAGTGATGATGCACAGGATGCGGCGCTGTGTGTGTGTATGTGTGTGTGTGTGTATGTGTGTGTGGAGGGGGGTGTCTTACATTATTGAGGCTCCGTGTGGTCTATTCCTATACCTACCCCCTGGAACTTGACCTTGAGCTCTAGCCTCAGCCTAGTACACAGGAAAGGCGCCGTGGCCACCGGCACACTTGAACCCGAGCCTCACGTTCTCGCCTTGCCCGAGACAACTCCCCTTAGAACAGTGTGTGTGACGGGATAGAAGCTATCGAAGGTCCATCTGTGAGGCCGCCCCTACCGAGGGGGCGGGGACCAATCCTGATGCTCCCCGTTAGAGAGAGGGCTTACCAGAGCCGGGGCCTGAGGCCAGCCGGCCACGGCCACGGCCACGGCCGGCTCCCTCCGCCGCTGGCTGCTCGTGACTCCTCTGCTCTCTCCGCAGGCCCCGGCGCCGTCAGCGAGGTGAGCAACGGGACGCCGAGGAGGGCGGGCTGCCTCTGGCTGCTCCCCCTCCTGGTCTTCCTCCTGCTCCAGTTTTGATGCCCGCGCCACCCCCCTCACCAGGGAAGCTGCCGCCACTGCAACCACCAACCCTCCGGCAAAGGCACCTCCGAGGACAGCAAGAGCAAACCCCTTTCCCACCAAGACGCCATCCACCGCCATCCGGGGCCACAGACGATGGGGGAGGGCGCACATGCGAGGGAGGGGAGCACAGAGCACTTGGGGCAAACACGTTTCCAAAGGACACTGAGCGCCTGGCAGGCCGGCCCGCTGTGTAGGTACAGCTGTGTTCGCTTTCTTTTCTCCCCCCACCCGACCCCCCGAGGGAGGAGCGCATCCCTGGCTGTGGATGGATGCCCGCCAGCCCGCCAGCCGCACTGTCCCCCGGGGCGGACCAGGGCCCAGCAGCTCTGCCCACTCCGGGGCCCCTGCCCGGCCACATCCCGGAGGCGGCCGCCCCCCAAATCCCATCCGTCACTAGAAGCAAACACACAGCGAGGCGTGCACCCCGATGCGGACTGTGCCACTGTCACGTGTGCCCCGAAACACACCTTTACAAAGCAAATCAGTAATAAAAAGGAAGGTAATCTAAACGGCCCGACAGCGGCCAACTCCCGCAGCCAGCCGTCCACACCCCCCGGTCACTTTTGGGTTCCTCTCGCTCCACGGGGCGTCGCGATCGTAAGGGAGGCGAGTCCACTCTTAGGTCTCTCCATTCTCTTCTCTGTCGTGAGCCTAGGGGTTGCTGGCAAGCAAGGCAAAAACCACACACCGCACACACGACAGGGGTGACGTAGGTTTGCGAAAAAGAGGAAAATGAAGAGTGCACTTCTTAACTAGGTTTACAACCGGTGGACCCCACCCTGGGCATTAACCGCCCGGTGAGGATTTGGCACATCCACCAAAACAAAACAAAACAAAACAAAACACATACACACACACACACACACACGATCACATACATGATTTAACCGATCCGTCCACCAGCGCTACAGCTTTCTCCTCATCCCGGCATGGAATGCAGACACGACTAGGCGGCTCCGTGCTGTCTCGAGGTGGAAGGGGGGGTCTGCACCTGCCCTGGTGTTGGCTGGCTCCGCTTCTTTTGATGACATATATTATACAGTATATATAGACATATATATACATATATTTTTTTTGTTCCGAGTCCCAGCCCTTTTCTTTCTCAGCAGGTCCGTTCTCAGACATTACTGCATGCTGTATATGGCGTTAGCTGTGTGTTGACCTCCTAAGAGATGATAGAGTTTTCCTGGTACTTGTGTAATGGGCTCCTGCCTCTGTTTGGTTTCGTTGTTTTTGTTTTTGTTTTTTCTTTTTCTTTTTCGCGTTATCCACATGTCAGAGACATTCAGACGAAGTGAAACGAGAACACGACACTCACACCGGGCGCAGCCTCTGTTCCAGGGGTGGCCCCCTCCATCCCCCCGCACAAACACACGCCGTCGCCACCGAACCAGCTAGACAGCCAGGAACCACTCGCTCGAGCCCTATGGGAATCTCTGATGCCTTTGTGACCACTGGAGAATTGACCCCCCTCTTGGTTTCTTCTATTTAATTCCCCACCCGTGTGCGCGTGTGTATGAACGAGACGAAAATGCAGTTTTTAGATAATCTTTTCTCCTCCCCCCGGGGTCTGGGGACCAGCGAGGCCTCCTCGGGGAGGGGCCCTGGGTGTGATGAGGGAAAGTGGGATCGGGGTTCGGGGAGGGAGGGGTTGTCTCTGACTTGACATTAAAAAGTGTTCCATGTCCCTCTTCAGCTGGTGTGCTGCCTCATTCTGCAGGGGAGTGGGACGGGGTGAAGGGGAGGCGGGGAGCAGAGCCGGGCTGGCTCCGGTGTGAAGGGCACCGAGGGGGGACAGGGCAGGCTTTAGACTCGAGCAACTGCTCTTTCAGCCCCTCGTTGGGGTGAGCTGGCCTCAGGTGACAGAACAGTCAGAAACCCCTTGTCCTCCTAACACAAGCAAGGGGACCGGGGGGGGGGGGGGGGTGAGGGAACCTCACAAGAGCTGTCTCTCCAATGCTGGCTGAGGCTGGCTGCATACCCAACTCACCTCATAACCTGGGCAAAATGTCAAGTCTAGTTAAGACAGGCTTTTATGTGAGAGTATTTCGAGGAGGCAGCTCTCATGAAGGAGAAAGAGGAAGGAAAGACTTGAAACAGTGTGGCTAGATATTAAACAACCCCAAGTCCCATCCACTGATGTTTTGAGGACTCTCCCCTCACTGCCTGCTCTCCAAAGCTTGCTTCTAGTCACAACTTAAGAGGAAAAGTCGATTTGAATCCAAAATAATATTCAGATCGTTCTAAGCCGCTCTGATTCTGGGTATTAAATCGGCGCTGAGACTCACCGAGAGGCGGAAACCAGGACAGAGTTGAGACGGAGATTTCCTGTACCTGAGTCCTCGGGGGTCGGTCCATCTGAGCGGCACAGGACGTGTTGGCCAAGGAGGCGATTCATTGCCGGTGGCTGGTAGAGAAAATGAGAAAAGGTTGTTGACTGTGTGACCTGTCCTTCTAGCCCCACGCCCAGGTGTCAGGTACAACAACTGCTTCCTGGCAAAATGGTCAGGGACAGCATGGCCACGCCTTGCAGTGTTAGGCTGAATCAGTTCTAGAACAGTCAAGGGCTTGGGCACTGTGCCCTCACCATGAGAGGGGGTGGGTGAGACTCGCTAGGCCTCGCATGCCTGGCGCTTCTGCAGACACTCATGGGAGGGTTTGGATGCCCAGCGTGCCTCCTGGACCAGAAAGGGAAATCCACAGCAAGTTCCCATGTTGCTGACCCGGGGCCCAGAAGCACTTCTACGTAAAACACACTGAGGCATCTGCACAGAGCGGCTTCCCTGACTTGGCTGGGGAAAGAGAATACAGCGGCACATGGCCTCCATTTGAATCAAAACTTTTTTTTTTAGCGATTAAACTTCCTTTGACCACTCCATCACCGTCCTCCCAGGAGTCATTTGTAAAGGGACTCTGTCACCTTTGTAAAGTGACATTCATTAAAAAGACTTCGCTTGACCTGTCTGCCAACTTCATTCCCCTGCCTGTCTGTGGTTCCTTAGGGCTCTGTTTCATTGAGAGAAAGGTGGTAGACACAGCTTTGCCCTAACTGAGTGGTTCGGCAGCTAGAACTTCCTAATCTGCCTCAAGGGGGGTGATTAGAGTAGTTAGGGTTTGAACATAACCCTACCACACACACACACACACACACACACCTGCTAAGAGTGCCAGTTGAGCCCCCACCTGCTGACTTTGCATCTTTAAAGGAAGCTTTAGGTGCCCATGAGCAAGGACCTTCAACCAACGCATTGTTCAATCCAGGAGGACGTGGCTTTGAGAGAGCTTGAGGGATAAGCCTCAGGCTATCTGACTTTAGAAAACTCGAGCATGGCAAACAGTGCTCCTTCACGTAAGCAGAGAAAGACATCTCTAACACTGCATGCAGCCATGTTTCTTCATACAGGCACGAATGGCGACCACGACAACAGGCTGGCCTGGATGTCACATGCACATGACCACTGTAGACTCAGATATATGTCACTATCATACTTCAGGATTCATCCACCACCCCACACAGGAGGGAGGCCCCTTGAGGGGATCATGGTTTAGGCTGGGCAGATTTTCCCATGATAGATAGTCTCTCATATGTGTGTGGAGGGGCCAGTGCGTAATGTTCAATTCCTAGTAGTCTAATCACTCCTGTAGAATCCCCTTCATCTCCCCACAGAATAGCTGCTCCTCTCCAGTCACACAGCTGTGCAGCAGCTGTGATTGCAGTTAAAGGGGTTCGGATCCCTAACTCGGGGCATTGTGACTGTGGGTCCAAGGACTGTCTTGATAAGTAGGACTTGCAACATGGAGCTACAGTCACAGTCCGTGGTCCAGGAATGTTCGTTTTTCTTACTGGAGGTACCGATGATGATGGTGGTGAGGAATGACAGTTACTGATACTCAAGCTGGAGATCAGTCAGCAGTGGATTGACAGTGAAGTCTGATGGAGGTTGACACATTTCATTGGGTTCCCCCACCTTGATCTTACACCCTTGAAGCATGAGCTGAGAAGGGAAGAGTGTCACGCTAGTCAGTCACAGGACTGACCCCTTTAATAGGCAGATCTGATAAAAATGTAGAATCAGCCAAACATCCACAAATTTCTATTCTTATCATGGAGACTTTTTGAAGTACTTCTCACCAGAAGAGAAAAAGCTACCTGGAAGTAGACATGGGGTAAACGAGATGGCCTTTGCTCAGGATGAGCCTGTATGCTCTCCTGTGTTGCTATTGGCTAGAGGTATATGCACACATCAGCCATTCAGCCTTCATGCGAGCAATGGAAAGATCTGGAATTAGTGGTGTCTGAGAGAGGCACTAAATCATAACTCTTTCTGGCATTTTTTAACCAAATCGCAGGAGTAATTTTGAATTTAATTGTATAGTAGTGCCTCTTTTGTCATCCCATAACTGCTCAATCAAGCCATTATACAGTCTTAATTCTTATCTCTCTCTGCTCTTAATTCAAATCCCATTTCCACAAGTATCCACATCTAGCTGCCTCCAAGGCAATAAACTCAAATTAATATTCCCATGATTTGAGTAACTAAGACCTCTAAGTCTGTGCGTTCATTTTCCTTTTCCCGTCTCCTGTAACTATCTTTCGCAGCACGTCCTTGTCATGTGACTAGAACAACAGGGCTTTGTTTAGAAATCACTCCTAATTCCTCAGCTCAAGTTAAGATTATTTTTTCTTTTTTAAATCCTCACCCAAGGATATTTTTTTCACTGATTATCAAATAGAGTAGAAGAGGGTGGGGAGGAGGGCAGAAAGAGACAGAGAAAAGAAACATAGATGTAAGAGAGACACATTGATTGATTGCTTCCTGCACTCAGGGATCAAACCCACAACCACGGTACTTGTCCTTGACTCAGAATCTAAACCTTGAACCTTCAGTCCATGGGCTGATTAACCACTTAGCCAAACCAGTCAGGGCAGGTTAAGAACATTCTTATAATTTATGTCTGATGCATTATATTTTATAAAGGAGTCTTGGTTTGGCTTTAGATTTTTGTTTTTGTTTTTGTTTTTATCGTCACCGGAGGGTATAGTTTCATTGATTTTTAGAGGGGGAGGGAACCCTGTTTTCTTTAATCACATTTTCTATACATTTTCTTTTATCTCTTTTTCTCTTCCTCATTCACTTTATCCAATACAGCCTTTCTTGCCACTCACAACCGAAGACACAAGATATCCAAGAAGAACCAATTTGAAAGAAAAAAAAAATCAACATTTAGTTTCACAAGGTTGTTTTAAACCCCTTTGTTTACATCAGACACTTAGATGAGTAACATGATTTAGAGGAAAGCAATTTGGTCTGGTTGGGCTATACCCTTCAATATTCATTACTGATTTTCCTCCAGTTAGATATACAATGGCTTCACTACACATCAGCGTGGATGATTTTCAAAGGGCTTAGTGGACATCTGAGGCAATTCTATGCTACATGTTGCATCAAGAGATCCAAGCAACTTGGTTAACTTAGGACAATTGGCTGAACTCAGGTACAGTGGTACCTCGAGATCCGAGTGCCCTAACATACGAGATTTTTGAGATACGAGCCGTAGAGTGAGCGATTTTTGCTTTGAAATACCAGCAACACTTGAGATATGAGTAATCATGGGATCGGCCGGCTGCACACAACCCACCAGTTTACCGTGACTCGAGCATCTCATAGTTTCCCACGCCTCAAGGTTATGGAACGAATTAAACTCGTATCTCGAGGTACCACTGTATATTCTTCAGCTTTGGGCATTTGGAGAATAACCCGATTAGCCACATGAACAGAGTAATTAACAAAGAAGCCCTGGGTTCCATTCCTTCAAGAGTTCCTTGAGGAGTGCTGTCAGCCACATGACTAATCAAATGCCCATGTCATACGTAAACCCCTTCAACAACATTTAGCATCATCCACAGACTAAAAAGCGCCTTTTGTGGTTCTGTGGGACCCAGGACCACACATTGAGAGACTGGGAGGAGTCCCACCCACCTAGGGCATCGGGTGATAATCGGACAGACCTCGGTCCTGCTCTGTTCTCTGGACCCTGCAGTGGTCCTTGAACTAGCTGCAGCCTCTCCTGGCCACAGTCGGGGGGCCAGGGGGGGGACGGAGAACACTGTCTCCCACAGTAAATGACACACTTGAGAGCCTTTATGGAAGTCAGGTTTCCAGCAGAGAAGCTCCAGCAGAGCATGAGAGCTAAAAATAGTGGGGATGGCTTGGAAAGAGAGAGAGAGAGAGGAGTAGTTTGACTTTAAATGTGTAACCCATGAACACCCCAGCATTCTGCATGCCTCACTCACCCACCCCACGCTCTGGACCAGCTGTGTGTGCGCCCAACCTGGCAGGAGTGAGCTTAGCTGGGAGACTAGTGAGTAGGCTCTCCAAATCAGACCCGATCTGAGGGCCAGGGACAAACCCCAAATGTGAGCTTTAGTGATATCCTTGGAGTATCATCAGCACACGGCCTGGTGCATGACAGGATTAAGAAAAAGCATACAAGCTGAAGCTGGTTTGGCTCAATGGATAGAGTGTCGGCCTATGGACTGGAAAGGTCCTGGGTTCGATTCTGGTCAAGGGCATGGACCTTGGTTGCTGGCACATCCCTAGTACGGGGTATGCAGGAGGCAGTTGATTGATGTTTCTTTCTCATAGATGTTTCTAACACTCTGTCCCTCTCCCTTCCTCTCTGTAAAAAATCAATAAAAAATATATTAAAAAAAAAAGAAAAAGCATACAAGCTTCAGAATATTGTCCCAGGAGAGAACATAACCCCACAGTCCCTAGCAGAGCCGATAGAAGGCATTTCTCTCCCTAAGTAATGTAGCAAATACTGGGGTAACAACCACTGCCAATGTGAAGAGAGCAATGCAGGACTCCAAAGAACATCTAAAAAATTAAGAAAACATGACACAACCCCCACATCACAATAATGATCCAGTAACCTACCCCAAAGACATGGGGTTCTGTGATGTTCCTGATAAAGAATTTAAAGAACTCTATTTGAAGGCAGCTCAATGAGCTCCAAGAACACATAGAAAGACAAGCCAACAATATCAGTAAAACAATACACAAATAAAACAAAAAGTTTAACAAAGAACTAACATCATAAAAAAAAGAACAAAGTGAAATTCTAAAAAAATACAATGAATGAAATAAAAAGTGGAGGTCATCGCCAGCACAAGGACTCAAGCAGAAGGAAGAATCTATGAATTAGAAGACAGGATCTTTGAAACTATACAATCAAAGGGGAGCAGAGAAAAAAAAAGATGAAATAAGAGTAAGGAAGCCTACATGATCTATGGGATACCATCAACAGGAGCAATCTGCCATTTATTGGTCTTGCAGAGGGAAGGAAGAAAAAGAACAGAAAACGTGTTTAGATAAATAATGGTGCAGAATTTCCCAAATCTGAGGAGAAACTTGGATATCCGAGTTTTCAAAGCTCCATAGGTCACCAAACAAACTCAACTTAAAGAGATCTCCTCCGAGACACATTATAATAGAACTGTCAATATCAAAGACAAAGAGAGAATTTTAAAAGCAGCAAGAAAAAAAGACTCTTGTAACTTACAAGAGAACCCTATAAGGCTATCAGTAAATTTCTTAGCAGAAACTGTAAAGGTCAGAGAAAGAAATGCTATATTTAAAGTGGTAAAAGAAAAAACAAACAAAACAAAAAAACGCTGCCAGGAAGGATGTTTTATTCAGCAAAGGCATCCTTTAGAAATGAAGGAGAAAGACTTCGCAAGATAAACAAAAAGTGAGGGAGTTCAACACCACTAGACCTGCCTTATAAGAAATGCCAAGAGGAGTTTGTCAAGCTACAATATAATGACACTAATTAGTAACATGAAAACATATAAAATATACAAAACACTGGTAAAGGTAAATATTAGTCAAATTCAAGATACTCTAATACTGTCACTTGGTGGTAGAGTAAGCGCTTAATTCTAGCAAAAAGTTACAGGATTAAAGGACTAAAAATAACTATAGTAAAAATGATATGTTAATGAAAACACAGTGTTAGAAGAGGTAACTTGGGACATCAAAAATGTAAAAGGGCGAGTAAAAAGTTAGAGTGTTTATGTATATATTCAAAATTTAGTTGCTAGCATAAAATAGACTTGTTATGTCTACAAGATGTTTTATGTAAGCCTCGTGATAGCCTCAAAGCAAAAACCTAGTGCAGATACACAAAAGACACAGAGAAAGGAATCAAAGCATCCCATTACAGAAAATTATAAAGGAAGGCATGAGAGAGGGAAAAAGAAGCACACTACCAAAAATAAAATAAAATCAGCTGAAATGGGTTTGGCTCAGTGGATAGAGCATCAGCCTACAGACTGAAAGGTCCCAGGTTTGATTCTAGTCAAGGGCGTGTACGTTGGTTGCAGGAACATCCCCAGTAGGGGGTGTGCAAGAGGCAGCTGATTGATGTTTTCTCTCTCATCAATGTTTCTAGCTCTCTTTCTCCCTTCCTCTCTGTAAAAAAATCAATAAAATATATTTAAAAAATAATAATATAAATTAAAAAATCAGAAAACATTAAAATGGCATTAGTAAATCCTTACCTATGGGTAAGTACTCTTAATATTAATGGATTAGATTTTCAAAATAAAGTCATTGAATAGCCAGATGGATATATAAATAAAAGCCCACTGTATGCTGCTACAAACTCACTCCAGCTTTAAGGACAAAGGACATACACTGTCTCAAAGAGATAGGAAAAGAGATTGCATACAAGTAGAAACCAAAACACAGCAGGAGTAGCTATACTTACATGAGACAAAATAGACTCAAGTCAAAAACTATAACAAGGACAAAGGTGGCCATTATCCCATATAATAAAACCCTAATATGCAAATTGACCAAACAGCTGAAACAGGGGAATGGCTGGTTGCTACAATGCGCACTGACCAACAGGAGGCAGACGCTCAACGCAGGAGCTGTACCAAACAGCAGTGATGGGGCGGGGGGTGGTCAGCCAGCAAGTAGAGCCAGGCCACCAGCCAAGATGGGTGCCAGGGGGAGGGGGGCAATCGCTCTGCCCTCCCGTCACCCCGCAGATGACCCTGATCACCAGCCAGACCTATATATTGGGAACCGTCTCTTAGATTTAAAAATTAAAACCTGGCAAGACTACTCTGACATTGAAAAAACAGGATGATGCAGTGATGACATGCAGGGACCCTGGCTTGCACAATTTGTGCTCAGCCCTGATTCTGATACTTGTAACTGTGTGACAAAGCCAATTACTTAACTTCTCTCTCCTTCAGTTTTTCTACCCATAAGATGGGGGAAATGGTACTACTGCCTCAGAAGGATCATGTTATGTACTACATTTTATAATCAGGGAAAAAAAAAATGTAGCTGTCCATACAACAGCAAGATGCCTTTCACCTGTATGAAAAAAAATGGTCACTGGTGCATGCATCATCCTGGATTGTGAGAGGGATGTCCAACTGCTGCTTTAGGCCTGACATCCCCCTAGGGGTCTCAGATTGTGAGAGGGTACAAGCTGGGCTGAGGAGACCCCCCACATGCACAAATTTCATGCACCAGGCCTCTAGTATAATGATAGAAGTCAATTTATCAAGAAGATATGAAAATCCTAAGTACACAGGCACCCAACATCAACATAGGAACACCTAAATATATTAAGCAAATACTAACAAATTTGAATGGGGAAATAGCTATCCTATATAATAAAAAGGTAATATGCAAATTGCCTATCACACCCTCACAAGATGGCTGCCTAAGACCAGGCCAGCAGGGGGATTAATGAGGGAATAGCAAATGACTGAATAGCAGGCTGCATGGGACAACCAGGTCAGAAGTGGGGTTAGTGAGGGAAGACTAAACAACTGAACAAGCAGGCTGTGTGGGGAGACCTGGCCGGCGGAGGGCGGGGAGGGAGGAGGAGGAGGAGGCCATGAGGGGTGACCAGGCCAGCAGGAGGGCTGTTGGGGGTGACCAGGTCAGCGGGGGTTGGCAGTAAGGGGTGACTAGGCTGGTGGGGGTGGGGCAGTTAGGAGCAACCAGGCTGGTAGGAAGGGAGCAGTTGGAGGCAACCTGGCTGGCAGCAGGGGACAGTTAGGGACAATCAGGCCAGAGTGCGGGTAGTTAGGGGTGACTAGGCAGGTGAGAGATTAGGAGCCAGTGGTCCAGGATTGTGAGAGAGATGTCTGAATGCCAGGGATAGGGCCTAAAATTGCAGTCAAATATCCCCTGAGGGGTTCCGGATTGGAGAGGGTTCAGGCTGGGCTGAGGGGACTCCCCCCACTCACATGCATGAATTTCATGCACCAGGCCTCTAGTCAAATGATAGTCAGGGACGTCAAATACTCCACTTTCAACAATGGGTAGATCATTCAGATGGAAAATAAACAAGAATATACTTTAGCCAAACTATACTAAAAAATATACAGAACACTAGAAGCCCTGTGTGTGAAATTCATGTACACGGGGGAGGGGATGTTCCTCAGCCTGGCCTGCACCCTCTTCCATCTGGGACCCCTCAGGGGATGTCTGACTGCCTTTCACAATCCAGGATCCCTGACTCCTATCCACTCACTTGCCTGCCTGCCTGATCACCCCTGACCGCTCTGCCTGCCTGCCTGCTCACCCCTAACTGCTCCCCTGCTCACCGGATTGCCCCAACTGCCTCTGCCTCACCCCACACCCACAACCCAGGCTTCCCTCCATTTGTCCGGCCACAGGCACCCAGGACTCAGGCCGGCTTCACCAGGGCCAGCCACAGCTGCAGGGGACCATGGGCGGGCGGCTTCACCCTGGCTGCCAACAACTGGGGCCATGGGGCAGGTGGCTTGTCCCTCTCTCGGGCCACAGCTGTGGGCACTGGTGCCCCGGACCATGAGATGGGTGGCTTGTCCCCCTCCCAGGCTGCAGTTTGGCTGGTCTCCCTTCTTCTATCAAGAACTCATTTGTGCCTGGCTGGTCCCCATTCCTCACTCCCTAACGTTGAGTGTCTGAGCAGGTACAGCATGATGGCATGAGAACATGACAATGTGAGGGTGTGATGACCACTTGCATACTAGCTCTTTATTATATTTAGTATTCTATCTAACAACAGTAGGAAGTGCACATGTAGCATTCTCCAGGATAGCTCATATGATAGGTCACAAAGAAAGTCTTATTTAAACTTAAGAAGATTAAAATCATGCCAGGTATCTTTTGTGACCTCAATGGTATGAAACTAGAAATCATATACAGGAGAAATGTTGGGGGGGGGGAAACAACTACTTGTGGAAATTAATACTCCTGAACAACCAAAGACAAAGCCAAAAGAAAAAATACTTTGAAACAAATGAAAATGGAAACATAGCATATCAAAACTTACAGGGTGCAGCGAAAGCATTCTAAGCAGAAAGTTTATAGTAATAAATGCTGACATTTGAACAGAAAACCTGAAACCATACAACTCCTACAAAAAAAAAATATGGAAAAACCTCCTCCACATTGGTCTTGGTAATGATTCTTTGGAGATGATACCCAAAGCACAGTAATGGAACCAAAATAAACAAGTGAGATTACATTCAAAAGCCCAAATCCAGCAAGCAAAAGGAACATTCAACAAAATGGAAAGGTAATGCACAAAATGGAAGAAAATGTTTGCAAAACATATATCTGATAAGGGGTTAATATAAAAAATGTATAAGGAACTCATACAACTCAATACCAAAAACAATTACTTTAAAAAAATGGGCAGAGGAACTCAATAGACAGTTTTAGAACAAAATATAAAAGTAGTCAATCAGTATATGAAAATGCACTCAACATCACTAATTATGAGGAAAATTCAAATCAAAACCAAAATATGCTATTACTCCATAAATATATGAGATTGGTAATGATCTAAAAGATGAGTGAGAATACGAATTAGGCAAGATCTGATGGAAAGGGGACCCTTGGACATGGTTGGTGGAAATGTAAATTGGTACAGTCACTATAAAAAGCAATATGGAGTTTCTCAAAAAAAAAAAATAGAACTATCATGTGAGACAGCATTCTCACTAGGGGATATATCCAAAGAAATGAAATCAATACCTTGAAGAGATATCTGCACCCCCATGTTCATTGCAGCATTATTCATGATAGCCAAGACATGAAAATAATCTGCGTGTCCGTCTATGGATAAATGCATAAAATATATTATTTATGCCATATGTATATATTGTATATGTATATATAGGGTGTCCCAAAATAGCTGACACCTCACCTAATTTTCACTCCTTTGCCAGTTTAACTGATTTGAAATAATGGGTGAAGCCAGACTAAGCTTTGGACAAAGAAAATTTATCTTAAAATGTCACTAGACTTTTTTATGGGGACACATAAAAGATAACATTTACAGTCAAAACCAGCCACAGTGGATGAATTGAGGGCTGACAAATACCAAACAAAATGATTCTTGATGTTTGCCATTCCATTGCTTTTCATTATCAGCAGTGACTGGACCAAAAAGTCATCAGTTTGAAAAAACCACATTCAATTCTGTAGGTTCTTTTAAATTTTGAAAATCATCTGTATACTAATTAACACTGACTTTATAATCATTCAAAGACTCAAAGTGTGTATACACTTTTTAAGATCTCACACACACACACACACACACTATTCAGCCATGAGGAAGAATGAAATCCTGCCATTGTGACATCATGGATGAGCCTTGGAGGGATAGGCTGAGTGAAATAGCTCAGAGCAAAACCCAAAGTCTGTATAATATCACTTCTGTGCAGAATCTAACAAAGCTGAACTCCGATAATCAAACAGTGGATTCTGGGGGCTGAAGGCTGGGCAAGTGAGATGTTGATCAAAGGGTACACGCTTCCGGTTGTAAGGTAAGTTCTAGGGATCTAATATAGCACATGGTGACTACAGTTAACAATACTCTCTGGTGTACTTGAAACTTGCTAAGAAAAGAGATCATAAATGATTTACCAAAAATAAAAAGAAATGATAATTATGGGGAGTAACAGCAGTGTTAACTAACCCTACTGTGGTAATCATTTGGTAAACTATAAGTGTATCACATCATCATATTTTCTTCCTTAAATCTAACATTATATGTCGATTATATCTCAATAAAATTGGGGGTGTTACCTTAAGGGAAAGGAGTGAGTCACCTTAACCACCAGTTCCCAGGGATGGTGGTTTCTGCCATGAAAGGCAGTCAGCACAGGTTAACCAAAAATTCTTGCTTCAACACTAGTATCACATAGCACTTTAAAACACCCTTTGGGAACACTGGGATTCCACAGGGCTGAAATAGGGATTCAATAGATTTTTGAGGTTGCTGACAAATTTAAGTTTATGTAAGAATTTTTTTCAATCCGATTATTTTCCTTATATTTCTGAATCACATTTTCTTCTTTTGGGTGCATCTATGTTTAAGGGTAGAGAAGCACCCTTCTAGAAATCAATGAATTGCCATCAATCAGAAGAACAATAATTTTTTTTTAAAGGCGGCAGAATAGACAGAGATGTCCTGAGTCTTGTCTTGGAGCAGTCAGAGAGAACAGCTGAGGGTCGCATGGGAGTGTTTGTTGGTAAGTTGAGGGACAGCTATATTCCAGGAGAAGGTGAAGACTGCTGGATGGGGCTTTCCTGACTGGGCAGCCCCTACTGCTACTGGGTTCTCTCCTGGAGCTGCCAGCTTGGACACAGAGACCGCACCATCTTGAAGGGGAGGTGGATGTTATCAGAAGCCTGAAAATCTATAACTACGGCATTCACTAAACAGCTGTGAACCCCAGAACACTGATCTCCAATTGGCACAGGCATGTGGATTCAGAAGGAGCTCTACACTCTCCACAGAAAGGTCGGATTTTTGCCTGAGATGAGGAGAGAGAGAACTATATAACCAGATACCTGGAGAAGAGAGATCATGGGGATACAAAGAAACAGCCCGCTTATGAAAGAAAAGCAGGCATCACCAGAAAAGGACATAAATGAAACGGAGGCAAGCAACTTGCCAGAGAAATAATTCAGAGAAATGGTCATAAGGTGGCTGAAAAGAATGGAAGACAAATTCGACAATATGAGTAAGAACCAAGAGGAAATGAAGAACAACCAAGGAGAATTGAAAAATGATATCACTGCTGTAAATAACTCAATAGAAAGCATCAAGAGTAGGCTAGAAGAAGAAAAGGACTGCATCAGTGAGCTAGAAGACAAGATAGGAAAAAAATATCCAAGTAAAGCAGCTTCTAGAAAAAAAAAATTAAAAAGCAGGAGGGGAGCCTAAAGGAACTTTGGGACAACACTAAACAAAACAACATCCACATAATAAGGGTTCCAGAATAATAGGAAACTGAGCAAGGAATAGAAAACCTATTTGAAGAAATAATAACAGAAAAATTCCCTGATAAAGGGAAGAAAAACCCCACAAAATCCAAAAAGCTCACAGAGTCCCCCCCAAAAAATAAACCCCAAAAGACCAACACAAATGGCACATTATAATTAAATTGGCAAACACCAATGACAAAGTAAGAATCTTAAAAGCAGTCAGAGAAAGTTACCTACCATGGAACCACCATCAGACTAGCCACTGATTTCTCAAAAGATACTCATCAGACCAGAAGGGAGTAGAATGAAATATATAAAGTCATGCAAAAGAAGGGTCTGAATCCAAAAATACTGTACCCAGCAAGGCTATTAATCAAAATTGGAGGTGAAATCAGGAGCTTCTCAGACAAAAAAGTACTGAGGGAATTTATTAGCACCAAACCAGCAATGCAAGAAATGGTAAAGAGTCTGTTGTTAAAAAATAATAATAATAATAATAGGATGCAAAGAAAGAACACAGGGGTAAAGAATAAAAATGGTGACAAATAAGTACCTATCAATAATAACTTTAAATGTAAATGGATTAAATGCCCCAATCAAAAGACATAGGGCAACAGATTGGATAAGAAAACATGATTTATATATCTGCTGTCTACAAGAAACCCAGCTCAGAAAAATAGATGCACACAGACTGAAGGTGAAGGGATGAAAAAAGATTTTTCAGGTGAATGGAAATGAAAAAAGCTGGGGTAGCAATGCTTATATCTGACAAATTAGATCTCAAAGTGAAGGACATACCAAGAGATAAGGAAGGCCACTTTATAATACTAAAGGGAACAACCCAATAAGAAGAAATAACTCTGGTAAACATATACGCACCCAATACAGGAGCACCCAAATACATTTAAAACAAACAAACAAACAAAAAACCTCCTATCAAGGGAGAGATTGACAGCAATACAATCATTGTAGGAGACTTTAATACCCCTCTGTCACCATTGGACAAATCCTCTAAACAAAAACTCAGCAAAGAAACATCAATCCTAAATGACTCACTAGACCAGATGGAATTAATTGACATCTTCAGAACATTTCACCTCAAAGCCACAGAAAATACATTCCTCTCAAGTGCACATGGTCATTTTCAAAGATAGACCATATGTTGGGTCATAGGCAAAGTCTCTTCAAATTCAAAAAGATAGAAATCATATCTAGCATATTCTCAGTTCACAGGGGCATAAAACTGGAAATTGACTACAATAAAAACAATCCAAAAAATCAGCATGTTATTAAACAATGACAGTGTTACCAGAGACATCAAGGAAGAAATTAAAAACATTATGGCAACAAATGACAATGAAAAAATAACAATCCAAAATCTATGGAACAGCAAAAGCAGTTTTGAGAGGGAAGTTCATAGCTCTACACACTACTGCAAAAAAAAAAAATCAAAACAAGAAACTAAGGTAATAAATTACAAAACCCTACAACACAAAGAGTTAGAAAGAGAGCAACAAGAAAAGCCCAGTGTAAGCAGAAGAAAGGCAATAATAAAGATCAGAGTGGAGATAAATGACATAGAGACCAAAGAAAAAATACAAAAGATCAACAAAACCACGAGCTGATTCTTTGAAAGGATAAACAAGATTGATGAACCTCTAGTTCACCAAAAAGCATAGAGAGAGAATCCAAATAAACTAAATCAGAAATGAAAGAGGTGAAATAACAACAGATGCCACAGAAATACAAAGAATTGTTAAAAAAAATACTATGAACAACTCTATTCCAACAAACTGCACAACGTGGAAGAAATGGACATATTCCTAGAAAAATATAACCTTCCAAAACTCAACCAGGAAGAATCTAAGCATTTCAATAGGCCAATAACTATGGAAGTAATTGAAGCAGTCATCAAAAAGCTGCAAGCAAACAAAAGCCCAGGCCAGATGGCTTCACAGGGGAGTTTTAGCAAACATTCAAGGAAGAATGAAAACCTATCCTCCTCAGACTATTTCAAAAAATTCAAGAGGAAGGAATACTTCCAAGCTTCTTCTATGAATCCAGTATCACCCTAATACCAAAACCAGATAAAGACATCACAATGAAAGAGAATTACAGGCCAATATCCATCATGAATATGGATGCCAAAATCCTCAATAAAATTCTAGCAAATCGGATCCAGCAGTACATCAGAAAGATGATACATCATGACCAACTAGGATTTATCCCAGGAATGCAAAGATGGAACAATATCTGCAAATTAATAAACATGATACATCATGTAAACCAATTAAGAGATAAAAATCACATATTCATATCAATTGATGCATAAAAAGCATTTGATAAAATTCAACAGCATTTCTTGATAAAAAACTCTCAACAACATGGGAATAGAAGGATCATACCTCAACATAATAAAAGCTATATATGATAAACCCACAGCTAACATCACACTCAATGAACAAAAAGTAAAACCATTTCCCCTAAGAACAGAAATAAGACAGGGATGCCCACTCTCACCACTCCTGTTAACATAGTACTGGAAGTATTAGCTATTGCAATTAGACAAGAAGAAGAAATAAAAGACGTCCAAATTGGAAAAGAAGAAATAAAGCTGCCCTTATTTGCAGATGACATGATATTGTATATATATATAAAAAAGACTCAATCAAAAAACTAATGGACTTAATAAATGAATTCAGCAATGTAGCAGAATACAAAATTAATGCCAAGAAATCTATGGCATTTCTATATAGCAATAGTGAATTTACAGAAAGAGACTAAAAAAGCAATCCCATTTACTATTGCACACACACACAAAAATAAGATACCTACGAATAAACTTAATTAACGAAGTAAAAGACCTATACATGGAAAACTGCAGGGCACTGAAAGAAAAAGAAATAAAGACGTAAACAGATGGAAGGACATACCATGTTCATGGATTCGGAGAATCAACATCATTAAAATGTTGATACTACCCAAAGCAATCTATAGATTCAATGCACTCCCCATTAAAATACCAATGGCATATTTCACAGACCTAGAAAGAACTCTACAAAAATTCATCTGGAATAAAAAATAAATAAATAAAAACCAAATAGCCACAGCAATCCTGAGAAAGAAGAATAAAGTGGGTAGGATCTGAATACCAAATGTCAAGTTGTATTACAAAGCCACTATTCTCAAAACAATCTGGTACTGGCACTACAACAGACATATAGACCAATGGAATAGAATAGAGAATCCAGATTACAATCCAAACCACTATGCTCAATTAATATTTGACAAAGGAGGCATAAACATACAGCAGAGTCAAGACAGTCTCTTCAATAAATGGTGTTGGGAAAATTGGACAGACACATGCAAAAAAATGAAACTATACCACCAACTTACACCATACAGAAAAATAAACTCAAAATGGATACAGGACTTAAACATTAGAAGGGAAACTATAAAAATACTAGAGGAAGCCACAGGCAGCAAAATCTCAAATATATGCTGAAGGAACTTCTTCACTGATACTGCTCCTAGGGCAATGGAAGCTAAAGAGAAAATAAACAAATGGCACTACATCAAAATAAAAAGCTTTTTCACAGCAAAAGAAACCATCAACAAAACAACAAGAAAGCCCACTGTATGGGAAAAAGTATTTGCAAATGTTATCATTGATAAGGTTTTAATCTCCAACTTCTACAGCCAACTTATACAACTTAATTAAAGGAAGATAAATGATCCAATTAAAAATGGGCAATGGACCTAAATGAAATCTTTTCAAAAGAAGACAGAAGGAAGGCCAAAAGACGCATAAAAACATGCTCAAAGTCACTAATTATCTGAGAGATGCAAATCAAAATGACAATGCGATACCATCTCACACCTGTCAGAATGGCTATCAACAACAAATCAACAAACAACAAGTGTTGGCGAGGATGTGGAGAAAAAGGAACCCTCATGCACTGCTGGTGGGAATGCAGACTGGTGCAGCCACTGTGGAGAACAGTATGGAGTTTCCTCAAGAAACTAAAAATGGAACTCCCATTTGACCCAGTAATCCCACTCCCAGAAATATATTCTAAGAAACTAGAAACACCAATCAGAAAGGACTTATGCACCCCTATGTTCATAGCAGCACAATTTACAATAGCTAAGATTTGGAAACAGCCTAGGTGCCTGTCAGCAGATGACTGGATCAGAAAACTATGGTACATCTACACAATGAAATACCGGGCTGCCATAAAAAAAGAAGGAATTGTTATTATTTGTAGCAACCTGGATGGAACTGGAGAGAATTATGCTAAGTGAAATAAGCCAGTCAATGGGAAAACATGATCTCATTCATTTGTGGATAATAAAGAACATTATAAACTGATGAACAAAAGGATAGACACAGAGGCAGTAAAGCATCAAACAGCCTGTCAAATTGCAGTGGAAAGGTCAGGGAGAGGTGGGGGAGATAAGAGATCAATGTAAGGACTTGTATGCATGCATATAAGCATAGCCAATGGACGCAAGACACTGGGGGGCAGGGAGGGCATGTATGAGAGTGGGGTAAGCAATGGGAAGATATGTACACATGCAATACATTAATAAAAGAAATAAATAAATGTGGCATTTTTTTAAAAAAGTACAATAATTACATTTGGAACTGGATACAAAACTGAATGGATTCATTTATTCCCCATTATTTACTGTGGACCTGCTATACTCCAGACCACTGTATTTGGTGCTGGAGATAAAATCTTAAATAAAGAAAAGTATAGTTTCTAAATTATTTCCAGGTGTGGGTTTTTTTTTTCATGAGATTTAAATAATATTCTCTCTCTCTCTCTCTCTCTCTCTCTCTCTCTCTCACACACACACACAATGAATATGCTGTGAACACATGTAACATGCAGAGCTATATGAAGTCCAGGAAGTTTCCTGATAAGGTGAGGTCAGAATGGATCCATTAAGAATGTAGAGTTACCTGTATCGGTTGAGGAGGGCGGGACTAAGGACACAATAAATGTAGGTACGAAGGCCCTGAAGCCAGAGGGAAGCCCCCATTACAGAGAAAACCTTCACCTACAAGATTCATCTTCTCACACTCATCATTTCATTGATTTTTTTTTTCAGGTACAAGGAATCTTCATACATATAATCGAATTCAAACCAGTATAGCTGCTAACTTACCTCACACACACACACTGACACTCAGTTTCCCCCAGTCTGAACCCAGCACATCGGACTCTCTGATGAGTCACCTTGTAAATTAGAATCTCCAGGGACAGCGCATGGAAGGTGTATTCTAAACAAATCCCCCAGGTGAGCTGTCCAAATGAACAAATCCAAAGCAGAACACAGGATTCTTCCAGTTTCCTTTTTCTCCACAAATGGCACAATCAAACTCAATTCGAGTAAAAAACCTAGGGTGCATCCCTCACTTCCTCTCTCTCACCACCCCGATTTCCACTGTGGATCTCATCCATGTCCAATTCTCTCAGACTTTTCTACCACCTTCCACCAAGTTCTATTATTGCTCCAACTACTCTACACTAGTCCCTAACTACCCCACAATAGCCCTAACGGGCCTTCATTTCCTACATTCCCCACGTAGCCACTGACATGATATTAAAAAACAAAATAAAACAAAAAAGAAACAAGCACACACACAAAGCCTACCATTCCACAACCCATTTATAGCTTTTGACTCATTTCAAGTCAATTAATCCAAACAACTCGCCCTTGAGGCAAGGACTTCTGGACTCTAATGTACAGATCCCTACCTCCAGACACAGGGACGAGTCAAGGTCACTCGAGGGAAAGTCGGGATATTCACCAGGGGTCTGATTCTGAAAGCTGCAAGCTCAGTCTCGGAGCTCTACAGGACCGCCGATAAATCCCACTCTTCTTTCAGTGCTAACATGCACATTTTCTCCACTTAGAAATGTTAAAGTGGAAGATGCGCCTTGCAATCAATGGCATGGCAGCATAATTGGCATCATTTTTCCTTGTGATGCATAAAATAATGGCATGTCTTACAACTGATGGCTCGTGAAGTTGGAGAAATACAATATTCGTTGAATGAATGGGTGGGAAGAGGAGGTCAGTGGAACTGCCCTGCGCATCTAGCAACACATACACAACACTATGTCTCCTTTGAAAAGAGTCAATAGGAACCCATGGAACTATTCTTATCGCCATCAATTAGGTGTGGCCCCGATTAATTATATTTCCACCTACTTAATAAAAAGAACCAAAGAGAAAGCTACATTAGAGCAACCCACTCTTTGCTTAACCTGTCTTAGTGACTATTCAATATTGACACACTCCAGTATTGGTTTCTTCCAAACTTGTGTGCACCGTGGCACATGCAGACAGGGAAACCCTGTATCCTGGTACAGCCCGTGTTCTATGTGTGCGGTGGTACATACAAGGCTGGAAAACACTGCATTCTGTTGTAATTCATGTTCTATGTGTGTTGCGGCATAGGAAAGGCCAGGAAACACTGTATCCTGGTATAGCCCATGTTCTATGTGTGCGGTGGCACATACAAGGCTGGGAAACACTGCATTCTGGTGTAATGCATGTTCTATGTGTGTTGCGGCATAGGAAAGGCCAGGAAACACTGTATCCTGGTACAGCCCCTGTTCTATGTGTGCGTTGGTGCACACAAGGCTGGGAAATGCTGCATCCTGGTATAATACATGTTCTCTGTGTGTTGTGACACATGAAATACCAGGAAACGCTGCATCCTGGTCTAACACATGCTCTATGTGTGCCTGACACACACAAGGCTGGGAAACACTGCATCCTGGTATAATACATGTTGTTTGTGTGCTGTGGCACATGCAAGGCCAGGAAACGCTGCATCCTGGTCTAACACATGCTCTCTGTGTGCCTGACACACACAAGGCTGGGAAACACTGCATCCTGGTATGATACATGTTGTTTGTTGTGCTGTGGCACATGCAAGGCCAGGAAACGCTGCATCCTGGTCTAACACATGCTCTCTGTGTGCCTGACACACACAAGGCTGGGAAACGCTGCAGACTTCATGGAAGGTCCACCCTTCCCCCTGGGCCTGTCCCTGCAGGTGTGCTCACTGCCCGCACCCAAGGCGTGCCACACCTCTGGTCCGCATGAAGGCAGAGCTTCAGAGATGTGGCATGTCCAGCCCACACACATGGCCTCTTTGCAGCCTCCATGCTAAGACTCACCATCCACGTCTGAACATTACCTCCTCCCCAAAGACCCTGTGTCAACTCAGGTGCTTTGACAAGCATTGGGGCTCTGGAAAATTTCTAGAAATATCTTTTTTTAAATATATATTTTATTGATTCTTTTCAGAGAGGAAGGGAGAAAGATAGAAAGTGAGAACATCGATGAGAGAGAGACATCGATCAGCCGCCTCCTGCACACCTCACAGTGGAGATGTGCCCGCAACGAATGTACATGCCCCCGACCGGAATCGAACCTGGGACCCTTCAGTCTGCAAGCTGACACTCTATCCACTGAGCCAAACCGGTCTCGGCTAGAAATATCTTGATGCTCTCTGGGAAACTCAAACCCAGAGTAAAAAAAAAACCACACACACACACACACACACACACACACACACACACAACACCGTGAAACACTTTGCCTGCTCCTACTCTCCCTGTGTTCAGAGCGCGTTCAGACTCCTTCCTCCAAGACGCGTTTCCTAGGTGAGCGATCCTGCTGGGCTGCGTCATGCTGGCCCAGGGGCGTGGCTGGGACCCATCTCATGGCTGGTACCCCATCTCCGTGGTCAAC
>JAAGEH010000417.1:23194590-23227306 GCA_011751065.1 Lasiurus cinereus
GTGGCTGGGACCCATCTCATGGCTGGTACCCCATCTCCGTGGTCAACCCCACAGTGCTGCGCTTCGAGCAAGACAGGTGGCTGGGACCCACGGGTACCAGGTGCAGAGCGGCCCTTCATGGGCCCTGGCATGGCAGCCGGGCCACGAAACAGGGCTGCCATGCCAGAGGCCCACCGCCTCTGAGAGATCGCCCCCTGATTCCATTCAAATGCCAGAGGCCCTCAGCCTGCCGCCAGCCCCAAATGACTGCCAGGCTCAGGGAGAAGCCGTAGGAAAGGCCGGGGCTGTTGCTAAGCAAAGGAACCTCAGAGAAGCAACTGACAGCGAAAGCAGCACCTGGGTAAACTGGAGCTGACACGTATGCTCTTCCAGGCTTTCTGCTGCTGGAAGGGTCAGAGTTTGACCCCCAAACTGGAAAGACGGTAAGCACAGAGAATCACAGCTCCTCCAGACACGCATTGCCCGGCGGGGGGGCGGGGGAGTGCACAGCGAGAAGCCACGAGAGGGAAGAGGTTGTGCCTGGGTTTTGCGGTCCGAGAGGCTCCTCAGCATGTCTTGGGTGCCTGGCACCCTGTGACCTTTGTGGGGGACAGGGACACTGCGTGGAGGAGGCAGGCCGTGCACCTGATGTCCTCGGCCAGCCCCTCCCCACTTCCCAGGAAGAGGACCCGTGGAGGAGAAGAGGTTCTGAGACCCTGGAGGCAGGAGGGTGAGGCTCCTGGCATTAGTGTTTCGGGGGCCTTGACCCTGAGCGGCCACCAGGCCTGTTTCCTTTGGGGGCCTCTCCCACAGACGCAGATCGGTGCCAGTCAACACTGCACCTGGTGTGTGAGGTTCAGAGGGTCTGCTTATGGACCCTTAAGGCAGTCTCCTCGCTGCAGCTCGCTCACACACACAGGTTTATTTTATTTGAGTAATTTAGTTAATCCTCACCTGGAGATCTTTTTTTTCATTGCTTTTCAGAGATAGACAGTGGAAGGAAGGGAGTTGGGGGAAGGTGGACAGAAGAGACAGTGGGAGGGAAAGGGTAGGGGGAGGAAAGAGGGAGAGAGAGAGAGAGAGATGTGAAAGAGACCCATCAACCTGCTGCCTCCTGCACACACCCCACGGGAGAGAACCCAAAACCCAGGAACAAGCCCTTCACCTGGAATTGAATCCACGACCCTTTAGTGCTCAAGCCGACACTCCAACCTCTGAGCAACCGCTGGAGTGGACGTGGCGGTGGCTCTGTCCCTTCCTCCCGGCCTTGGCGCCCCATCAGCTGGCTCTCGCCGTGACTCTGGATAGAACCAGATTCTCCTCACCAGGCGATGCCCTGGACCCTTCCGCCTGAGGCAGCAGCCACTTCCCACTGCTGCCCGATCTGGGCTGTCTCGCCATCCCCTGATGGCTTTTCCTGATCTCAGGAGCATCCTTACACTCCAGCCCTCCGCTAATCTCTCCCCAACAGCCCTTTGGTGTATACTGCGTGCTTCTCGCAAAACCCCTGGATCATCCACAAATAGCTCCATTGTTGCAAGATGCGGGGTGCTCCAAGGCAGGGTGGCTGGGGTGTCCCAAAGGAACAGGGACATCAGGGACTTGCATCAGGGACTATGTACCGGACAGCATGGAAGTATTTTCATATTTTTAAAAATATATATTTTATTGATTTTTTCCAGAGAGAAAGGGAGAGAGATAGAAAGTTAGAAACATTGCTGAGAGAGAAACATCGATCAGCTGCCTCCTGCACACCCCCTACTGGGGACATGCCCGCCACCAAGATACATGCCCTTGACCTGAATCGAACCTGGGACCTTTCAGTCTGCAGGCTGACGCTCCATCCACTGAGCCAAACCGGTTTCGGCGAAGCATTTTCCTATTTCAGTAGCTGCTATACCCACAGAGCAGGGTGCTGTCTGCCTATCAGTCCCATCCTGAGAATTAACTGGTTCTGTCTTATTTTTATTTATTTTTTTTTTCCAAATAAAGAAACCAAGACTCGGGAAGGTCAAATGAAATGGCCCTTTGTAATTTCCTTGTCTGCCAGGGATGCCGGCTAGGGCTTAGGAGTCCTTTTAGGATGGCAAATGCCAGATTCTATATATAAAACCCTGACCCATAAAGGAAACATGTAAGAATTCTCTCAAACGGGGTCAGCACCCTGGCTGCATTTATGTTCTTAACCTGTGTTTTCTTCTTCGTCTTTTTTTTTTCTTTTTTTCACCGACTCAATGAATTTCGTTTCTCTGCTCCCTGGGAAGAACCTATATTAGAGCAGAGACCGCACCTGACTCTTTATTTTGGTCCAATGTGTACCGTGTGTGTGGCATTTAACGACGGTCTAATAATAGCCCCTCTCCATGGGGGCCCCCGCGCCCTCTCAGATCGCTTGCTGTGTCAGACACCGACCTGTAACACCAAACGGGGGCTTGATTTCCTCCTCCAGGAAGTCACCATCAGCCCCCCGAGAGGCGGGGCGCTCAGAGATGCCCTAGCTCCACTTCCTGTCTCCACCAAGGACTCCCCTTGAACGGCGACCATCTGAGCCACGTCTCCCATAATACCTCTGCACAGGTTCCTGAAGGCCACCCCCACGTCCCCAATAGTAAACACCCTGAAACATCCCCAGGTCTTCTCTCAACACAGAAAGGAATAAATACCAAACCACAGTCCCGTTTTCTTACTGTCACCCTTTTTAGAAAAGCAATGCATGTATGTTCTTTACCTGTGATTTATTTGTCTCACTGACTCCATGAATTTAGTTCTCTGTTCCAGTGGAAGAACCTGTGCTTGTAGGATCGCAGAGGCCTCACCCGACTCTCTGCTTTGGTACCACGGGCCCCATGTGTGTGGCATTTAAAGGCCTAACGATAGCACCCCTCCATGGTCACGAACCGCAAGGAGCCCCCACCTTTTGAAACGGCGGTTCTCAGTACTACCCACGCGCCCTGGCTCTGAGAGCTGGGCAGCAGAAGAGGCTGCCCCCAGGGCTGATCGGAAGCCCTTCTGGCAGGTTCTGCGGCCACCCTGAGCCCACGGTGAGGGGGAAAAGCCAGGCCCAGGCCAGGCAGGAGGAACAGGTGAAAAAGCAAGCGAGCCAGGCGGAGAATGGAGGCAAAGGGCCGAGAGGCAGTGGGCTGGTCCCTTCCGTCAAAAGCAAAAGCACGAGCCTTTAAAGCAAAAGTTTAAAGACTTTTTTAAGGCAGCCGTGCGTTCAGCCCTGGAAGGAACAGACACTGAGCATGCCTGTGCTTCAGGCCCTGCGTGAGGCGCTACGATAGCGGGGTGCACATGGATCCAGAAACAGGAGAGAGGAATGAGTCCTGCCCAGGAGAAGTAAAAAGGGATGAGAGTCAGAAAACAGGCCTGTGGTTTGTTATTTACTCTCCTCTCCATGTAGAGAGGAGACCTACATGAGCCAGACAGTCTCAGGATGTTTCTCTCTCCCAGCGGTTACTTTCCATTGCAGTGGTTCTCAACCTTCCTAAGGCCGCGACCCTTGCATACAGTTCCTCATGTGGTGCTGACCCCCAACCATGAAATGTTGCTACTGTTATGCATCGTGATGTAAATATCTGCATTTTCCGATGGTCTTAGGCGACTCCTGTGAAAAGGTCCTTCGACCCCCAAAAGGGTCTCGACCCACAGGTTGAGAACTGCTGTTCCAGTGTGAACAGGAACTGTTCCTTCTGAGCAGCTGAGTACTCTAGTGCTGGGGCATGGGTTTGGTGAGGAATCCACCAGTGAAGACAGAGAAAGCACTGGAAACAGTGCTGGGACTGTGGCAAGCCATCTCAGGGAAGGGAGACTATGAACCGAAAGAAAAAACAGGAGAAAACAACACTCAGGTGGAGATCTAGGGCCTGGGTCCGTGGATCAGGCAACTGTGGGGAAGGCTGTCTGGGAGAGAACCTTCCAGACAGATGAACCGGCCTGTTGCCTATACCTCGGGGTGTAGGTGCTGCAGGATGCAGGCGCCCCACTGTGCAGGCTCCAAGGGAGCAAAGAGCTGGGGTAGGAAGGGCAGGCTGGAGCTCAGATAAAGATGAAGAGAAGGGTGGGGGTTAAAACTGGCTTCCGGCCCAGTGGGGTCCCCTCCCCTCCCTGCTGATGGCACACCCCGCACCCTGTGGCACTGAGAACACCGTTTCACTGGTGGGGGCTCCTGCAGCGTGGGTGCTCCCACC
Source organism: Lasiurus cinereus (assembly GCA_011751065.1). NCBI lineage: Eukaryota > Metazoa > Chordata > Mammalia > Chiroptera > Vespertilionidae > Lasiurus > Lasiurus cinereus. The sequence continues at coordinate 23,198,760 of JAAGEH010000417.1, forward strand.
CTGAGGGCCTTACCTTGGGTGAGTCTCGGGAGCCCAGCGGAATCCTCCATCACAGAAACACAGCTCCGCCCCGTGGGCGGCTCCCACTCAAATACCCCGCGTCCGGGCCAGGTGATCGGAATAAAACTCGATTCCCCTCAGCTGGCGCAGGAAGCTCCCAGAACAAATTGAGAATCAAAACACCTTGCAGTCAGCCGAGGCCGGTTTTGCTCGGTGGATAGAGCATCTGCCTGCGGACTGAAAGGTCCCAGATTCGAGTCTGATCGGGGGCATGTACCTTGCTTGCGGGCACATCTCCAGTGGGGGGCGTGTAGGAGGTGGCTGATCGATGTCTCTCTCTCATCGATGTTTCTAACTCTCTGTCTCTCTCCCTTCCTCTCTGTAAAAAAAAAAAAAATCAATAAAATATTAAAAAAAACAAAAACACCTTGCAGTCAGGATCCCAGGGCCCCACCTCCCGGATGGGAGATGAGAAGGATGGATACCGTTGGAACGCTGCCCAGGCCCCGAGGCGGCAGCCCCGAAGAGAAAGAAGCCGCTCAGCGCCCCAGGCCAAGGGCTGCTTTGTGGGGAGAGACCCCAAGAGCCTCAGAAATGGGCCCCAGAGGCCGTTAGGGGGTGCGGTGTTTCCCAGACCTGCCAGGCCTCCTCACTGCCCCGTGTGCAACTGGTGATGGAGGTGGAGTCTCTGTCTTGAGCTAATGCTGCCCCCTTGGGGTCCCCACTCCTGGGCCCCTTACTCCCCAGGGGCCAGAGCTCAATGTCAGGGGGCGAGGGCTCCACATTTCACAGGAGGGCACTGCCCTGGCCCCACCCCTGAGAGCAGACAGCGGGATGTGGGGGCTACATATTATGGATTTCAGAGAGGAAGGGAGAGGAAGAGAGAGAGAGATCCATGATGGAGAGAGAATCATTGACCAACTGCCTCCTGCACGCCCCTTACTGGGGATTGAGGTCACAACCCAGGCATGTGCCCTGGACCGGAATCAAACCTGGCACCCTTCAGTCCGCAGGCTGACGCTCTATCCACTGAGCCAAACCAGCCAGGGCTTTTGTTGTTATGTAAGCGGGTACTCTTTCTGCTGATAAAAAAAAGAAAAAAAGTTTTCTGTACAAGAGAATGCTGTGCGGTTGTGGCCGGAGCCCCATACACCAGTGTTTGCTGTAGCTCTTGAATGCATTTTTTTTTAAATGTATTTTATTGATTTTTTACAGAGAGGAATGGAGAGAGATAGAAAGTCAGAAACATCGACGAGAGAGAGACATCGATCAGCCGCCTCCTGCACACCCCACAGTGGAGATGTGCCCGCAAGCAAGGTACATGCCCCCGACCGGAATCGAACCCGGGACCTTTCAGTCCGCAAGTCGACGCTCTGTCCACTGAGCCAAACCGGTCTCGGCTCTTGACTGCGTTTGATCACCCTGTGCTCAACTTAATGGTGCGCTGTTTTGCAAGGTAACACGCTTTGCAGGCTTGTAGCCTACAAGCCATAGGCTATGCTGTGCAGCCTAGGTGTGGAGTAGGCTACCAGTGGTTGGCAAATCACGGCTCTTGAGCCACATGTGGCTCGTGAACTGCGGTTTGCTACTCTGTTGGCTAATGAGTTTGCCGACCACTGACCTAGATTCTCGATTCCAATAAGTACAGGCTGTTGTTGTTCCTTGTGATGAAGCCTCTATCCCAGTGGTGGGAAAACTCATTAGTCAGTAGAGCAGCAAATCTTGGCTCTGCAGACCATCTAGGTTTAAGTGATGTTCACACACCACCATATTTGTACAAGTGGGGATTCGCGTGGCTATAATGTTCCCACAATGATGAAATCGCCTACCACACGTATCTCAGGATGGACCCCCCGTAAAGTGATGGATGACTATATCGGGTATCATATTGATTGCCGACCATCTGTGGCAAACAGACAATCCTTCTTATCCGAACCCGGTTCAGCCCTCCACCAAGCCTTGAGGAACGGTATGGACAGGCGGTGGTTCCTGCTCATGTTTCCTCTGAAAATCAGCATCGTTTTATCAGCAATGAGCATTTGAGAAAGTAAGTCTCAAATTCCATATCTAGCCCTAACCGGTTTGGCTCAGTGGATAGAGCGTCGGCCTGCAGACTGAAGGGTCCCAGGTGTGAATTCCGGTCAAGGGCCTGTACCTTGGTTGCGGGCACATCCCCAGTAGGGAGTGTGTAGCTGGTTGATGTTTCTTTCTCATCGATGTTTCTGGCTCTCTATCCCTCTCCCTTCCTCTCTGTAAAAAATCAATAAAATATATATATATATATTTTAAAAATTCCATATCTAAGCCAAGTAGTCAACATTAGACAAATGCCCTATTTTTGCCTCTTGTGTCCATATTCAGGGACAGTGGCCCCTACTGCCTTCACTGAAGTGTCAAAGTGCACGAAAAATGTGTGTTTGACCCCTTAGGTGACACACACATCCCTCAACTTCCCTCTCTACCCACCCCCCGCTGCATGGTTTCTCAGGTGGCCTCTGCCTCCTGAGGGGTGTCAGAGGGAATGCCGGGATGGTTTGATGGTAACACAGAAATCCCATAAGACAACTTTTTAGATGTAGCCACCCCTCCAACACGTTTCCGGAACTGTGGGTCAAACCACAGGAATCTTTTTTTTCTTTTTAATATATTTTATTGATTTTTCACAGAGAGGAAGGGAAAGGGATAGAAAGCCAGAAACATCGATGAGAAAAAGAGAGAGACATCGATCAGCTGCCTCCTGCACGCCCCCTACTGGGGATGTGCCCGCAACGAATGTACATGCCCTCGACCGGAATCGAACCTGGGACCCCTCAGTCCCCAGGCCGACGCTCTATCCACTGAGCCAAACCGGTTTCGGCAAACCACAGGAATCTTAAAAATCCTTTCCATGTCATGAATGCTTTTCCCATAGTCCTCTGGGATCATTCTCCCAGGTGAACAAAAGCCCGGGCTCAGCCTCAAAAAGGCATGGGAGGCCTGCTGTGCCAAAACCGTCTTCCTGGCTACACCACGCGTGGCTGTGAGCTATGGTTGGAGTTTCTGGCTCAGCCCACACCGCCGGTGCTGAGGAAGGCTCTCTCTCTCCCCAGGTATTTATTTGAATGAGAAAAACAAGACTCCAAAGCAGTGGTTCTCAACTTTCCTAATGCCTCAACCCTTTAATACAGCTCCTCAAGTTCTGGTGACCCCAACCATAAAATTATTTTTGTTGCTGCTTCATAACTGTAATTTTGCAACTGTTATGAATCGTATCTGTGTTTTCCAATGGTCTTAGGTGACCCCTGTGAAAGTGTTGTTCGACCCCCAAAGGGGTCGCGGCCCACAGGTTGAGAACCACTGCTCCAAAGGACCTTGCCATGATCTTGACATGTCCTGGGTCCTCTCCTGGGACCTTATCATGTCGCAGGGCCTGGGCAGAAGATAAGAGACAAGACATTGGCTGCACTCCCACCCCGCAGACTCCTTCCGAGTCCAGGAGGGGAAGCAATCTCCCTGTTTGGGGGAGGGAGGCGTGTCCGCCAAGGAGGACAGCATGTTGTGGCTTTTTGGGGATGTTTTTGAAACCCTGGGAGTGGAGATTTCATGTTATTTTTTTATTTTTATTTTTTTAATATGTTTTATTGATTTTTTACAGAGAGGAAGGGAGAGGGACAATGAGTTAGAAACATCGATGAGAGAGAGAGACATAGATCAGCTGCCTCTTGCACACCCCCCCCACTGGGGATGTGCCCGCAGCCAAGGTACATGCCCTTGACTGGAATTGAACCTGTGACCCTTCAGTCCACAGACGGATGCCCTATCCGCTGAGCCAAACCAGTTTTGGGCATTCTATTATTTATAAAAAGTATTTTTACTGATTTTTTTTTTCTTACAGAGAGGAAGGGAGAGGGATAGAGAGTCAGAAACATCGATCAGCTGCCCTGCACACTCCCTACTGGGGATGTGCCCACAACCAAGATACATGCCCTTTACCAGAATCGAACCTGGGACCCTTCAGTCTGCAGGCCAATGCTCTATCCACTGAGCCAAACCAGCCTGGGCCCGGGAGGGGAGGTTTTAAATAGGTGGGGCATCCTCATCGAGGGGAGGGACAGCAGTGAACATGGCGTGGTGCCTCGCCAGCCGCACTGAGGAGGCCACAGATCCCGGAAGCCATGGTCTGGGACAGGTGGGCAGAAGGGAGAGGAAAGTCCAGGAAGGCTGGGTGGGAGAGATAGGTCGGGTGTGGGTATGAGGCCTGCAGGACTCGGGCGTGAGGACAGGCGAAGGTGCTCAATCAAGTCACAGGACTCAGGACATGAGGGGCAAGTCTGGGTCATCGGGCTAGAATTTTGGGACCTGACGCAAGATTTGGGATTCCGGTGGAGTGCCCCTTTGGATCATGACTCTCACTGCCTTTAGAATAGATGGCAGTGCACTCTGCCCACGGCTGCCATGCTGCCCAAGGCACTCAGCACCGGGTCCTGACGTCAAAGCGCAGGAGAGACTACTGGCTGGAACTACCTTGAGGTTGGGATCTGTGTCCATTAGGTGTCCTATCAGGCTGGGATCTGTGCCCTGAGGGGTATCCTGTCAGGCTGTGCCCTGTGCCCTGAGGGGTGCCCTGTGTCATGCTGTGCCCTGTGCCCTGAGGGATGCCCTGTGTCAGGCTGTGCCCTGTGCCCTGAGGGGTGTCCTGTGTCAGGCTGGGCCCTGAGGGATGCCCTGTGCCCTGAGGGATGCCCTGTGCCAGGCTGGGACCTGGGTCCTGAGGGGTGTCCCATCCGGAAGTGGATCCATCAAACATGGAGCAGGACCCACACAATTATTTGTGAACTGTCTAACCTCCCTCAGAAGCAGGTGGGAGAAGAGCCTGGGAAGGAATGTGTGTGTCAGTATCTGCCCACACCCACTTTCCTTCTTTTTTTTAAATATATTGTATTTTATTGATTTTTTATAGTGAGGAAGGGAGAGGGATAGAGAGTCAGAAACATCTATGAGAGAGAGAGACATCCATCAGCCACCTCCTGCACGCCCCCTACTGGGGATGTGCCCGCAACCAGGATACATGCTCTTGACCGGAATCGAACCCGGGACCTTTCAGTCTGCAGGCCGATGCTCTATCCACTGAGCCAAACCGGTTTGGGCACCCACTCTCTAAAACGACAGAAGACTCCTCTCTATCGAGACGGAGGGCTATGCAGATGGACTGAGCCGTCAGCAGGCCCTGCCTATTCTGCGCGGACACCTGTGTGGGCAACGCGACAGGCACTGAAGCCCCAAGAAGGTCCCGAGAGTCCCTCGGACCGCGGGAGGTTTTATGAAGTGCAGTGACAGTACCGGGGAAAAAATGTGTAAGCTGTGATCCTACCCAGCTATTTAGATATTATAAGACTGGCAGGTCCCCGAGGCAAAGCGGGATCATCGTTCTAAAAGTCTACAAGCCCTGGCACAAAAGGTCATCTGTGACCTGAAAACGACTCATGCCTCAGTCCCTGTCACCACGTGAACAGCAGCTGGTCCCGAGGAGGCCCCTGGGACCTGCAGGTCAGGGTTCTTCACCCCGACATGTGGAGCCGAGCAGCCCCTGAGCAGGTGCTGAGGGTAGAGAGGCCGCCACAGGAGGCTGCGGGCAGGAGGCGCAGGACAGAGGCGGGCAAAGGGATCCAGGGAAGCTGCAGGCCTCCACACCTTTTCGATGGAAATGTCTCTAAATGTACATGTTTGAGCTGCATGCTCACCGCTGGAGGCGGGAGAGAGAGAGAGAGGCAGCGGCAGAGATTCTGGGGTAACAAGAGAGAGAGCTGAGGCGGGCAGTCAGGGTCTGGGGATTGTGAGAAGGGGAATCTTGTCTTCCAGGCTGGGCTGTAGGGGTGCAAACCTGCCATCTGCGAGCCTAAGGCATTGGGATATGGGCCAGTCCCCAGGAAACAGCCCTGCCTCTCATCTCTGGGAGCAGGTCTGGGAAAGAGCAGTGTTCTCAAGGCCAGGGATTCAGCAGTTCAGTTTGTGGTGGTGGTGGTGGTGGTGGTGGTCGGGCAGGGAATGGGGGTCCTTGAAGCTGCTTCTATGGCAACCACGTCAATGGGTCCCTGATCAACCATCACAGAGAGACACTTCTAGAATGTCTGAAGACTCCCTGAGAGCAAAGGCTTCCTTTGTCAGTAAGGCAGACGTATTAGTTTGCTCTCGCTGCTGTAACAATTAGCACCCGTAGAGTGACTTAAAACAGCACACATTTATCATCCTAGATTTCTGCGGGTCAGAAGCCAGAATCACTCTCCCGGGGCTGACTTCCCGGGATCAGCAGGGCTGGTTTCTTCTGGGGAATCCGTAGGGAAAATCACCACCTTGCCTTTTTCCGTTTCCTGAGGATGTCTCCAGGGCCCCATGGCCAAGTGGGGTAACGATGGTAAAGGTCTGCATATCCCTGCACAAAAGGTCATCTGTGACCTCCAAACCCCTAAGGCCTCAGCAATTGTCACCAAGGACTTCACTGCACATAGCCCGCAGCTGCGGCAGGTGAGTGGATTCTCTTAGCCCTGTGTGCCTGGGACCCCTGCTCCCACTTTATGGTTGGGGGTCACCACAACATGAGGAACTGCATTAAAGGGACGTGGCATTAGGAAGGTTGAGAACCACTGCTTTAGAGGGAGAAAAGGGAATCAGAAGGGTTGAGCCTAATGGGCTGGAGAGCATGAGCCTGTTTGCTTCACCAGGAAGCTTCCCAACCCTTCCTTCCCCCCTCTTAGGGAGCAGCCCTCCCTCCCATAGAGGATTGGGGGCCTGCAGGGGGAGCTAGGTGCATGCCCAATAGAAATGGACATGGAGCAGGGGAGGTGCTTGACCATAGAAGCCTGTCAGTCTAGCCTGCGAAAGAGATCATTGGTCAGGGGGTGGGCCCATCAGAAGCCCCCAGAAACTTGGAAAGTTGATTGGTTATTTTGCAAAAGCTCCTAGTTAAACCCCCAGAGGAACGAAGACCTCTCACCCTCTCTCTCTCTGTCTGTCTCTCTCTCAACACACTGCATCCAGAAGAAATGGCAAAGCGGGTAGGCTACTCCTGATCTTTCTCTGCCTGGCATTTGGGAGTTCCGATCCATCCCCGCTCTCCTCTTTTGGACAAAGTGGGTTCTAGGGTCTTGGCTAATCCAGGCTAGTGCTTTAGAGAGCGAGATGCTTCTGTCATTAATGTGGGCATGAAGGTCCTCAATTGGAAATAGAAACCAGATGTGACTATATGTGCACTCACCACTGGCAGAGCAGCGCCTGAAGACATCAGCCAGATATTCGAATCGACACCATGACTAATGCATGCTACCAGCTTAATACCAACACGTGAGCCTCCGTTTCCCATGTGTGGAAGAGAAGGTATTTGATTTGCTGTCAATACAAGAGAAGCCCAAGGAATACTGCCCATGAGTGTGCAGAGTGGGGTGGGGGACAGAGGGACTTGAAGCTCTTCTTCAGAGAAAGAGGGACAATCCTGGGGCAGACGCACCTCTCCGTCCTGGCGGCTGGTTGACCAGAGTAGCCTGTGGGCCATGCTGTTGGTGGAAGAACTGCAGAGGTTCAGAGCCCGTGCAGTCTGCTGCTCTCCTCCCCAATTTTTCACACAAGGAAGATTGTGGGTCAGTAGCCTGCATCCCTGGGCACCTAACGCAAAGATCTGAAAATCAGGGTGATAACGTTTCATGCGATCTCTCCAAAGTGGGGGCGCAGGCCGGGCATTTCCACAGGAAATAAGGGTTTGGGGATGTTTCCACTGAGGTTTTGGAAGGGACCCAGAATTTAAGTATCTGCCAGAGTCCAGTCAAAGCATCTCCTCAGGGATGTGAATCAGATCCAGTCTGAAACTGAATGGGTAACAACTGGGTAGGTGCCCACCGCATGTGGCCCATGTAAAAGTGGTGCAGACCCCAGCTGCCGCTCTCTCGCCTGGGACCCTGCATCACCAGATGACAGTAAAAGAGGCATGAACTCTAGGTCTCTGGGGAGACGGCTGGAGTTCCCTCCTCTATGTCGGAAGCAAGTAGCTCTCAACAGCCTGGGCTAACCAACAGTGTCACAATCGGTCTGGAGATGCCATCAGCAATTTGCTGGTAATAATAAAGTAGCAAGTTTTGTCAATGGTTTCTTTCTTTATAAATTAGATTAATGTGTTGAGGCTTTTTTGATTGTAACTTAGAGATAACCAAATTGAGTTAGGTTGGCGGGGATGAGGGAGAGCAGAACTCCCTGCAAGCTGCATGTGCCTATAAGAATAGGCGACAGACAGCTGGATGTCAGTGTCCCCAGCTCCTGTCACCTTTCAAATCATGCTTTTCTCTGCATGTTGGGTTCATGATCACTGCGGGTCAGTGCCCTCTATGTGGCAGGAGACACAGCTATAAACAGCTCACAAGACTCGGATGTCACATATGTTTTGCCAAGGGAGCATTCTGAATCTCTGTTCCACGTCTGTTTGAACATGTCTAAGGAGTGATTCCCACTGGTGTGTCTTAGATCATGCAGCCACTGAGCAAACAGCCCGCTGTGGTCAAGGTGTCAAGGTGTGTCACCTGTCCATTTACCTGCCTCCAACAGAAGTCCATTGCTCCCAGGTAAACCTATATTAGCCAGACCCACTCTCCAAACCACTTCAAAGGCCATTACTCTGGTTCAATCTTCCACCTCTCCCCAAGTTAGATTCTGGTCTGGAACTTAAATCTCCTTGAATTCCTTCCCTACATGTGACTGTCATGTTCTTATCCCAATTGCCCTCCAAGATACTACATCTCCAGTTCTTTGTTTAGTGGAGGCTGACCTCTCTCTCTCTCTTTCTCTCTCTCTCACTGTCCCCTAAATACCTCTGGGTCTGCACTCCTTGCTCTCTTTGTTGCTTCCTACAAACCACCCTTTTCTCACTCAAAATCCCCAAGCCTTGAATCAGGCCATTTAAATGTATTTTTCTGCCGTCCCTCTGTCTTTTCATCCATTGATATATTTCCCCTCCATCATTAAAGGTGTGGGCACTTGCCTCAGGACCATCTTGTCAACCCCCATTTTTTCTCCTCCATGAGAACAATTCCCCAGATATCCTGCTGTTATATCTGCGTTACATTTGGGCCAGCGGACTGGATGAGGGGCCGAGGACAAAGAGAAGGACCATGTCGTTAAAGAGAAAGCCAGGCTTCAGTTCCGCCTTGAATGGTGTGTGATTCTCCTGCAGGTAGTTCAGGAAAGGGCAGGCCGGGGGAAATCAGCACGGACAGCCTTCCAGGGACTGGAGACAGTTTGGTCCCTTTCCGAAACTGGAAGTGACACTGCTCATGCTCATGTCACCTTTCAAAGCACACTTTTCTGGACTTCAGAAGGCTATCTGTGCCACACTGGGAGTTCCTTCTTTTCCCCGCATTTCTAATAAAGGGCAGTGGAAATAGTTGAGCGTCTGTCCATGTCTGGGTCACAGTTTTGCACACGATACAATCATTTGCTTCTCAGACTCTCCCCTTTTGACTGTGGATTCCTGAGGGCCAGGACCGTTTTTGTTCACCTTTCTACCTCTTTGATCTAACACACAGCACACACAGTAGGTGTTCCCTCTTTGCTGCATCAAAAGGTAGACTTCTGTGAGGCGCCTGAAGATTTACTGCTCATAGAATTTTTATAGAGAAGAAAGATAATGAAAAGTGTATTCCAGGTTACGAATAATAGTATTACGGACGAACTTTAGAAGCTCAGCCAAACCACAGCCCACAACCATAGGAATACAAATGGTGTGACCGGCCATTTTTCAAATCTGCTCTATCCCACCATGATTAAGCAGGCGGTGTGGAGGAGTCTATGAATGGGGGTAATAATTCACGTGGATTTATTGCATTACCATTTTCAAAGTGCTTTCCAGGGACTTTTTTTTATTATTTATTTTTTAATATGTTTTTATTGGTTTTTAGAAAGAGAGGAAGTGAGAGATGAGAAAGGAACATCATAGATCAGTGGTTCTCAACCTTCCTAAGGCCGAGACCCTTGCATACAGTTCCTCATGTGGTGGTGACCCCCAACCATGAAATTTTGCTACTGTGATGCATCGTGATGTAAATATCTGCATTTTCCGATGGTCTTAGGCGACCCCTGTGAAAGGGTCATTTGACCCCCAATGGGGTTGCGACCCACAGGTTGAGAACCACTTTCATAGATGGACTGCCTCCTGCAGGCACCCATACTGGGGATTGAGCCTGGCATGTGCCCTGACCCAGAATCGAACAGACGACTTCTAGGTTTTTGGATTGACTCTTAACTGCTAAGCCACACTGGTCAAGTAGACACATTATTTTATTTAACTCCTCTCCATCAGTTAGGGACAGGGAGAGAGAGGTAAGTCTTATTCTCCTTACCATGAAAAAGGTAAGGCTGAGATTATTAGTCACTTGGCCAAGTTCATATAATGATGACGTGGCAGAGCATGAACTGGAATTGGAATTTTTGGTTCCAAATTCAGCGGACCTTTCATTGCCTTGCACTGTCTCCAGGTTATAGCGAGGACAGCTGACATGGGAGACACTGTAGTTAGTGAACAGGTGAGGTTGTTAGATGCACCACTATAAAACGCCCATGGAGGATACAAGCCAGCCATGCCAATAAGTGTGTGAATGGCCCACAAAAACTGGCACTACTTGTAACCTTTCCCTGCTTATGCGATTAGTCAGACCCTTGGAGTATGTCTGGTCTGGATCTTAGTCTTCCAGAGCGATGTGCAGACACCTAAGCGGGATGCAGTCCGTTATATCTGATCCGTGGAAGAATATTACAGGGAGGATTATGTTCCCCATCTCCACAGAGGGCACAGCCTCACAGGAAATTAGCCAGCTGCAGCGACGCAAGCGCAGGCTAGACGGGAGAAAGACCTTACTGCCACCGGGGGCTGTGCGATGCAGGGAATATGTTTTCAAGGCAGGATATGAAACCTCTATCAGGGCAGATTGGAAGAATGGGGAGATTCCGTTCCGGGTGCATTGAAAAGCCCGGGAGCCGAAGATATATATCATTAATTCTGCTGCCATCTCCTCCACCGTAGCCTTGGGGCTTGCCCTGACCTTGGTTTGTTTACTCACCCACCCTTCTTGCCTTATGTTACTATGTAGTTGGCCGACAATAAGTACATTTTTTGTGCTCTTTTTATGGTTTTAAAACTTCTCAAGTCTGATCAACGTTTATATTCCCAAAGAAAATCTGTGGCCTAAAAGGGACCACCTGTTGGTGAGAATTGGCGGTGAAAGCAGAAAAAAGAAACGAAGCCATCTGTCTCTTTCCTAGTTTGGTTCCTCACTCAACCCGTAACCATGTTAGAAATATGACACAGCACTTTTTAAAAGGGTCCTATTTAGCCCTGGGTGGGTAGTTCATTTGGGGTTAGAACCTCATCCCCATCCCCCAAGGTTGTGGGTGTGATCCCAGTTTCCATTTGAACGGATGACTAAACCAAGGTGACCACAACCTTTAACAATTGAAATGTCTCCATTGTCCATGTTGAAGTCATGTGCTTTTCCTGTAATTATAACTCTTGTGGTCTTGATGTTCAAACGCAGTCTCACTTTGACACGCTCTTTCATTGTCATCAAAAGTCATTTCAAACCATTGCTACTTTCTGTCAATAAGTTGGTGCCATCTGCATACCTTTTAAGTGTGTGCTATTTCTTCTAGCAACTTTCATGTCTCCTTCCTCTGAGTCTAGCCCAGAATGTATACATATGGTTAGTTCTGTAATGTTTTTCTTCTTACATCATTACACACGATAGTTAGGGTCTGTGTGATTGACTTCAAAATGGACACAGTTCCCCCCTCCCTGTATCCATACCCCGTAGAGATGGATGTATAAGTCTGAGAGAACTTCCCTCAGAATCAGGACTCAGCCCCAGGACTTCTTGATTTATGGGAAGTCAACTAATGTGACTGAAGCAGAGGTTTTAGAAGTGTTTGGTCTTTAGGTTGTGCTCTCCTGACACTCTCTCTAAACCCTCTGACCTCTCCATGAAGAAGCTGGCTAAACAATGAAAGGCCTCCTGTAGAGATAAGCAGAAGTAAGCCACTAAATGGAAGGCACCCTTCAGATCAACAGGGCTGCCAACTGCCACTCAGGACTTGAGTCCCTTCTAGTTCACCTAGACCCTAGACAACTCATCCACTGACCCACTGACCTTGGTCTTATGAGAGGACAACAGGATTAACCAAGACTGAGTTAGCATGGACTACCATCACCACACACTAATCTACAGAGTTGTGGACTAAATGTGTGGTTTAAATCATGCAACCTTCACCTGGTCTGTTCCACAGCCATAGGTGACTGACTGGGTTCATAAACTGAAGATGTCAGGATTTGCTCCTAATTTCTTCCCCTTTGTGCTGATATTGTTTATTTTATTTAAAAAAAAACATCAAAAACTAAGAAGTGCATACAGAGATGAATGAATTAAACACCCATGTACACAACACCTAGACTAAGTGGAAAGTCAGATCCCAAATGTCATTAGATAATGGAAGTGTAAAGATCACTAAATATGCATCAAGAGAAATCTTCAAATGTTAATGTCAGTGTTCTAACAGTGAAAATTGACATCAGATGAGGTCATTTTTATACATAAATCTAAAAAGATAGAACTCGGAAGTTTTCTGAACATTATTGGCAGGAAATTTCTCAATAGAAAAGCAATCCCTTCTTTATTGGCAGAAAAATCCTATCAATTTTTACTGGGAGACCCTTCACAATACGATTTTATTCTCTACAGGTCGTTCCTCACCATCTTATCCAGGCTGATAATCAGAATCAATTGTAAGGATAGACTGAGGAGCAGGGGAAATAATCTTTTCTCCAGGAAGATAGAGTCTAGATACCAAAAGTACGCCATAACCTGGCAAGATGTATAACAGGAACTGGGCGAACTCACATTGGAGTGGATCTTGGAGGTATTAGAATAAGGTTGAGATTATAAAGCTGTAGAGTGAAAAACTCACTAACTTGGGACGCACAATTCAGGAGTCAGTATTTTGTCAAGAACTTCTGGGGTAAGTTCTAAAATTATTCATTGGAATGGCTTCTTGAAATATGGGCTCACCAATGGTAAATATTTCCATTTTGAAGAAGGGATAAGAAGACTTAGGGAGATGGAAATGTTAGAGTGAATATATTATGTATTACTTAGGATCCTACCATGTAGACTTCATCCAACAGGAGGGTCCAGAAGACATACATCCCTAGGGCAGCAAGAAATGCATTGGTGATGGGTTCGTGGACACTGTTGAGAAGCTGAGTTATAGCTCTCTGATTGTGGGTATTGTTGCCTTTGAACTTCCTTTTTCACATCAATATCAATACTGGGATAATAAAACGACAGACGCTACATGGTGGCACATAACCATCATAAGCAAGGTGAACTTAATTGCTGCAGTAGACAGTAAAGCTACCTTAACCCACAAGAATATATGCTAGTAGCAAATAGAACACTGCGTTTTTAAGGGCTAGACAAAAGGACAGAATACTAGAGTATTACTCGGTTTATAAAATCAGGGGAAGGGAGGACTGAGATAGCAAGTAGCAGCTTAATGATAACTGACGTGATAGTAAATCACAGTCCCTCACTGAGTTATCAGATTCAAGCTAGTTCCCATAGAAGAACCCATTGATGGAGGAGAGGGTAATGCCCTCATCAAGTATTTACAGTAAATATTTCTCTGATCCAGTCCCAAAAGAATTTCAAAAAAAGTCTTCAATATGCAGTGGGGAAATAGATATTCCTATAATTGTTAGCGATTAAGTCTGAACTTATACCATGAGATGGAAAATGCCAAGAGCGATCCGTGATGAGGATGTGAGCTTGTGGGCTTCCGTTAAAAAATAGATTTTGGCCCAGGTTTATCTCAGCTGTGGTTTCACTGAGTCGGTGGATTCACAATATGGTTATTTCTCTATATCCCACAAGTATAATTGGGAGAGATGTTTTCATCATTCAGCAGAACTTCACTTCGTTCTCCTGATCTGGGCATCTCATGGTAGGTAGCCTATAAGCAGAATCTTCTGAATTGTCTTCCCATCATTGCTCTTCTCCCCATTTCCAAGAAGAAATATTGAATGTCTTAAAAATGTATATATTTAAACACAACTAAAGGCAAAAAAAAAATGCAAGAGTGATCATCTCTACTACAGCTCTTTAATGAATCTCTCTGACCCTTCAAAAATGGCAGATGATTGTAGAATGCATGATAACTCCATGAGAAGTTAGTCTGAATCACAGTTGTTGTTTCAAGTGTCATCTTTTTTAAAAAAAAATGTATTTTATTGATTTTTTAGAGAGGAAGGGAGAGGAATAGAGAGTTAGAAACATAGATGAGAGAGAAACATTGATCAGCTGCCTCCTGCATGCCCCCTACTGGGGATATGCCCACAACCAAGGTACATACCCTTGACCAGAATTGAACCTGGGACCTTTCAGTCCGCAGGCTGACATTCTATCCACTGAGCCAAACCAGTTTCGGCTCAAGTGTCATCTTTATTGAGAAGATGAATACAATGTTTGCCAATAACCTGAAAAATGCTATCGTCTGTTGTCTTAATTTCTGATAATAAAAGGGATAGAAAATGGCTTGCCTTTGCAAGGCAAGGAAAGCGGTATACCTTAATGCCCTGCTTTAGGGCATGTTAAATATTATGCTTTATGTCATAGCATAGCCATTTCGCAGCCATTTTTATTGTCTTGACATTCTCCAGAACATCAAGCTAGTGAGCAGTGACACACTGCTACTCATAGTGTCTGTGACAAAAGTCAATATAAAAAGTTTTGGTTGTGTGTGGTTTTCTGTTCGTTTGTTTTGTTTTGTTTTCATTTCCAACGATTCTCAAACCAATACTTTTGTAAAATACAGAGAGGAAGGCTTGGATGTACTGCAAATGTTACAATGATGAAACAGCATCTCATCACTCTCACTCTCTGTATTTATTATCTTTTGAACTGGTTAATTCATCTTTTGGACTTGTAATAAACAGTTCATAGATCAGCAGTACTTCCAGGATTGTATTTTGTATATATCTGCTGTAAATGTCTGAGTAAGACATATGTACATATGTATACACACATATATGTTTGTATACATATATACCAAAATATTTTACTTATTTGTCTATTATTTATATGTCTATGTGATATGTATATGTATAAACACACACTAACCTACCAACCGTAAGAATAAGAACTTTAAAAAACTGCAGAAATTTGGGAGCATGGCCTATCCATGAAGATTTTAGTTATCTCGTGGTATGAAGTATCCTGTGACATTGTAAAGTACAGCTTGCTGCATTTGGTAACTCCTTCAAGTAAACAGAAGGCACAACACGTGGTTGCTCACTTTGGAACAGGGAGGTAAAATATACTTCATTTTGGAATGTTGCTTCAACTATTAATGGAGTCATCTGCAGACTGTCTTAGACATGTTTTCATTCGGTATGTGCTGTTCTGCCCAGTGGACCATATATTTCAGGCACTAGAAGAACTGTGAGCAATAAGGACTCTCTATGAAAATTTTGCCAAACTATAATAGAGGTCATGGAGACGTAGCTAAGGCTCTGGCACAAAGCCATCGCTTCTCTATCACAGAACATATTTCCACTTGAAAAATAGCTACTAATGAGATACTGGGGCACAGTAGAGACTGAGCACCTAAACCCAAAAAATCAAACAACTGTGATTTGCAGTAACAGAGGAGCAAGTGGGTAAGTGCAGACATAGAGGCACATCCTAGCATTCCATTGGGCCAAGAAAGTCACAAACCCAACCCAAAGTCAAGAGGAACGAAAATACATTCTGTCAAATGATTGAGACAAACATAGGTGGAAGCAGGGTATATACCCCTCCCCTGGAGATGGACCGGGAGAGAGAATATTGTTTAACAATGACATAATCCATCGCACCTACCAAACTATTGTGTTGACAGGCCGATCAGAAGCCCATCTTAGAACAGAAATTGTACAGTTAGGAGCAAGTTCAAACAGATCCAGGCATCCCAAGTGTGTCATGTGAACAGATATTATCCGCATTTGAGATCCTACCTTTGTTTCTCTTACATATACATATAACCTCATGGGGATGTCAGAAGGTTCCTAAGAACAATTGCCAGAAAAGAAAAGGACTTTGATGTGATTTCCAGATGTATCGGTACAAAATGTTAGCATTAACAAGAAATGAACTACTGCCTCATGGTCTCCAAGGTATAATAGACAATAGCACAAAGACAGTCCTTTTAGGAAGAGCTAGTCAGCCATCTTATATAGAGGGAGAGGGGCCAGAAGAAAGGGCATATTCTGACTTCGGAAAAAAGGCTCGACTGATTCATCAGAGGCCTGAAAGGAATGAGACTAGAAAAAGGCAGAGAGTTGGTCTATGGAAAAATGACGTAGATGGACCTCTGAGAGGGGACAAAAGTGTGGAGATCCTTTTGTCTCACATAATGCCCAGTAACGAGCATGCATTGTAGAGCCAGCTGCTCAACAGCTGGGTGGGGAGGAGGATTTCTCCAGGGCTTGTCCTTCAGCCTCTTTCCTTGGCCACCCTGATGCATGTCCAATAGGCCATGGTGGCAGGGATGAAGGCTACGAATGAATCCAGCAGTTTAAACTTGTCCTCGCCAAGGTATCGCCAGCTAATCCCTCTGCCAGCAGAAATGGACATGTGACTGCTCCTTATAGTACCTACTAGTCATTTGGCAGAGATCAATTTCATTGGAATGTCTCCATGAAGGAGCATTAGCTGACCTTTTAGAATAAATATAAACATGGACCTGTGCCTTACCTCCACCACCGCCATCCAAGGCTTACAGAATACCTCATCCACATACATGCTGTCATATAACAGCGCTTCATATCAAAGGACACATTTCACACTGATGGAGATTTGACAATAGTCTATGATCTACATGTGTCTTGAGCAGCAGCACCTTCTGAGTGACCCGTGTCACCTCTTCCCTGCTGGGCTCACTGAGAAGCGGTAGCCAGAATGGTTCTCATCTCTTGTCTATCCTATCACCCAGCAGTGACTAAGCTTAAAGAACCATTTCATGGCTGCCCATTGGAGCCACACCTAAGGTATCAGCAGTATAGCTTTTACCCTCCCGGATCTGGTATATGTGTTAAAGTAACCACCAGATACATGGTTCTTTATCTCTAACTAGAGGCCCAATGCATGATGATTTATGTAAAAATAGGCCTTCCTTCCCCAGGCTGCCTGCACCACCTTCGCTCCTGCTAGAGCGGCCTTTTCTCCTTCCCTCGATGCCCAGAGTCTCGGAGTGGCTAGAGTGGTGCGAAAAACCTGCGTCCCACCTCTGAATTCTTGGCGTCTGTGTATGTAAATTAACGTACCATCTTTATTCTGTTAATTTGCATATTCATTCCTGATTGGCTGGTGGGCATTGCAAAGTTACGGTCAATTTGCACCTTACTCTTTTATTAGTGTAGATGACTAGAAAACATGGAATCAGGAAACAAGGTTGAGAAGAAAGCTGGCTCCTGTCACTCTCACAGCCAGTGGCTCAGCTGCAGAATGTCTGCTTTCCGTCTCCTCAACCTTGGGCTCTGTGGAGGTGCAAGTCTCAGTTCACACGGTGTGAAGAATGCTGCCAGGGGATACATGAAATGTTCTGCTGAACTAGAAGCTGCAACTGTAACCTTGTTAATTTGGGTTTCTCGTGTGAATAGATAAACAGGCAACGGAAGGAGCGACTGTAACTGGTGCGGTTAATAGGTCTTGCTTACCAGGAGCAGCTGGGATTGGTACTACAGGAGAAGGGTAAATGAGCATGGCTACTTCACTGTGGGGTGTCTCTTACAACTCCCACACCTGATGATAACTGTCAATGAGCAATTAGAGCAAACGCAACCCAAAGTGCATGGAGAAATTGATGGCCTAGATGCCTCGGGGCTGAGTCTGGACCATCCTACCTTGACTAGGCTAAATGATTTCCAAGAATGAGGGAAATCTAGAATTGCTGCCAGAGGAGGGAGCTGACAACTATCAACTGTAGGCTTGGGACCAGCTGCAGCTGTAGGTACTGTTCTTTATCTCATTACCCTCTTTGCTTAAGCATTGCAGAAACTCACAGAATTGGCTGGCATCTTACAGGAGGCTCTGTAAGCAGTGGGACATATGCCTCAACTCCCTACCCTTCTGGGTAGGCATAGAGTTTGCTCATTGGCTCACAACACTCACATGTGCGCACAATGAAGGTCTTACAATGTCAGCAGAGAGTTAAATACAGTGGTACCTCGAGATACGAGTTTAATTCATTCCGTAACCTTGACGCATGGGAAACTATGAGATGCTCGATGGTAAACTGGTGGGTCGTGTGCAGCCGGCCAATCCACGCGATTACTCCCATCTCAAATGTTGCTCGTATTTCCAAGCAAAAATCGTTTGCTCAATGGCTCGTATCTCAAAAATCTCGTATGTTAGGGCACTCGTATCTCGAGGTACCACTGTATAAAGGTAGTTACACTTCCTGCTTCTACTATTGCCCTCTGCCAAGCTCTGCTCTTTGGCCACTGCCACACAGGCTTTCCCTGCTCAGAGTTCATAGCTCCTAATGCCATGCCTACATGTTGATGAAGCACCTCTCTGCATGGCAGAGAATCTCATATCCCCAGTGGCCACCAAAGGGGTCAGCTGATACAACCCAGAAGGACTTACTCTGTACAGGCAACTTTGACGCATGGAAAGCAGGACATGGGTGCAGCAGAGAAAATAAATTCCCTTATTTCCTCCCTTCCCTAGACTATTTCAACACACAGGTTTTCCATGTACGCCATGTGGAGAAGATCTACCTGTGTCTTGAGCAGCGGCACCTTCTAAGTGACCCGTGTCACCTCTTCCCTGCTGGGCTCACTGAGAAGCGGCAGCCAGAATGGTAAAGGCTCATGTTATTTTGTGCTTTCAGTCTCTTATTGTCACATTCGCTTTTCCCTCAGCCTTGCTCCCCTGGGTCTGCAGCATCCAAATGAAGCATTGGCTGTCTGTTTCCTTAGGCGCCCTCCCTAAGGGATGAGCCTTTGTCTGTCCACACGCCTTGTGATGTTTCTCCTCTCCCAACAAATCTTCCCCTGATTTCTATTGGAAGGGAAGCCTCCTTGCCCAGTGAAATTCATATCCTATTTGCCCACTTTAGGCCCGTTTTTGTCTGGCAATTATTTCCACTGTCTCCTGCATTACCTTTCTCATTCTCTACTCTATCATTCCCATCAGACCACGCACAGGCCAGTATCCTCCCACATACACATGAAGGCATCCTCCCAATGTATAACCCATGATAATATCCCTATCTTATGATTCTTAACTATTAAATCAGATCTTCATACTGTTTCTCCCCCCGCCACCCCTCACTTTTTTTTTTTTTTTCCTACATGAGGGTAGGGTCAGAGGTTGCAGAAACTGGAATGGGAATATCTTGTAGGGGACCATTTTCAACCAACCACAGATGGCGATGATAACTATCAACAAGAAAAGTTGTCCCTCTTTCCCCAGCCTCCTACAGAAACAGCTTTCGAGGGAGAAGCGGGAATGATAGATAGCCCATGAGCCAATACCTCTGATTTATACAGAGGAATCAACAAGGAGATGAATCGAGTCACCACTGAAATGCACGTTAGAGAGAAGGTAGTTTTGCGATGACTTCGTGCCACGGGGAGTTCTAAGGAGAAAATTGAATACAAAGAAGATGATGCAGCTGCCTCTGATGCTCCCCGTTCTCCATAGCTCAATTGATTTTTAGGCAACAGTATTTACTCTGGAACGCAAACAGGACACGAGAGCTGTGAGTGGCTAATGGACTAAATCTGTAAATTTGTTATGTCACGCTCCCCTCCTTCAGTAATTCCACAAGTAGAAAGAGCACACGGCTCCTGAGGAATGGGGTCAGGCAGAGATCAATACATCCATTTCCAGTTCACTAGGGTCAACCGAAGGTCAACCAAAGTTTCTCGAAATAATTGAGGCATTTTCTGCGGAGAGGGTATTTCCTAAGTTTGAGCAGGGTGAGAAGAAAGACCCCGGTCTACATGGGTCACAGGAGAAGGAGGGTGGGGTTGCATGAAGCGTGATAAACTAAAAAGTTGATTTGGGTCAAAAAGAAATGATTACAGGTCACCCATATCAAGTTAGAGTCAGATGGAGCGCTATTTTCTCTTCAAAATTAAGCTCAAGTTCCCAGAAGACAAAAGAGGTCAGAGGAAAGACAGGAATCTCCCACAGATGCATTAAAATTTCTTGAGGTTTAACATACATACGAGGCAAGCTACCTTTTAAAATAGATTTTGTATTGATTTCCGAGAAAAAGGGAAAGGGAGAGAGAGATGGAAACATCAGTGGTGAGAGAATCCTCTCTTGGCTGCTTCCTGCACACCCCCTACTGGGGATCAAGCCCACAACTGGGGCCTGTGCTCTGACCAGGAATCGAAATGTGGCCTCCTGGTTCCTGAGTCCACACTCAACCACGGAGCCACACTGGACGGCCACAAGTTACCTTTTAGACATGAGGATCCATATAATCGATTCACTTTCTTCTGCACTGGGATGAAGAGTGAGAGAAGACCTCCCCCCACCCTCGTTTCTACCCCTCCTCCATACACACTTCTACATCTAGAGCTCATCTTTCTAATTCAAACCAACCCTGGAAGGACCAGCATCCTGGGCACTTTTGAGTGAATGTCTCGAACCCACAGCCCTTTCCTTACCCATGGGCCAGTTCTCAGGGCTGAGGACCTTCTTGTCATTGGGATATGTGTGAGGCATTAAGAAGAAAAATGAAGCAAGTGAAACTTGGGGTCCCAAAAGGGGAGAAATCTAAGGAGACATTAGAGCTGTGAGCTTTGGTCAGCCCGAGAGAAGGGAACCTGAGAAGCATTTATTTTCAATCCGGTGCCAAACCCATTGGCATTATTAACTCTTCCTGTTTGTAGTTATCCTCACCATCTGTGCCAGCTGAGAAACAGTGGCCTACAATATCTCCTTGAGATTCTCTCAATGGTACTGGGGGTGGGGGGGCTGGCTTAGTTTTCCAGAAGCAGGATAAGAAGTCCAACATAGGTTCCTTTGTCATCCCTCGCAGTCAAGAACATTCTAGGGATGCTGAGGAGCGGGCTTGGACAACAGAGGAGTGTGTGGCCACAGATTCCTTCCCTGCATCTCCGAGTTCTACAATCTGGGGGGAGAGGGGTCAAATCATCTCCTCAGCTCCTGCTCCTTCTTCAGGATAAAGCCTCCCATGTGTCCAGATCAGACGTTGGCACCTCTGCTTTACACTGAATTGTCCCTGTCCCTGTTGCCTCCACCAGGCTCCGTGAGAGCAGGACCTGTCTTCTTTGGGGCCCTTACCTGGTGCCCAGCGCAGGGCTGGCTAGGAATGGATGGAACAGACAGGGGTGCAGAGGAAGGGAGGAGTCCCAAGCACGTGGACCTGGGGAGCAGTTAGAGAGCATCTCCTCTGCTCTGGCCCCTGCTGGTTCCCTTTCCCTCATTCTCAGAGGACCCTGTGGCATAGCTATGATTCCTTTTTCAAAAATATATTTTACTGATTTTTTACAGAGAGGAAGGGAGAGAGATAGAAACATCGATGAGAGAGAAACATGGATCAGCCGCCTCCTGCATACCTCCTACTGGGGATGTCCCCGCAACCAAGGTACATGCCCTTGACCGGAAATCGAACCTGGGACCCTTCAGTCCACAGACAGATGCTCTATCCACGGAGCCAAACCTCTTAGGGCATAGCTATGATTCTTCATTCCACAAAGAAACGGAGGCTCCGAGCGGTTAAAAGCTTCGCCTAAAGTTAGGTGAGCGCGAGGGCGTTAGGATCTGAGCACAGGTCTGGGGGCTCCAGGCTCCAGTGCTCTCCAAGGACACAGCTCTCCAGGGAGCGCCCCCAGAATGCAGGGCCTGTTTGCAAAGCAGACAGAAATGCCTAGCGAGGCTTTACCAAGCCGCAGCTCCCCTGTAAAGGTCAAGTGCCAACTGACCCACGCGCTGGGGAGACAGGGCCATCAGCGGGGTTATCAGAGAAGGCCAGGCTTCCTAAAGAAGCGACCCCCACCAGCCTAGCACCCCCTCTGCAGCGCAGGTGCGGCTGGGGAGGACCAGCTGTGCTCCCTGAGAGGCTGTGATGAGGCCTTTCCCAGAGGCTGGGAGCCAGAGGTGGCTGGGGCTGGGGCTGCGGATTGCTAGCGCCCCCCAGTGCACGAAGAGAGAACTGAGCCGCTTATGGGCAGAGGAGGGTGGCAGGCAGCCTGCATTTCAATTCTGACTTCCCCAAACCAAGGATTTGAAACTACTCCTTCCCTCAGAGTAACAAGGAAGAAGGCAGATCTCCAGGCCCAGAGTGGGCCCTGGTCCCTTCTCACTGTCCCCTCCAGGGTCTCAGGCGCTCCCCCTCCGGGCAGCTGTGGACAGGGATGGGCTGGAGAATCCAGCCCTAAAGGAAGCTTTGGGTTTGCATTTGTACTGCTTCCCAGGGCTGAGCAGGCAGCCGGGTCTAGGGCAGCGGTTCTCAACCTGTGGGTCGCGACCCCTCTGGGGGTCGAACAACACTTTCACAGGGGTCGCCTAAGACCATTGGAAAACACAGATACGATTCATTACGGTTATGAAGTAGCAACAAAAATAATTTTATGGTTGGGGGGTCACGACCACATGAGGAACTGTATTAAAGGCGCGAGGCCTTAGGAAGGTTGAGAACCACTGCTCTAGGGAAAGGGCCCGAGCCGGGCGTCAGTGCCTTTGCCTCAGGTTGATCCCTGGGCATCCTTTTCTCTGCATTTCAGTTTCTTCATCCGCAGAACCTCTGACTGGCCTTGGTGCGGACCCCTTCCCAGGCCCCCCCTCAACTCTGCAGGACGGTGTCTCTGCTCACTTCTCCAGCCCACCCTCCCCCTCATCCTTGCTCCTCACTCTCTGCTATTTCTTGGAAATGTCACCAAGAATTTGGATGATGTCACCCATCAGGCTGTTCATTTTGATCAGGATCTGAATGAGATGCTTCCTGGGGCTCTTCTGTCTGCCTCCCGAAATCCCCTGCCCGCTGGGCCTTCCCGGCCTCCACCGGCCTGTCTGCTATTTGAGCAGCACTTCTGGCCCTTTCTTTGAACTCAACCAACGTGCTTTTATTTAGTGCCTACTATATGCCAAGGGAAGCGGTCCCTCCCTTTCTGCCCAAGTCAGAATCCGGAGAAGGTGCCCACTTTCATTTTCCTAACTGTGATCCAGAATTATTTATCTGCTGCATCTCCATAAAGTTACCTCTATGAGCACAGGAATCGGAGAAAAACAGAAAATGACACACGCAGACAATAGCTGATTCGGCGGGGTGTGGGGAATGCGGAAGTGGGCAGCTTTTATTGGTATAATGTTGCCTCTGCAGACATGCAGGGAGGCTTTGACAGGTAGGTCTAGACAGAATGAGCACAGTACACACTGGGCACCATAAGACGGGGGGTGGGCACCATAAGAGGGGGAGGTGGCAGCACAGACTCCCTTTCATGCCGGCGCCTAGAGTCTTGGTACAGATGGCACTGCAATAGCAACATTAAAGGAGTCACACGCCCCCCGTGAAGCAGGCTAGGGGATTTGGAGAGAAAAAAACAACACAGCGATTCATCCGTTCAGTCGGTCACTCATTCACGGCTGAACATGCACAGATAATGAATACACAGTCCCTGCCCCCGAGGCAAACGCAGGGAGAACAGACAGGCACGCAAGAAATGTTCTCTCCCAGGTAAACCCCGATCCAAAAGAAGGGTTTTCTTAATTAGCAACGAAGGACATCTCCCCATCTCCATGGCTCGCTGTGTATCCGCCACCTGGCAGCAGTGATCGGTATGATTACGGGTGTCGATATTATTATTTGCTCAGTGTGTGCAGGGCTTTCGGGGAGATGTGGGAGGGAGAAGAGAACGCGAGTGAACCGAAGGGAAAAGCGCCTTTTTAAAGGGAGAGCTGGGAGGTAATGATAGACATTGGGAAACAAAACCCTGGAATAGAGTTTGTGGAAAATTTGAGGGGAAAGAATCCTTAACATGTGGGTGAATCTGGAAGTTACTGATGCCTGCGGCCCCTGCCTCCCTCCGTGCCCAGGGCTGTGCTATGTAAGATGGTGCGCTGTGTTGGCTGGCCATCCTTCCTGCTGGTGGCACATGGCATGCTGGTCCTCTCTGAGGCCTGGCGCTGTGCTGACACGGGGGACAGTTTGTACCTAGAAACCTCTTTCCCTCCCACAGACACAGACACTTGCCATTTGCTGTACAGAAACAAGGCCAAGGCTGGGAAAAGGTGGTTCCCTGGAGAGCCGGGGATTGAGGCTGCGTTCTATTCTTGCCAATGTGAGGGCAATCTGGGGGAGACAGGCCCCAACCCTTGACTGCATTCCTGACCGTTGACCCCAAGGGCAAGCTCACAGAAGGAGAGGACCCTTGCCAAAGGGGCTAGCTGCAACTGGCTGGCTCCCTTCTGCCTCATGGAGGGGCCTTAAGGATGAGGTGCTGAGTGAATGTGCCCTTGGGTGCTAGCTGGCTCCACACGTGGCTTCTATTGGCTGGCAAGGGATGTGGTTCATCAAAAATAAACACACTGAAAGCAAACAGATAAACACACCCAAATTGTACCCCATCCCCACCATTACCACCTAAACTTTTACTCTCCAAAGAACTCGAGGTTTAAGTTCATCTGAATAAAAGAATTCCTTTCTCTCACCTCCCACCGCACTGTACAGAACATTAAACATTTCTATGAAAAAAGAATGTCTTTTAAAAAACCCATGGTTTGTTCTGTTTGTTTATGTGCATCTTTTAAAACAAGCTGCCATCTTTAATATCTTTTTTCTTGAGCTCAATGCAAAAGTAAAATTTCTGTAACTGAAATGAATTGGAAAATTTAGTGCAGGATAATTTGACCAAAATAAATCAGATTCTTTTTTTTTTTTCATTTAAAAATACATTAAGGTTAAACACACACACACACCAGCCTCTGCAGGAGAAAGTACACCAGAGAAGGCTCTGCATATTTCTATTAATTTCATTTTTTTGAACAATTATCTCATCCCATTAACATCAAACATGGGGAAATGGATCCGGGCCAGTCTGGGGCCATGAGGGGTTAAACACCTTTTTCTTCTTCGCCAGCGCGCTCTGGGGATGTGAGAACCCCGGTCAATAGACAGATATATTGACTTGTTATTATTTAAAGTTGTTTAACCAGGTAGAGATAAACGAAAGCTTTCAGCGGCTGAACTATCACACAAATCACAATTAAGGTGGCATATGTGTTTGCAAGACGTAAAATCAATTCCCGCGAAGATAATGTTTTAGTCTCTATTTGAACTTGAAAACAGAAGTAAATTTTCAGCAGCAGCAGCAGCTGGGCCGGTTCCATCCAGGAGGCTCTCTATTAACTGTACAAGAAGGCCCTTTATTACCTCTCCTAATGGTTTTCCTCTATGGTTTTGTCTTCATCAAAAAAGCCAAATTGATTGCTGCGGTGCTGTTTACTGATGTGGCTTTGAGGACAGAGGCAGCTGGGCGCTTCCCTAGCCCCGCTATTTGGACCGCTCTCTCTCCCTCCTGTGAGTGCTGTTTATAGCTTCTGAGGAGAGCGCAATGGACCCCAGGAGGCTCCTGGCTGCACTGGGCCTGGGAGGGAGGGGGGGTTGGCTTCTCTCTCAGCCTCGCTCCCTCAGGTAGCCCTCCCTGAGCTCGTCTGGGCGGGAAAGCCTGTGAGGAGGAATGGGAGACATCTAAACCTAAAGTCATCTCTGTGATTTAATCACCCTCCAAACTTACTGCCAATGGGATGTCGCCTCACCTTACCTCACCTAAGGACGGCGCCTCACCATTCATCATTTTGAACATATAATCGTGAGCCTGGTCCTTTTAATCCCAGCCTCTAGGCCCAGGTGGCCAGGACCACATTTAATGCCACTAGACTCCTAAAATTGGACCCAGTGTGCTGCTGGCACATAGTAGGTGCTCTTACAAAGGGGGCCATGGATCTTGGGAATCCCCTAGTGCAGTGGTTCTCAACCTTCCTAATGCCACGACCCTTTAATACAGCTCCTCATGTTGTGGTGACCCCCAACCATAAAATGATTTCCGTTGCTACTTCATCACTGTAATCTTGCTACTGTTATGAACTGTAAGGTAAATATCTGATATGCAGGATGTATTTTCATTGTTACAAATTCAACATAATTAAAGCATAGGGATTAATCACAAAAACAATATGTAATTATATATTGTGAAATATTTATTTCTAATTACAAATAAATGAAATTTTGTCTTGAATCGTGGTGTAGCATGGGTAACAGTCTTCATATGACAACAGTAAACTACATTGCTACACTTTGCTACACCGAGGAGCGGTCTGTTGGTTCCTAAGACCATGGGAAATAGGTGTTTTCCGATGGTCTTAGGTGACCCCTGTGAAAGGGTCGTTCGACCCCCAAAGGGGTCGCGACCCACAGGTTGAGAATCACTGCCCTAGTGGGAAGGCCTGCATCTAATTCACCTCCTTAGCACATTGCCCTTTGCAGTCTTCATTCCTGATGGTTCATGGGAAATGGGCCCGTTTAATGCTTCCCTCCCGCAGAGTTCTCCCTCTCCTTCGGGTAAGATATGAAAGTGTGGGCTAAGTTGGATGAAGAAATGAAAGTGGGCAGAGATTGACCTTTGGAGATTGCTGGGCTGGCCTGTGAGTACGAGAAAAACTATTTTGAGGGCATGCTGTCAAAGTTTGACTCCCCTAGAGCAGAAGGTGGGGTACAGGGTCACGATGGTTCTAGAATGAAGACAGAAGCAGATTTGCAAGGAAACATGACCATCCAAGGACTAGCAGCCAGGGATCCTGGACACCAGCTCCATCTGGTTGCTAACCAGTTAGGATGTGCCTGGGTGCTAACTAGTTAGGTGTTTACTAGGCAAGCCATCAGCTTTTGTATCGTACTAGTAAGATAATTTGTCTGATCGGCGAAGCCCCAGCTTCTTAAAACATGAACACTTAAGGAAATAAAAGACTAGCTTTACTGTCAAAGAGAAACAGACAAAATATGCCAACAGAAAAACATGCTTAAAAAAGAATACCTCTTCTATTTGGACCCATTTCCTTTCGGACAAAGAAATAAGCAGGTCGATACCATGGATTCTTCCTTCTCAACATCTTCCATATCTGTGTGATGCTTTCCAGTCCATGACTATCCCCTACCTCAGACACTCATGACCACAAAAATGGACCACACAGAGATCTTTACCTCCCAGCCACTTCCTTCTGGTGTTGACTTTCTCCCTTCCACTCTGCCCAGTATATCTCTGTGAGGCCTCTGCTCAAAAGCCTTGGGTTCATTCATTTAATAAATACTGGGGTTCACCATGAGTTGGGCACCATTGTAGATGTTTGGAAAACGGCAAACACAGACTGTCTGCTGTCATTGAGTTTGGTGTAGTGGACGGTGACAGAGGAGAGATGATGGATGGGTTGGTAAGTAGATAGGTAGATAGATAGATACTTTCACAGACATAAGTGTATATTTATTTAAAGTCAACAGTTCCCTTTTGCCTGAAAGGAGTCATATTTGACTGAATGTATTCAATGTTTCATTGCCCATAATCTATTTTCCTAGGCTGTGATTTTGGTGGAGTTTTCTGGTTTTGTCCAAACTAGAAAACAAAGGGAAGTGATTGCTTTTTCCTCACATGCCACTCTATTGTGTACTGAGAGCCTGGAATTGAATTATTTCCTCTTCTCATTTCTTTGTAGAATTTACTTTCCTTCTTCTCTGTCGCTTCCCCGAGTCTCTCAGACTCATGAATAGTTTAGCCAACAATACCAGAGACATGTCTTCAAAGGGAAAGAGGGATGGGTAGGTGCTAAAGAGCCCAGCCATTTTCTAGGCCTGATCCCTGGAGCCAGGAGGTCCCTGGTGGTATTTTTCCCAAGAGCTACAACCTTTTCCCCCCTCCCCCCTCTCTTCCATGCTACCACCTGCCTTTCTGGAAGCTCACAGAGCAGGTGAACTTACAAGAAACACTGACAGGGCTTGCTCTTGTGTTCTATTAATCGAGAGCCCAGTGTGCTTTGGAACATGGAGTCAACTCTGAGAAAGGCAGGCAACTTGCTGTGGAACTGAGAAAAGTGCCATGTGGAATCAGACCATCTTGAACTGGGTTCCCGGGCCTGCTCACCTCTAGCGGTACCCTCAGAGCTTCAGTGAGGGCAACGCATTACTTCTGAGGCTGTTTCCCATGTTCTATGGATCCATACCTGGGAAAGCTCCTTGCTAC
The DNA here is from genome assembly GCA_011751065.1 of Lasiurus cinereus. Lineage (NCBI taxonomy): Eukaryota > Metazoa > Chordata > Mammalia > Chiroptera > Vespertilionidae > Lasiurus > Lasiurus cinereus. Next base: position 23,227,069 of record JAAGEH010000417.1, read on the forward strand.
ATGTATGATTTCCATAAACATATGAATGTTAGCAGCTTTTTGCCCTTGCTCAGCTCCTACCCTCACCTGCCTCCTCCCTGCACAAACATTGCTGTGTCACATGCTCTCATGCAAGAAATGGGGCTACTGAAATATGTTAACCTGTGGACATCACTGTGCCAAAACACAGAGAATATTCACAAGACAGAAATTTCACACACACACACACACACACACACACACACACACACACACACAC
>JAAGEH010000417.1:23227316-23260626 GCA_011751065.1 Lasiurus cinereus
GTTTCAACATCCGGAAGGTAAGACTTCAGAGGAGGGAAGGGGCAGTTGAAGAATGCTGATGCTACCCACCGAAGAGAGATCAGTACAGGAGAGAGCAAGGCAGGGGCAGCAGGGAATTCTGCGAGTCACTCGATGAGAAATTGACATGAAAGAGGACACAGTCAAACAAGCACACAGACTCCGGGCCTGGAGCCGCCGTCTCACAAGGGGGAGAAGTCAGGTTGTCTGGGTTGTCTGGGCTGCCTGTGTGGCGCTGAGATGGAGACTCCGGCTTCAAGAGAGCTGGTGCCTTTGTAGCTGAGGGTCTCCGCTAAGTCCCTTTCCCGTCCCAGCTGGCTCAACCAAGCAGCTACTACTTCTCTAACAAGTGGATTCCCCAAAGACCTTCACTGAGAACAGACAGAAGCCAGCTCAGTCTTGTAACCAGAGCAACTGTTCTTGCAAATCCACCGAGCAGGGAATAAGAGCAAGAGCAAGGGATGCAGGCTCCATGGGCAGAATCCAGCTTGCCTTCTTCCTCAGGGACAGCCAACCGTGAAAGCAACGCAAGGATCTCAGCCTGGGACATTCACAGACAACAACCACAATGCCTGTGTAGTTGGTTTCTTATACCCTAAGGACTGCACTGAGAAATGGGGGAAACGGTTAGAAGGAAGTGGATGTTATGAAATACAGAGAGAGCTGGAGACTCTGCTAGGCACTCACCACATTTTTATTCCACGATTCCACTAACAAACCTGAGAATATGATTTAGAACGGAATCATCTCTTATCTGACACTGTGCCTTCTAGACCATCATGGGTGGTAATGGTGGGGAGGTTTGGCCAGGGAGAAGGCAGAGCAGGAAAAGAAATTAAGCGATTGGCTGCCTCTCTGTGCCAAGCATCTATATTCCAGGAGCTTGCCAAGTCCTTTTGTGTTTCACCTTCCACTATACACCTCACAGCAGTGCCATGGCGTAGTGACTAACTCTACTTTGCAGGTGAGCACGCTGAGGCTGAGAGAGGCTGCTAGGACAGAATCGGGGTGTCCATTCAGCTCTCCCGCACTTGCAGCTCCTGCTGCCTCAGCTCAGAGCAGTGCACATGCCTGGTCTCAAACTCCCATGGCTCTGTGTTCGCAAACACTGAAGGGCCACCTGGAAAAGCGGGTTGTTTTGACAGGCAGCCAGGCACCATGGCTTCCTGCTACGATTCAGGCTTCCCTGGTTCTAGGCGAGCTGCTCTGTGCATCTCGGGGACCAAATGAAACAAAGCTGGGGGTCTCTCTATATTCCGGCATCATTCAAACGAAACCAGAAGCAGCTCTCCAATGAGGACTGGAGGCTGAAGAATTTTTCTGAAATTTGTTCACAAGCAAGCGATCGTCAAATTATCCGGGAAGAAGGCACAGAGGACTTGCCTTGCTGTAACAAAGCAGATGGATGGTCATAAAATATGCCCAACCACCCTCTGAGCCCAGCCATGCCCTCGCCACACAGGGGATGGTGGTTTGGCCCTGGTGTGAACCTCGAGCAGTGCCAGATCCCATCTGGGTGGTGGGGCAGCTATGCCAGTTTCCGCTTCCCTGCTCAGTCCTCTGTTAGCTGTTTCCTGACTGCAGAATCCAAGGGCTGCTCTCTACCCCGCCATCGCCATGAGCAAGGAAAACAGTACCTTTGCAGGACACAATCAGGAGACGCAGGAAATGGGCAAAGAGAAAGGACTTGCAAATGAGACAGGAGCTGGAGTTTCCATGAACTAAAGTGGAGGTGGGGGGGGGGGGAATCAGCACCCCTTCTAGATGAGGATGGATATATGACTCAGGAGAGTGCTCATGGTTCTTAAACCCCTCCACCTGGGACTTCTAAGGATGCTTAAAAAGATACCCAAGAACCAGATGGAACCTTAGCATCCTCCTTAGTTTTCAGAATCACAGAAGATGCCATCTTCCACCGCGTTGGCAAAATCGGAAACCTGGAATATTCCCCGTATCTCCATCACCACCTGCATCTATTCCTTCCCAATTGATCTGCCCTCTAACCATCACTTCAACTTTTCTGCTACTTCTTATTACTCCTATTTTTTTCACCTGAATTATTTCCATTTCCCTTAACATGTTTTGCCCTGGCCGGTTTAACCAATGCCCATTAATCTACCTTCCTGCAATAGTGACCTTTTCTCTGTGTGAATTCCACCCAGGCTCCTGATTTAGTCCTTTGATGTCTGCTCTATTTTAGGGCAAATCCCAACATCTCAGCATTTCCTGTGAAGTTTTGAAGAATTTTGCTCTTGCCTGCTCTTTCCACCTTCTGTCCTGCCCTGTGCCTCTGCCTTCACCCTTCTTGGGTAATCTGTACTTGCAGTTTCTTGACCTTGCTATGCCTTTGCCATTACTCAGTTGCTCCTCTTTCCTCCTTTTTTTTAAAAAAAAAATATTTTATTGATTTTTTACGGAGAGGAAGGGAGAGGGATAGAGAGCTAAAAACATCAATGAGAGAGAAACATCAATCAGCTGCCTCCTGCACACTCCCTACTGGGGATGTGCCCGCAATCAAGGTACATGCCCTTGACTGGAATTGAACCTCAGACCCTTGAGTCTATCCACCAAGCCAAACCTGTTAGGGCTCTTTCCTCCCTTTTCCTAGCTAATTCCTTCAGCTCCTTCAAGACTCAGCTCAGGCATCTATCTTATCTTCTACAAGTCTTCCTTGAGCCCTGATATCTGCATATGTGTCCTTTACTGGGTTCTCAACCTGTGGGTCTCGACCTCTTTGCGGGTGGAACAACACTTTCACAGGGGTCGCCTAAGACCATTGGAAAACACAGATACGATTCCTAACAGTTGCAAAATTACAGTTATGAAGTAGCAAAAAAAAATAATTTTATGGCTGGGGGTCACCACAACATGAGAAACTGTATTAAAGGGTCACGGCATTAAAAAGGTTGAGAACCACTGCTCTAGGCCTTGAGTAACACCTACCGTGTTGTGCTGTAATTTTAAATCCTCCCCTGGACTGGGACTTCCTTGAAGTTAGACACTATTTTGTGTTTGTCTCAGAACTTGTCATATATATTCGGTACTGCATACATGTTTATTAGACTGAAAATTAAGATCCACTCTCCTTTTTCAACATTTCTTTGATGGTCTACCAAAAAATCCTCCCAGTTTTCTAAGCTTGCATCCAGAAATAAAAAATATATCTCTTCCTTTTAAATTTTGGTAAAAAAACACACACCAAAAATATATTTTGTTTTTTGAAAAAAGCAAACACAGTTGAAATGCTATCTTATAGGGACTCAGGAAAGTGAGAACTTTGATGGAAGGCTGATGAAGGAATAGGGGGGGATGCTTATTGTGTAACATATATGCACCAGGCACCATGTTAAGCATTCTCACTTCTTTACAGGTAATCACTCTCACAGCCAGGCTTCTGAGGTGGGTATTATTACCATTGGGTTAACTAAGAAGAGGCTGAAATTCAGGCAGAATAAGAAATTGGTTGAAGGCAACATAACAGAACTTGTTAGGTCAGAATTTAGAAATAAATTTCCCCAAACTACATCATACTCTGTCTCTGTCGAGAAAATACTTGCTTTGAGGACTTTAACTAAAAAAAGAAAAGAAAATGTCTTATGGCATACCACAAATCATGGATAGGTAAAAAAGAAGAAAAAAAAGAAAGAGTAAATATTTTTATTTTCGGCATAGGAGATGCTATTAGACATGTAAATGCAAATGAATCCCAGAGTTATAGTCAGCTCTTATCTGGAGAGACTCATCTTAGGGAAAGTATTCAGCAAGTCCACAGTTAACTCGTGCCTCTCACTCTGGAAGTCTCTGTATGTCCATGCCTAATCTCTCTTTTCTCCTTTCCCTCATCAGAAAGACTCAAGGAGCTTTGAGACCCAGTGAAAGATTATATAAGCTCAGTAATCCCATGTAAGAATTAAACTGAATATGCTGCCTGGATTTGACATTCTAGAAGTTCTCTCTCTTTCTCCAGGAGTTCTTGTGTGGGCTGCATCTCCCATTGTACAGTGTGACCCTTTGGCCATTTATGCTTGCAACCCCTTTCACGGTGCTCACCTAACCAACACATGTGTGCTCGCTCCATCAATAAAATACTTGAACATCGCATGGGCCATGGTCCTGCTACCATATTAATTTTTGTGCGAATATATCTGTTCACCATATCCGTTGCCTGTATTAGCTGTCTATATCCCAGATTTTCTTCCCTGGGGAGAAAGTGGAGAAAATAAAGAAGCTTCCAATAATTTCCCAATATCTACTCCCTCTGTAGTCATTTCCTCATAGGTTTATCTGTATCGTTGCAATATGATACTATAATGTTTCTTTTTATAGAACTATTTTTACCTCTCAGACGTGAATTCCTTAAGGGATGTTCCTCACTAAATGTGATGCATGAATGAATGAGTAAATGGAAAAACATAAGAAAAAAATATTCCTAATGACCAGATGAACATGTTAAAAGAAGATGGCATTGTTTTTGGCTTTAGGGTTTTGTTTTTCGATAGTAAACCTCGGGTTTGGTATCAATTCGTTATGCTCCATAATTTTCATAAAAATGAGTAACTTACTTAACAGAAAATCAAAGGGCAGAAAAGAGGTCATTGCCAGTTGAGGTCTCTCCTGCCTGTTTCTTCAGTCATTTGTTATGCTCATTGCATGCCTCGTGTTAGAAAGTTGAACATCAGCCTGTGATTATCTGGGGGTTTCCACTCCCCATTCTCCATCGTCTTCCAACTGTAATACATCTTGCTAGCAAGAATGCCTTGAGTGTATTTCCTAAAGAAATCCTCTATGTATATGTTTTTAATAGGGTGTATTTGAAGAAAAAAAAGATAATGACAAAAAATAATCCAATTGTTTAGCTGCTGTGTTTGAAAATAACTAGAGAAAGCCTCTCTTGCGGAACGGAAAAATAACAGCAAAGATTTCCATTATCTTGAAGTGTCTTGGTAAATAGGTATGCCTGCCAAAGGCTAGATGAAGGATGATTGGTAGATGGATTGACAGGCGAGGATTGGATAGATGGCTTAAATAAATAGACAGGAGCAGTCACATTAGGGAGGTGCATAGGATGGAATGAGGGTTAGATAAATGGGGGACATAATCTGTGAATGAATAGGTGAGTGGTTAGCTGATGGAGAAGTAAATTGGTACATTGATGATTGATTGAGCTAAGTGGCTAGATGGAGTGAAAGACCAGTAAATGGCTGTGCCAGCCGGAGAACAGACAGATGGGTAAACGTTTCAGCATGTATGAGCAGGAGCAGGAGAGGGTCAGGTGTGGATGGGAAGAGGATGATTAAAAGGAATAATAAAATGAAGATGGCAGAAGAAGCACTAAAGGTATTAAGATGGTTAAAGGGCTTTGAAATGTATTTGCTTGACAAGTCATGATTTTACACGAGCCCGAGGAAACTGCAATCGCATCCATCAGTACCTACCATTTCCTTGGTCTTTTCATTTTCAAAGAACATGATCTAGTTTATCACATTATCTGTGTTCCATACCCTGTGAAGGAGACAGAGTCATGAAAAGTCAGGGGGGAGTCCTTGTCTACCCAGAAAGCCAGGAAGAAAGAAGCCTCAGGATTCTAACTCGGGAAGGGGGGGAGGGGTCTTGCCAGAGGTGCTAGCCACACTAGCTATAATATCAACAGGAGAATCTTAACCCCTTTTCTGCTAAACTCCCATAAACAGCCATTGGTTTTAAGCTTTATTTAGGCAAGTCTTGAGAAACCCAGTTGTTGAAAGACAAACAAAAACCGCCAGAGTTGTGAACTACAGCCTGCCGTGAGAAGCAAATTCGCAAATGGTACAGATGAGGAAACAAACACTAGGAAGGTCAAATGCTCGTCAGCGTCACGTATCTAGTTACTGGCAGAACGAGGAAGGGCTAGCTGATGGAGAAGCTGTGTGTACAAAAGAGATTACATCCATTCCGTCAGAAAGTCAGATATGTGTGAGATGAAGGCAGAGGAGTGGGAGTGTTAATGAAAGAGAAAGATGTCATAGAGAAGGCAATCAGAGGGATGCAGCTTCTTTCCCGGACCTCCTTTTCATGCTGTTACCCCTAAGTTTACTACAGTAAAACCAAAAGATGCAGGACAATAAAAAATGGCATATTTGTCTCTGAACAAATGGACATCATAGTCACCAAATCTTCTCATACTTATTCTTGTCACAGTTGTGAGTGGAATCAAACAGCAGAAATGATTAAGGAATAGAGTCACCAAACTGAGGAGTACCTGGTCATTATATTTCTGAACCTTCTCTTCTGATTCCATGGAGCCTTGGTCAATAAATACATTTTGTAGGCTTTGAGACTAAGGGTATATCTTATAGTATTTTTAAATAGCATAAATATTAGAAATACAGGTCTAATAGAGCAAGTGCTTAGATTGCCTTCCATGCTGTGTGTGTGTGTATCCTTAGGGTGAGAAGAAAGAGAGATGAGAGAGAGAGAGAGAGAGAGAGAGAGAGAGAGAGAGAGAGAGAGAGAGAGAGACTTGCTCCCTGATTGTGTCTATTCCCCAAAGCCTAAACCACATATATGGGAGTAGCATAGCCAGCTTCCTTTTCTCCATTCCTGAGTGCTCAGTGATATAGCCTAATAACAAGCCCCCCCAAAATTACAAATTTCTTCGAATTTTATTGATACACTGCACAATCACAACCATCTCGTGTTCATCCTGAATTAGAAAAGGTTACAACTACAATGTCACATGCACAAAATTCAGGTAGTATATTCACCCTTAATACAATTATTGACAGAAATCAAGTCTTCATTGATTTTTTTTAAGGGAAAAAAAATGGGGAAGAAAATTAAAGAAGAAGAAAAAAAAGAACTCTAGAAAGCTGACAAAGTTATATATACTCTTGTATCATGTGATAAACTTTTAAAGCATTTGAACATAGATTTGCTTTAAGGATAATCGTGAGAATGGGCTCAGCCATTGTCTGACATAGCTATAACGGCACTATTGATAAGTCATAATGTTTTTTTTTTAATCTAGGGGACTCTGAACTTGACAGAAACATTTTCGTACACGCACACATTCCGCACAATTGCACTGTACATGTCACAAAAGTTTTCGAATGATTAAAAACGCTCCCTCTCACTAACACGAGGGCAGCTATTATTACTTGTCATTGCTAGTATCGATGTCCTTATAGATCTGCCAGTAGCAGAGTGTGGCCCAGAAAGAGTAGGCAGGTTCACCATAATTCTTCCTGCACTCAGTGGTGTAGAACAACTGTGTGCCTTCCAAAGGGCACCACTGAAAGACGCAAAAAGGAATCTCTCAAAATATGGGAAACCGGGTTTGGCTGCCTACTTTCAAGTTGAAGACAATTGGGCCTAATTGAGTCCACTCCACATTCCTTTGGACTCCCAGAATTCTGCACCTGAAGGCTAAATTGCACTCGTTCAGCTCTTTTTGCCATTTCTTTTAATTGCGAATCTTTTTTTTTTCCCTTCCTTTCATTTACTTCTCTTCTCTTACATAAGAAATGAGGGAAATGAGACTGGCATTTTTGTTTGTTTACTTTTAGTGATCATTAGGCATTCTCATCATCTGGTATATTTTTTTGAACATGATGCCTTCGTAGTTACACACCTGTGAAGTTTTATTGCAACTGCTCAAACATATTTGTCTTAAAAAAAAAGATACAGGGAAACTTTGGATAGTGGGTATAAGCATTTCTAGGTATAGATCTTGTGCAAAATGAAGATTCTTCTTGTTGGACAAAAAAAAAAAAATTAACATGATTTTTTTCCCCAAAAGAAACATTTTATGCTGCTCTTCCTATTTCTAAAGAGATTAAACTTTTCTCTTTAAAAAAATAAAAAAATCGTGGGTTGTTTTCTTTGGGGGAGGGGAGAACAGAGGGCTGATTTCAGGTACTGCAAAGCCACTGTTTCTCTGGTTAAGACAGAGTGAAATTGGGACGGATCACCTCATCCCGTATCTTTCCCCATCTTGAACCATTTCTCACATCCTTCTACTGATGGGCTGATGCCACTCATACACCACTACAGAGGAGAAGACAAGTTCAGTGGCGTTAAAAGCACCGACCAAAATTAGGTCATTCAATTTACAGCCACTCCTGATGCAGTGACAGCGATACACTCTCTTCGGATCCACTGCCCACCTTGAGGTTCTCTACACTTTTCACGACCGAGTTCTTTTGTCATAGGTAGAACCTGCTAATTCCTCCATGTTGAGTGCAAGGCAACTGGGTTGATGCAGAAACAGATCCTTAACTTCATCCTTGGTTATGGAGTTTCTAGGGTCCCAGAGGACACTTTCCATCCAGGTCTTGAGAATTCACTGCCCAATCTTGGAAACATACCATCTGGTATGAGGCACTGGTTTCAAAAGAAAGAGGCCCAGACCTCTTTTTGATATAAAGCCTTACCTTTCCTTCTATTCAGTTGAGCACAATTTCAGAAGAACAATCATGCACAGTGTGCTCCGTGCATAAAACACATCCATGTTTCACCATCATTCTCCTGTATGTCTCTTCTCCCCCAGTTAAAGCACGAATGAGAAAAACTAAAGCACTTGCTTAGACTTGCAGATGACTATATCAGGCACTTGACATTAAACTTCTGAGAAAACAAGCTTGGCCAGAATCTTTAACACTAGCACTTTCATTGGCATTGCTTTGGTGGAAGTCCATTTCAACTGTGTCTGGGAAAGGGGCAGGGTTTCAGAGTAACTGCATTGCTGAATTCCTCTTACCTTCTCTCCGGATAAGCATTACCTCCCAGGGAAAACCCACCAAGAGCCATAGGCTGGTCAGAGACTTCTTTGCTTTTCCTCCTTTACTCTTACCCCATCCCCACCATGGACACCTTGAAAAAAAATATATAGCCAGCAGGCCCTATCCATCTACCCTCCATATGTAAAGTTGAAAGAGCACATGCGCCTGTGGATATGGTCTTTACTGAGCATTTGCTGTTCGGTATGCTTCAAACTGTTGGGGAAGACCTATGGTCATATAGAGCCATCCCCACCAAAGTAACCCAAACAACAACAGAATCTGGGTGACATCCGTTGCGAGGAAGGGCAATTTCCTTTCCCAGCGCCCAGTTTCCTGGGGTCTTATTTACTTGGTTGTCTTTATCCCAGACAGATGAGGATTGGCTGTAGGCCGTTCCCCCTCTGAAGTGTGGCTGGAACGGGCAACTACCAGAGGTGCTTCCTGGTGTCCAGAGGAAGAGGGCGATGTGGAGTTCTTCGTGACTCTGAGGCCCAGCCTTGCCTTATTCAGAAGGTTCTAGTGGTCTTCATGGCCCAAGGAGGGTGGGCCCCTTCCTCTAGTATGCATCTTAGACTGAAGAATATGTACAGCTTGTCCGTTTCGAGAACCTGTTCTTCAAAACCACCGACACTCCACAGCCTCCACATTAATTTTATCCCCAAGTATCAAATTGATGATCAGTAGACCACTCCAATGACACATTTAATTCTCATCCAACGTCTGACACCAACCCGACTCCAGGTGCTCAGTGTGGTGACAGATCTGAAACACTGCTGTAGGACTTTTTAATTATGACTTTATGTCTGCTCATGATTGTCCTTGGAACTTGGAATCAATACACTGCTTTTGGCACATTGTTTATGTTCCCAGAATCTGGCTCCTGGTGGCTCGCTAGGAAATGCAGATGTCTGCTTACAGCTGGCAAATGTAATATTAATTTCACTTGCACCAGCTCTAACTCTTAGGAAAGTGCCTAAGTTTTTGTAATGCCAAGGCAAAAAGGTTTGTATTTTATATATGCACATAGCCATACACATATTTATTATTTATTATTTCGCTGAAAGAGTTTCCCAGTCGAGTCAGGGTAGGTGTGTGAGATAGTCATTGTGGATGCTTCTTTCTCGCCCCTCTGAGTAGGATAGTCCCTGCAGCAGAGGTGAAGGAAAACACAGCCTTGTGTGGTTTTCAATGCCATTCTCCCGGATCACGGCATCCTCACTAGCCGAGTCCTTCTTGCGCCAGGAGATAATGCAGAAAGGTGAGATCAGCTCCTGTGTATATGCTAGGTCTGCTTTGAAGATGGAGGGCTGAGGCCATTCTTCCCCAGAGCTGATGAAGCAGAAGCCTGGAGCAGAGGAAATTGTGAGTCACTTCCACTTTCCCCCTCTGTTTGCAGTGTGTTAATCACGTGCTTGGGAAATTAAGTCGATTGTTCGAGTGCCCTCCTCAGCCCAGAAGAGCCTTCTGATACAAACACCAGAGTTGTCAACACACACCACCATGTAATTGGCCTCATCGGCTTTTTACTGGATAGTTTTCAAACAGGTTCAACCTAAAACTGGAGCAGAGAGGAGATAGTAGCTGAAGTCATCGCGCTCAGACAGGTGGGCTGCTCTCTTTACGTCTTTGCTCTTGCTCTTAAGAGAAGCCAGCCCTGGGGTAAATCCTATAGGTTCCAGTCATACACACTCTTGAAAGGCAGAGAGAAGCATGAAGGTTGGCACCTAGATCCTTCAAATGTGAAAAAAAGAAAAATACGCAGCAATCGAGGCTTCTCCAGGGTCAACTGACTTCCCAAGAAGGTGGTTGTGGAAACACAGTCTCTTCTGGGAATAGAGTGTGACTGATCATTAGAATTCTACTTTGGTCCATCCGTTAACAGCATCTATGTTGGGTGGATGGGATGTCACATTCCAAAAAGTCCATGACATATTACTTTTCTATGTTGTTAGCCTGTGAGATCATTGGCTTTCACATTAGAAGCTGATAGGTAATTCTGAAGATGCCAATGTCTGCTGAAGGTAGAGGAGAAATGAATACAGTTGAAAAGACACAATACGATTAGACATTAATAGGGTGATGAACGGAGAGTGAGTAGTGAGGAAAGAAATAGAAAGAAGTGTTAGAAAATTACATTGATGGATTGACAAATAGAATAAATAGGTTACTAGAGAGAAAGATGGTGGATAGATAATTGAATGGAGAGGAAAATCAGACAATTGAGTAGATGGATAACTGGATGATTACTTTGATAGATAGCTTGATAAAACCTAAACAATCAGCCATCTATGAATCATTTTTTATAAGCTGAACAGCATTTTTTAAAGGGAAATACTATCCTCAAAATGTCTACCCCCCCTTTTGGTCATTTGACTTCTAAATTTTTAGTAGAGGGTAGAGTGAATAGCTTCAAAGCTCGAATCCCTGTAGCTGGTGAGAAACGCATATAGAGCAGAGTACCTGGAGAAGATGCAAGATTTTATATATATATAGAAGTATATATAGATGTATATATAGGTGTGGATACCTTGAGATAATTTCCCAGAAAGAAAGGACATGAACCCTAATGTAATTAGATAATAATAATCATGGAGAGGGGGATATGTACATTGTAATCAGGAAAATGGCCCAAAGCTTAAAAGACACAGATAATAGGACACTTGGATACAATTCTTGCTGTGCACTACATTATAAGTCAAGTTGTGTCTTCATGGTGTTTATCACGAGGCACGGTTTTGCCCAAAGGGAGCTCACGTTTTGGTATGTGGGACAGGAGAGGATGTTGGTGATGATGATGGGGAGGGAAGCAGAGGAAAGGGAAGAGCCCAGGGAGCAGGAACAGATTCCATTTTTTGGACACACCAATGAATGATTAGCCTACACGTGGTAGAACCCCGCCCTCCCTTCCCCCAACCCCTCTCGTTGAAACTGGGGGAAAAAACAAACAAACAAATAAACAAGCAAAACTGAAGAATAAAAAATAAAAATAAAAAATCAAGAAAGAATATCAGAAACAAAGAAACCAAAAGAAGCCCAAACTGGTTTGCCCTCCGCAGTGTAGATTAAAGTCTGTGATATGGAGAAGCAGGCGTTGCTCAGAGAACCTATGGTTTCTTATCAAAACTTGATGAAGAAGTGGGCAAAGAGGGTCCCTGATAGCCAGAGACAAGCCAGCGCTCTAGAGGCCGAGTTTACACCATCAATGACTGCTCCAGGCCCTGTGTAGGGGAAAGAGAGACAGAGCCATTAGCATGCACCCACAGGTACCATACTTACTGCTGAGCAAATACATAGACATGCGTCTCTGTGAGCATTCCCCCACCTCTCACTTCCACCACTGACCCTTCTAAGTCTGGACAAATGGAAAGTGCCATGGGGAGTATTTAGAAACTCAAAGGGCCAAAAATCAGTGGGACACCTTGACCACTACAGCCTGCTCTGAAAGGTGGGAGTTCAAAAAAAAAAAAATGGGGAGGGAGGTAATGACAGTAAGTTAGGCCTAGAGGCTACAAAATTAAGGCTGCAGACAGGGCTATCTGATATGGCAGGACCTGATGGCCACTTCCTAAATATTACCACTAATTGTGTTCTGTCTTTGGAGATAGAATCCTTGTCAGACAGGGATGCAGGAAAGAGTCCAGTGTAGAGAGAACTAGGAGGGAGATTGGGAGGAACAGAAATATTGTTGTGAGCAACAAATGTGTAGGTGTTGATGTGGTCAACATTTTTATCCTGTGTAACTTGGCATTGTGGAGGTTCCTTACTGAAGTGGTTGAGGAAGAATACTCAAGCGTTTTCAAGATAAGGATTGGGTTTATCCCAGCAGTCCGTGGTACCTCTTCCAAAGGAAGAAAGAAGACTCAACCTGTCAAGTCGTGACTGCCAGCTAATGATGCAGCCTGAAGCAGTTCTATCTGCAGCTCTTTCTTCTCCCCTTCTGACCCTTTACACAGCCCTCCTGAGTCATTAGCATTCCACTGAACAAGACCATAGAGTCACAAGTGCTATTCCGTTAGTTTCATCTGCTGTCCTTGAGAAGAAAGACCACGGAATGGAATTATCCTAGCCTACTCAAAGGGCTCGGGGCAGATGTGCCTGTGGCTAACTCTGCCTCTGTGCTCCTCCATCACCTTTATTGGGAAACCATAGGAATCTAGGATCTTAATTAAGACAGCTAGCTAGCAAGCAGAGAGAATTCCAGGGAAAGCGAAAGCCAGTACAGGTCAAGGGATTAGAAGCCATCAATAGACATTCCTATGAAGCCTGTGACAAAGGGAAGGAGTTGCAAGCAAGACGAGCATGCCTCCTCTTCCTTTTCCAGGCAGGACTGCACTGCCTTTTTCGAAGTAAATTGGGTGATTGGAAATGAGCATGGCTACTTTAAAATGCAGAGGTGGAGCAGGGGCGGCTCAGACAGGGCCCAATCATTTGGCTTGTTTGTCAACCTAATGGTGTGGATCTGTGCCTTCCTGGACAGGGACTGGATGCTGACCTTTGCTTGAGGAAATATAGGTCTCTTACTTCAGCAGAGAGCATTCAGCTGTTCCAACTTCCTGGATTTCAGCCTGGATAACTTTCCTTCCTCTGATTTACCATGTACATAATTCTCTTATTGACTGAGAATTCATTTTTATATGATATCTTGAGAGTCTGGCTCATATTTCTCTGCAGTTTTCTTTTTTTTAAATAGAGTATTCGAAGACAAGGGCAGGATAATGTCTCTCGCTCAGGGCTACAATCTAAACGGAGGATCCATAAATATTTATGGAAAGTAGCCTGACTCTGGGGGCTTCATCAGTCCAGATATATACCCCGAGGAAGCATACTGGCCTACTGAGCTGGCAAATGTCCAAGTTAAAGTTCAAGGTAATTTTCTATATTGTCTTCTGGAAAAAAAAGAGAATAATTTTGATTTTTAAAACGAGTTTATAAGAAAATGAGCCATGTAGATTTATAAAAACCCATATGTTTCTTTAAAATGTCTAACGACTGTGCTGTACATCTGTGCCTTTATCTAATTCCTTCTGTTAATATTAACTTAAGAAACAGTTGAAGCTCTAAAAGCTCTACTTCAGGGAGACAGAAGTCTTAGTGTAGAAATAACTTTTATCCAACTTCTACAGTAAACTCGAGCATTATTTTGGTGATGTCATGTTATGTATATTGCTAAACAGAGATGAGAAGTTAAGTATATAAGAAAGCAAAGCATAAAAAAGTGAAGTATAGAGAGAAAAGAAGGTGGCATCATAAAGAACAACGAGTGTCTCTTATGGGATATGGGTTACCATCGATGATCAGTGCAGATCAAGCAGGAGTTACAGCCACAGTTCAGCTTTAGTTGAATGTTCCAAAGAGTGGAAGCCATGACGGTGACTTAATGGATATAGAGGGTGTTCAGTTTGCTTTGGATCACTATGGTGACAAGTATAATTCTCAATGGTAACCGTATATCAGCTCATTTCATCTTTACAAAACCCCTCAAGCTATGTACCGTTGACATTTCCCATTATATTAATGGGGAATATGAAGAACAGAGTCGTTGAGTGCTTTAACTGTGATTATACAACTTATATACCCAGAGTTGGATTAGAATTGAGTCACTCTGTTCACAGTCTGAGCTCTTGATGATTACAATTCCACTTCCTCTCTATGGGAAACAATCCTTTTGCATTTTTTTTCCAGGGTCCAGAGCCTCACATGATGAGAGGAACAATGCACTGGGAATCCGGAAATCCAGTTTCTCCTGGGACCCGGCCACACCCTAGCTAAGTGCCAATCTTTTCCTGGTCTTGGTTCTCTCTCCTACAAACTGAAAGGAGGTTGGAATGGATGACTTCTAAGACTCTTCTATTTGCATTCTGAGTTATTGTATTAATAGAATCCCTACATCTGGTACTAGAATGGACAGCTGGTGAGTGGCCAGATGGCCTTTTCCAGTTGATACAACAGTCATCACCATTATGTCTTTTCGCACCCCTGCATATCACAATACCTTGAGATAGCGACAGAGAACCAAACATTCCTAGGCCCCAAGGTTTTCGTTCTTATGGCCTCATTTTCTATACAGCCTCAAGGTAAATGAGCCCTGGTTTATGGTATTATATAATATGGCAATTTGCTGCCAAGGTAACTTTGGTCAATGAGAAATGACTGAGCTCTTCTGGCCAAGGAATTCACCTAATCCAGCCTGATGGAGATTAAAACTAGCATTGCTTTCCTCAGACAGATCCTGGACACATTGGAGATTTGGCAGGTGGGCCAATACCCATTTCAAGGGGGCTCCACAGGAGGACTCTCAGGCTGTGTTCGGAGCGAGAGGAGAGTGATTCACATCTGTGTACCACGTAAGAAACAGCTGAACCTCTAAAAGCTCCACTCCAGGGAGACAGAAGTCTTAGTGTAGGAATCACTTTATTCCAACTTGAGCATTTCACTCTTTACAATGGAGGAATGCGGGACAAAAGCCATCACCAACGAACTGATTCTTTCATTGCATCTGTACAGTCACCCTGATTCTACTGGAAGTGAAGAAAGCATCCGGGTTGCATCTGTACTATCCGGCTTCTATGCTCAGGCCACTCCCACGATTAGGCAAATCCTTCCTTGTGCTGCTTAGCTATTCGGTGTGGCCACGTGATCATGGAGACTCACTTTTGGTTCCTCAGGCTGGGAGGAGGCTTTGCAAACCTTAGCTCAAGGAATCTGTTACAGGGGAGGATGTGACACCGGAAGGACTCTGCCCCTGCACTGAACACACGGCTTCAGATGTCAAGGTGAAGATTGTTTCCCAGGCCATCATTTGCTCAGATCCCAGGTGGGCAAATTTCTCCAGGCAGTTGGTACCCGAGATAATAAAAGTTTGAATTCCCACAAACTGGGTAAGAAAGTCAAATGGTGTTTTCATTCTTATTATTTTATTTACATTTTCAAATGGAAATAGGGAAGAAGATAAAGAAAGGTAGGCCTTATGACACACCTAGAATCCAGGATTTGACTATGTAGGGCAGATTTTCACCTATTTAAACCCAAGTTGGCCTGACTCCAAAATTGTCAGCATTAGTTTTCAACTATGTGTTTGTTCTTCTAGAGAAAACTAACCCTGAGGTACACCTGGATAAAGGACAAGGGTTTGAAGAAAAGATGGGACTGAAATAAAGACTGAGAAGCTGGGCCCAGGGACACATAGGCAGAGCAGATATCTTCCAGGGCCTCTGCACAGCCCTCCCTTTGTGGCCCTAACCATCCTTTGAGGTGAATCACTGACCACTGCAAAAGTGCAACTAATCCTGACAACTTTAGAGTCAGGCCAGTTGGGCTTAAATCCTGTCTCTATGGCTTGCCCGCTAAGTGATCTTCACGTACTGCCAGTTTGGTCATTGATACTGTGGGTGAAACACTGAGTTTACAGGGTAACTAAAGAATTTGAGTGATGTGTCTAGGGCAGTGGTTCTCAACCTGTGGGTCGCGACCCCTTTGGGGGGTCGAATGACACTTTCACAGGGGTCGCCTAAGACCATCGGAAAACAGATACTTACATTATGATTCGTAATAGTAGCAAAATTACAGTTATGAAGTGGCAATAATTTTATGGTTGGGGGGTCACCACAACATGAGGAACTGTATTAAAGGGTCGCGGCATTAGGAAGGTTGAGAACCACTGGTCTAGGGCCTGGTACAAAGTAAACATGTGACCCTGGCAACTGTTGCTCTGGTGGTTCCACACCCCCTACCTTGTATTTGGATGTTTTCCTCAAGGACATTAACCCTGAGGTCAGGTTTTGGGGGGTGAGAGAGTGAGGAGTTGAGACAGGTGAGGTGGAGGTATTGGTGCTCAGAGAGGTCATTAGGGTGTGGGGCACTGACCCGGGCCCATGGGAGAGGTCCAAAGCCAAGCTCTGTGGCAAGGTCCAAGGGCAAAGGATCAGTCTACAAGGGCAATGGAAAGTCACAGCTGTCCACTCAATAGGTGTTGTTGGGAGCCGGCCAGAGAGAAAGGTAAACATAAGCTCTGCCTTCACCAAGCTTGTGCTCCAGCGGGACCTTGAATATTCTCTGTGCTAGTCTAAAACTAAATCAGTAAGCAAATGACCAAAATGAATAAATATATAGTTAAATCCTCGCAGATGCTGAGAAGAAATATGCTAACATTTCTTTCACATCAAGAATACCGTTCCTACTGGATGATCTTGAAAAGACTGAATTCAAGAATTAGAGAGAACTGAATTCTGACTCTGCTCCTCTATATAGATGACTTTGGACAAGACAGTCACCTTCCCGGAAACAGTTATTATTTTTTAATGTATGAAATGGGGAGGGGATCATTTTCTCTACTTGCAGGGAGGCTCAGAGGATTAGTTCGGGTGCTGTGTAAGATCCCTGGGTATAAATAAAGGATGAATAAATACTAAGTAAATTAGAACCAGAAGAGGAATAATTGCTGATCCCTAAAATAGCATCTTTTGTGGGGATCATGCTTTAAGTGCAGAGACCTTGTAGAATACTGGGTTCTCCAGGATAATTGTCAAAACACCAGCTGGAAGCGAAGTAGGCCTGGCCACCAAGCAGTGCCCTGGCCCCTCCTGAAACGATGCCAGGAGGCTGCCAGCCAAAGAGAAAAGCTTCCTGAGGAGGCTGGTCCTTCTGAGGAAGGGTAGTTAGATGCCCAACTCCTGGCAAATGCCACATGTAAGGAATCTTTATTTATGGTTAACAATTTAATTTAGTTTCAATGGCTCTTACAAATATCAGGTTTAATTAAATATTTTTTTCAGGGATAAATTGTAAGTAAGATCATGTAATTATGCCTTTTCCCCTTACTCTAGTCCCTCAGTCTTCACCCATTTCAATGCTGAACAGGAATTGTTTTCTCTCCGCCTGAAGCTGAGCATCTTTGAAAAGCTTAAATGATGCAAAGCCACCAAACAAACTGTGAGTGTCAACAAAGACAACAGCAAAATACTTCGGGGACGTATATGCAGAGAAAAACAAGTTAGTCTTCAGCACACAGAAAGAAGGGGCAGAGAACCTTGGGAATGATGATGAGATACATTTCAGAAATTGTAAATGGAATAAAAGTCAATTGGTGTGTCCACTCTGGACCAGAAGGAAGATGTTATGGCCACAAAGGAAAGTCAAGAGCGGATAAAACAACTACATTAAGAAATAAACAGCCCTGCCCTGGCCGGTGTGGCTCCGTGGATGGAGCGTCGGCCTGCAGACTGAAGGGTCCCGGGTTCGATTCCGGTCAAAGGCATGTGCCTTGGTGGCGGGCACATCCCCAGTGGGGGGCGTGCAGGAGGCGGCTGATCGATGTCTCTCTCTCATCGATGTTTCTAACTCTCTATCCCTCTCTTCCTCTCTGTAAGAAATCAATAAAAAATTTAATAAAAAAGAAAGAAAGAAAGAAAGAAAGAAAGAAACAGCCCTGGCCGGAGTGGCTCAGTAGATAGAGCATTGCCCCATGAACCAAAGGGCCCTGGGTTCGATTCCAGCCAAGGGCACGTGTCTTGGTTGCAGGCTCCTCCGCAGTCCGGGCCTTGGTTGGGGCCGTGAAGGAGGCCACCAATCTATGTGTTTCTCTCACATTAATTTTTCTCTCTGGCTTTCCCTCTCTCTTTTCCACTCTCCCTAAAAATCAGTGGAAAAATATTACGGAGTGAGAATTAACAACAACAAAAATAAACAAACAAACAAATAAAATAAAGTCCACTTTGGAGAGGCTACGTCCTTTGTTAAATTACATACGTTAAACATTTGGTCTTTAAAAAGCAAATCTGAGCACTTAACATGGAATTAACCTGCAGGTCTGGCTCCCTGAGCCCAGTTTGCTGCTGCATTCACAGTGGGTTGGGGGGGGGTGGAGGGATGAGGGGGGTGGAAGGAGGCTGATCGCCCTCCCCCTGCAGGAGCAAGAGTTGGAAACCAAGCGCCCCAACTCATCACGAAGCTCCCAGAAAATTGCACCAGCTTCCTGATGAGATCCCTGCCTCGTCTGAGGCGCGGAAGCTTAGAAATTAAGTGTCCATTACAGGCGACGCAGGTATTGAAATGTGTCACCATCCTTCCTTTCCATGATGGCAATAAAAACATGGCACGGCTCTTTAGCAACAGTGGGCCGCGGAGCCGTAAATCTGCTCAAATAGCAGGTGGTCCTGTGATCGCGTTTAAAGAAGAAAAAGAAAAAATAAAACACCCCCCGGGCACTGGCACTGGGTGGGTAGCACAGTGAGATCAAGGAAGGATCTGAAGTCTCAGAAGATACGAGTTTTGTTCGGAAATGTGGATAATTTTCTAAGTCTGAAGATGAACTCGGTGACCTTCCTAATGAGACACCAAAAGGATAATGATGTTCTCGGTGATTAAAAGAGGACCTGCGAAATCTAATTAAGGGATGTGTGCATCACCCTTGTTGAGGAAACATAAACCTATTTTCAGCTGCTGAAGGCTCAGCATCCCTCTTCCGAGGAGGCTCTCCTGCCATTGTCTGTAATTACAGCGCAGATCGGCGTGGTTTTACCGGGGAGGTGAGCCAGGATTTGTGGGGGGGCGAGGACCAACGGATGAGCAGCACCCGCGGGCGGCCATGTATGTGTGTGCTGCTCTCTCCAGCCCGCCCGGTTCCGCGCTCACCACAAAGACCCACATTTAAGTTCCCAGCAGAAGCGAATGCAAATCTGTCAGCTCATCACAAACCTGACAGAGGCGAGCCCGCGGTCCGTGCCGAACCAGAGGCTGTGGCGACTGTGCTGACATCAGCACCGCCCGGATGCTCCGTGTTCAATTCTAAACGCTCAGGCTAATCACCAGATGTCAGTGATTCGGGGGCTGGGGGGTGAGGGAGCCACGAGGAACCTCATCAGAAACGAAATGTGAAAGGTCTGCATTTTTTTCCCCCCCCTAATATGTTGACATTCTGCAGGTTCGGGGAAAATACAAATGATAATGCGGCTGTCATCGGCCAGAAGCAATGGTGTTTCTCTCTGACGCATCTCCTCCCACCTGGATTGAAATTGTGGATTTGGAAAATAAAAATCATATACGTTATCAGCAGGAAACGGACAAATAGGTGCCGCTTTTGAGGGCTCTGCAAGAAGAAATCCTTTGGTGAACATCTTTTCTGAACAGGGCACTGGAATGTCTGATGGAGTTTGGCTCACAAGAAAGACCCGCAGGAGGGGATGCGGGGGGTAAAACCCTAGATTTCAAATGGGAACTAGGAGGCTGGAAGGCAAGGGAAGGTGCCAGAGAAACAAGGACTTGCCTTCCCTGGGGGGAGAAATAACAAATCCTTTTTTAAAAATATATATAGATATTATTGATTTTTTTTTACAGAGAGGAAGAGAGAGGGATAGAGAGCTAGAAACATCGATGAGAGAGAGACATCGATCAGCTGCCTCTTGCACTCCCCCCACTGGGGATGTGCCCTCCACCAAGGTATGTGCCCTTGACTAGAATCGAACCTGGGACCCTTCAGTCACCAGACCCATGCTCCATCCACTGAGCCAAACCGGTTTCGGCAACAAATCCTTTTGAGTATGTACTTGGCTTTTCTTTGGTGAGTGAAGAGCTTCATATTGTATAGAGGCCGCAACGGATGCCTCAGTGACTGGAAGACATATGTATTAATTCGGCAAATGTTTCCTGGGCAATTACCAGTGCAAGATACAGCCCTACATTCTTTTTTTATTTTAATATGTTTTTTTTTTTTTATTTCAGAGAGGAAGGGAGAGGGAGAGAGAGAGAAGCATCAATGACTTCCCTGCAAATTTGATGAAAGCAATCTATGGCAAGGCCCATGCCTTGCATTCTTAAAACACTGGAGTAAACCTCACGCAGGCTCAGACAGCGCCATACAGAGATGGGCCCTTCAGCTCACAGTCATACTGAGCCTGGGCAGACCTATGGGGGGGAGGCGGGAGGAAGGAGCTAGAATCATACATACTAAGGCAGAATGGAAAGAAGCAAGTCACCATCTGCTCATGTCCCGGAAGCCAGGAGTGGATGATGGGGGTCTAAGGGGGACCCGGAGCTGGGATGAGGCTGGGTGCTAGGAGGGAGGAGCGCTGTAGGCCGAGGTGTGAAGGGTGCTGGGAGGAAGTGGAGGTGCCACCACTGACCCCCCCTTTTGGAGGTTGGCGGGAAGGGAAAAGGCAGTAGAGGGTGGCTCATGGTGGGTAGGCTCAGGGGAACCCTCAGAGACTCCTCGGCATCTCCAGGAGCCATTTAGGGGAAAGGTGTAGTTGTCTGGGCACCGCAGTAAAGGCGGGGGCAGGAGGGTGTCGGGGAGGTGGGTGGTATAAAGGCAGGGGCTTCAGCGCTCTGCCTACAAGGACCCTGGGGTGCAGGGCGGGGGCAGCAAAGGGTGGGAGATGAGCGGAGCTGGTCACTGCTGCTGCTAGCTGGAAAAATCCCATCTGAAGAGCCAGCCTGTCATGTCTGTTTATTCTGGAGGAAGGGCCATTGGCCAAAGAAAATGGAGACTCTGTCTTCAGGGTTTCCGGGGGCGGGTGGGGGGTAATGGGGGCGCTAAGGTAGGCTGAGGGCTTTGCTGCAGGAAAGAATGCAGAGCCCCTATGTTGCCTTCCCTGGAGCCTTTGGCCATTTTCATTGGCCAGGACAGGGTTGCTCTGAGTTATCCCCTCTTCCTGATACTTAACTCTTAATGTAACTCATTTGCACCGCCACGATGTCACAGATAAAAGGTGAGAAATCTGGTTTCCTCTCCGCCGCGACGCCCTCCTTCCTGGCTTTGTTTGCATCCCCTACCCCTCTGCCTGCTGGTTCCAGTAATCCGAGCATTTATGTGGCTCATTAAGTGCGTCGCACTCTCCGCAGCGCGGATGTAAGGATGTAATCAGCGTCAGAATCCATCCTCTTTGCACTCTAAGGACAGGGCGGCGGGGCCTCTTGTTCAAGATCAGCGGAGGCGGCAGGAGTTGGCCAGACCAGGGAAAGGGAAGGGCTTCTGGGAGGGCAGAGCGGTGGGCAGCAGGCTGCGCTTGGCTGGCAGGGCCTCAAGGTGCCAGGCTCAGGCGGGCCTTCAGTGGCTGCATCCGCTCTGTACAGCTGGCGTAGAGTTAGGGCAAGCCTCCTTGCAGTGACACAGGGCACTTACCACCATGTCTGTGGGTGGGGATGCTAGGTTGTGAAGATTTATTGCTCACCCTGTATTTTCATTTCAGAACAGAGACTGAGCTGAATGTAAGCAGGGGGTCCCTCTAGTCCTGTTATATTTTATAGACAACCATGGCGCAGAGGGAGTCATGGCTTGTCTGTAGCAAAGTGGGGACCTGAACCCCGTTTTCCTTGCTCCTGGTACTGGTCTCTTTTCTACATTCTGCTGCCTTTTCAGTCCCTGCGGTTGCCCGGGGCTAAAGAAAGTATACAAGCTAAAATGCCACTTTAAGTTGGCCTGTGTGATCTAGACAATCTGTGTGGCTTTTGAAGGGACGGTAACTGGTGTTTGAGAAACAAAGTTCTCATATGGAGGCCAAACACTGATCCAACTCTGGGTATCTCCCACCTCCCAATGTGTCTGTCACATTTTACTAGTCACTTCCTGTTTCAGCCCACTCACCACCCCTTTGTTCCAATTGTTTTTGTCTTCTCAGAATTGGCTTTTATCCCATCTTCCTTTAGTCTCTGCATGCAGATAGGACATATATGGGAGATGTGTCTGTGTGAGAGGTCTGTTAGGAGAGTGTGTTATCTGGCTCCATGGTGCACAGTCAGAGGGTCTCCAAAAATGAAACTTACAATTCTTGAAGGCAAACGCCAACACATGCCTGGGAATATGGTGTGTGTGTGTGTGTGTGTGTGTGTGTGTGTGTGTGTGTTTGAGAGGTATGTGTATATAGACATATGTAATATATGTCTATATTACATATCCTGTCTAATATGCAAATCACTCCAACACACAAGATGGCTTCCCCCATGTGGTCAAAGATGGCTGCCCCCATGTGGACACAAGATGGCCAGCAGGGGAGGGTAGTTGGGAGGGACCAGGCCTGCAGGGGAGAGCAGTTTGGGGTGATCAAGCCTGTAGGGGAGGGCAGTTAGGGGCAATCAGGCAGACAGGGGAGTAGTTAGGCATCAATCAGGCTGGCAGGTGCGTGGTTAGGGGGTGATCAGGCTGGCAGGCAGAAGTGGTTAGGGGCAATCAGGAAGACAGGCAGGTGAGCAGTTGGAAGCCAGCAGTCCTGGATTGTGATCCTACCAGGACCACGCCTAAATGGGCAGTCGGACATCTCTCTAGGGGTCCCAGATTGGAGAGGGTGCAGGCTGGACTGAGGGCACCCCCCCCATGCATGAATTTCATGCACTAGGCTTCTAGTTTAAAATAATGGGCTTAGATTTAGGTAGAAGAAGTGAGATTTGGGGGTGGGAAACAGATGCAACCACTGATTGTTTACTAGGATATGAAGTTCTAACTAGAAGGTGACCCACAAAATCTTGATGGATTGCCAAGCAGTGTGAGTTGCAATGAAACAGAAAGAGTTGAGACACTGGAACTAGACACATGGGCTTAATTCCAGCTCAAGCACTTATAAGCCAGTGTGAGTTGAATAACCCGCCTGACCTATCAAATTCTTCCTCTGTAAAGTCGGGATAAATATAGTATTTACTTCCTAGAGTCAATCAATGAGGTAAAGCACGGGGAACTTTCAGCCTAGTGGCCTTGTAAGTAGTAAGTGATAAATAATATTTTGCACAGTCGGGGGGTGGGGGACTGTGAGGACCAGAAACAACATTCATGGACATCAGAAAGGGTTTGTGAACTGGACAACATCCTTCTAATCTGGTGTTAAAGCGATTGCCACTCAGGCAGAGGATCAGATAATTCATCTTTGTGGGGACCATGCAGGATATCTTACCCAAACGTTTTCACTGATGAAAAACCCAGAGTGAATGAAATTGATTTCCCCAAAACAATTCAGAGTGAGCAGCAGAACCTGGTTCCAAAGAGGCTCCAACTCCTAGACCCTATTCTGTTGTCACATTTCATTCCTGAGCTGAACTCACCAACCCAACCATCCAGTCTCGGCATGTAGTCATTCATTCATTCACCACAAATTTCCTGACCGGCTACTGTGTTAGGTTTTAAGGATCAATCTAGACATTGTCCCTATGTTCATGGAGCACCTAGGCTGAAGCAGGAACAAGTCTTTGATAAAAGAAATGAAGTAAAAGGAACGGAATATCATTGCAACTAGAAGTTGAAGCCTTCAAACTTCTCTCTGTGAGTCACTGTTGCATCCGCCTCACTCTGAGAAGCTGGCTCATCGCTGGTCCTGAGGAACATTAATTGAGTGAAGGCTGGCGAATGCATTGTCTTAGCGCAGCATTGAGAAGTGCGATAGGGAGCGTGTATAATGGGGGACTGACCTCCCTCCGAGGTCAGGGAAGGCTGCCTTCCGGAAGGGATGCTGAAAGGAGAGTGGACACTAACCGGATGAAGTGAGATAGGGCGAGTGATGGTGTGGTCAGTGAAAGTGGACAGGAGGCTCTGGAGGAGAGGAAAGCACAAGCCCAGCTGAGCAATACTCCCAGCAGCCATATCAAGAGCAGCAAGGATAAGATGGAGCACAGAAAACGCTGGCAAACGCCAGCGAGAACTACAGAGCCTTCTATTTATATAATAGTCTTCAGTCTAGCATACCTCTGTGAGCATAATCATGTTATGAATAATTCCCAATGACAGGCCAGGAAGTACTGTCCCAACTTTAGCAGAGCAATTGAGGTCTACAGTCTTAGTGTGTTGTCAAGGTCACATATCGAAACAGGTGTGGGACTCTCTTTATATGTATGACCTCATTTGGCACTTTAAAGGCAGGTATTAAGATCCTGATACTTTCCATGGGTAAAGTGAGGCCCAGCAAGGTTAACTAGCTAGAACGTGGCTGACCACGTTGGGATTTAAAGCTGTGTCTTTCCTAGCAACTGAATTGTACCTCGCCACCCGCAACTCATATGTTGAAGCCGTAAGTCTCCAGTGTGTATTTGGAGATGGAGACCATAAAAAAGTTAATTAAGATTCAATGAGATTAAAAGGGTAGGGCCCTCATGCATCAGGGTTATTGTCCTAATAAGAAGACACATCAGAGAGCAATCATCTCTCTCTCTCCCCCTCCTTCCCTCTCTCATCTTCTTCCCCTCTCTCCATTCTTATTTCTCTCTCTCCCTTTCTTCCTTTCTCCCTCCTTCCCTTTCTCTCTTCCCCTCTCTCCATCTCTATATTCACCTCTCTCTCTCTCTCTCCACAAATGCTCAAAAAAAAAAAAAAAAAAAGTCATGTGAGGACAAAGCAGCCATCTAAAAGCCAGAAAGAGAGCCCTCATCAAAAATAGTTTTGGCCTCCAGAACTCTGAGAAAATAAATTTATGTTGTTTAAGGCATTGGCCTATGATATTTTGTTATGGCAGCCCTAGCGAATTGATATAGTCTCGATATATATTATCTGCTCCTGTCACACCTCTTTCCTTAGTTCATGATAAACAGGGACCAGAACCTGGATCATCTAGTGGTCAGACCTAGGCTTCTTCTGGTGGCCCGATTTCCTGCCACTGACACCACTAACTGAGGGGGTGATAGCAGGGTCAGTGGCTGAGCCCTCTAACCCCACCCTTTCCTCTCAGTTTTTATCAAGAGCAAGGATGGACAGTCATAGACCTCAAGGTGTGGGCAGAGCGAGTGGCCTGTGACTGTCCTAGATCCAGCGCTGTGAAAAGACACTCACAGAGTGCTTCCAGGTCTGGGAAAGTCAAAAGTTAGTACTTTTTTATGTGACTGAGAGTGATCTTAGAAAAGAAGGCCTGTGAGACTCTGCCTCTGCAGGCAGCGCTGAGTACCACCTGCTGCTTCATCTAAATGTCTCACTCTCGCTAGCCTCTGTGTCAGCACCAGCATCTGGTGGCGGGCCCAGTGTGGATTCACTAGCTCTGTGTACCTCAGTGTTGCTTAACTCTTCCTTCTTCCTTTCCCTCATCTTTAAAATGGGGTTAATAACCTGTCTGCACAACACCAATATGATGTCTAGAAATCAGTAGATATTTTTATTATTATTAATGACTCTAAACACTTCTCATTTACACTGAAGATTTTAGAATTAAGTCTTTAGCCCTTTTTGCCTTGGGCTGAAAGTATAAACCATTCCTACGAAGGTGACTTCACCATGGAAACAATGATCGGATCATCAATTTGGTCTCTGGGCTGCCTTCCTCTTGGTACTGCTGTGTATGGGAACTAGCACAATGGTCATCCTTTATAAAGACCACCAAGTAGAAGGTATTTTTGTTGTTGTTGTTTTTTGGGGGGTTAGGGGTGGGGCAGGGTTCTTTCCCTGAAACACATAATGGCATTTCCTATGTGCGCATGTCAAAGTCATCTCGGTCTCCATGCTTGCTACTTAAACTGTACCAACCGAATCCCTAGAGTCTATCTACTCAGGAGAACTCAACCAGGGAGGTGGAGCAGGCAAGCCTGTCTCTGAAGTAGGCTCAAGTTCAAAAGCATAGGCATTCAGGCAGGCAGAGGAAGGAAGGAACATGCGGTACCCACCTGCCACTGCTGATGAGGGGCTTATTTCTAAGACACACACAGCACAATGCACACACCATGCAGAGAGAAAACAAAAGACATAGATCACACATTTCAGATGGTTGGTGGACGCCATTTCGTCAATGTCAATGCCGAAAGCTTTTGCAGTGTCTGATGCGCACGTGGGGCGAATGAATACCTCTTCGTTCTACTCACCAGATGCTTCCCTCCAACCACATCTCAGCCAATAAACAAATACAGACACACAAGGAATCGCACAACAAGCTGGCCCTGCACGTGGCACAAAGGAGATGGACAGAGCAGCGTGGGAAGATTTAGTGAGAGAAGGACAGGGCTTCCGAGGGAGACCGCCAGGGCTCTGGAGAGCTCTCCATCCGGGTGGGACAGAGAAGCCTCCAGAGAAAGGCTTCGATGCTCCCACCGTGGACAGAACAGTCCTCATGAGGAGGACTCAGAGGGCTGCTCTGATCCTTCCGATGAATGAGAACAAGACACGGCAATCAACATGAGAATCATGATGGCAGCGGTGGACTTGGCTTAAAACTATAAATACAACCCCCCTCAAAATTGTAGACTCTTACTAAGAGCAGTTACCTGAAAATGATACCTCATTCACCTTGCAGATATTTCCATCGCACTACGCCTGAACTGTCCCCGCGTTGTGTGTGTTTATGGCAAGCACCATCAAATGTGGTTCTGACTTGGGTTTACCCCTTCTGTAAGGTGCACACCTTGCCTTTCGGTAGACCAGGAGATCTAAACGCCACTGTCCCACAGGTGAGGAGAGTGACGGGGGGAGGGTTTTGTATCTAGGGGTGGCGGGTGGAGCGGTATGGATGGACATAGGCCAAGCAGCTCATGCCTTCCTCCCTCAAGTCCCTCGAGCCCCTCCTGTGGCCGAGCCCATGCGCCCAGGCATCCCGCACTCACCATACAGTGTGATGCTGGTGTTGGTGTTTCCCAGCTTGTTGGTGGCCACACAAGTATAGTTCCCATAATCCTTTTCTGAAACATTGAAGAAAGTCAGAGTGGATATGCGCCCTTTATTCTCAATCCTCACGCCATCCAGGCCGGTGGCTAGCCTGCAACAGAGAAGGCACTGCTGGTCTGCTTCTACAAACAGAGTAAAACAGTGGGCGGAAGGTGTTGGGAGAGAACTAAGATACCACAGGCTGACCCCACGAGGAGGCCTTCCTGCTCCCAGACCCCCTGTCCTTGGACTGATCCAGTCCCTGCACCCCAAAGCATAAACACTATGGCCCCCATCAGCAGGACAAGAGAAGGATGCTAATATTCCAAAGGCTATATTTACTGGTTCTCATCATCGAAGATTGCCCTGTGTACAGCTAGCCTCAGATGTGGAAATAAGCTCATTTTGCCCATTTCCCAGCTTCCTCCTTTTTTTGCTTTTTGGTCCTTATTTCTGGTTCTAAAGGAGCCTCCGTTATAAAGAAGGTGGTAATGCATCTTGATTCCTCCCTTACTGCATCCTTCTCTTCCCGTGGAGGAAACGCTCCATCAGCTCTGCGCAGGCAGCCCTGTTTCCCTTCTCACGTTACCTGGTGTCTTCCCTGAACCACTGGAACTCAGCGGTGGGCACGGCAGAGGCCTCACAGCTCAGGATGCCCTTCTGACCCACGGACACGCCCATGTTCTTGGCTTTGGAGATATAGGGAGGGTCTGTGGGGAAAAGGCAAGGCAATGTCATGACATGGATAAAGGCCACATTCAGTCGCCCTGCTGACAGATGGGTTTCTTTCGACACCTTACCTTCCCAGTTAGATTACTAACTATTTTAGGGAAAAACCTGCTTGCTTGAAGATACTGCCTCACCCCTGCATCTTCTTTGGGACTTTAAACCAATTCCAAGCTATCAATTCTCCCCTTTGGCTAAGAGCGGTCACAGTCACAGGAAGACTTGGATGGGGCACAACAATCTAATCAAGGGTTTTCCTGATGGAGACAACTGGGTCTGTCAGAAAACGGCATTGCCATTGCCAGCTTGTCCCCCGCGGCCCCTCCTCCATCTTCCCCCCCAGGACGCCCTGACAAAGGTCAACTCACAGTTGACAGTGACTTTGACTTTGCGCACATCAGGAGCAGCCACATCGTTCAAGGCACTGCATTCATACTCCCCCGACTGGTCACGTTTGATGTCAGAGATCTCCAGGTATTCATCCTCGCTCACAAAGCCCTGGCCTTCTGGGAGAAAAGGAGCAGACAGAAAGCAATCAGGAAACCGGGAAACCAGGGACGGAGCGCATTCACATCTAGGACTGGGAGGAGGAGGGATCCGCAGCGCTGTGGAAAGGGGATTTAAACACCAAGGTTATAAAACGCCACGTCGGTCCAAAATGATGGCATTTGAAGAAAGGGCTTTCCTGCTTGAGTCTAGGATCAATGCCTTTTTGTCCAACTCACTTTAACTTGTAGACTCTTTAGTGAGAAGATATGTTTTCTTACATGGTTCCTATGAGGATAAACTAAAAGAGTACATGTGAAACAGGTCAGCGCATTACTAGAATTTGATATTTTAGATCAGTGGTTCTCAACCTTTCTAATGCTGCGACCCTTCAATACAGTTCCTCATGTGGTGGTGACCCCCAACCATAAAATTATTTTTGTTGCTACTTCATAACTGTAATTTTGCAACTGTTATGAATCGTATCTGTGTTCTTAGGCAACCCCTGTGAAAGTGTTGTTCGACCCCAAAGGGGTCGCGACCCACAGGTTGAGAACCAGTTTTAGAAGATCGTCGTGGTCAATAATATAACGAAGACCATGGGAATAATTGTAGAGTATGTTAGTATGGCCACTTGCATTTTTTCACGATGTGGAAATGCCTTTGAATACAGAATACAAACTACAGTGGTACCTCAAGATACGAGTGCCCTAACATACGAGTTTTTTGAGATACGAGCCGTCGAGCGAGCGATTTTTGCTTTGAAATGCGAGCAACATTTGAGATAGGAGTCATCGCACGGATCGGCCGGCTGCACAGGACCCACCAATTTACCGCGACTCGAGCGTCTCATAGTTTCCCACGCCTCAAGGTTATGGAACGAATTAAACTTGTATCTCCAGGTACCACTGTACTACGTCGTGCAAAACAAAT
Source organism: Lasiurus cinereus (assembly GCA_011751065.1). NCBI lineage: Eukaryota > Metazoa > Chordata > Mammalia > Chiroptera > Vespertilionidae > Lasiurus > Lasiurus cinereus. The sequence continues at coordinate 23,256,765 of JAAGEH010000417.1, forward strand.
AAGTGGCCACTTAACATGTGAATACAAATAAATGCCAAACAGCTGGTTTGGTTTCAAACTGTGTGGGAGAAGATATAGTGAAGAATGAATGAATAAGAAAGGACTTTGTGTAGTGGGCGCGCTATAAACTTTTGCCAACATAAACATGTTAGCCCCAAATGATGGATCCACAGTTACTAGAATGGTCTCACAGATTAAATACCGGCTTGGTGGGGGGCACTCTGGAGGCTTTATTCTTAGGCATTTTTGAAGCTTGCAATTCATAATCCAAAACATCCGGGGACTGCAAAATGTCCATTGCTTTTGGTCTCTATTGCATGCTCTTGCCACAGTATGGCCCCTCTGCCGTATTCCTTGGTCCATGGCCTGTGGTTTAGTGCAAAGAGAACGAACCCTCTGTCTTGAAATACACATGTTCTAAGTGTTGTTAAACCACCAGGCTGCAGTGAACACCCAGCTCACACAAAGGCCAAGGAGACGTATCGCCATCTGCGTTTCTCAGAGGCCCGCTGCCTGATTCCTTTCTGGGCCCCAGGAGTTAGAACAAGATAAACCATACAAGCTCATCATAACTTTCCTCACACCCTCACAGAAATGTAGAAGTCTGGGTCCACCACCAGTGGACCAGGAGGGTCTGGTGTCCCTCGGGGTGCAGGTAGGGAAAGTGCTTTGGCATCTTGCCTTTGCTCCAAGTCTAAGCTTTGGAGAGTTTCCATCCCTTCTAAGCATTGCCCTACATTCATTTACCAGCTCTTTCTGGCTTCCTTACCTCCATCTCCACCCCAGGCCATGCCCACCCAGGCTCTGCCAGCAGTGTCTGGATGCTGGTTACCAAGGCCATCCATAGATGGTACAGGGCCAGTCATATATTTTTCAGGGGACCTCTCTCAGGATAAACATTTGACTCCCCTAAAAGGAGTACCATTCCGGCAGCCCAATGGCATACAATCCCATTGAAGAAATCCTGCACTGGCCAGCAGAGGCAATCCTTTGGCCAGGCCACACTCCTGGAACTTGGACTTTTAAAAAATATATATATTTTTATTGATATTTTTACAGAGAGGAAGGGAAAGGAATAGAGTTAGAAACATTGATGAGAGAGAAACATGGATCAGCTGCCTCCTGCATACCCACTACTGGGGATGTTCCTCAAGGTACATGTCCTTGACCAGAATCCAAACTAGGGCCCTTCAGTCTGCAGGCCACACTCTATCCCCTAAGCCAAACCAGTTAGGGCTGGAACCTGGGCTTTTGACAGGACCTCAGGACAAGCCCACAGGTGTGAGTTTGATAATCCTAAGGAACCTGGCTGAATTCATGTGAGGAATTATGGAGGGTAGAGATTGGAAATGTGCCCTGAAGGAGAGGAATGGGCTATGAGGCAGGTCCACGCTCCCAGTCTGGAATGGGCGTGTGTCTCCTGAATGGCATTGCCGGCCTGGGCTGGTCTCAGGCAGCAGAGGGAAGCTTAGACAATTTCTCGGAGGACAGTGCAAAGCATGCGCCTCTTGGGACTTGAGTTAGGGCCCTATCTGTGGGAATCTCAGAGTGAGGGTGCTGGTTGCAGCTCTCGACCCCAAGAGACATTTAATCAGCCAGGTTAGTTCATATCGTAATTCCTCAAGGTTCATTCCTTTGTCCTTATTTTTCTTAGACTTAGAATTTCATAATTAAAGGAGATTCTAAGATCACTCATCCCATGGAGTCTAATAAAGATGAACATTGCCTCTCTTGTTGAAATAACGCTGGGTGGCCAGTCTATGATTGATAAGGTTAAACAACAATGAAGTTAAGCACACCAAAACGACTTTGTAGATCCATTGCCCTGTTCCTTTTCTGCGATGAATAAAGGTGGCAGGATCGAAAGTCTCGCTTCCTGCTTGGAAGATTCTTCTTCTTTCAAAGAGTACTAGAGGGTATTTGTCACAGGTGATTCAGCGCCATCGCATTCATCCAAACAAATGAGCACCAGCGTACAGGGGGCCTGACAGGTGCCTCAGGTGGGGTCCCTGACCCCTCTCCTGGGAGGGAAGGGGATAGACCATATCATGCTGTGCGATGCAGAGGAGACAGATGTGGTGATGGCCCGGATAAAAGGGGTCAATGGATACAAGTCAATGCAGGAGCGATGGCTGCGCAAACAGGAGAGATAGGCCAGTGTGCTAGGACCCCGAGTGGTTCCCCGTATTTTCGAGTAGGACAGTCCCTGGATCCTTCGTGGGGGAGGAGAGGGAATTTATTTTCACCATCTCTAACACCAATGTTTATGGGATGGATATGTGACAGCAGAAAGGAAGTGTTTCTTGTAAAGTGGGGATCATTACGATAATACTACCTCATTAGGTGAGAGCTGAATTTGCCAAGTTTGTGCAGTAAAGTGAGTGCTTCTCAGATTTTAATTTGCATATGAATTCTTCTGGGATTTAAAATATAGAGAGAGTGATCTGAATCAGTGGGCCGAGGGGGGGCCTAGGATTCTGTATTCCTATCAAGTTTCTCCCCTGAGCAGTGAAGCTAAAAGGCATGGCCAACTGCTGCTGTAGGCTCCTCCTACTCACACAATGTAGAGTTACCTGTGAGGTGGCCAGTAAGTCAACAAGGGCCACCGGGTACTCCCAGTGACCAGGTCTCTGCAGAGCAGCACAGGGCTCATGCCAAAACTGGATAGAGCGTCGGCCTGTGGACTGAAAGGTCCTGGGTTCAATTCTGGTCAAGAGCATGTATCTTGGTTGCAGGCACATCCCCAATAGGGAGTGTGCAGGAGGTGGCTGATGGATGTTTCTCTCTCACCGATGTTTCTAACTCTCTATTCCTCTCCCTTCCTCTCTGTAAAAAATCAATAAAAATATATTAAAAAAAAGAAAAAGAGCAGGGCTCGGAGGGTCCATGGAGGCTGAGTGTCTGAACCCCTAAAGCTAACATTCCCACCAAGTCTACACGGTCTCACTCCAAAACACCCATCCTGCCAACGCAGTTCCTCTGCTAAGAAACAGGAGGCAGATGTTGAAGCGCCTCCCATCATAAGCCCATTGAAGGTGATGAGATGTGATTTTCTTATCCCCTTTGAATCCGGGGTGAGCTTTTAAAGCAGCACAAAGCTAGGTTGCTACGTGCCTGGAGACATAGGACACCCAGGGTTTAACGCTCTCCTGTCCTCTCCAGTTCCGGCTGCCATGTGCCGTCTGATTCCAGGCCTCAGAGCAAGGGACAGAGACAACAGACATGTTAGTTCTCTTTGCTCGCTGCCAGGAAGCCACACCACTGACTATGGAGGCAAAGGGGAGAGAGCGGGCACAGAGACACACAGAGGGAGGAAGACAGATGGGCAGAGGAAGAGGAGGAGGGGAGGAAGAGGAGGAGGAAGGTTGCACTGGGGTGAGGAAGGAAGGAAAGGCAGCTGCAGGCAAAGGGTCCTGGGTAGTATGAGAAACATTCTGAAGACACGTTCAGAAGGGATTTTAAAAAGCTGGGTTCCAATATGTCTCTGACAGAATGTCGGAAACAGGAGCTTCCAATGTGCTTCATGGCGAGATGTCCTGTAACAAGCCAGGAACCCAGAGGCATTATCAAGGTGTCTGCCACGTTCAGACAGCCCCCGATAACACGAGTGCGGGCAAAAGGAAGTGAGTGTGAACGCCGGCAGAAATATAAGAAGAGGGGGGTCATCTCTTTCCACGGAGGAGCACCTCAAAGAAAAGTTCAATTCCCTGTATTAGCAGCATTAAGATCTGCAAGGACACAAATGAGACCACTGATCAGAGGACGTGGGAGGTCCCTGGGCCAGGAAGGACCCCTCAGAAGCAGGGCCCATGCCCGGGGCAGGGTTCTGTGGGCACCAGGGGTTGCTTCTCCAGGGACTGTA
>JAAGEH010000417.1:23265626-23284665 GCA_011751065.1 Lasiurus cinereus
GGCTCCCCCTCCTTAATTAAACCAGGGCGTGCGGACAGCAGTGCACTCCATCCCTGCCCGCTCGCAGCTCCCAGCGGCATCCCTTCGCTGCACTGAAGTTAATGAAAAGTGTGATAAGCCCACTGTTTCATTCTCCCTTAATTAATACCAGCCATTGACTTGTGCTGAAGTCATTTTGGTCTGGATACTGAGCCTCCGGGTCAACATCTCACTCGCTGGCCGTGACAGAAGCTCCTTGTCTTGGGCTCGGATAACCTCTCTCAGGTCGAGGCCACCGGGACCTTCCCCAAGGAAGGGACAGCTCACCCGGATCCAGGCTGCCTGCTGGCCTCCTTCCCTGGAGCTTGATGACAAGATCCATGTGTCACCGTGAAAGTCAACTGAGAGTCTAGAGCGGGAACGAGGACATTCATAATGCTCCCAGTAGCTGGGGGCGCAGAGATATTTCCTGCCAATGGTAAGTTTCCCGAGTTATTCCCCTAGGCCAGTGGTCGGCAGACTCATTAGTCAACGGAGCCAAATATCAACAGCACAGCGATTGAAATTTCTTTTGGAATTTTTCAAACTTAAACTTCTCCTAACGTCCCTTCTTCAAAATAGACTCGCCCAGGCTGTGGCATTTTGTGGAAGAGCCACACCCAAGGGGCCAAAGAGCCGCATGTGGCTCTAGAGCCACAGTTTGCCAACCAGGGCCCTATTCTGATGGGACAACTGCAGATGGCTAGAGAAGAGAGGAAGGCAAGTAAGTCATCCAGTGGGGGGCGTGTCCAGAAAGATCAATTCTTTTTTTTTTTTTTAATGTATTTTATTGATTTTTCACAGAGAGGGAGAGGGATAGAAAGTTAGAAACATCGATGAGAGAGAGACATCGATCAGCTGCCTCGTGCACGCCCCCTACTGGGGATGAGCCTGCAACCAATGTACATGCCCTTGACTGGAATCGAACCTGGGACCTTTCAGTCCGGAGGCCGATGCTCTATCTACTGAGCTAAACCGGTTTTGGCCAGAAAGATCAATTCTGATTCACTGAGTGCGCTCTCTCTCTCTCTCTCTCTCTCTCTCTCTCTCTCTCTCTCTCTCAGGAGGAGGAGGAGGAGGAGAAGGAGGAGGAGAAGGAGGAGGAGGAGGAGGAGAAAAGCCAAAGATGAAAGGATGATATGGGTTTTGTCTGGTAGATGGGGCAGTAGAAGAGACTGTCAAGGAGCCAATGCGTGGTGAGGTGTAGGAGGAAGTGCCTAGAGTTCTCCTCCAGGGGGCACACCAGAATCACCCAAAGAACACTTTACAACAGACCTTGCGCCCATGCTCACAGGTTGACTGCACTGGCCTCAGAGGGAGCCCCAGTATCAGCCTTTCCAGGGGGTGCTCCTGTACCAGGATGACTGAGATGACCCCCCACTCCCCCAGTTAGTACACTGAGGGCTCTGTGGCCTTCACTCTCCAGGTGCCAGCTACACCTATTGACTCCCAGCCTTCCTTTGCTGGGAAGGCACGCGGGGCTTGCAGTACACCTGATATGACCTTGGGGGTAGGAGCATCTGATGTGGTCTTTGCCCTGGCCCTCTCTGGGGTCCTGACTGTGCAGACTCAGGAACAGAAACCCCATGTGGTGTCAAGGTGGCTCTCATCTGTCACTGTTCTGTAGCTGCTCAGAGATGGGGAGGAAAGAGTTTGACAAGTATGAAGGACTGTGTGTGTGTGGAAGGTAATGTCTCATATTAATGGGGGAAATTAATTATTTCCTTTCTCTTCTAAGACTCCTTTTCATGCAGATTTTGACAAGTAACTGCTTTTATTCCCTCCCCTTGATGGGTAGATTGGAATAATGTCTTAAAGGTACCACTAATCATCCACTTGAATGATGTGAGGCCCATTTTCCTAAACGATGCTGCTCTCTGCTCTCTGTCCTCCCTCTGTTTTCTCTAACATCATCCCTTCTGACTTATATGGCTTCCCTCCCTGGTCCTTCCAAACCAGGAGACAGATACTGTGAGGTGTGGAAAGGGGCCTCGGTAGCAGTGAAGGCACCATGCTTGGCGTCACACTTCCTCTGTCCTTCACGTCCACTGCCAGAGCTGACCTACGGGTTCACCAGGATCTGAGGGCCATGTGATGGCTTCTCTTCTGTGGCACTTTGCTGGCATCAGGGATGCCTGACGGCTGGTCAATGTTAATTTTGAGTGTGTCCCTGAGGGTGTTTCCGGAAGAGATTAGCATCCGAGTCAGTAGACCCAGTAATGACTGCCCTCCCCAATGTGGGTGGCCGCCATCCAGGCCTTTGAGGACCTAAAGGAACACAACGTTGGAGGAAGGGCAAATTCTCTTTCCTCTTGAGCTGGGACTGCCTTCTTCTCTGACCCTTGGCAAGCAGAGCTCCTGGTCCTTGGGCCTTCAGATTCTAGGTCTCACTCAAGGCCTCCCCACCGCCCCCATTCTCTAAGGCTTTGGCTCAGGATTGGGAGTTACATCCTCCACTCCCCTACCTTTGACGTTCAAACTGACTGAATGACATTTAAGTAAGCAGCTCAGCCACTCAGAGCTTCCTGTTTCATCACTGGTAAAGGTCATGGGGTTGGATTAGATAATTTTTTTAAAAAGTGTTAGATCTAACATTATTTTTTAAAATATATTTTATTGATTTTTTATAGAGAGGAAGGGAGAGGGATAAAGAGTTAGAAATATCTATGAGAGAGACACATTGATCAGCTGACTCTTGCACACCCCTTATTGGGGATGTACCCACAACCAAGGCACATGCCGTGGACCGGAATCGAACCTGGGACCTTTCAGTCCATAGCCTGACGCTCTATCCACTGAGCCAAACCAGTTTCGGCTAGATCTAACATTTGATAATCAATAGATGGGTGGAAAAAAACAACAATGTTTTCCTTCCAGTCGTTGATTCAAATTGTATGTGTGTGTATTTAAAGAAAAAAACTATAGCAAAATATGGAATACATCTCTCGTGGAATCTCATAGGAAGAGACAAAGACATAGGAAAACCTAAAGATTCCTGAGCTTAAAATCAGAAGGCAATTCATCTTGAGAAGCCAACAGTGATATTTACAACTGCACAGCCAATGAGCTGCTGAAAAGGAGAGATCATTTCCATCAGTTATTATTGAGGGGAACAGAACTTCCCAGTCACTGCCAGATTGTAAATGGGGGCTACAGCTCATCCGGGAATCCTTGTGTCACAGGAGTTATAAATGAGCTACTAACCTTGTCCAATTGCAAGGACACTGATGAGATGGTGAGGAAGCAGGATACAGGGAGGACAGGGGGAGGCAGGTCCATTTCTGAGATGGAGGCACAGAGCCCTGAAGGAGCCTGGGCCAGCCCCTGTGTAGGTAGCTCTCTCGCTGTGACGAAGAAACACTTGGCTCTGCTGCTTTCCTTGCCAAGAGCCAACCAACAAACAGGTGAACGGAAGTGAATAATGCCTGTGCACTGCTATTTATTTCCTGTTTCGGCGGTGCTGCCATAACTACAGTGGGCATCAGCCTGGCCAAGAAGGAGCTCTAGGCGTGGCTGCCTCTCTCACTGCTGACTTTGCTGGACTCTCCACTTACCTCTGTAGACTGATGGATCCCTCAGTTTTTGGGGAAAGGATGGCCTGCCAGTCTCATGAGAACCCCCTGTAGATTTATGGAGAATGCAAAAGCCCAAACAAAATACGTTTTGTCTTCTCCTTTGACGTGCTGGGGTTACAGCGTGGGTCTCAGTACAAAGGTCTATCAACTGAGCGATGTACCAAGGTTCTCTGGCCCTCTGTTTTCTAGCTTCCTCGATGGCACCACTTTAAATCATTTAAAGTACAGTTCACATACAGTATTATATTAGCTTCTGATGTGTAACACAGTGCTTAGTCACATACCTTATGAAGTGATCACCCCAATAAGTCTGGTATCCAATGGTACCACATACAGCGACCACAACGTTATTGACTACTAGCAGCCCCGTGCATGAATTCATGTGCCAGTACAGCGGTACCTCGAGATACGAGTGCCCTAACATACGAGATTTTTTGAGATATGAGCCATCGAGCAAGCGATTTTTGCTTTGAAATACGAGCAACATTTGAGATAGGAGTAATCACGCGAATCGGCCGGCTGCACAGGACCCACCAGTTTACCTTGACTCGAGCGTCTCATAGTTTCCCACGTCTCAAGGTTACGGAACGAATTAAACTTGTATCTCCAGGTACCACTGCATTATATTAGCTTCTGATGTATCACATAGTGCTTAGTCACATACCTTATGAAGGGATCACCCCAATAAGTCTAGTATCCAATGGTACCACATACAGTGACCACAATGTTATTGACTACTAGCAGCCTCGCGCATGAATTCATGTGCCAGTAGTTTGTCCATAGCTCGCTGCCGCCCTCCAATAGCTCTCTGCCTGCTGCCCTACCCTCCTATAATTCCCCCTCATAGTTTTCTGCCCTGCCTCCTCCTATCGCTCTCCACTGCCCACTTGTAGCTCACTGTCCCCGCTTCCTGCTGAGCCGCGATCCAGTGGTTACACGCTCGATCATTATCTTAGAGGCATAACGAACATTTGCATATTACATCTTGATTATGTCGGGTATTTCCTAGGCTGTACTTTACACCCCCACACTGTTTTGATAACTCCACCCACTGGACTTCTTTGCCATGGAAGATGGGCCTCCGATCCCCCTAAACTGTGATGGGTTCCACCTCCTGGACCCGTTGCACCGTGTCAGGCTAGTCTACTGAGGAGCTAAGTAAGGTATGTTTTGCTCTCAAAGCGGCAGAAGACGGGGCAGCGTGAGGGGAGCTCTCTTTCCCTCATCCCCCAAAGGCCCACGGCTCCGTGAGTTCGCAGTTCTGAGCCGCTTACCTCGGCTTGTTAATAACTTTTGAGCCATGGGGTCTAAAGCAGTTGCTAGGCACCCAGACTACGACGATCAGCCAGGCTTTTATTTTAAGGAAGCAGGAAAACAAAGACTGCAGCTTGAACCCCTCCCTGGGATTGAGAGGAAATATTAGATACTATTGAGCAGGGGGAGAGCGGTGCAACGCATGAGCCTGGGGGTGCAGAGGGGAGTGCTTGAGGCAGGCTTCGAAGTGGTTTCATTTCCACAGCAGAGCTGGGGTGCCGTGGAAAGCAAGGAAAAGAGCAGGGATGGGGCGGGGAGGCAGGAACATTCTGGAAAGTACACTGTAAGTTATTTTATCACCCTTACTGCTTTTCGGAGGAAAATTACTTTTTTGGCTCCCGGTTAGTGGATTCTGACTCCAGGGGAAAAAATCCTGCCCCATGCAATGACCTCAGGGAAATTGTAATCACGAGCCAACAGCTATTTCCATGTTTTGCTTTCTCATCACACTTTCCCGCTTTCCCAGGATTAGCCAGAAGAGACGACTGCCCCGTGCAAAGCACATGCTAGGCGGCAGCGTCCTGTGTGAGCTTGTTTAGTTAGGAGGTGTGTGTGTAAAACACTAGGACCGGCAAATGGAAGCCAGGCGATGCATAGCTATTGAACTGAATTCTCCTAAGCACCTCATTTCAGACTTCTCTCACTTGTAGTTGCTCTAAGTTTAGACTCCAAATGGCTAGGGGTGTGCCTTTCACTTCTGCGTCTCGCTCTACAGACGCAGCTTCCTCCGGGCCATAACCTGCTCTTGCAAACTAAGGTCGGAGCAAATCAGCATTTGTGCCCCAGTCCTTGGAGGGGTCGGCGATATGGAACTCCTCAAAAAGTTGGACCTGGGCCCAAACCGGTGTGGCTCAGTGGATAGAGTGTCTGCCTGTGGACTGAAGGGTCTCAGGTTCGATTCTGGTCAAGGGCATGTACCTTGGTTGTGGGTGCATCTACAGTGGGGTGTGTGCAGGAGACAGCTGATCGATGTTTCTCTCTCATTGATGTTTCTAACTCTCTATCCTTCTCCCTTCTTCTCTGTGAAAAATCAATAAAATGTATTTTAAAAAAAAAAAGATGGACCTGGGAGTCTGATTTGGAGGGTGAGGACCGGTGCTCAGTGAGCGAGAGGCTGACTTCGCAAGGTCAGGCTTCAGTGGCCTAATATCTAACCAGGAGCCACCAGGCCCACACCCTCCTGCCGATGGCTCCTCGACAGGGGACACTCCACTGCCTCATCCACTAGCTGCTGGAAGTGACAGCCCCTCAGCAGGGCCTGGGGTGAGGACAGTGCTCAGATAGGAAGCTGCCTGCACCCGGGCCTTTGGGAACGTGGGGACAGGTCTCTGCCCAAAATGGGACCTGCAGTTTTGTGGGGCCTTTTGCAGAGAGAAGGGCTGCTTTCCCTCCCAACTGGCCACTCTATGTGATGTACGAAGGAGCCACTTGTGGGCAATCTAGGGCAGTGCATTCATTGCTTCATGACTGGCCCGGCTGGCATGGTTCAGGAGTTGAGTGTCAACCCATGAACCAGGAGGTCAACCAGTTAACTCCTGGTTCATGGGTTGACACTCAACTCCTGAACCATGCCAAGTCAGGGCACAAGCCCAGGTTGCAGGCTCAGTCCCCACTAGGGGGCATGGAGAAGGCAGCTGATCAAGGATTCTCTCTCATCATTGATGCCTCTTATCTCTCTCTCGCTCTCCCTTCCTCTCTGAAATCAATAAAAATACTCTTTTAAAAAACTGTCCCACGACTGAAGGGATACATCATATGGACACATTATAGTTTGCACACCATCTAGAAACCACGCGATTTTCAGCCTAAATGCTCATTTAGTTTTTCCAGTAGAATTTAATGATCACGTGCTGACCCTGAACACTCTATGCTCTCTAATTCCCCCTCTTCCCGTGAGACCGTGGTGATTTTATGAACAGAGTGGGACACCGTTATAAAATCATCTATCACATCAACTTGGATATGTTACCGGTCAAGCCCATCTCCTAAAACATAGCAGTGACCTTCTTCAATGGCCTGATTTAAACCCTGCGCTCCTCGTGCCAGAATGCAGAGGAGTTTTCCCTGGGCTCGCTCTTCTCCCTTCTGCTTTAGGGTAAACCCCTCACATTTGGTGGAGGGCCGCAGCAGCCCTGTGGGCCGCAAATGGTCCCACACTCTGTCACACCCTCATCGGGCGGTGCCTTGCAAATGCTGGGAACAGAGCCTGGACTGCCCAGTGTGCGAGGGAACTCACATCTTAGAGCTGGTGCTGTTGTAACTCAGAGCCCCCTCATTCCCAGAAGAATGTCCCCATCAGTTAGTGACGGCTGTCCCCCTGCTCTGTGCCTCTTCTCTCTGGCAGGGCCCTCAGGATAACTGACATCACTGTCAGGACTGCTCCATCAGGGTCTTGGACCAGTGGTTCTCAACCTTCCTAATGCCATTATGGTTGGGGGTCACCACAACATGAGGAACTGCATTAAAGGGACGTGGCATTAGGAAGGTTGGGAACCACTGGTCTTGGAGGATATGAGAGTCAGTCACTCTGCAGCAGGGAACTCGCACCCACTCTGCATTCCCTGGCGGTGAGGGCCAGGGACCCAGCCCTGTGGATAGGATATGCCATTCTGACCCTCAGGAACTCTGCTTCTTCTCACTGTGGCCCGATCGATCTTCAGACACCCAAATATTGGGAGAAGCACATGGTCTGCAAGGAGACCAAACCGGAATGTTTCCTACAACTCACGACCACCTCTAACTGGAATGAGACTGGAATGGTTCCTACAACTCACAACCACCTCTAACAGGCCCCAGGCAACGGGACCTAAAACCCCCTCCGCCAAAAGGGAAATTTCAGATCTGCCCTCAGAAGAGAACCCCTGGAGGTGTCTCTCAGGAGAGCGAGTTTATGTGCTGCTCTGTCCCAGGTCCTTGCTTCTGTCTGTGGACGCATTGTAACTGTGAACATCACACCTTCCATTTCCAAAAGCATCTCCGTGTAGGCAATTATTATATGGTCACCCTACACTTAAATCACCCCAAATTCCAAGGACGTTCGCTTGTGTTTAAATGTCCTGAGCCTATCAGATGTCAATGAAGACCAAATGTGTATAGCTCCTTTTTTTTTTTTAAATTCTCATCTGAGGATATTTTTTTCATTGTTTTTTATTTGTTTTTATTTTTTTAGAGAAAGTAGAGAGGAGGGAGAGAAAGAAACACTGATTTGAGAGAGATACATAGATTAGTTGCCTCCTGCATGTGCCTTGAACGGACCGGGGAGCAAGTTTGCAACCAAAATACATGCCCTTGACCAGGAATTGAACCAGCAACCTTTCGGTCTGTGAGCCGATGCTCTAACCATTGAGCAACCAGGGAAATATAACTCCTTCTTTGTCAAATCACTAATTCATGGATCCCATATTTGAAAAATTGCCTACCCTACTCATTAGAAGCCCTGCCTTCATGGAACTTACATTTTTATAAGGAAAGAACCAACATCAGATGACACAACAGATCAAATACGCGAGAAGTTTTAGTGGCTATCAAACCTGTTTTTCAGTAGCAAAACTCTCTCTGCCAGTGAAATCCTACATTGAAGATTCCCCAAGTGCTGAAAAAGAGCTGCTCTTTCTGAGTTGGGGTGGGGAGGTGTGGTCCAAGGCTCATTTCCTCTCCTTCCCTCTCCACCCCCTCTTTTTTCTAACACTCACAGACACCCCCAGAGCTCTGCAAAACTCCCGCGCTGTTTATGATTTGCAGTTAAGAACAAACAAGCTCCCATTTTTCAGCAGAACACAGTGCCGTAAAGGAAACAATACATAAACACGTAGGTTAAGTCACCATAAAAGATTTAAGTAGCTTTCCAGAGCAAAAGAAAAGATGTCCAGGGCTGTGTGAATTAAACAGCTAAGAAGTCCATTAATTGCTAAAGGAATTTTCAAGGCGCAAGAGGTCACACTAGGCTGATACTTTTTTAAATTTATTTTTAGCCAATTATTTGAGGGATTACGTATTTTAATTTAAAAGAAAATGCCATGTAGCTAGGCTGGCAGCCTCCTGGTGCATCTTGTTCATTTCCAAGTGCATTGTTGTCAGGAGCGGTAGCAAACAGCCGAGAAGACTTTATGTACCCCAGAACCGCAGCCCCATTATTCAGCCGTGTATTCAGCCCATGGTAAACGATTCTACCCATATTGCACATAGAGGGTGCTGAGGATGGAGGCTTATGAACATCATACCTTTCATTTCCAAAAGCATCTTACTTCCGAAGGTCATAATTCACCCAGGTCTTCAACTGCGGAAGACGGAACAGTGAGCATGCCAAGTGTTTTGAACTTGTCGGGGAGAGTTGTGAAATTTATTTGTTATTACCGTTGTGCTGTTCGACATCATCCAGTTAAAAAGATGGAAGCAATACTTTCATTACGCTCCTTCTACAATCCCCTGGGTACGTAAAAGCGCATTAATCGAGATGGTTAGCCCACCAATGCCCCCTGTCAGACACCGGGGATAGAGACAACTGAGGCAATTCAACTGAGAGTCTTCGGGTCATAAAATTGATTGAAGGAAGCAGTGGGCTAAGTGCCTCTGGGGAAACAGAGGGTGCTCCTGAGCCAGCGCGCACAGAACAGTGTGCAGGGTTCGAGGAGAGAATGGGACTGGAGCGGAGAGCTAGAGAGTTAAGATTCCCCAAAATCCCAAACATCTAAAGATATCATTCCTTTAGGACTGTGGTTCTCAACCTGTGGGTTGCGACCCCTTTTGGGGGGTCAAACGAGCCTTTCACAGGGGTCGCCTAAAAGCATCGGAAAATGTAGTAATGTGGTTTACTGTTGTTATATGAAGACTGTTACCCATGCTACACCATGCTTCAAGACAAAATTTCATTTATTTGTAATTAGAAATTAATATTTCACAATATCTAATTGTGATTATCACTATGCTTTAATTATGTTCAATTTGTAACAATGAAAATACATCCCGCATATCAGATATTTACATTACGACTCATAACAGTAGCAAAATTACAGTTACGAAGTAGCAACAAAAATAATTTCATGGTTGGGGGTCACCACAACATGAGGAACTGTATGAAAGGGTCGTGGCATTAGGAAGGTTAGAACCACTGCTATAGAGCAATGGGGCCTGACCTATGGCTACAAAATGTGGATTCTAACCTAGACTTGCAGTTGAATGATGCCTCAGTTTCCCCTGCAGCAAGATGATGAGACTAATTCCTTCTCATCCTTCCATGCGTGATTGTGATGAGGCTCTGAGGAAGCAAGGGCACATAGTTACGTAGCCCCTTAACCATGGCACGTTCTGAGAAATGGGTCCATAGGCAACTTCATCTTTGGGTGAACATCGCAGAGTACACTTATAGAAACCCAGATGGTCTAGCCTCCTGCACACCGAGGCCATAGAGATAGCCTATTGCTCCTGGGCTACAAGCCTGTGCTACATGTGACTGTACAAAACAGAGCGAGATTAGTCAAGCACAAGAGAAATGACGCAACCAAGAGATGCAGTACATGAGACGAAAGAGGTCACTGTCGGCATAACACATACTGCTTTACAGCAAACTTTTTTATAGGTAGAAAGAAGGTACTCTACAATAAAAAGGTATTGTATAGTAAATACATAAACCAATAAATAGCCATTTATTATCATGGTCAAGAATGATTAACTCTATAAAACTGAACTGGTTATATGTACTTCTATACGACTGACAGTGCAGTAGGTTTGTATACACCAGCACCACCACAAACACTTGCGTGATGCATTGTGGGAAGACATTACCATAGTTACAACATCATTAGGTGACAGAAATTTTTCAGCTCTATCATACTCCTTTAAAAAATATATATATATTATTGATTTTTTTACAGAGAGGAAGGGAGAGGGATAGAGAGTTAGAAGTAATAATGCAAGAAGAGACATCTATCAGCCACCTCCTGCACACTCCCTACTGGGGATGTGCCCGCAACCAAGATACATTCCCTTGACCGGAATCAAACTTGGGACCTTTCAGTCCACAGGCTGACGCTCTATCCACTGAGCCAAACTGGTTTTGGCTCCATCATACTCTTATGGTACCACCATAAGTTATGTCATCAGTCCTTGATCAAAACGTCGGTAAGAGGCACATGGGTACATAGGGAGTAACGGTTAACTAATTACCATAATGCACCACTGTTGGAACCCTTTAGTCTCAGGACTCATTGACATTTAAAAATTTATTAAAAACCTCAAATATTTGCTTTTTTATATTATACTTACTGATATTTACCATTTTAGGAAATAAATAGAAAACATTTAAAATACTTAATGATTTGCTTAAAAAATAATAAACTCTACTTTTGAACATAGGTAACATATTTCTATGAGAAATAAATATTTTCCAAAATATGAATTAGTGAGAAGAGTTTTTACTTTTTGGCAAATATCTTCAATGCCTGCCATTGCTAATGGAAGACGGATTTCCAAAGCTGCTTTGGCATTCAATTTGTTGTGATAGTTTGCTGTAGTTGATGTGTGTAAAGAAAATGTAGGCTCACGCAGAGATGTAGTTAGAAAAGAAAATGTTTTCATAGCTTTTGGGATCACTGCAGATACTCTTCTTTGATGTACAGCAAACTTTGATTAGTGGTAGTTCCTTACCCTTAACTTCAATGCGGAATCTGAAACCACACTGATAAGTGAACATTTATACTCTGCTAATTTAAAACCCCCTTTGGATGTCTCTTTTATCCATGCATCATTATGGAACATTGTTGGTTATGAAGAAAACATTCATTGCTATATGTAGCTCCTTCAAATGTTGACCTATTTCATCATACAAACTTAAAACAAATCAACTGTTTATATCACCACCTATCTCATCAAAAAAGTCTCTAGGTAATGGGAACCCACAAACTCGTAATGGCAAAGACAAGTTTTCCAAAATTCCAAACTTGGCTTGAATGGCACTCTTGGTAACAAATGCTGTTTTCCTCCAAGCGACTAACTCACGTTATTCATTTTTAAGAAGATACCTGCCCCTTAACCAAGTCTGAATCACCACAGTTTATCTGTCAACTGTACTTTCATGAAAAAAAAATTCTGTTCTCTAAAAACAATGGGTGGAGCCACTTTAGCTCACAACTCCAACAATCTAACAATCAATTTTTCCTTCAGAAAACTCCTTACCTTGTGCATGCCCCTATTTCATTTCACACAATATTGAAAACTCATGTGTTCCAGTGCTGGGATGTAATAAAATTAATTTTTTGCTACCTCAATAAGAACATTCTTAAAGTTAAACTGGCTTTGAATCATTAATTCATTTATTTGTTTATTCCTTAGCTTTATGGGGAGTGTGGGGTGATGACGACTACAGTGAAGATTATTTTGGTCAATTGATTAGTGCTAAGATTCCCATCTTGGCCTTTGTACCATTAAAACAAATGCCCATGTATTGGAAGCAGCAAATAATGTCTTCCTATTACTATGAAAATAGCATTGACCTTACCAACCCCATGGAAGGGTCTTGGGGATGAATGGATCACAGGATCAATGAATCACACTCGGAGAAGCATTACCGAGATGATAAGTGAGATGTGCAGAGGTAGAAAGGGCAGAGACTTTGGGAGGAAGACGTATGTTGACTAAAGATAAATAAAATTTCAGCAGCAAAAATTGATGACTGCTATCCTGACAACCAGGAAGAATAAGGAAAAACTGTAAAAAGTAAACACGTGGACTTAAAAGCATAGCAACTGGGGGCCTATATTTCACAGGAGCAAACAGCCATGCACTTCAATAGTTCCAGAAAGTATCACCAAAACTCAGCGCTCAATAAGCACTGTGGGCAGGAATGACCTTGAGTCATCAAAACAAGGTTAAAATATCAACTCGACTTCCGCTTAAGAAGCCCAGAAAGGAAGAGCTTTCTCTTAGCAAGAATCCCTTAGAAATATTTCCAGAACCATCACTGAAACTCCAAGAATTGCTTTGAAGCTTTGTTGAGATGTCTACTTGTGTGGGCTAGCTCACTCAGACGATGGCTAAACAGAGCATCTCGGTAATTAAATAAAAAGCCATGAAATCAGGTAGGATTACTTATCCCGCTTTATGGATGGGCAGTGGGTCTGAGATTCATGATGCACACCGACACCGAATGAACCAATGAGAAGCTGGGTGTTATATCACTAGTCTCAGGATGAGGCCACACCCACACCCTTCTCCGGAGGCTGCCCCGTGGACTGTTCTGACCACTCGTGAAATAATAAAAAAACCTCAGCCTCTCTGAGAACCTGAGCCTCACCCAGGAGACCCTGGCAAGATGGGTACTCAGGGGCATGAAAGGGATCTCTGCCCAGCAATTCTGAGCTGGGAGCTTGTGGCACCGGAGGAGAGGTGATGATTTATCACATGGAAGCCAGGCATTCAGGGTTGCTTCTTGGCCAGAGACTCCTGGTTAGGAGCCCTGAGAGCAGATTCCTCTGCCAGGAGACTCACAAGAACACGACTTCAATTACACTGTAGCCTAACCTCGCTGGAAGGGAAGGGAGAATGAGCATCCAGCCATCCAGAGGGTGTATCTTAATCCACTTGACCTATCTCTTCGGCCGATGTGTAATGCATGGCAGTAAAGAGGATTTCTACAGACAGAGTGTGGCCAGTGACCAGGTCTTGGATAATTAGGTTTTGCTGCAAAGCAGTGCTCACATTTGCCACTAGGAATTGTCCCTGAAGGTGGCATAGAGGGAGGGACTGGGATAGCAAAGTGGGCAAAAATCCCAGACCTCTGGAAAAGAGGGCCCGGTTCCAACAAGACGGGGGACGCTCCCCTCACCCTCAGATGCAGGGTCTGCCCAGTGGGATAGGAAATAATTAAAGAACTCCACCTACCGATTTCCTGGAAAAACATCCGCTTATCCAGATCAATGAAGCAAACACTTTGGGACATTTTGCATGGTTTTCTCAAATGCCTCTTCACAATTTCTGTGTAAATATAATCTAGGAGTTGAGCTGTGAGGATCTCATGACACTCTCAACCCCTGTCCACTCATTTCTTTCTTTCTTTTTTTTAATATATGTTATTGATTTTTTAAAGAGAAGAAGGGAGAGGGATACAGAGTTAGAAACATCAATGAGAGAGAGACATCGATCAGCCACCTCCTTCATGCCCCACACTGGAGATGTGCCCACCACCAAGGTGCATGCCCCTGACCAGAATCAAACCTGGGACCTTCCAGTCCACAGGCCGATGTTCTATCCCCTGAGCCAAACCGGTTTCGGCCGCTCATTTCTAACACTATCACACAAACACTATTTTCTCTCACTGGGCACAAAAAGTGTATTGCTGGGTCCTTTTCACATACTTAGATGAAAGCACTTGGTTTTCTAATATGAGACCCAGGCAGATCTAAAAAACTCTCTCAGAAACTCTACGTTGTTGCTACTTGACATTTGGTCCCCGACCAGCAGCACTGGGGACATGAGGGTGACTGACATGCAGCGTCACAGCTGCATGGAACAGCCTAGTCAGCGGTCGCCAATGGGTGGTCTGCAGACCACTGGTGGTCCGTGAGGTCCCAAAGGTTGGCGAGCGCTGGCCTAGGTCGTTTAACAAGAGCCCAGGGGTCTCCTGGGCATTGTACCTCTGAGAAGCTCTTCTTCTGCACTTCAAAGGTTGGGGAACTTGGAGGGTCAGCACATCGGGGTATGAGCCCTCCTCTGCACACTGTGACATGGCTCTTGGGCCATTTAACCTTTGAGAATGTCCATTTTCCCATCTGCCAAGGGCAAGCTTGACTTCCTAAATTCGCATCATCGATCATCTGTATAATTGAAGATTTTTAAAGTGCAGGTTATTGGACCTCTCTCCTGCAGACTCTGATTCAGTAGTTACTGAAATGCAGAGGGATTTAGGTCCAACAGACTGTTCTAGATCTGGGTATATTCTCCCAGTTCAGAGAGAGACAAGTACATATATAGCTTGACCACTAGCAGCCATGCACCCTTGGGCAGATAGCGGCTTTGAGATTCAGCTTTTCATCCTGAACATGGAAATATGACTATCAACTCCCTAGAGTTTGGAAGATGAAATAACTTTTGTAATTTATGTAAATCATTTGATGCAAAAACAATGTGCATTTTGTTATTCTCCCAATCTCCCTCCCTTTTCCCTGAACTTCTATCACTCTTCCCTACTTTGCATCACCAAGGCATGAAGGAGGATGAAGTAGGTTCCCCTTTCAAACCCCTGCTGTTCCCTGTCTGGAGAGTCCTTCTCCCAGAAGGTGCTTACTTCCTCCTTCAGGTTTCTGCTCAGAAGTGGGGCCTGAAGTTACAAATCTCTCCCATCCTCACTGAGCTCTTTACCTTGCCTGGGTTTATACCAGAAGGTTTCTCGCCATCTGACATTATACATGTGCTTGTTTGTTGTCTGACTCATCCCTCCTCACCCCTCCCCTGCCCCGCCTACTTCCAGCCACTAGAATTTAAGCTCCATAAAATAAAAATTTATGTGGAAACACAAAAGATCCTGAATAGCCACAGCAATCTTGAGAAAGAAGAATAAAATTGCTGGTATCATGCTACCTCATATCAAACTTGATTACAAGGCTGCAGTAATCAAACAGCATGATCCTGGCATACAAACAGACACACAGATCAATGGAAGAGAATAGAGAGTCCAGAAATAAACCCATGCCTCTATGGCCAATTAATATATGACAAAGGAGGCCAGAACATGTGATGGGGTAAAGACAGTCTATTTCATAAACGCTAAAAAATGGAAAGGATGCATGTGTAAAAATGAAACTAGACCACCTTCGTACACCATATACAAGAATAAAATAAAAATGGATTAAACCCCTGGAAGATAATAGGCATTTCTCTGACATTTTTTTCTCTCTCTGATATATCTTCTTGAGCAAAGAACATAAAAGAGAAAATAAACAAATCAGATTACATCAAACTAAAAAGTTTTTGCACGGCAAAATAAATCATTAAAAAAACAAAAAGACAACCTACTGAATGGGAGAACATATTTGTCAGTGATACTTCTGATGAGGGGTAAATGTCCAAAGAACCCATACAATTCAATACCAACCTCCACCCCCCACAAACAATCCAATTTGAAAATGGACAGAAATCCTAGACATTTCTCCAAAGAGGACATACGATGGCCAGTAGACATGTGAAAGGATGGTTAACATCAATTATCATCAGAGAAATATAAATTAAAACCACATGTCAGAATGGCTATTATCAATAAGTCAAACAACAAGTGTTGGGGAGAATGTGGAGAGAAGGGAATCCTCCTACACTGTTGGTGGGAATCAAGATTGGTGCAGCCACTTTGGAAAACAGTATGAAGTTTCCTCCAAAAATTATAAGAAAGGAACTGTCTTATACCTCACCATTTCCACTTGTGGGTCTATATCTGAACAAGCCAAAACACTAATATGAAAAGAAATATGAACGTCTATGTTCACTGCAGTGTAATTTACAAGATATGAAAGCAACTCAAGCGCCCATCAATAGATGAGTGGATGAAAAAGAGTTGGTGCCTCCATATAATCGATCATTAGAAATGAAATCTTACTATTTGTGACAGCTTGAGTGGACCTAGAGGGTATTATGCTAAGTGAAACGAGTCAGAGAAAGACAAGTATCATGTAATTTCACTTACATGAGCAATCTAAATAACAAAATAGGGGGACAAACAACATTGAAATAGACTGATGGGTACAGAGAACAAACTGATTGCTGTCAGAGGGGAAAGGGTGTTGGGTTATGAGTGTATAGGCGAAGGGATTAAGAAAATTGGTAGTTACAGAATAGTCATATGGATGTTAAGTACAGCGCAGAGAATATGGACAATAATATTTTAATAATGAAGTATGGTGCCAGGAGGGTACTTGAAATATCAGGAGGATCACTTTGCAAATTATGTAATTTTCTAGCCATTAGACTGTACATCTAAAACTAATATAAAATAACACTGAATATCAACTGTAATTGGGAGAAAATTGGCAAATCTATCAACCTTTCTTGGGTAACCTTTGCCTTGTGAGTCTTGGTTTAAGAATTTATTCCAAAACAGAGGGTGATAAAAATACCCCGCATATTTTAAATTTCTATCTTTATGTTTAGCTCCTTTTGGAATTCATCTTAAACGTTTCCAAACACACTTTAAAAAAAAATAAAACAATAATTCTGGTTTATCACCATTAACCTACTGATGTCTTTACAAATGAAAATGTAAGGTTTACTGTAGACTAACTTCACCAAGGTACAAGTCACTGTTTCACATTCCTGTCTTCTTTTATGTTAGGGTGACTTAGGAATTGGACTTGACTTCCACCAATGCACACTCACCTGATGATCTCAGCTACCTCAATTCCCCTTTCCACCTAGACCTCCCTTCCTTTCCAACTCGTGCAGAGAGAATGCCATAGCAGAGGGGGAAGCCAGGTGAGGAAGTACAAGCAACTCTGCAGGAAAATAAAGCATTTATTAAGCCTGCCCAACTCCAATTGGAGTAAGAAACGACTTTTAAGATGGAATCAAGACATAGAACCAATCCATTTTTTTTAAACAATTCAGGTGTCTCTGAGCAGGTCTCAAAGCTGGTGCAGAAATTTCCTGGAACTGAAGATCTGTGGGTGCCAAGATGGTAGATGAATCCATTCCCTGCTCAGGGCTCATGAACCCCCCCAAAGGCAGCTCGGCCCGATGCCTGGAGTTCTGTGTCATTAATATGCAACAGATGTGCACGTGGCTCTTTTGGATCAGATAGTCAATACAAAGTAAAGGAGGCAGGTACTTTTAATTATGCATGCACATATGTGTATTTTAATAGAGGCTTATTCTAATGCCTGTGGCTTCAAATTTGAAAAAAAAAAAGGGGGGAAGGAAGAAAGGTCACCTAATCTCTTTTCCTTTGTGCAGGTGGAGGGGACTCCCGCAGAACAACAAAAAGAGGAGCCGATAAGACTGTTTTAGGCCGAGAAGGGTAAAACTAAAGGATAATAAAATCAAGTTGATGCAGTTGAAAGACCGCTCATTACCTGGCCTGAGATATGCCGCCCATTGTTGCCCAGGTTTGGAGATTATTTCTCAGCCTGCGGGGGACTGATAACGGACTCCTCCTCCGGCCTGAAGGCTCATTGTTCCTCCCGCTGAAATGGTGCCTGGGACGGAGGCGAAGTGGTTCTGAGCCACAGCCCTGCCCGCCGCTTTGGCCTTTTCCCTCCCTTCCAAGGGATGACAAAGAAAATCAAGAATTTATATCACCTCAACCAGGCGCTGGGACTTTTTCAATCCCCTCCCCTCCTCTCTATTCCCCTGACCTAATTTGGAGCAGGGCAATTCTCCCAATAAACTGCTGAAGTTTTCTTTTCCGGGAGAACAATGTCACATTAGTCAACTTAAAAAGACTTGCTCCCAGCACAAATTGTCTGTACAACTCATTTTGCCCCTTAATTATATTCCACCTTGTTTTATTATTTAAAGGCGGCATGCGAGCTGTGTTTACCCACGGAGAAGAGGTTGGAGTTGGGAGTGAATTTTGAGAGGTCCTTGAATGCTCTCATGGAGGAGGCTGGCGCACTAAATCCCGGCCAGCCACGGAGAGGATGCTCATCAGAGACAGAGGACTGAGTGGGGGAAGGAACTTTCCCCCCTCCCCCCGCCCCCCAAGGCAGCACTGTGAGAAAAGGGTTTCTGGGTCAGGTGAAAAGGGAGCCCAAGTATCACAGCGTTTTTCCCATCGGATTAATGGTGTTCTGTGCTGCTAAATGGGAATCAAAGATTCTACATGCCAAGTTCAGGCTCTTCTAGCCCATTGTTCAACCTGCTTCTAAAGGCAGGGGTCCTGGCAAGTTGAGGACAAAGTGTTTGGCATCGCAGCGCTTGCCCAGGTTGAGAAAATATATTCCAGGAGCCAACTGCCTTTCCTTCAGCTGGACAAAACGAATCTCCCCACCTGGCCTTTCAATTCGGGCCCCCACTGTCTCAGCTTAGACCTGGCTCATTCAGTGTCGAAAGTGGACACTTTCTTCTGAACTTTTTCTTCAACCTATAGAGATGCCCACTACTTTCCTCTCATTAAAACCAACCTCTTAAACTATAAAACTTCCTTTCACCAAAGTACA
>JAAGEH010000417.1:23284675-23315664 GCA_011751065.1 Lasiurus cinereus
CTACCACCGTACAGTATAGATCAGAATAAGGCAACTCTGACCATAAGGCAAGCCTACATTTTCAACTGATGAGAATCAAAACAGAATTTTCACAATGGTTAGAAATAAGGATAAAATAATCAAATGTTTATATTTAATCATTAACTTATATGAACATACACCTTGAAAATAATATAATATAAAAACCAACACACTAATGTAGAAATGTTGCTCCCCATCATGGTCCGTTCATGCCTTCCCTGACTTGTGCTATCAGGCCCTTTGAGATCTCTGGAGGTAGTTCTGAGTCACACGGCACAGCATCTTCGTTCTGATGTCTTAGCTAGAATGTATTTTAATCTTCTGAATCTTCTTATGATTCCAGAAATAGAAATTACACCCTGGAGCACAGATATCTGTTTGCATAAAATGTTGGTTGTTTGGTTTTATGAAGAGGGGGTATATTTGTGATTGTCATTTACTATGTTGCCTTTCTATAAACAATTTCTAAAAATCTGTTTACAGTAATAGGCAACACTTGTAATTGTTATGTCGTGACCACAAAAATAAACATATTTACATCAGTGCTAAAAATCTTTAACTTCTTTTGAAAACCGGTTCTATCATATAACTGCCTAAGTATTCCTAAGTAGCATTGATTGTGGTCATTTCCTGTTATGACCACAATATGTCTGCACAAATATGACTTTTTTGCTCTAAATAAGTAATTGAGAGAGTGCTTTGGATTATGGAATGCTCTAGGAGGACCTTAAGGTAAAGCAACGTTCCCTTTCCTTAGGATTAATTTTAGGGGAAAGACTCACATTGAATGAGGACATTTAGGGTAAATGTGGACGAATTTCAAAATTACATTTTTATCCCAGAACGCCCCTGCATTTCAGATTCATAGCATACTGAACCAGTCATTTCAGGTACCCCCAAACTCACAAAGTCTAGAGTCATATTTATCACTTTGATGTCAATTAACTGATCTTCTATATCTAATCTATAATAATAAAAGCTTAATATGCTAATGAGACTGGACATCCCTCCAGATGTCCTTCCAGACGATCTTTCGGACAACCTTCCTGGACCAAGCCAGGGCTGCGAGGGAAGCACAGGTCCCAGGTGCCTGCTGGCGGCCAGAGGGAAGCCCGGGTCCTGGGTGCCAGAGGGAAGCCAGTGCCAGCAGCCGGGGGAAGGAAGGCCTATTCTTGCATGAATTTGGTGCATCGGGCCTCTAGCTGAATATAACAACCACTCAAATCTGCTAGCAAGTCAGAGTTCTGGAACCATTTTTAGACTACTGCCTTGGACTTCATGGAATGTAGTTATTTTATAAACTTAGATTGAGCAACCACTCTGTTCTGAGCTCTGTTTTAAGTTCTAGGGATACATCCATCAAAGGCTGCCTCTTCCAGGATGATTTCCTGACAAAATCCACAGCAAATATAGATGTTTCCGCTCCCTCTTTCCGGCTTCTTGGCACTTGGTACAGAAGTCTATTGTGACACAGGTTATTGTGTATGTTTTTAACATTTATTTCTTTGAAGTTGTAACTTCTTTCACTAGAATATAAGATCTTTGAAGGCAGGGTAGTGTCTCATTTCTGTATCCTTGGGGCTTCAGACGTAGCACGCTACAAAAATCTGCTGATTATATAAGTAGTTCTAGTTAACATCTATCTAGTAGATAGCTGAGCATCAACACAACCCATTCCTGGCAGGGTACCCATTCCTGTAAAAGTCTACCACGAGCTCATTATAAAGGACCATGCTCTATAATGAAGTCCTCTTGCATATCTTCGGTAATGACCATTATTTAGAGAGCAAATGAACATTTCTCGGTAATATTTCCTAGCAGGAAAGATGTTCTCTTCTGCAATTCTGCCTAACAAAGCAGCAAGGGAGCCAAGAATATACCAGTTCTCCATGGCAACTGGGTCACAGCAGCGTGCAGCCCGGGCCAGGGTTTCGGCTAAATGGAACAGGTAGAGGTAAGCTTCCGCCAGCAGGAGCTGTGTCCTGTCGTGGGACTTGCCCTGAAGCATCTCTCCCCAGTGGGACCCTCAGCCACAGGCCCACATGCCAGCATCACCACGGCCCTGGGCCCCTGGCATCCATTTCACTACCTGAAAGCACTCCATGGGGAGCTCAGCAAATCCACCAGCTACTGAGCCAATCAACTGTCCCCACACCCATTAAAAAAATTGCCTCCACGCTCTGAATATTAACTCAAGAAGGAGAGTTTACCCCAAGCCACCGGGCTGTTCTTTCACATGTCCTTAGGCTCTCAGGTCATTTCTGTCAACGGCAAGCTGGAGAGCCCTCCTTTCACTGGCTTGGAAGGGGGACCAGATTAAGCATCTGGTTAGAGAGAGCAGCTGTGTAATGCAGGGCCATGAAAACCACCATTCAAATCAGTCGGAAGCCCTCCATCAAGGAGAGAAGGCATCAAACAGCAGCAGCAAAGCGAATGGCCTTTGGCAAAGCTAGTCTCAGGGGCAGGATTCCCAGCCAATGAGCGCCTGAATGAAAATTCACACAAAGCGGGGAATTAACAGAAGGGCAGAAAAGAGCTTGATGCAACGCAACAGAGTTAACTTCTCCAGCGCCCGTCTTTCAGGAGATCCCCCCCTGTGTAAGGGAGGTGCCTCACTCAGATGAAACAGCTCCTCCTAACAGACTCTAACTGGGCCAATGATGCAATCCTCCCCATCTCCATCAGTGCTGCCCGGGAAGACGTGGCTGTGGACTCCTGTGTCCAGCACAACATGATGGCATTGACAGGGAGACTCCGTTTTGACAGGGAGCAGTTTTCTGATGGCAGATCACGTGCTTCTCTACCATCACTATGGCTTCACTAAGGAAGAACTTTGCAAGGAGGCCCTCAAAGCATGAAGGAGGTAAAGATTCCAACTAGAGACTCTGTTTGGAGACTCCAACAGCAGCCTGCAGCCCAAGGCTGGTTAACTACCAGCGCCATTAGTGCGTGCACCGGGCCTCATACATGCACTGGCTGAACCGCCTCTAGAATGAGTAGCAGGAAGGTTGAGAGTGATAGATGAATTAATATGAGGGGACTGAGGGGGATGGGAGACGCATGGATGGGCAACTGGCATACCTTTTCCCGCAGGCAGACCCCAAATTGGGCAGTATTCATAGTCATAGAAGCAAAATCAGAGAGTTGGAAACATTAGAAATGGGAACACGTGGATAGGGATAGGTAGCCGCTTTGTGCCTTTGTAGCTCTGTATCCAGAGTTGGATACAACTTCGATTTTGGAAAATGAAAAAGAGCCATGATGTGGCTTAGAGAAGAGGCCAGGGCTGTTCCATGCTGTTCTAAGTGCAGGCTTAAGAGAAGTGCTTTTAACCTCTGAGGCAGGGGATGGGGCAGGGCATGGAGCCCGCAGCAAAGCCCATCTGGAACAAGGAGCACGCGTTGATCTGCAGCATGTCTGTGTTTTCATTCCCAAGGCCAGATCGGTGGGTGGAATGCAGGACAGGGGGCCTGGCATGCCGGATGTAAGCAGTCACTAGCTTTAGGAAAGAAGAGGGTATTTATTTTCCCTTTAACTGTGAACTCATTTAGGATACATGGAGTAATTCACTTAAAAAAAGTTTTCACTTAAAAATGCAGACTCCCTAAAAACATTTAAAAAATGCAAATATGGTACAAATGAAGTACATATCGGTGTTGGAAATGACATCAACTATTATTAGCTAAGAAGTTGTTTTATTCTTTTGTAACTGTATGGAGAACTTTAAAGTAAAACAGAAAATGATGGCTGGTATTTATGGTTGAGGAATACTAGGCAGCTTGGAATCCAGCAAGTACACAGAGTGTACTAACAGAGACAGTGAAACATCACCGACAGGAAAAAGAAGGCCAGACTTGTGAAATGATGCCCCCAGAGTGTGAGAGCTTCAGCTAGAATCAAACCGACCTAGAAGCAATCACCAGTCTTCAGAGCGGAAACCCTGTTTTCTTTCACAAGATACAGGAGTTCTCTACTTCTTAATGTTTCGACCTGTAAAATGGGCTAAAACACCATTTCTACTGATAAGTTAAGAAATAATACAGCCGAGACCGGTTTGGCTCAGTGGATAGAGCATCGGCTTGCGGACTGAAAGGTCCCAGGTTCGATTCTGGTCAGGGGCATGTACCTTGCTTGAGGCACATCTCCACTGTGGGGCGTGCAGGAGGCGGCTGATCGATGTCTCTCACTGATGTTTCTGACTTTCTATCTCTCTCCCTTCCTCTCTGTAAAAAAATCAATAAAATATATTAAAAAAAAAAGAAATAATACAAATGAAAGTTCAAAGCACAGAGTATCCAGTGGACAGTAAGTTCTCAGTAAGTATAGAGCATGATGATGATGGGGAGGCAGAGGGGGATGAGAAGAGGAAAGAAGAAGAGGAGGAAAAGAAATGAAGAGAGAGGAAAGGGGATATACAAGCCCTTCCTTAACACGTGTTTCTTAAAGAGTTATTTGGATCAGGATTTTGTTGGTCCAGGAAGAGAATCTAAGAACCACATTGAAGGGATAAAGTTATTTAAGAAATATGTAATATTCATCAGTCTTAAATTTGTACATAGACAATGTTTGTGCTGATCCTTCTATTTTCAGTTTAATGACTTGTTAAATAATGATTGATGACTGTTGTCTTTATCATCAACATGACACTGGTAGAGCCCGGCAAAGCTATTGATTTTGCTTCTGTTCACTCCTTAGTTTCTGACTTAATTGCTGTTGCTGTTAATACCAACTGGCTGTTGTAAGAGTCTCACCAAAAACAGCATCCACCAGTGAATAAATAAAAGGCCATGCTGAGAAAATACACACACACACACACACACACACACACACACACTCACACACACACACACACACATGCACACACACATGCACACACAAGAGGCCTGGTGCTCGACATTCGTGCATGGGGGGGGGGTAGTTGTCCTTCAGCCCAGCTTGATCATTCCTAACTATCTGATTGATGCCTAACTGCTCCCCTACCAGCCTGATTGCCCTTAACTATCCTCTCCCGCAGGCCTGGTCACCCCTAACTGCCCTTCCCTGCAGGCTTGGTCACCCCTAACTTCCCTTCCCTGCAGAGCTTGTTATCCCTAACTACCCTCCCCTGCAGGCTTGACTGCCCTTCCTTGCAGGCCTGGTCTCTCCCAACTGCCCTCCCCTGCTGGCCTGATCACCCACAACTGCTCTCCCTTGCAGACCTGGTCCCTCCAAACTTCCCTACCCTGCTGGCCATCTAGTGGCAGCCATCTTATGTCCACATGGGGGCAGCCACCTTGTGTGTTGGAGTGATGGTCAATCTGCACATTGCTCTTTTATTAGTTAAGATAGAGGCCTGGTGCATGGGTGAGGGCCGCCTGGTTTTCCCTGAAGGGCATCCCAGATCAGGGTGGGGGTTCTCTTGGGGTGTGGGGTGGCCTGGGTGAGGGGCTTGTGATGGTTGCAAGCTGGCCACAACCCCCAACAACCCAAGTGGAGGCCTTGGTATTTAGGATTTATTTATCTTCTATAACTGAAACTTTGTAGCCTTGAGTGGAGTCCAGGGCCAGCCAGGGTGTGCGGGAAGCTTGGCTTCCTCCATTGCTGGGGAAACTCAAGCCTCCTACTCACTACTTAGCTGCAGCCATCTTGGTGGGGTTAATTTGGATACTTGTTCTTGATTGGCTGGTAGGCAAGGCTTGCGGGTGTACAGGAGGTATGGCCAATTTGCATATTACTCTTTTATTAGACAGAATGTCCTAATAAAAGAGTAACATGCAAATTAACCATCATTTCAACACACAAGATGGCTGCCCCCATGTGGTGAAAGATCCTGCCCACATGTGCACACAAGATGGCCACCACCAGATGGCCAGCAGGGGAGGGCAGTTGGGGGAGACCAGGCCTGCAGGGGAGGGTAGTTAAGGGTAACCGTGCCTGTAAGGGGAGGGGAGTTAGGGGCAAACAGGCTGGTAGGGGAGTAGTTAGGGGGTGATCAGGCTAATAGGGACAATCAGGAAGGCAGGCAGGCGAGCAGTTGGGAGCCAGCAGTCCTGGATTGGGAGAGGGATGTCTGACTGCCCGTTTAGTCCCAATCAGGATAGGGCCCAATTGGGCAGTTGGACATCTCTTGAGGGGTCCCAGATCGGAGAGGGTACAGGTAGGGCTGAGGGATACCCCTTTCCCCCATGCATGAATTTCGTCCACTGGACCTCTAGTATATATATAAAACTTGTGCTAAATAGAAGAGTTGGTGACAATTTTACTTAAAAAATAAAGGGTTACCCATCAGCTGACCATGTGTCAGAAATGTGTTCTTTTACATAGAGATCTGTGGGAGCACATGGAACAACATACATGGACCTGGTTCTTAATGTGACTCTTCAGGAGAGCTGGCCAAGCTGACTCAAGAATAAGTCCTTGGAATTTACCATTTTTATTCCAAATGAGTAGAATGTACACTGTCCCCTGAGTCATGACAAATGAGTTACTTTACATTTTCTCTACTTCTCCTGGGAAAGTATTTATGACAATTCATGGCTGTCATGTGCTAACAAATATCTCACTCTAAGATGCTGTGGGAGGGAAGAGTTCCAATTATTTTAGTTCCTTTGTTTTTACTGAGGTTTAATTCACACACAATCAAACTGCATGGATTTCACTGTTGTGTTTGATGAGTTTTGACAATTGCAAACACTCATGTAACTACCACCACCATAAAAAAAAAAAAAAAGAGCATTTCCTTTAACCCAGAGACTCTTGGAGGTCCTTTTAGTCAATTTCCACTCACCTTACTGCCCCACCCTCTTAACCCAAGGCGATCACTGATTTGATTTCTATCACTATGAATTAGTTTTGATTGTTTGAGAACCTTATATTAACAGACTGAAACAATACTTAATCTTTTGTATCTGGCTTCTTCTGCTTTACTTACTATTTTTTGAGATTTAGCCATGCTGTTGTGTAGAAAAGGGGTCCTTGTCTTTTTATTGCTGAAAACTATTCCAGGGACGAATATAGCACCATTTGTGTATCCATTGTTTTTACTGATGAACATTTACCCTGTTTCCTCGTACGTATGATTAGTGTACATAAAATATTCTTGTATGATATTGTTTTGTGAACGTATTTATTCATTTGTCTTTCATTTATACCTTAGAGCGGAATTTCTCAGTCATAGTACAGGCATGGGCTTAACCTCATAAGAAAGTGTGAATCAATTTGGCAAAGTTCTCACCTAGTTTCATACTCCCAGCAATGACTCAATGTATGAGGGTTTTAGTTGTTTTACATCCTTACTGACACTTTGTATTATCAGTCTGATTTATTTTAGCCACTGTAGTATGTGTCAAGGATCCCAATTGATTTAATAGGCATAAAAGTATGGTCCCTAAATCTTCATACTAAAGTAAAAAGAAAAAGAAAAAAAAAAAGACTACCTTCATTTATCTTCCAGTTACTTGGCTGACACCAATGCTATTGGGGTCCTGGGGAGGGCTTTTGGGATCAGCCATTGATCCAAAGTGGTTTCTCAACACATAAAAATATGCTGCTGTCCTAACTGGTTTGGCTCAGTGGATAGAGCATCAGCCTGCAGACTCAAGGGTCCCAGGTTCAATTCCACTCAAGGGCATATACCCAGTAGCGGGTGTGCAGAAGGCAGCTGATTGATGCTTCTCTCTCATCAATGTTTCTAGCTCTCTCTGCCTCTCCCTTCCTCTGTTAAAAAGTCAATTATATATATATATATATATATATATATATATATATATATATATATATTTAAAAAGGAATATGCTACTGAGGTTTTGGTGAATTGAGAGGACAGCCAATGGGCTTGAGAAATAAAATTATTTATTGTTATTGTATTTTTTTAAAGGTGAAGCATCTTGCATTTCAGACAAGATTTTTAAAACCACATTTTTACAGTCTCCTAGAAAATGATTCCATGCTCAAATAAGTTTAGAAAATCCTACACACAATTTCCCTTTCTTGGTGCTTACAAGGCACATTAGCGCCTTCAAACCTCAGCACAATCCTGCAATAGTAAGCATATCTACTTCTATTCAAGCTATTGTCTTCCAAATTCGTGTGTCTGAACATTTTTTTTTAAAAAGAAATCATCTATCAATATCCTTTCCACAGAATGTATTTGGAAAATATTGATATAAAACACTGATGGCAATCTTAAAGTCAGCTTTCTTGGTTTCAGTCAGTCTAGCCATGTGTAACCAAGGAGAACTTGTGAAACACATAATATTGTGAAGAGATTAAAATTTGGCCAAAACTTGTTCTGTGTTTACTTATTGAGCACAGGCCAACTGGACAGAGGCCAATCCCGATTCAATTATTTATTGAATCCCACTGCATATTAGTGGTACTCAGTAAACATTAATTATTAGTGGTAGCTGAATAAGTGTTAATGGTAATAATGACCTTGATAATGCTGTATTTTTTGCCATTAACCAAAACATCTGAGAGGAATCTTGAGACGGTCTGTTAAACCCAAACACAGCTGGGCTCTCTTGTCTCCACTGGGGATTTTTCACCCTGAAACGAAGAACTACATGCGAAGTCGCTACCGAGAGAAAAGCAGGTTGTCCTGGGTCACTGAGAGATGATTGCTCAGCCGTCATGTATGCAGAGACAGACCCAAGTCAGGATATTCTAAAGCGTGCAGTGCTCAGCAACAGGGCTGCTTCTTTGGTTCATGCATCTGTTCCAAGATTAATTGACAAGCATTTGGCCAGAAACAACGGTTTATCAGGCTCTTGACTATGAAGGTGCTAGGCAACTATGAAGGAACCAGAGTTGCGACTCCTTGTCTCCAATGAGTTTATTGTTTGCTGCATAAGCATCTCGTCTTAGCTCACCAGGTAGAGTCCTAGAAATGCTTCTTTTAAAAAAAAAATATTTTTTTTTTATTGATTTCAGGGAGGAAAGGAAAGGGAGAGAGAGGGATAGAAACATCGATGATGAAAGAGAATCATTGATAAGCTTCCTCCTGCATGCCCCACACTGGGGATTAAGCCTACATCATGGGCATGTGCCCTGACTGGGAATGGAACCATGACCTCCTGGTTCATAGGTCGATGCTCAACCACTAAACCAGGTCACCCACTAGCCAGACTAGAAATGCTCTGATCTGGAAGAGATCTCAGAAATCGTACAGTTGTTTGCCCACCTCACAGCTAAGAACATCGAGGGCCAGAGCCATGAAGGGGTGGGCCCAGGCATACCACTCATGAACGGCTGTGGTTCTTGTCTTCATAGATAGCAACATGCATTGCCGTTTTTTTAACATGCAAATAGTTGTCTCCTCAATGAGACTACTTCTTTTCTTCAACACAGATATGTTTATTTTACTCTGTTCTCTGCTCATTGCTCCCAGCCTCAAATCCAAGCTTCTCGGCTTCTCAGGGGCCTACCAAACTGGCACAAACCTACTTTTTTTTTTTAAATATATTTTATTGATTATTTTTACAGAGAGGAAGGGTGTGGGATAGAGAGTTAGAAATATCGATGAGAAAGAAACATCGATTAGCCGCCTCCTGCACGCCCCCTACTGGGGATGTACCCGCAACCAGGATATATGCTCTTGACCGGAATCGAACCTGGGACCTTTCAGTCTGCAGGCCAACGCTCTATCCACTGAGCCAAACCGGTTTTGGCGCAAACCTACTTTTTGATACTCATGTCATGTGCTCTTGGCATGTGAGGTCTCAGCCACTCTGGACCTTTTCGCAAACTTCCCTTTGTATATATACATCTATTTCTCCCCTTTTACTCAGAAAATTCCTGTCCTTTCTGAGAGGTCTCATTAAAACATTACAGTTGAGTGTGAAACATTCTTTGCTCAGTTTCTACTGTACAGGCAAAGTTCATCAGAGACCTGAGATGCCGAGGTACTTTCTTCTCATTTACCCTATGGACTCTCTCCTGCTGGACCATAATCCTTTGCCAAGTTGAGAGCATCCCAAGAGCAGGAACTGTCTCATTCACCACCATTCCTCCTTACAACAACTCGTTTCTCCATGCCCCGAGGAAAACACTCTTGGTTTCTCTCCTAACGCTCTGGATACCAGTAGGTTTCTTTTGCTGGGTCTGTCTACGCACCCGCTTTCAGATGCTGGAGTGCTCCAGGACCCAGCTGTCCTCCCTCTGTGTCGCTCAGGTGGAATTAGCAGGTGTCCTGGCTTTAAAGACGCATCATACACAAATGACTTCCACGCCTGTAACTTCAGCCCTGACCTTTCCCCTGAAGGCAGATCTATATATTCTATCTTTAGCTCCACTCCCGTCCCGAAAAGGCATCTCATGTTTATTCTGCATAAAGTGAACTTCGGTTTTTGTCCCACAAGCCTTCTCAGAGTTTTCTCCATTTTCAGTAGAAGCCACTGAGTAACTAAAGTCAAAACCTTCAGACCCCTTCCTTCTTCTCTCTCTTTCACTCCTCGCACCCACCTACACACAATCTGTTCTCGTCTCTGACTCTCTCTCTCTCAGTGTGCCCCTGGGATTGGGTCCTCACCACCCCCCCGATTTCCGGCTCCATTCTGTTCCCCAGTCCGTTCACCACAGGCAATGGAGACTGAGTCTAAGTCAGATTATGTCCTTCTTCTGCTCAAAACCCACGGGTTGTTTCCCACAACAATGAGACTAACAACCAAATTCCTCACAAGGCAGAGAGTCTACATGACCACATGCTGGCCTTATTATCTGTCTTTGTGGTCCTTGCTGCTATGGAGCATACTCCTTTAATTTTTTTTAATGTATTTCTTTATTGATTTCACAGAGGAAGGGAGAAGGAGAGAGAGATAGAAACATCAATGATGAGAGAGAATCATCGATTGGCTGCCTCCTGCACATCCCCCACCGGAGCTCGAGCCCGCAACCCAGGCATGTGCCCTTGGCCGGAATCGAACCTGGGACCCTACCATCCGCAGGCTGACGCTCTATCCACTGAGCCAAGCTGGCTAAGGCTGGAGCATACTCCTTGCCGGAACTGTGTGTGTTCTTCCCTTTGCTGGTCGCCTCTGCCTTCCGATGCCTGCCTGGTGCATGGCCTCAGCTGATTCAATCTCTGCCTGAACACCACTTCCTCA
The DNA here is from genome assembly GCA_011751065.1 of Lasiurus cinereus. Lineage (NCBI taxonomy): Eukaryota > Metazoa > Chordata > Mammalia > Chiroptera > Vespertilionidae > Lasiurus > Lasiurus cinereus. The sequence goes on from JAAGEH010000417.1 coordinate 23,295,778, forward strand.
CAGAGGCCTTCTCTGAGGATGCTGCCTCAACTGGACCCCATCTGCTCGCCATAAAGGCCTGCATCACCTGCTCTCAACCTGGACCAGATTTAAGAACAAAGGCTACGTGTATCTTGTTTTCATCTCCATCTTCTTCTCTGAGGTTACAGTGAGTCTGGTGGTGGGCTCTCTGTGTGAAACTGGGTAGACAAGACATTGGATGTTACGTTGCTGCAGAACCATGGGGGTCAGGCCCTTGGGAAGGGTGGGTGTGGAGACAGAGCTGGGACAGGGAGGTCTGAGAAGGAGCACGTCCCTCTTCCCATCAGACAGCTGCAGAGATGCTCCCCAGGGTCAAAGAGGGAGGGAAGGAGCAAAAATGTCCCTCCAGGGATGCGGTACCCACTGATTCCCCAGGGGCCACATCCATATTCTAGAAGCACATCAAGGTCTTATCCTCTTACTATCCCCCCCCCTTGTTTGAAACGCAACCTGCTTTCACATTCTGCCTCTCTGTCCACATCCCTTCAGAGCTGATGGTTTTTCTTCCCCTTTCCCTCTCTGCCTTCCTGGATTCTCATTTCTTTGTTCAGAAAGCCCCCGGAAAAGGTAAAAGAGGAGAAACGATGCATGGAGCATCCCACTGAGAGAGAACTGAAGAAAAAGCGTTGCCAATCTTGAAGAGCCTTTCCCCTTTTTATGGCGATGTTTTGTGCTTGCCCGTATCAAATCTTGAAAAGAAACGCTCCCATTAATAATACATACTTGGCTTTGTGCGGTTCAATTTTACCCTGGTGCAGAGGGCCTGGAATGCAAGGCCTCGGCGCTTGTTTATCCCGAGCTTCGCGGATACAAGGCTGATTGGTACCACCCTGTCCCTAGGCACCTCTTCCCTGGTCTGTGTTGTTTACTGTGTGAATGCCTGGAACAGACTGATAGATCTCACAGAGGGGATGGGGGTTCAGGGGGACGGAAAGAGATGAACCAGAGGAAATATCTGGATATCCTCATAGCTCATGGTCACCGGCCATAGTGTGGGCAAGGGCCGGGATGGGGCGGGAGCTGGGTGGATGGGGACAGAGGTGGGGGGAATGAGGGACATCTGTCATACTGTCAACCTCAGTGGAAGCTTCCTGAGAGCAGTGTCCCAGCTGTTGCCAGCTGTGCTCCAGGCAGGGGGCCCTCCTCGCCCAGCCAGGCCTTTGGCTGCCAGCCAATTCACTTGAACTTGCCCTGCTGTGGTCACTTTGGGCCCAAGCGGGTAGTGGTGTCTGTTGCCAGCTCTTTTTCAAAGGCGAGAAGTAGCTTTCAATCCCATTTCCGTGACACCGGAAGGAAAAGGCCAGTGGATGTGCGTTGTGTTGGTCTTTGCATGCAGCCAGGATTCCTGCACGCTCCCAGGACTTGCTTCTTGCTAACTTAAACATTGTTCTCGTTAACAATGATGTCTTTAATAAAATACAGCGTTCCGCCTAGACCGGTTTGGCTCAGTGGATAGAGCCTCGGCTTGCGGACTGAAGGGTCCCAGGTTCCATTCCGGTTGGGGGCATGTACCGTGCTTGCGGGCACATCTCCAGTGTGGGGCGTGCAGGAGGCGGCTGATCAGTGTCTCTCTCTCTCGTCGATGTTTCTGACTTTCTATCTCTCTCCCTTCCTCTCTGTAAAAAAATCAATAAAATATAAAAAATAAACAAGTAAATAAAAATACAGCGTTCCCCAGTTTTCAGGAGTGCTCACGGTGTTGGGGATTTTGCAAAAGCATGCAATAAACCATTTTCTTTTCGCACAGAGTGAGTTCCAGTAAAAATGGATCTCGGTGTATTTCTTTGTCTTCTGTTTTTGACAGCAGAAGCAAAAACAGGGATTTTTTTTTTCTCCCTCCCGATCCCATGTTCTCTCCCTCCTGTCTCTTTCTGGATCGATGTCGGCGAAACCCTAATAATTCTCTAAGCAACCGGTTCCGCATGAGGACGGGAGACAGAGAGCTGAAACCCTCTCCCGTCCTCACTCAGCGGAAGGCAGAGAACGAAGACTCGAGCGTTTTCCTTTGGAAGATTTCCACGCTTTTCTGACAGGCAATTTTAACCACTGTCGGGGACACGGCCATTTGATGAGAGGAACCCAACCAGAAACCAAAGCATCTCGTGTTTGTTTGTTTTAAAGCAGCAGCGGCAGATCCATCCTCCACATCCAGACAAATACCAGTCCAGGAGGCACCCCCCGGGGACAGAACACACCCAGAACTTTCGGAGAGCCTTGGGCATTTTCCTCTAGAAGAAATCAGAGGAAGCTCTTAATTGGCTTAGATTCAGATTCACACAAGCTGTACTCTTGAGGATAAAAGTCAAACTCTAGCAACAAAACCCATACACACCATTTTTTTTTTTTACTAAAAATGATGTTCTCTCTTAGCAATTGCAGGCTCTTTAAGCATTTCATCTAGAGCGTTAGTGTTACCTCTTTTGAGCCTCCTGGATAGCCTATTTGGATATTCAACTGCATTTAAGTGATTCCGATCCGTTCCATTTCTTCCATCCTGTTCCATTCTCTGAGCAGACACACATGGAGCGTGCATTCATTAGGCTCTGTCTCAGAGGGAGCCCTCAATTAAGCAGGAGTGACAAGGGCAATGACATTGACATGGGTAACTGTCATAAGGAGACAACAACATCCAATCGCATATTCATGTTTTAAAAGAGAGGTGCAAAACAGACTCTGGGGATTAGGAGAAGGAAGTGGAAACGGCTGTGGGTAGCATGGGCAAGGGCATTAGAACACAGAGTTTTGCTCAGAAAGAAAACGCATCGAGGTAGACCTTTAACCGAGGAGTGCAGCGACTTAGAATATGTTGGCCAACTCCCTTCGAGGTAGCTCAGGGTGCTTTTAGCCTCACAGTTCACAAGGACACCCTCACGTGATTTTGAAGTGATGGGTGGCTGTGTCAGATGGACATCACGTAGAGTGGCTTGAAAAGAGTGTTCTAAGAGCTGAGTTAAGCCAAACGGTACAGTCCGTGTCTTCTTTCCTGGATTCCTTTCGCAGAATATTACTGATCTCTGGTTTGGTGCCAGGTGCTGTGTTAGGCACGAGACGTAGGTAGAGTGATGAAGGCGGTTTCTATCCTTATGCAAGGAATGTCTTTTTAATCAAGACATAGCCGGGTGCCCTTCCCAACCCGAGCCCCAAGGCGGTGCCTGTCACACTCATCAGGGCCCCAGAAGAATGGAGGAGGAGCCCTGGCTCGCTGCCCTCTCTAGGCTGTGTGAAGGCAGGAAGGAACAGAGGCTAAAGTGCCTGCAGGCTGAGAGTTATTCTAATCCATCTGGAAGCATCTCAGAGCATGTTGGTAATATGCATCAGGTATAAAATGTGGGTTTTAGAGGAGTAATATTTCTGAGCAGTGTCAGGATGATGTTAGATACATATTTTACTTTCTTTTTTTTTTCCCCCCCTGAAAAGTCTTTCTAATGCTTCATGGTTCTCATTATTGGGGAAATAATTTTGCTTCTCCAGCAACTTCTGACTTTTCCTCTTGAGCTCTAAGGAAATACGTTGGCCTGTGAAAACTCTGAATCTGACCAATCAGATATACTCTCTTATCAGCATGGGCAAAGAAGCTCTAAAATGGGATTCTAACAGGGCTTCGAAGCACTTAATGAGCCGAGACCGGCTTGTGGACTGAAGGGTCCCGGGTTCGATTCCGGTTGGGGGCATGTACCTTGCTTGAGGGCACATCTCCCCAGTGGGGCATGCAGGAGGCAGCTGATCCGTGTCTCTCTCTCATCGATGTTTCTGACTCTCTCTCCCTTCCTCTCTGTAAAAAATCAATTAAAAAAAAAAATATATATATATAACTTAATGAGTTTATAATCATGAAAACAAAACCAGGATCAGAAGTAAGAGCTTCAATACACTCGGAATTTGTTAATCTATGAAATCAAGTAACATAAAGATTTTAGTTTAAAGCTCTACAATTCTATCTAAGACTGAGTCTCGGTATAATATCACAAAATGCAGCCATGGAACCCTAAGATGAATATAGAAAATTCAACTATGCACCACAGGGAAAAGTAAAAAGTAGATCTGAATAGGTGGGATGGTGCCTTATTGAACCTTCCGCAAAAATGTTATCAGTCCTGCAAGAATTACTATCTACAGGTATCTTATACACACTGGTTCATTCATGCCTCATGGCGACACTATGTGTGGGCTTACTCAGGAGCTATTGCAAATCCCTTCTTATAAACTGTTTCTCAGATAAGCTAAACACTCCACTTCTCAGCTTTTCCTGCCACTGGGCATGGTCATGTGGGAGGTCTTCCCTTCTGGAAGGACATGACAAGGTCCCCAGGGGAAAACAGTCTTTCCCTTTGTTCCTCTAGTCTCCTTTTCTCACCTTGAACATGGGCATGATGGCTGGAAGGGTAGCAGCTATCTCGCAACAATAAGGTAAGAAACTGTGAGAAGGATGTGTAGTGATCTGCCACCCACCCCAGGGACTCTCTACTTTTCTTTTATTAAAAAATATATTTTTATTGATTTCAGAGAGGAAGGGAGAGGAGGGAGAGATAGAAACATCGATGATGAGAGATAATCATTGACCACCTGCCTCCTGCATGTTCCCCACTGGGAATTGAGCCTGCAACCCAGATACGTATCCCTGATGGGAATCAAACCTAGGACCCTTCAGTCCACAGGCAGATGCTCTATCCATTGAGCCAAACCAGCCGGGTCTTTCTCTCTCTGATACTGCCTTTCTTCTTCTTTCCTTTCTCCTTTTTTTTTTTTACAAACACCTATATGTGGTAGTTAAATATCCTTATTTATAATTTACACACATGAATAGGTCTCTCTGAAAAATTTTGAAAACATATGAACTAGGACTTTCCTTCTCTAATCAAGTGGAAGCTAAACGTATGAACAAAAGTTCATGGTTTTAGGGAATATGAGGTATTTTTTCCTAAATATACTATTTTTATAGATTTTACTTTAACCTTCTACCCTAAATAAAGTCACAAAAGAGAATACAACATTTTTATTGTAATAATTCCAGTTCAGATCAAAATAAAGATACTGGTAGCGTTACTTAAGCAATGTCTTAAAGTTAATTTACGCTCCTGCTGGCCAGTGTGTCTCAGTGGTTGAGCATTGACCTATGAACCAGGAGATCATGCTTTCATTCCCGGTCATGGCACATGTCTGGGTTGCAGGCTCCTTCCCCCACATGGGGCATGCCGGTCAATGATTCTCTTTTATCATTGATATTTCTCTCTCTATCTCTCTGTCTCTGTCTCTCTCTCCCTTTTCCAGTCTCTGAAATCAATAAAAACAGAGTAAAAAAAAAAGTGACTTTACACTCCTTAGTGATCAAGGAGAAAGAAATAACTAGGTGACTTTTGCACACAGCGTTAACATTAGAGCTGAAATCCTAGACATCAAGATCCAAGGCCTCCAGTCAGCCTACACTCTTTCCCTTGAAATTCATAGTCCATTATATATCCACATATGTCCATATTTTCCATCCCACTTTAAATAGATACTAAACATGTATTCCTTGTAGTCAAAGAGCCACAAATCATGACACACATTTTTGCCACAGAGCTTCAGGCTCACCATTTGTCTAGTGAATGGAAAACAGACGAATCAGATGGCTTTTACCCGAGAAAGTGTCTAACAACAAGGTCTAAGGATGCTGGCTCCTAGCCAGATTACTTGGCTCTATTTATATTCTACAAATGAGCTTTGAATGTCCATTTTTAGCACTTTGGAAGGGAATCTGAAGAGGGTCTAATGTTTTAAAATTACATGTACCAAGATGCAGTGAATTGCTCTATTGGTAATGGGACTCCCTGCAGATTTGAAGAGGAATGAAAATTCACATTTGGAGAAAATATGGTGTTCCAAAAGTTAGGGGGGGAAAAAAAGAAAGAAAGCCAGAAGAGGTGGGTATGTGCTACATGAATGGATTTGAATTCAAATATGGGGACAAGTCCTCTGGAAATGCTATTTTGGACCTCCTGGGTTCTTAGGCAAAAGCTGAGTCTTCGGAACTCTGGGGGTCCGCTTCCCTTGTGGGTGGCAGCACATCTTGAAATTCAGCCAGGGACTTTCTGTAGGGCGGGTCAAGACAAGGCAGTACAAGATCCAGCTAAAGGTGGACAGGGACTGTTCCCAGGTGCAAGGAGGTGAGGAAAGAATCCCTCCACCAGGCATAATGTGGAACTGGAGTGAGAGCAGCACCCCAAGTAAAGAGCAAATAGGCAATCTGCAAAATCAGTTCAAGTTCCCTTGAGAGAGTGAATCACCAGCCATCAGGACCAGGCAGGGCTGCTCTGGATGGTCAGCCTGGTTCCCCGCAGGAAAGCTGACATTGAAGGCTTTGTAGGGGTGAGGGTGCCTCGCTTCCATACTATGTCACAGTTAACCTCCCTACGCCTGGTAGCCTAATATGATGGTCCCCAACATTAAAAGTCCACCAATCGTCTATGGAGGAATTAACCAGGTCAAGCTGGAAACCATCTCATCTAGATGAGATGGGCATAAGGATGAGACATTTCAGGCGAGGCACATTACTTTCATGTTTATAGACTCAAACCCTGGAGTTTGAATGCTTGGTAAATGTTACTGCCAGCCTTCCCAGAAAGGCAAAAACCAACCAACCTCCACCCTGATATGTTAACCCCCAGCAACTTCCACGTTCCCGTCCCCACGGAATAAAAACCCTACAGCCTGTGGAGAAAGGGGTCACATGCTGACCTGACAAGCTCAGGGGAGGCCTGTGTGGTGGTCTTGCAGACTTACAGACCTACAGTCACCACAAAGGAGGGTCTCAAATTCAACTTTAACTAAAAGCAGTGATGGTGGGCAGGTGTCTTCACTGACAAGGTCAACCTTTACCTTAGCTGAGCCTGTCTGTCTTTTTGCATCTATGATAACACACCCTTGAAATGTCTGGGTAACTTGTAACTTCCCTTTATCTGGAGCCCGTGGGGTACAACCAGATGTGGTGGGCGCCAGGACAGATACCACAAATTCCTTCATTATCATGTTCATTGTTCCTGCACGCACCTACTCATGTGTCCATCATTTTACTTTTTATCCAGTCCTAGGGATTTCCCACCGCTTTGTTTTATCCCACCGCCGTAATCCATCACCAATGAATTTCATGGAACCCACCTATTGTCCCTCCTTTGATGGCAATGTATAAATACAGATGTAACGCGCCATTCTCCGGAGCATTATCTCAATTCCTTGAGGTTCTGCTTGCCAGCATCTGTCAACAGTTTGGCTCAGATAAACTCACAAAAATTCTTTACAGGTTTCAATGTTTTTTTTTTACGCTAACAAGCCCAATGTTACAATTAAATATTATTAGCAAATGGAAGTACAAAACTTACCTTTCAGAGCTTAGATTCTTCCTGTTGCGCCTGACATCAAACCTTTCTCTTGGTGCTAAGATACCCGTGCTGCTGCGTGGAATGGGAGAAAGATCCTACTCCTGGCAGCTAGATCTTCAACTTGACCTTGCAAGTTTTGAGCAGAACCTGGGACCCCATCTCAGTGTTCTCGCGTTCTGCAGAGCCTCAATAAATCTGCTTTTGTTTTTATCTGTGACTCTGGTCTAAATTCTTTTATAGCCAGAGATAAAATCCAAAGTGGTCCTTTCTGTGTTCCCCTTTCTTTTCTTTCTCTCACCTTCCTTTTTTTCAGACTCTCCACTCCTCAGCCTGCTCTCTCTTAAAAAACACCCATAGCCTGGCCCCACCACAACCCATGCGCCCTTCCTTCTCTCTGGTCTTCTGTCAGGATCCCTCCATCTGCCACTGTCTACAGGTCACCACCTCTTTCCCTCCTCTTGCTTCTCTCCTGCTCCTGCTCTCCCCGGTCCCCATCTTCGTTTCCTCGGAGCACAGAGGGCTGACAGAATGGGGACACTGAATACATTTACAATAATGTCAGCAGCTCAGAGGAGAAAAATGAAAAGGGGAAGATGGGGAAAAAAAAAAGAAAAAGAAAAGAGAGAAGGTTTTAATTAGATATCCATGCCACCAACTCACACTCACTATGCAAATGTTTAGCCCTTCCATTGTTAAGTGAAATGAGAGTTGTATTTAAATGTAAAAGCGGCTGGGAGAGGAAGGAGGGTAATGAAGTGGCGCAGAAATGTACACCCGTGTCTTACAATGCCTGTGATCACATCTGGAAGCTAAAGGATCCTGCTACCTGGAGCGAGTGGTGAGCCTCGGTTTAAGACCACCTTTGCAGGAGGAGGATGATGATGGTGAGGATGATCATTTCTTCATGTGTGTGTGTGTGAACCTAGGTACACTCTGGTTCCAAAGCACTTCACTCCCCTTATCCTGTTGGACACTCTGCAGTCTTTCAAGCCACGTAGGGCTGATGGACTAGCTCCTTTGTGCGGATGAGACCTAGGGGCTCACCACGTGCAGCTTCAGGTTCAAGATCTCCTGGCAGCGAGCAGCAGGACCACCTGGCGCTCTTTCTCCCATGCCACTGGGCAGCATTGGCATCTCCGCACTAATGAGAAAGGCTCGGTGCCAGGGGTAACACGCAGGACCTGAGCTCTGAAAAGTACGTTGGATGCTTCCCTTGGCTGATAGCATTTCATTGTAACGTCGGGGGCAGAAAAATTGCTACCCTCCCTCAGAGATTTTTCTTTGTGCCATTAACGATGCTTTGAAGCAAGGCCGTACTTGAGAAAACTGTAATTCGCAGTCTTCGGCGCAGTGGTAATTACCTTTACTTTTCCTGGGATGTATTGATCACCCCCTGTTTTGTCAGGGAATGTGTGGTTTCCTGTCTCCACTGTTGCACAGAGTGCTCTAATTATAACAATACAATTCTATTAGCAAATAGAACCTAATAATGCGGTAAACAAATCAAATGCGTCTGAAATTGGGCTCCGGGAACAGAAAGATGGGCCCGTATTACCATGCAAATAGTTCTAGAAATCCTAAAAAAAAAGAGTGAAATCATAAACATTAAACATTTATTATCACTCAAGAAATGAGATCTCTTTGAAAATAGAAGCTAGCACCATGCTTACCAGAAGGAAAAAAAAAAATGCTAGAGGCAATATGAAAGCAGAAATAACACAAAGTCTGTCAGTTATAATTATTGCTGTTCAACGTGTTTTAGAATATTCTAGCCAGTGCAATGAGACAGGAAAACATAAAGGGAATGCATAAGGAAGTAGACAAAAATAATTTTTTTCTTAAAAATTGATATGATTTTCTACCTAAATAACACAAAGATTATACATATTTCACCTTGTTTAGAATAATGAAGGCTATATAGATGTGTTGGATCCTTTCAAACAGCCTAGCATATCAAACATATAAAGATACCTTTTATGTGCCCTTGTTAAGAGCAAAAAAAGATTTATGCTTCAAAACTGTATCAATGTTTTAAAACATTGGGGGGGAAAAAAAAGTATTACACTAGGAGACCCAGATGCATTTTCCCCATCTTCTTATTAAAATAACTTAAAAAATTTAGAAAAAAAAATTCATATGTTTAGGAAAGCTGAGATTGAAGCATCATCTATTTCCTCAAATTAATCAGAAATGATACTACTTATAAGGCAAATGGAGTTGGATTGAGGAAACAGAGACATTTTAAAATCATGGGTAACTTATCTTTATGTAGCAAGAATTACAAAGGAGGCCGGAAGGACATATATACCCCATAATTAACTTTCTCCTTACTCTAACAGTAAGTCTTCAACCATGAGAAGACTGAATAAGGCATTAGGAATACAATCGTTAACCTTATGAAAGGATACATCAGTTAGTTACTTATTCCTTGATAACAAGTTACCTTAACACTTGGTGTCTAAAACAATAAATATGCATCATCACACACCATTTCTGCAAGTCAGGGATTTAAGTGGCCCTCGGTCCTCAGACGTTTTCATGAAGGTGCAGCCACGACGCCATTCGGGACTACCATCTTCTAAAGGATGATTAGGGTTGGACTGATCTCTGACTCCCATTCACAATTATTTATTTTCTGCCAGAGATGTTATTATCAATATTGCTGCCATTTCAGCAAACTGGATTATTTCCTTGAGCTACAAAATTAGTATTAGCCCAGCATACTTTTGAAAACTGTGCGAGTTTATCCTAAATTTATTGCTCCATCCAAATGCAAGCACACGCACACTTGAATTAAGCAATCACAACCATCAGCCAGACTAAACAAGGGCAGCCTCTTCTCTCACCAATCAAGACCCTCTGCCGATCTCATAACACAGAAAGAACACAGGATGCAGGAGGGGCTAATTATTACTTTATGAGTACTACTAAATTTTCTTAAAGTATCCATGGAGTCTGGATTTCTCATTGGAAAAATAACAATATTGTCTACTTTCTATGCGTGCGGTATAGAGTCCAATAAAAGAGTAATATACATTTAGCCAGCACAGGGCCTGACACAGAGGGATACTCAACATGTTTCCCTTTTTAGATTTGTGATTATTAAGAACAATGAAGGATTCTAAACTCTTTTTTGTAAAATATATTTCATTGATTTTTTTATAGCGAGGAGAGGAGAGGGATAGAGTTAGAAACATCAATGAGAGAGAGACATCGACCAGCTGCCTCCTGCATGCCCCCTACTGGGGATGTGCCCGCAACCAAGGTACATGCCCTTGATCGGAATCGAACCTGGGACCTTTCAGTCCGCAGGCTGATGCTCTATCCACTGAGCCAAACCAGTTTCGGCCAATGAAGGATTCTAAAAGTTTACCTTAGAAGACACACCTTTTTAGAACTAGTTTCAACTGCCACGCAGACCTTTACACAATGTGAACACTCAGTAAACATTCGTTAGATTCATGATCTTGGTGACACTTGTGCTGATGAAGTCTGACTTTTTAAAAAAATATATATTTTATTGATTTTTTTACAGAGTGGAAGGGAGAAGGATAGAGAGTTTAGAAACATCGATCAGCTGCCTCCTGCACGCCCCCTACTGGGGACGTGCCCACAACCAAAGTACATGCCCTTGACCTCCTTGACAGGAATCGAACCTGGGACCCTTCCGTCCACAGGCCAATGTTCTATCCACTGAGCTAAACCAGTGAGGGCTGAAGTCTGGCTTTTAAGAGCCTTATGGCCAATAGACAAGGAGTATTTCTTGGTGATGCGTTGGACCCTTCCTGAATGTTGAAGAAACCACCTACTTGGACTGTAGGGAGTAGCTTCATAGATAAAATGTTACTTCCCATGAGTTTTTTAGTGAAGAAAGTGATACACATCTGAACAAAGATAAGATGAACGATTGTTTCATGAAAATACCAAGGTTGAGGACTTGGATGTGTACAGTTCTTCTCCTTAACCCACAGTTTCGCTTTCTACAATTGTATTTATCTGTGTCTAACCAAGGTATGAAAATATTCAATAGAAAAATCAAACAAACACAATTCTTTACTTTTAAATAGCCTGCTGTTCGAAGTAGAGTGATAAAATCTGGATCCCACTTCGTCCTGCTCAGGATGTGAGTCATGCCTTTGTCCACATACCCATGTTCTATCCACTTCTGTCCATAAGTCATTCAATATCCATCTGGGCTAACAGAGCGACTGTCTGGGGTGGGGTCACAGGGCTTCTGTCCAAATAGCACCACTTGTCCTGAACAATCGCCCCCAAAGCACGGGGCCAGTGACGCTAGCATCTAGAATATGCCGAGGAGAAGCTGGACAATGCTTCCTTTAAGTGCAAGGGTGAACAATCTTGACTTAATAAGGCATTGTATCCCCTCACATTATCACAAGAAGAAGGCGGAGCACAGTACAATAAAGTTTTGAGAGAACAAGAGAGAGAGACACACACACACACACAGACAACATTCACCTCGTTTTTTTATTATAATTCATTGTTATAATTGTTCTGTTATACTGTTATTGCTCATCTCTAACTGTGCATGATCTATAAACTACCAGTGGATGTGTATGTACAGGAAGAAATACAGTACACAGAGGGTTCGTTATTAGTTACAGTTTCAGATGTCCACTGGGGGTCTTGGGATGAGTTTCCCCCCATAGATGAAGAAGACTACTGCAAACAGAAAAAGACAAATTGAAGAATTTAATGAGAGAGAGAGAGAGAGAGAGAGAGAGAGAGAGAGAGAGAGAGAGAGGTATGACTGATTTGAAGGAGAGAATGGAGAAGCCAACATGCGTATAATTAAGTTTTCTCAGAACAAACTAGAAAGAAGCAACAACCAAGTATTTGATCAATACTTCCTTGAGCCAGTGAAAGGCTTGTGCATGCACAATAATGGGATCACCCCACATTAGGAGAGAGACTTCCACACCCTGGAAAGCGTTTTAAACACAAAGATAAAGGAAGGAAACTCTTCATATCTCTGAGCAGAAAGTCAATTGCTCATGAAGTTATAAACATCAGAAAAATAAGGCCCCTGCGTGCTCTGCTTTTCCACTAAATGCCACCCATAAGGGAGTGGTGACTCCAGGAGATCAAGACTGTGACCTGTGTGTCTTAGACTCAGGGAAGATGCCCATCGTATTTCCTGGCAACAGAGAGATCTCTCTAGATACACGGTCCTCGAGCGATGGTGTCCATGTGGCTTATATTGTAGCTCCAGCACCTACCACAGCTAGTGTTGCAAAACACGTTTTCAATAAATATTTATCACGTGAAAGAAAAAAAAAAATACCCCAAGAATCAGAAAATACGGCACTCACACATCTCTTTGTTCAAGTCTTGAAATGTATTCCAAACAATTTAGAGAGGAAACAAAGGCAAAAGCGAATGAATGGCACCTCTGAAGCCTCCATGAAAGGCCTAGTGGGGAACTGACTCAAAGAGAGGAGGCGAAGCAATTGTTATAAATCTGACAATTAAGCCAAATGAATGTACACATGTATCAGTGCGTCATCTCGGATTCCAAATTAAAATGTGGCTTTGATAGGAAACAGGGGTGCAAAGACAGGAGCGAGGACGGAGGGAGCCATTGTCATTCTTGTCTCAGAGAGGAGCACAAGCGAGCCCATTTCACTCAGCTTGAATAATTAGATTCACACAGATTAAAAATACTTCTGGGGAACTTCAGTGTAAGTACCAGCATGAATAAAAAACATGATAGATTCATTTCAAAAAAAACGACAGAGGATCAAAGCGAAGAAAATGAGTTTCAAAGAGCACAAAGTCTAAAACAGGAGAACTGCGGGACAGAACAAAAGCAGAAAAACAAAAGAGATGACAAGGAGCAAACACATCCATTTTAATAATACCTTCCACCGGGTTCAACTCCCCATTTAAAAAAAAAAAGAAAAGGCTCAGATCGGACTCCAGCGAAAAAAGGAAAACAACATATTTCTGTCTGTTTACAAAAAATACACCTAAATTAGAATGACAGGTTTGGTTTTTGTTTTTTGGTTTTTTTTGTGTGTGTGTGTTTTTTTTTTTCAGTTAGGCACATGTATTTTTAGCATTAACAAAATCAAAGCAGGAAATGCAATTCTCGTGTCAGATTCAGTTATATTCAAGACTAAAAAACGCAATTGTAAAAAGGAGTCATTTACATTGATAAAGAGGACAAATCATAGTGAAGTTTTAATTAGTTGTAAAATGTATGCCTTAACTGTAGAAAGCAAAATGTACTAGAAATGCATCAAAACACTATTAAAATCTACTGTTCTTCACTTTTGGTTTCATAAAGTTTGAGGAAACAAATGATGTATTAAGGCTTCACACATTCTGAATAACAGAAGTATCTATCTGGGTGGATATGTATATTTTCTGATGTTTATATAGTATTTATAAAATATTTTATTTCATATGTATATCTATGTGTGTATATATATGTATATCAATTATATATACATTGTATATTGCAGTGGTTGGCGAATTGTGGCCCGTTTGCTGCTCTGTTGACTAATGAGTTTGCCGACCACTAGTATATTATGTATATTTTATATAGTACCTACTATTGTGTCCTCATATGTTAACTTAAATATTTGAGTTCCATGAAATACTTATCAAAATTGATCAAAGAAATTTCAAAAATTACTTCAAGATCAACAACAGTAACAGGTTAGAAAAAAATTGCCAAAGAACTACTCAGCAGCCAGGCCCAAACTTGGAAGAGTTAAAATGTAATTTTTGCCAAAATTGTAAGAAACATAAATTCCTTACTCTATTTAGAATGATCCAGAGTACCCAGCTGGAGGTGAATGTTGGGGGTAGGGATTGGGGGAATTGAGCAAAAAAGAAAAAAAAAGTGACAATTCATGGATAGGAATAGCAGTGTGATGAATAGGGGTAAAAAGGGGTGAAGATTGAAGAGGGCAGAGAGGGGATAAATGGAAATGGAAAAAATAAAATAAAATTTACAGAGCAGAAAATATAATAATAATAATAAATAAAATGATACAGTGTAAAAAATAAAAATTCTGCCCATTCTCTTAGCTATGATAATATAAACAATACTTACGAACAAATTTCTTAAATATGTGGTAACCTACAGACGTTTCTATTTTACTATTAAATAGTAAACAATAAACAAAATAGTAACAATGGAATATTTCAATATTACAAAATGCAATGTCATCATTTATATATACATTGATTAAAAATACATATAATTATTTCTATAATTTGTCACAAAAAATAATTTCATAAAGCCTATCCTGTATGAACTAAATATTTCTATTGAAATAGAAAGCGAGGCATTATTTTTAATATGATAAGGGAGCTCTCTCAAGCCAGCATCATATCTAATAGGAGAATGCTGAGATATTTCTATTACAAAGATAAAAAAGACACAGATTCCTTGAAACATTACTATTATTAAATATTGCTTTGCAATACCAATAACACAAATTATACTCAAACTCTTTCTGCAAATAATTTAGGGAGAAACACATTACCCAAATAATTTTATAAAGACCAGATTACCCTGAATACCAAAACCAGACAATATCATTACTGACCATCAGCCTTCATGAACACAGATGCAAAATCCTTAACAAAATATTGCCAAATTTAATCCTGTAATATACAAAATGATAGTATGTTAAATCAAATAAGATTTATTCCAAGAATGCAATTTTAGCATCAAAATATAATTTGTCATCATTTATTAGATGATCATCTCAGTGATGCCAAACAAAAATTTAAAAAAATGCAATATCCATTCTCACACAATACAAAAAAACAAAACAAAAACAACAAAACAAAATTTTTAGCAACTAGGAAAATAAGATAACTTCCTCAATCAGATAAAGGTCATCTGTGAAAAACTTGTAGATGACATTATACTTAATGGGGAAAAGTAAAATGTTTTACTTGTAATAAAGAACAAGACAAAGATGTCAGCTGTCATTATTTATATTTAACATTATATTGGTGGAGAACCTAGCTAGCACAATAAGACAGTGAAAAAAATTAGGCATACTGATTGGCAAATAAATAAATAAATAAATAAATACATAAATAAAATGGCTTTAAATCACAGAAGATGATCAATCATGTAAAATAATCTTAACTAATCTAAAATACATTCGAATTAATAAATAAATTTAGCATTGTCAAGGATGCAAGGTCGATATAAAAACAGAACACTTTATTTCTTTAGGTTTTCAGTGAGCAATTGACATTTTAAAAATACCCTGAAACTCTACACGGGAAGCTATAAAACATTGTTGAAAACATTAAACAAGACCTAAATAAATGGTAGAATTTATTTTATGGTTTGGAAAATCAATATCGTTCAGATAGATAGTGTCCAAAAATGTCAATATATTTTTAATCAAAATCACAGTAGGCTTTTTTGTGGTATATATTGTCAAACTGATTCTAAAATTATATAAAAATACGAAGAACATAGATTGGCCAGTATCTTGAAAAATAACACATTTAGTGACTTCTACTGTCTGATTTTAAGACTTATTATGAAGCTACAGTGATCAAAAGAGTATGGTATGGCACACAGATAGACATATTGATTGAAAGAACAATAGAGTCCAGAAAGAGATCTAAATCATGCTCCATTGATTTGGAAAAGAACAGTATTTTCAACGGATGGTGTTGAATTAACTGAATAGTCATATAGGAAAAAAGAAATCTCATTTGTTGAGACCTGACCTCCCACTATGCACATAAAATAACTCATGTGGATCTTATCACTAAATAAAGAAGCTAAAGTTCAAAAACTTCTACAATAAAACATAGGACACGACATTTATAACCTTGAGTTGCATCCTATCCTATGTAATAGAAGGCTAATATACAAATTGGCCCCTAGGTGCAACACATTTGCACATTACCATCAATTCAATAGGTTTCCTTATTTTCGTACCCAGTGTTAGCCCAACTCCCAGTTTGCGATGATGTGCGCTGACCACCAGGGGGTGGCGCCGAATGAAGGAAGGCCCTGGCAGGCAGTTGGAAGATTTCAGCTGGCCCTGATCACTGGCCAGGCATAGGAACCATACCTGTGCACGAATTTCATACACTGCGCCTCTCATTTTTATATAAGATCAGAAAAACCTAGAATTGTAAAATAAAATATTAATACATGAGCTTCATCAAACTTAACAGCTTTAAAGCTTTGAAAAGCACCGTAAAGAAAATGAGGAAGCAGGCCATAGGCTGAGAGAAAGTATTCTCAGTACGTATATATGACGTTGGGTTTAGATCTAGAGTCTATTAATAACTATTACAGCACAATATGGAGAAGAGAAATAACTCCACTAAGAATAGTCTGATTTCAACCAACACTTCACAAAAGAAGATATATAAATTGCCAAAAAGTGCATAAAAAGATACTCACTAAAAATGCAATTTAAAACCAGCATGTGATTTCCCCAATATACTGATTAGAGGAGATAACATATAAAAGAGAGAATACCATATGTTAGCAAGCATGGAATGATAGAAGTGTAATGCTGCAATCACTTTGAAAAGCAATTAGCAGTTTCTTGTAAAGTTAAGTATAAACTTATTCCATCCCTTTGCATTTACTCAAGAGAAATGAAAATACATGCCCATGAGGAAATCTGCGCATCAGGGTTCATAGTGGATTTATTCATAACTAGAGGCCCAGTGCACAATATTGTGCACAGGAAGGGTCGGTAGGCTGGCTGGAGATCAGGGCCAGCTGGGGCCTTCTTTCCCCTGGCTGCTGGCTGCCGGCCAGGGCCTTCTTTTGTTCCGCACCACCCCCTGGAGGTCAGCGCATGTGATAGCAAGCGGTAGAACTCCCAGTTGGTCAAACTCCAGAGGGGTGAATTTGCATATTAGCCTTTTATTATATAGGCTAGTCAAAATAGAAACAACCAAATGTCCATCAACTTGGCAAATGAGGAAACAAATGTGGGCATGTCCATATAATGAAATACCACTCAGCAATAAATAGGAAAGAACTACATACAACAACATGAATGAAACTCAAAAGCTAAATGAAAGGAGACAGAAAAAATAATATATATTCTATGATTATGTAAATGTATATGTTTTCCTAGAGTCTAAATATGTTATGTATAAAAATTTTTAATATATAGTAACAGAAAAGGTCGGTGTTTGACTCAAATTGGGAGTTAGACTAACACTGGGTATGAAACTAAGGAAACGTCTTGAATTGACGGTAATGTGCTAATGTGCTGCACCTTAATTAGGGTGGTGGATTGAAAAATGTATACAATTGTCAAAATTCACCAATGATGGCTGGATCTTGGGCGTACCAAGCAAAGTGAAATTATTCAGACAGAGAAAGGCAAATACTCTATGATCTTACATGTAAAATCTAAAATAAATAAATAAATAAATAAATAAATAAATAAATCCAAGTCTTAAAAGTTTGACTAACTTTTAAGAGGCATATCCACTTCTTTCAGGAAGCCATCCCTGATTCTCCTATATTTCCCAGTTAATTAAATGATCCTCTCTTACAAATCCACGAAGTTCTCGTACAAAGTCAGTGGTTGAACATAGGTCTATGAACCAGGAGGTCACAGTTTGATTCCAGATCAGGGCACATGCCCAGGTTGTGGGCTCAGTCCCCACTAGGGGGCAAGTAGGAGGCAGTCAATCAATGATTCTCTCTTATCATTGATGTTTCTATCTCTCTCCTTTCCTCTCTGAATAAAAATATTTAAAAAACATACGGATGTACAAGGTTTTGATTATATTAGTAGTGTACCTATCACGTTGTTTTATAGCTATTTGTTATAATACGTGGGTCTTCACTAAATGTGAGTTCACAGCGCAAAATGTTCTCTCTTTAACTCCAGTGTCAAACACAGCAGCTGCCACATACTGGGCACTCACCGATCCTTTCTTGAATGATTGAATGAGTCCATGAATAAATAAATAATTGAAGGAATGTTGTTTTCAGCTGCAATCAATTTAGCCAGTCTGGGTCTCTGTGTGTATATAAAACGTGTATGCTCATCCCGGTGTTTTATTTTATCATATTTATTTTTCTGTCTGCATTTTGACAGGAGACCTTTGTGAAAACTGAATGAGATTAAGTGAAAGTGGCAAGTCAGAAAATTTAAGGGACGGTTTTAGTGGTAACGATGATGGCAATGATGACAATGTCAATGCAATGCTTTCTTAGATCGAAACTTGCAGGCAACGCATGCAAACAATAAGAAGTCCAGAGAGTCGGCTGAACAGGAAGGCTTGGCAATGACCAAGGATCAGACTTAGCCCCAGGGCGCTCTGATGTGACGAAGTTGGAGGGATCAATAGGTTTTAAGAATAAAAGTAGGGCCGAAACCGGTTTGGCTCAGTGGATAGAGTGTCAGCCTGCAGACTGAAAGGTCCCAGATTCGACTCTGGTCAAGGGCATGGATCTTGGTGGCGGGCACATGCCCAGTAGGGGCGTGCAGGAAGTGGATGATCGATGTTTCTAGCTCTCTATCCCTCTCCCTTCCTCTCTGTAAAAAATCAATAAAATCTATTAAATAAAAAAAGAATAAAGGTAGGCGAGGCACAAGTGCAGAGACCAGCTGCCTTTGCAGCAGCAATGCCAGGAGACAGGGATGTGCCGGCCAGCCAAGTGCCTCAGCTCGGATGCCGTCTCTCTGTCTTCGCTGCTGACTGCGGCTGGGATCCCAGGAGTGTGATTTCGGCTGGAGGTGCCACCTCAAGCTTCCGGGCACATTACAACCAGAGGCGCCGGAAATCCAGGAGGTTCTTAATCTAGGACTCAGAGTGCTGTGGCCACGCTGCTCTGCTCTAACAGCATCTGCGCCCTCTGGACATGAACTGCGGCCAAAAACACATCTGCAGTGCCCTAGGGCGTTTGGAACCGAGTCAGGAAATTAAGGGGTGCTGGGGAGGGGAGGGAGGGAGAGGTGGTTGGTTTACAAGCTGGCTCAGGAAGACAAGGGTCCAAACACCATGATGGGCAGCTCCCTGCAGCCCAGCACGCTCTCAGAAAAGGTCTTACGTCTTCATTAGCGGAGCTGGCAGCATCCTTACTGCCCACAAGGGAGACAGGCCCTTTCTCTGCGGATGGAATGACTGCATCCGGTGCCTGCTGTGCAGGGACAGATGGGCACAGGCTCAGTGGAGCGGGAGGAGGCCCCAGAGAACCAGGAGGCAGGCATTGGTGGATGGCAACGGTGTGGAGTGTTGGGGCAACACGAGCCAAGCCAGGGAGAGGAGGAGAATTCGGCAAGAGGATGTCTCTGTCACCTCACGAAACATTTCTCTTAGGAGCCGACTATCCAGAGTGTCATTGAAATCAAACTATTGCCAGCTCTCCAAGGGGTTAGTTACCTTCCCCGCAAAGTGACTGTAGAGTGGGAAACCTTGAACCCAGAAGGTGAAGGGGATAAAAAGGAATCGCAAAAGAAAAGAAGAAGAGGAAGAAGGAAGAAGGAAGAAGGAAGAAGAAGAAGAAGAAGAA
>JAAGEH010000417.1:23315764-23356404 GCA_011751065.1 Lasiurus cinereus
CTGCAGGGAGCCCTTGGGTTGATATTTCAGGGGAGCGGAAACTTCCTCACCTCCTCACTCCACTCCAGGTGTTGCCTGTGTGTGAGTCAATAGCGGCCTCCAGCTGGGAAGCGCAGATTCAAAGTGAGAATCACCTATTCTGCTTATGAGACCAGGCCCCCTTGACCCTGTGGCGGTCACCTCTCAGAGGCTGGACATTCCTAACACTGCAGGGCCCACCCTGAGTAAAGTCCTTGAAGCAACTGCCCATGTTTTCCTCCTTCCCCTCCCTCCTCCAGAGCTCACACCAAGAGAGAAACTGACCCAGCCTGGCCTCCACCTTTCAATGGAGGAGGAGGGCATTTCCCCACACCACCACCATTTCTAGGTTACGTCTTTCTCTCTGCCATGTTGGAGCTAGAATCCAGCAGTGCTGGGTAGTCTGAGGAAGGAGACAGAGAGAAAAGAGCGTGCAGAGACTGGGACATAATCGAGGTGGCACACAGACGCGTTCATTCCTGTAAGATGCTAAGAGCACTCATTTAATTTATCCATTCTGAATTGTATGTGATGAGTATCATCCCAACTCTTGGGGTGCATCCCTTTCATTAAGTTAAGGAGTCCCCAGCGCAGTCGTGGGTTTTCCTCAGGACATGATTGGTCAGGAATTGAAGAACTCCTTCCACATCACGAGTCACTGTCACTTGGAGACTTATTGGGTTGGATTGTGATATAAATATTCACGCTAGCTGGTTTGGATTAGTGAATAGAGTGTTGGCCATGGACTGAAGGGCCCCAGGTTCAATTCTGGTCAAGGGCATGTGCCTCAGTTGCAGGCTCGGCTCCTGAAGATTCCTGGCCCTGGTCAGGGTGTGTGCGAGAGACAACCAATCCATGTATCTCTCACACTGATGTTTCTTTCTCTGTGTCTCTCCTTTCTATTCTCTCTAAAAATCAACGGAAAAATGTGCTTGGGTGAGGACTGACCCAAACAAAGTGAAAGAAAACATTAGCAGTAAGATTCCCTGATTCTTAGTGAGGCATATGATGTTTAGGCAAGATGGACAAGAAGAGATGGCGGAGAAAGGAAAGAAAAATGCAAGCTCCCGCCACCACCTAATACAGATCAGACTTAAGTGTCTTCCACAAGCATCCTTCATATCAAAATTCCCCTTTTCCATCCAGATGGTTCTTCCTACATCCGGGGACTAGTCTAGGCAGATCCCTGTTGCTTATCTAGTTTTCACTGGCTCCTAGAAGGTAGGTATAGGATTCACAAATAAGCACACATTCATTCAATAGGCATTCTTTTTGATCAAGGTTAAATTTCAAGGCATTGATTATACTAGATGCTAGAGTACATCACAAATATGTAAGCTTTATATCCACTCTCACATGGCCTAAGTACAGAGAGAGGTTACCTCTGGCCAGAGCAGAACACACCATATAAAAGAAAATTTAGTGAATTAATGAGGCAATTAATTAAGACAAACCATGTTTGCACTTAGAGTAGGAGAGTTCAAGGAGACAGAGGCTGGGTTTGTATGTCACTCGCTGTTGTGTCTTCAATACCACATTGTCATAGGCACTCTTAACACACCCTGTGGTCAACTGAATGAAAGTTGCACACTTGGGTCTAAGGAGGTGGTGACCTGGTTCTGTTTTGCATGCTGCCTAACCCAGAGCTAGTGTTTGCATATCTTTCTTGGCCTGATTCTAGCTGATTTAGATGTGGAATCCCCTCTGCAAGCCACCCAGAGCTCCTTAGGCAGCACCTAGAATCTTCTCTAACCCGCAGTGGAGACAGTAGCTTTGAAAAGACCCTATGCAGCCCGCTATTTGCTTCATCCACACTAATAAAAGAGACATATGCAAATTGACCATACCTCTGTAACACCCACCAGCCAATCAGGAGTTGGTATGTAAATTAACTCAACAAAGCTGGTGGGTTAATTTGCATATGCAGGCATGGAGATAAGACTGAAGGCCCAGACTCAAATAAAGACTGAAGACTGAAGTCTGAAGAGACTTGGCTTCTCCACTGTGGACAGAGTGAAGCCTGGGTCCCGGGTGCCAGAGGAAAACTTGTGCTGGCAGCCAGGGGAAGGAAGGCCTAGTACTTGAATCTTTCTGCAATGGGCCTCTAGTTTATATATGAAAGAGGTGGCCCCAATCACATTGCAGCAATGCTATGCTCTATAGAGCAGGGACTATGCTCTAGACACTCTGTTACCTACTACCTTATACATCTCATGGTGAATTTAATCATTACTGTTTAAACTGTAAGTGACAGGAACTCCATTAAAATAGCTTGAACAAGAAAAAGTGACTTATAGGAATTTTTGTCCTAGAGACAGAGAGGTTTGTTAGAAAAAAATGAAAATGACTATGAAAAAAAAGGAATACAAAGACCACACATCTGGCCCTTCTGGTCTTTTAAAAATATATAATTTTATTGATTTTAAAGACAGAGGAAGGAAGAGGGAGAGAGAAAGAGAAACACTGATGAGAGAGAAGCATCAGTAGGCTGCCTCCTGCATGTCAAGCCCGTAATCCAGGCATGTACCCTGATAGGGAGTCAAACCAGTGAACTCTCAGTGCATGAGATGATGCTCAACCAACTGAGACACACAGGCCCTATAGGTCTCTTAAATCTACTATCAAGGGTGCTCCTCTGAGAGGTAGGGGGAAATAAACTTCTCTGAGGTTCCTTCCAACATCTGCCCAGATAAAGGAAATCAGTGTCTGAACTGAAGGACATTATCTCTGGGTGTCCATGTGGATCCGGGCTGCTTGTTATTTTCTATAGCAGCCTATGATTTTTGTTCAGCAGGAAGAGTCACCGTGGGCCCACTGCTGAGGACAATTAGATCTACTGTACTTGTAAAGCTGGTCCCGATTTTATCAGTGTCCAACGAACTTCAATAGCATAATTTGATGTGCAATTGCATTGAGAAGGTCTATGGCAGTCGGCAGGCGGCACCGGATGCCTTGCCAATTCCAATTTTACTTTTGAGTTATCGGGGCTTCTCACTTGCTATGATATATGCTAATATCCATTCTTACATTATAATCTAAAAATTATTTGGAATAGATACTGTCAAATTCCATTCTCCATTCCTGCATAAGGGAATCATATTATTAGTTACTCTTTTCTGGTTTGTAGATGGGGAAATGGAGACCGAGGCTTAGCGATTTGCCAGATTTACATAGAGAATGAGTGGATCAGAAAGGAAATGTTCCCAGTTAAATCCAGACACATGAACATCTCATTTCCAAGCTCTCTGACTCGCAACTCCCTTTGTACTTTCAAGTGCTCTAAGAATAAAGACTGGCTTCTATATAGGACTCTGTGCGAGGTGGTCCCTGACTGACCCATTTCATCCAGTGTCTCCTGCGTCCTACAAATTCAAAGCACAGTTCTTTTGTTTACCTCAGAGAACTTTCACATGCTTCCTTCTGGAAGCCAGTTCCAGCATGGCATAATTACAAGAGTTTCATCAAAAGGTTGATGGAACTTATGGACTCAACAAGGGCTGAGTCACATATGTAATCACCTGTTGGAGTGACTAATAGGCACTTCCTCCAAACCTGGATAGGATGATTGTGTGCTGCCAGACAGCTCAGGGCATCTCAGTCTACATGTTATTGCCTCCTGGTGGCCAAACACCTGAACAGGTGTAGGCTATTCCCCAATCTGACAATGCTTCCGTAAACCCTACTCTTTGAAGTGTATTACCTCCATCCTATCTTAGGACAAATTGTGTTAATAAAAAGCAGGGGTCCTGAGATAAGGAGAACTAGAAATGAAGAACTTCGAACTTTAGCTCCTTTAGATCAGTGGTTCTCAACCTTCCTAATGCTGCGACCCTTTAATACAGTTCCTCATGTTGTGGTGACCCCCAACCATAAAATTATTGCTACTTCATAACTGTAATTTTGCTACTATTATGAATCATAATGTATCTGTTTTCCGATGGTCTTAGGCGACCCCTGTGAAAGTGTCGTTTGACCCCCAAAGGGGTCGCAACCCACAGGTTGAGAACCACTGCTTTAGATGAAGCTTCTCTGACCCCTCAATGACTTTCAAAATTATCTTTCGTCTTTGGACTCTTATTTAATCTATGAACAGACTTTCTCCAGTTTGCTGAACCCTTCTTAATGCTGGGACAAGAACCCCGGCAGCTTCCCTTGACTAAAAGGTTTCCACATAGCCCAGCCCCAAAAAACATCCCTACTCCTACTCCCAGTCAACTTTCTGTTCATCTTTCTATGTCAGCTCAAGCACCACTGGCATAGGGGAGACT
Organism: Lasiurus cinereus; assembly: GCA_011751065.1. Classification (NCBI taxonomy): domain Eukaryota; kingdom Metazoa; phylum Chordata; class Mammalia; order Chiroptera; family Vespertilionidae; genus Lasiurus; species Lasiurus cinereus. Next base: position 23,320,051 of record JAAGEH010000417.1, read on the forward strand.
TGCCCTGGACGCGTTCATACCTCCCTGTTGCCCATTGTAGCAGTTACTGCACTTTGATGATCTGATTAATCACTGTCTCTGTGATGAGACCACAGACTCCATAAAGGCACATGTCATGTCTGTTTTGCATGCTGTTGTTGCTACAGGGCAACAAATGAGCAGGAGCGATGCTCAAATATTCGTAACATATCAAATGAATGAAGAAACGGATGCAAAAGACATACATATAGGGATAGACTTACAACAGACATCCGGCGGCATGTCCAATTCCAATCTTACAATCGAGTTGTGCTTTTCACTTGGCAATATACACGGTAATATTCATTCTCATTTATACAATCTAAAAAGCGCCGTGAAGAAGCTAACCATCATTCATTGCAAGCCTCATTGCCAGCTGCCCCATTTCGCAGGCACATCGTTTCTCAGTGTGAGGAGTGTGAATAGTATTCAGTATGGCCACAGCCATGAACCACACCTCCAGGCAGTGTATGCGTTTGCTCTAAGATGAGTGATTTCGCCCGGACTCTTAGGAAAAAGAAACCTACGGAATTATTATCTAGTTCTTCCTGAAGGCTTTCCCCTTAGGAAAGAAGAGATAAATACCAGCAAGGCATCATGCACCCATACTTCTTAGTATTCCAGGGATAGGGTCTCCACTTTGAAGCCAGGGTCAGGGGCATCAGCTATATACACAGTGATGTCGGTGCCAGCATCCTTCTGCCAGGAGAGCTTGCTCTGCCCTCCTCCTACTCACACAAAAGAACCTCAGCCTCCCAAGGAAGAGATTCTCAGGAATTTATGACTCAATCAACTCACCCAAAAGGAGCATAAATGGGATTAGTTTTAATATTGTTAAGTTGCAAAAATACAGGCATATGTGCATGCCAAAGCGAAAACGCACGCAGGCAAAGGGGGGAAACATATGGGCACCCATATGGTGGAAAGCACATTGCTAGACCTTCGTACACTTCTCGTTCACAACAAGAACCAGAGTTAGTGAACATAAATTTGCTTTGCAGAAATGTGAGAGAAACAGCTTGTTTGCCCATAACCGTTCCACTGAGCAAGATGTGTATAACCTTGATTTCTCATTTCAGACACCTCTTTCTCACACTCTGGGGATTAATTAGGCTCTGAGCACAACTTCCGATGAGAAGCAAGGATCCTGGCTGCCTCGGAGAGAGACAAAGAAATAGTAGCAGGACTGGATGATGCAGCAGGTCAACTAATGGGCCATTCCTATTAGTGGCGGAGAACTTGTACCTGGAATGGCTTCGGAAAGAAATGAGGGTGGCAGGTCTCAGCAGGTTTATTTTAATTGAAGCAGAGAAACAACGGGGACTTACAGCAGACAATGGCAAGAATGTGGTTTTCAGGTGAAGGCTGTGCTTTTCTTCGCCAAATTCCGGGTGGTAGCTAGAAAATCCCTGGTTATGGGAAGGGAAGTGCGGAGTTAGGGAGAATAACATGAGAGCAGAGGTGATGCTCAAAGCTAGTGAGCACCCTTGGGTGCCCCAGATAACAAACAGAATTTGATCAAATGTATCATTTTCGACCAAACCTATTCAGATTCAAGCCCTGGGAGCCATCTCTGTACAATGTAAAGGGCCTCGGATTTGGAACACAGGAAGCGGGTCCCTTCCATGGATCCACCACTTCAGTTAGCTCCGAGTCATTCATCATTAGTTAACTTTGCCAAGTTTATCTCCTTACCTCTGAATCAGGCAGGCCAGGCCTTCTCTGACCCAGTTTAGAGAGTGGCTATAAACTACTGGTAATGATGCATGTGAAAATATTGTATAGACCATAAATTCCTACACAAGCATATTATGAGTGGACAATTAAGATTGACTTCACTTATTCCTAATTTTTAATGTTTTTCTTCTTTTATAAATATATAGATATTTTAATAGTTTACTGATTGTTCGAAAGAGAAGAATGGAGAGGGGGAGAGAAAGAGAAACACTGATTGGCCACCTCCTACACACCCCCACCCAGGATCAAAATCTGTAACCTGGGCATGCACCCTAACTGGGAATTGAAACACCAACCTTTTGGTGCATGGGGTAATGCCCAATAACTGATCCACAAGAAGTTGCAAAAATAGTAGAGAGAGGTCTCATGGACTCATCACCAGCTCCCAAATAGAATTAAAACACATGAGCAGCCAAAACCGGTTTGGCTTGGTGGATGGAGCGCCGGCCTGTGGACTGAAGGGTCCCAGGTTTGATTCCAGTCAAGGGCATGTATCTTGGTTGTGGGCACATCCCTAGTAGGGGGCATGCAGGAGGCAGCTGATTGATGTCTCTCTCTCATTGATGTTTCTACCTCTCTAGTCTTCTCCCTTCCTCTCTGTAAAAAACCAATAAAATATATTTTAAAAAATAAATAAAATAAAATACATGAGCAACTAACAAGAGCACAATGCAATTAGTTGCATTCCAGAGCTTACTTGGACTGTACCAGTTTTTGCATGTACCCAGCTTTCTTTTTGTATAATTCCATACTTCATTACACATATAGATTCATGTAACTGTTGAAACAATCAATATATGGAATTATTCCATTACTATAAGGCAACTCCCTCAAGCTACCCTTTTCCTTCCCATACCCCACCCTGGACAAACAATGAACTATTGTACATCTTTATAATTTGCCATTTTTAGAATGTTGTAAAAGTGGAACCACATGGTATACAATCTTTTGAGACTGACTCTTTTCATGAGGTACAATGCCCTTGAATCCAGCTAAATTTGAAGGTATTAATAGTTCATTCTTTTCTTTTTTAAAAAATATATTTTATCGAATTTTTAGAGAGAGGAAGGGAGAGGGACAGAGAGCTAGAAACTTCGATGAGAGTGAGACATCGATCAGCTGTCTCTGGCACACACCCCACTGGGGATGTGCCCACAACGAAGGTACATGCGCTTGACTGGAATTGAACCTGGGACTCCTCGGTCTGCAGGCCCATGCTTTATCGACTGAGCCGAATTGGCCAGGGCACTAGTTCATTCCTTTCTATTGCTAAGTGACACTTTATAGTATGGATATACCAGTTTGTTTAACCACACCCCCACTGAAGGACAGCTGGACTGTTTTCCAAAGGTAGCAAATACAAATAAAACTATTATGTCATCCCAAAATTTTAGGTGGACCAGAGAGACACTAAATCACTAATGAATAATTCACGACTATCAAGAAATAAAAAAATCAAAGACAGAGGTAGGAATAGGTAAAATAACAGGCGTAATATTTTAAAAAGTAGTATATTAATAGTCCTTAACACTTTTCTCTCAGGGCTGCTGGGGCATTTAATGCGTTAAAACATGTGGAGTTTACTAGTATAACAAGACTTGACCCACAGCAAAATGTCACAATACTGTCACGATCCATTTCCAGGCTCTGTGTAAGCTACAAGGATTCTGGGAAGAAATTGAAAAACATGGCACAACAACAACGCAGAAAGGTCTGCTTGGCATGTCACATGTGTCCAGCACTATTTCATGCCTTCCATTCATTTTTCCCTTTTCACCCTTGAAATAACCTGATGAAACGGACATGCATGCTCCCATTTTGCAGTCTAGGAGGTTGAGAATCAAGGAAACAACTTGATTTTTCTAAAGCTACTCAGATTGCTAAGGGCTAGGGTCAGGTTTTGACCTCAGCTCTGTCAGAAGCTGAAGTCCATGGTCTCTCCACGAGATTACACTACCAGCCACACCCCTTTCCCTGGGAATGCGAAGGACTCGGCGATTTATTTTAAGATTTTCTTCTCAGCCATATCTTGCGGGAAAAAAAAAATAAAAGTTATAGCAGAGACAAGTCTTGGACTGGACAGTTTGCAACCTGAACTTCTAGCAACAGCGACAAGAAGACAGAAAGGCCAGCTCAATCTGGTCACAATCACGGATAATGACTTTGCTGGAATTTGCTCTCTCTGTTCACTCGGCTAGTAGCTACATATATCTAGAAAAAACCAAACACTATTTCCCCCCCAAACAGCTGTCTTTGGTGCCGTTTGTCACATTCATGAAACTGTGTGCCCTTTCTCACAGCGAGTTCTCTTAGGTTCTTAGTCAGGATTAAGCGAGCCAGGTATATAAATTCTTCTTCGTAACAAATTAGAAGCAGCGAATCAGAAGAAATGTGGCTGCTAAAAGGCAAGTACAAGGACTTCAGGAGAAACTGTAATTAATAGTCTGATGGGAGAGAAGGAGGAGAGGAACTGTAAAACACGCGCACAGGAATTTAAACAGTAGTTTAGGCCAGAGTCCCGGTGCTCCCAGTTTCCAGATGCAGATACAAACGAATTATACGTCTTGTTGTTTGTATTACATGATAAAGAGGAGGCTCAATGGCATTCACCATGCTCAAGGAGAGAGAGGAGGAGGTAATATATTTTTAAATACTTCCATTCTAAATGACTCAAGTCGACGAGTTAAGGGAGTCAGCGTCAGTTACCTGGAAAATTCACTTCCGTGGAATAACTCATCCACATTCTCCCTCGGGTATTACTGTATGTGAGCAGACTGCAAGAGTGACAAACTCACAGGTGAGTAACTGTCATCTCAATGTCTCCACGGAGAGGAGGCAGGGAAGAATTTTTTTTATTTTTTTCCCAAACATCTGGCCTTCCCAATTATGTCACTGGAAAGAGAGCCCGTTGGGTAAGGCATTCGAGTGGATTAGTGTGGCATCCTGAGGAGGAGAGACAACCTTCCTTAGAATACAACAGCCTCTACCCTCTTCTCTGCCACCTCCAAGTTTGCCACTTCACATTATTTTGGTTTTGTATTCATGAGTCTTCCACCGAATGCTGGCCCAGTGCTCCTTCTTCTGTCCCTCAGCAAGGGAAAAACATATACTTAGAATATCCCTGTTTCACAATTGTATTCCAAACTCCATGGCCCCTCAGCAGTCCATTCTGCCTGCCTGTTGGGACCTGCTCACTCTTTTCATCGGAACATGTCCGTGGCAGTGGCCTGTGATGCCCTCATTATCCTGCTTCCTAAACTGTAACCATTCTGTGCAGACTTCCAGGTGGGAAGGCTGACACAAAGTGCCGTATTTTCTAGCAAATCCATATACATGAATGTGTTTTCTTTAAAAAAAAAAAAAAACTAAAAACTAAAAAAAACACATTATCTGCTTAATGTCAGAGTAATCCACTTTTTCCAGACACCACTGGGCACCATCTCCCACTAGAACACCAAGACCAGTGAACCCCTCATTGTCTTGTTCCCCTAGACCAGGGGTTCTCAACCTGTGGGTCGTGACCCCTTTGGGGGTTGAACGACATTTTCACAGGGGTCGCCTAAGACCATTGGAAAACAGATACTTACATTATGGTTCATAATAGTAGCAAAATTACAGTTATGAAGTAGCAATAATTTTATGGTTGGGGGTCACCACAACATGAGGAACTGTATTAAAGGGTCTCGGCATTAGGAAGGTTGAGAACCATTGCCCTAGACCTTTCCTATGTTTTATTAGTGTTGTTAACTATCCTGTTAACCAATACAAAAGAAGTGTGTATCTCTCCATTCTACTTTTATTGCGATCCCAGAGATTTCTCCATTTTGCTTTCTCCCACCTCCCTAACCTACCACCAATGGATTTCATGTAAACACCTTATGTCTTTCCCTGTGATTCTGATGTATAAAGGAAGCTGTAACAGTGTCATTTTCCAGAGATTTTTCTCAATCCGTTGAGATTTTGCTTCCCTGAAACTGTCCTCAGCCTGGCTCAGATAAACTCATCAATAAAAATTCTCTACAGGCTTGGATGATTCTTCTGCCCGCAGTCATATTAGTCTACACCTCTTTTCTATAATTTCTTGATCTGTCTTTTTAAACCATAGTGTTACCGTTATTTTTAATACTTAATAACCTGCTAATTAAAATATTCTTTTTCTAAATAAAAGTGTGTTTATTCATTTGTCACATAGATCTCCAAATTTAAACAACAGATTTACTATATTTCGTTAGCATTTGGGGGAACCCAGATGTCCAGCAAGCTCAATTATCCAAAGTAATCCCACTGGAATGTCAAAGAAATGTCATCGCGGCTTTTATTTCCTATTCTTGCATGCGGAACTCACCGGCAAAATTTTCTAAAAATGCTCTTTGATGTTCAATTTTATTGGCTGCTCTTCCGAACGTTTAAAATGACTTTCCAAAGCCTGCTCCACTCCAGGTGAGAAGGAGTCGCTGCCTAAATGAAATATTGGTGGTCACAGCAGATGCGGCTCTTAAACTCACAAACCCTCCAGGTTCCAATGCTTTTTAAACTTGAGAAGTTATGCTCTGAGTTTAAATTCTTCAATGTCATTACTATGTGTGTGGGGGTTGGGGGGGTCGGGGAGGTGGGCGGGGAGGAGACAATAGGGGAAATGCCAGGTGAAGGCCAGGGCTACAGAGAAACAAAAGCCAATTTGAAAGCAGAGCATCCTTGGGAGATTTAAAGAGGGAGGATCATAGAAACTTGGGGTTTTCTGATTTTTTTTAAGGCTGCATTGCAGCTATGACATTGTAGGAAAGGTTGGAAATATGGATGAATCTTCCTATTTTAAGAGGGAAATTTACCAATGAGCATTATAAACATTGTTAAAAACACACAAAGTCAAAGTGCTTTTTTCAGAGATTTCTAGGGTTAGAAAACTGTGTATTTAGGATCAAATAAATGCATCCTAGGGTTTTTAGCATTTCTAAGAACATCGGACTTCACAAATATGTACAGATTGGTCTGAAGGGTGGATGGATTTTGGATAGAATGTAAACCCAAAATTCTCCCTGACTTTGAGCAAAATTCCCATGAGGCTTCTGTCTTCGGGAACACACACTATTGCTGTGGTTCTACTCAAGCAGAGCTTGGAGAGGCTTCTTACATATATATATTTTAATATTCTTGTTAATTAGAGTTTATCATATTAGCTTTCGGGGGTCAGTGATGGGGCCTTTATACAAAGATGATTCGTGGCTTCATTAGCATGCCTTCCTGTGGAACCAGGCAAGGCTGAAAGCTGTATTCTCCAGACTCATGGACGGAGTGCGATAGTGGAAGCTTCTAGTCTCCAACCCAGTCTCTCACTGGTAAGTGCCATTCACATGATTTTTATTTCAAACACTTCAGGTCATCATTTGTAACATCTCTATGTTTTTAGGTTTTATTGAGACTGGATTAACATACAATAAAGTGCACCTATTTTTATTGTACAGTTTGATTCGTTTTGGCGAACTTAATGTCACTATCCCCCTATTGAAGACATAAAATATTTTCATCAACCCCCACAATTCCCCGGTGCCCCCTTGCAGTCACTTTTACAAACACTCCTACCCAAGGTAAGCACTGACTTGATTGCAGTCATTATTGACTACTTTTGTCTGTTCTAGAATTTCAGATAAATAAACGGAATCATCCAGCATGTGTTGGTTGTAGCTCACTTCTTTTGTTCCATAGTGTTTTTGAGATTTATCCATTGTGCTCTGTGAACCAATGATTGGTTTCTTTTCATTGCTGAGAAGTCATCCGTAAGAATATATCGAAATGCATTCACCTGTTGATAGTTATTTGGATTATTTCTAGTTAGAGGCTGAGAGAAATGAAGCCCCTATAAACAGTTGTGTACAATGCATGTTTGTTGACATTTCTGTTTTCATTTACTTTTGCTAAACCCCTAAGAGTGACTTACTGGGTCACATGCTAAGTGTGTGTTTAACTTCATCATCAAGTGCCACGCTTTTTTTCCCATGGGGCTTCTGCCAAGTCGCATCTTAGAGTTAACGTATGAGTTTCAGTCACTCCACACCCTCACTGACTCTTGATTCTGTCAGTCTCTTTCATGCTTGTTATTCTAATAGTTGCATAGAGGTATCTCAGGACTGCTTGGTTTTCATTTCTCTGATAAAGATGTCGAACATTTTTTCAGGTGCTTATTTTTCATTCGCATATCTCCTTCTGTGAACTGCCTGTTCAAATATTTTGTTCATTTCAAGGTGGGTTGTTACAATTGTGCTGTAAGAATTCTTCACACAGCCCAGATGTAAATTCTTTTTGGCAGGTGTAAGTACAGCATATGTTTGCTTCCAGTCTGTGGCTTGTCTCTTCATTTATTCTTTTTAAAATATATCTTTATTGTTGAAAATATGACAGATGTCCCCCCACCCCAATTGACCCCTGCCATCCTGCCTCCACCCCCTCTCTAGGCCTTCACTGCACTACTTTTTGTGTTCATGGCTTATGCATATCCTAATGGTGTTTTTAATTTTGATTAAGCCTGTATGTGTTGAATTGCATCCCCCTCAAAAGACACCTTAAAGTCCTAATTCCTTGTGTCTCAGAATGTGACATTATTTGGAAACTAGAGGCCTGGTGCATGAAATTTGTGCATGGGTTCTGAGGCCTGGCTGGTGATCAGTGCCAATCAGGTTCCCTGCCTCCCAGTCTCCCTGTCTCCTCCTTCTCTCACTCCCTCAGCACCCCACCTCCATTCACTGCTGGTCACCCACCATGTTCTATGCCACTTCTGGTGGTCAGCACACATCATAGCGAGCGATCGAACACCCAAGGGGACAATTTGCATATTAGCCTTTTATTATATAGGATAGGATCTTTACAGAGGCAGTCAAATGAAGATGAGGTTATTAGTGGGGGCCCTAAATCATCATGTTTGGTGTCTTTATAAAAAGAAAGAAATTGGCTGAGAGATGCGTACAGGGGGAAAGTCATGTTAAGATGAGACCAAGATCAGACGTTGCACCTTCACATCTAGAAACTCCAAAGATGCCCAGCCAACCACTAGAAGCCTAGGAGAGGCATGGAACAGACAGACACCTCGTAGCTCTCAAAAGGAACCAATCTGACTGCACCTTCCTCATGGCCTTCTAGCCTCCAGAGCCATGAGAAAATGCATTTCTATTGTTTAAGCCATCCAATTTGTGGTATTTTCTTTCAACAACTGTATACAAATAACACAAAGCCAAATTTGTCAAGAGTTTAGTGCAAGGTTACTAAGATTTATTTCTATGTTTCCTCTAGATCTCTATTCTTTTTACATCACACACACACACACACACACACACACACACACACACACAGAGAGAGAGAGAGAGAGAGAGAGAGAGAGAGAGAGAGAGAGAGAGAGGCAGACTCCACATTTTTCTCTTCCCTGGGTAGCGTGTCTAGGTTTTCTGTTGCCTGAGGGAGCCATTACTTTCTTGTATAATTTCTAGAATTAATCATTGTTTCTACTAACAGTCTAAATATATCAAGTGGCTCTGTGTTCATCTCTTCAAGTTCAACTTGGAGTAAGTTTTAGTTCCAAGGGCATGAGGCCCCTTGTCTCTTTGGTTCCTAGTAAGCTGAAGATGCTCATAACCGATATTTCAATATCAATCATTTGGGACCCAACACAGGCATGACCCTGCTCCCTTCACCATTTCTTTCATCCTTCCTTTACTAGAGAGAGCTAGTTATGAACAGGTCAAACATGTGTGGCTCTGGGTAGATGTCCAAAAAGTATTGAGCGGGGAGACCCTTTTTCTCCTCAACACCCAGTGACATCAGTGGTCCCAGTGGAACTGCCATGTTCTCCACTCTACATCAAGGACAAATCACCAACTAACCCACACAATCTTGACCTTGAGAAATGAGTGTCTTTGTTGGAAGTTATGCTTATGGCACCTCTCTTCTTCATAGGTGAGAACAGAAAAAAACAGTTAAAGTCATAAAAAGGAATGAAATGATAATCCAGTAAAGGTTATCTAAAAATCTCCCTTTAGGAATGGGATACTCGGTGACTGAATGGTGTGGCCTTCGCTCTGACATTACTCACACAGCATTGTTTTCTGATTCCAGATGTTCCGATGTACAACGGAATCAAGTCTTCAAAACACCGACTCTAAGAAGGTTCTCTAGGTACATGCCTTACCCTTGACAGACAGGTGTCTCCACGTCACGGTTGGCTCTGGTCTGCCAATAGCAAGACACAGCAGGGTCACGCTGCTTCCCTCATTCACAGTGATATCTGAGGAGATGTTCATGATCTGTGGAGGGACTGAGAAGAAACAGAGAAGAGAATAAATACATGAGAATGAGTCTTTACACTAAAAAAAAAAGTGCTAGCCTATAAATATTCATATAGCATGCTGTAAATTTGAGTAACGTCTCAGTAATAATATTTTGATTTCTTGATTGGCCAAGGGTGTGGCCACCAACACAACATGCCCAGTGCACTTGTGTCTTGCAGCTGGAGGCAGGGGTGTGGGTGGGGAGGAAGCACAGGAACTGAAGACAAGGACATTAATGCTTGTTGATTGAAAGGTCAAACCAAAAGGAAATTACTTACAACGTTTCTGAGTTCCTGTCTGTCCATGTGCTCATTTATTTTAGTGGAATCGCTGACTTTAGCAAATAGGCATGAGTTGCCCCTACTTAAGCCCTTTTTATTTTTCAATAAAGTCAACCACACTGAGTTACTTATCCTTCCTTGAGCATTCCGGACATCTCCATATTTTCTGGCCTTGCACAGATTATTCCATCCTGCAATTCTTTTCTTTCACATCTATTTACCTGAAAATTCCTCCTCATACCTCAAAACACATCTTTTAAAACACAGAAAAATTGCTTCTGACTTGCCCAACCTGAGTCAGCAATACATTGCACCTGCTACAATGGCCACTATAATATCCTATATCATAAAAGGCTAACATGCAAATTGAATGGCAGAATGACTGGTCCTCAATGCAGGAGTTGCTTCCTGGCGGTCAGTGCACTCTCACAGGGGAAGCAGGCCTAAGCCATCTGTCAGAAATCCCCCCAGGTCTCCCAGATAAATACATGAGAATGAGTCTTTACATTAAAAAAAAAAGGTACTAGCCTATAAATATTCATATAGCTTCCTGTAATTTAAGTGAGAGAGTGCAGGCCAGGCTGAGGGACCCTGCTCCCCCAAGTGCATGAATTCCATGCACCGTGCCTCTAGTTGTACTATAAAACATAAGCATAATGGCATCATACCCCAGTGGTTAGGGGCAAGGCTCCAGAGATCAACTCCTCACCTATTGAATAATCTTGGGCAAGGTAGACTACCTTCCCCTCTTGGTTTCCTCAGCTGGGAAATACAGATGATAGCAGTAGCTAAATTAAATGTGTTGTGAGGTTTAGACAAAACAATGGCTTCATAGAGTGCCTGATAGGAAAGGACCACTCAATGAATATTAACTACCAGAGGACAAGGAAGATGAAGATGAAGACAGCAATAATTACATCTTTCTCAATAAACTCTTGTGGGCTGGATCCATGTTCCTTTACCATTAGCATTGTAAAGGCTAGCTTTGCTGTCTACCCTGTCCCACCTCCATTCCTGGTTCTCTCAATTCAATTCAAAACTCAGCGTATAATGAACAACACAAACTGAAGAATAAAACCAGAACCAGTGTCATAGAGGCATCAAATAGATTGTCCAACTATGAGGGAAGGTGGGGAGGTGGGGGAGGAGAGGAGGGGGTAAGAAATCAACCAGAGGACTTCTATGCATGCATATGAGCATAACAAATGGACACAGATTCGGGGCGTGTGGGCGTGGCAGGGGGTAAGTGCATGTGCTGGGGGTTGGGACCAGATGGAGAGAAGTCAATGAGGGAAAAATGAGACTTACATAATAAACAATAAAGAATTTAATTTAAAACAAAACAAAACAGCATTGGAAAACACCCTGATTCCCCTCAACTCCTACTTCGCATCGCCTTTGTCCTGGTTGCATTTCTCACCAAATTTCACAGGGACGATTGCCTCCCACTTGAAACTCCCCACCTGTTCTCTTTGCAACTTGGGGTCCCTCCCACCTCTGCCCTGCACGTGCCCAGAGGAACCTTTCCGGGCAGCCATCTAATCAGACTGTTCCTCCACCTACTCTAGCTCGCCATCGCCCACCAGGCTTACCACAAAACCTGTTTTGCATGACCTACCTCCTTCCCCAAAATCTAGCCCCTGGACCCACCGACAAACCTTGTCTCCAGGCACAGACCCCACCAGCAGCCCCTGGCAGAGAGTGTCCCCACCTTCCCTGGCACAAGGCCTTCCTTGGCTTTGCTTGCCCTTGTCTTCTCGCCATTTTCTACCTGGAACCATAGGACTCCACTTGCAAGGGTCCTCAAAGGTCACCTGCCCTTAGCCCCTGAAGGGAGAATCCCCCATCTCTCTTTGCAGCCTTTTGTGTCAAACTCTCCACAGGTGGGCCTGGGCCTGTTGTGTCCCAGCTGATTGGTGTACCCCTGTCCCTTTACCTAGAGAGGGAGGTGCTTGAGGATGAGGAAGGTACAGCGGTACCCCGAGATACGAGTGCCCTATCATATGAGATTTTTGAGATACGAGCCATTGAGCGAGCGATTTTTGCTTTGAAATACGAGCAACATTTGAGGTAGGAGTAATCGCATGCAGATGGGCCGGCTGCACTGGACCCACCAGTTTACCGAGACTTGAGCATCTCATAGTTTCCCACGCCTCAAGGTTACAGAAGGAATTAAACTCGTATCTCGAGGTACCACTGTATTTAAACCTCCCCCAACGCCCCCAGTTTCCTCAGGCTCTGGCACAAGGCTGACAAGATACACCCTTGATGCTTCTTTGTCCAAAGAACACATTGGACAAATCCACAAACTGGGGGAGGGGGGTGGGCTGGGGAGCCTCAAAGCTTTTAACCTTTCTTCTCAGTTGTTCTTTTCAGATTCTAAAAAGAAAAGGAAAGATAACAGACAGAGGAGACTCTCTGCCTACAGTGATGCTGATTTACTCCAACTGCCCGTTTAATTATAAATTATTAATTACCTTCCAGGTCAAGTGCAAGTTCATTCCAAACCACCCCGAGTCAGTGGCCAAGGAGAATGATGGCCCGGGCTCCATTCGGAGGACCGTGCGGCCTGAAGTTTTATGCTCCCCAGACCTCAGAGGTACGTCTTTTCAAGGAGAAGCCATAAGTAACATGCAGAGCATTTGAATTCTTCAGGGGATCCACATTTGAAAATAAATAAAAAAATCACCCCCCGTATAAATCTGCCATGTTTGAGATTATTCCGGCATCAGATTTTTTGCCCCGGAATTTCACTGCACGTATTTTATCCAGGGACAAACCGGGGTGGGGGGGGTGTGAGTACATTCTAACTGCACCGCATCCTCTGGAGAAAACTGCACCAGCGATTTTCCGGTATTTTCAGGCTTGTTAAAAACACAGTTCTGAGCTTAGGAATGTCAATACGGCTTCTCACTTTTAGAGAACAGCAGCTACCACCGGAGTCTCGGGATCCTGTCTGCTGAGGCTGGGTGTGCAGGCCGCCTGATAGTTTCTCTCTCCAGAACCGGGAATGTCCTTCCGCAGGAAGACACAGCGGCGTGAGGGCAGGCACTGACCTGGCCGTGGGCTCATTTAGGACATTTCAGCTCCCTGCACCCTGCCCCCAAGTTCAGGGCCTTCAGCCCCACACAGTCTGTTTCATCTGAGAGTGTGAGGGGTCTGGATGAAAAGGAATCTGTAAAAAGGCCAACCAGGGTATCTGTGGACTTGTAACTACTTATTGTCACCAGATTTCTTCATATATATATTATTGATTTTTTACAGAGATGAAGGGAGAGAGATAGAAAGTCAGAAACATCCATGAGAGAGAAACATGGATCAGCTGCCTCCTGCACGTCCCACAGTGGAGATGTGCCCGCAAGCAAGGTACATGCCCCCGACCGGAATCGAACCTGGGACCTTTCAGTCCCAAGCCGACGCTCTATCCACTGAGCCAAACCGGTTTCGGTGACCAGATTTCTTTTGTGCAACTCAGTATTTTTCTCCATTTCTCTAAAGCCTATGTATTGAAATTAAATTTGTATATGGGTTGTTGATTTTTTCCTGGATAAATTGGGAGCTCTCACACCGTTTTAAGGCAGAAATTTAGATGGCTTTTCACAGTATTCATCTAGGGAATATCATTTTAAAAAATCACGCATTGATCATCCTATTAGCTGTTCATTGGACATGAAAATATTAAGTCAAGTAGAAACATAGCACGTGTAAGCAAAGTTAAATGCAGATTCTGAAATTTAACTTGGAAATGTTACCTTTTAAAAAATAGTGTTTGTGCCGAAACTGGTTTGGCTCAGTGGATAGAACATCGACCTGTGGACTGAAAGGTCCCAGGTTTGATTCCGGTCAAGGGCATGTACCTTGGTTGCGGGCACATCCCCAGTAGGGGGCGTGCAGGAGGCAGCTGATTAATGTTTCTCTCTCATCGATGTTTCTAACTCTCTATCCCTCTCCCTTCCTCTCTGTAAAAAATCAATAAAATATATTAAAAAATAGAATTTGCAAAATTCCATAGATATTGAGCACCTCCTCCACCTTCCCCTTCTCAGTATAATGTCAACTGGGAGAAGGGGCATTCCCGGGATGAAATGGTGAAGGTTATTCCAGGAAAGACAAAGGGTGTGGATAGCCAGGAAAAAAAAGAAAAAAGCACAAAAAAGTCAACTGAGAGAAAGGGAAGCTCTTCCTGTTCCCAACGATAAGGTCACTGTTATTAAAATGTAATGCACAATGGTATGTATTATTTATTAATACGCAACTCGGTGGTTCTCAAATTGCTTGCATAAGCATTACGTTGTGGGCTTCTTATGAACTGAGATAAATAGAACAAATATAGTCTCACTATTAAGTACATGATGGTCTAACGGCTTTGCTGGGCATCTGAAACAAATACCGAATAATGTCGAATGTAAACGGTGAGGGGAAAATAGGTTTTTTAAACGAGGTAGAAAGGGAAGCATGAGGAAGGTTAAGTAAATTGCCCCACACCACGAGGTTAACAGATGGCAGCCTTCTTTCCATCCTGGGGTGCTTCTTCTCTGTTTGACCTGTGTCCGGGCCCCAGACACAACATGCATATCTGCGAGTTTTGTCTGCCTGGATCACCCTCCCTGCCCATCTCCCCACACAGCTCTTCCTGGATGGTGGGGACCATCTCCCTCCATCCACTTCGGGTTCCTGCACACCCCCTGCGGGGGGAGCGGGAGGGGGATGGGGACATCTTGGTCATCCTGCTCCCAGGACCATGCTCCTGGCAAACACTGCTTGCCAAGGGAGGTTCTCAATACTTTCAATTTAATTTCCAATATCAAATGGATTTGGAAATACTATTATGATGCTTCCTTTGTCTTCATAATATTTCTGTGAAGAAAGGAGCACTTGAAAATGGCTTTATTTTTTCCCCTTTTTAAATTTTATGAAATTTATACCACACGATCTCACTCATTTATGGATAATAAAGAACATTATAAACTGCTGAACAAAAAGAGAGATACAGAGGCAGTAAAGCATCAGGCAGACTGTCAAATTACAGCAGGAAGGTTAGAGAGAGGTGGGGTAGATAAGAGATCAACCGAAGGACTTGTATGCATGCATATAAAATCACGCATTGATCATCCTATTAGCTGTTCATTGGACATGAAAATATTGAGTCAAGTAAAAACACAGCACATGTAAGTAAAGTTAAATGCAGGTTCTGAATTTAACTTGGGGGGTTAGGGCATGCATGGGAGTGGGGAGGGACAATGGGAAGATATATACACATGTAATACATTTATAAAAAATTTAAATAAATTTTATTAAATGTATAAGGGTGACATTGGTTAAGAAAATTGTATAGGTTTCAGGTGTTCAACTCTATAGTACATCACACTTGTATATTGCACTGTGTCTACCACCAAAGTCAAAGCATCTTCCTTCACCCTATATTTGACCTCCTGTACCTTGTACGACCCCCTCTCCCCATTTCCTCTGGCCACCACCATACAGTGGTTGACAGGTTTTTGTTTTGGTTTGTCTTGTTGGTCCACTGGTTGCTTTCAGCTTTATATTCCACATATGAGTGAGCTCATTGGATTTTTGGCTTTTCTTGTCTGACTTATTTCACTTAGTGTGATATTCTCAAGATGCTTCATGTTGTTGCAAATGGCAGTATTCCCTTTCTTCTTAGGGCTGAGTAGTATTCCACTGTTTATAGGCTCCACATCTCCTTTATCCCATCCCCTATCAAAGGACACCTCAAGGTTGCCATCTCTTGGGAAATACAGATCAAAACTACAATGAGCTATCACCCCACAGCTGTTAGAATGGCTGTTATCAACCAGACAAAGATGAATGAATGTTGGGGAGGTTGTGGAGGAAAAGGAACCCTCCCTCACTGCTGGTAGAAATGTAAACTGTGGAAAACAGTAAGGAGGTTCCTCAAAAAAGAAGATTAGAGTTACCTGACCACCCAGCAATCTGTATATCTACCCGGTACATTTTAAAGCATCTAGTCGCAGATGTATGCGCACCTATGCTTATTGCAGCATTATTCATGGAAATTATTTTAGTAGCCTGTATATATTTTGATACAACTGTTCAAATTTTAGACACTTACCAGGGTGTAACAAATATAAATATGCTAGAGGCCTGGTGCACAAAGATTCATGCCAGTATGGGCCTTCCTCCCCCTGGCTGCTGGCACCACCTTTGCTCCAGCCTGGAGCTGCCTTTCTGCCTTGCCACGCTACCCAGAGGCCTGGAGCGGTTCGGGGGGTATGAAATGCCTGCATTGTCGCCATGCTGTCCCATCCCTGGCTGCCAGTGTATGAAAATTAATCCGCCATTTTTGTTGGGTCAATTTGCATACTCATTCCTGATTGGCTAGTGAGTGTCGTGAAGGTGCAATCAATTTGCATCTTTCTCTTTTATTAGTGTAGATATAGCTAGTGATCATGAATATACAGATAAACAAAAAATGGATAGCAATCTTCCCTGAAATGACAAAATCACTACCAGAGTCTATCTAAAAAATTACAAATAGTGTAGAGTGTTGTTAGTTACATCTGCAGACACCAGTGACCCCCACCCCTCACTCCACAGTCGGGTAGTACATGAGTTTGCTTATCTTTATGTTGATACTGGTGATTACAACAGGATCTTCACATAACTGTGAAGACTGTTCAGTGAACAACTGCAACTACTTCAACGTGTCACCAATGTAGACAGGTAGATGATAGATATAGACATATAAGTACAGATATAAATGGTATGGTATTGTCTGTCTCTCTATACATACATACAAATATACAAAGGGCTACAAACAATATTTTATCAGGTTGCAATCAGGCACTTTGAGGAAGGGGCAGATTTCCAAAGGTATCTTTGGGCAGTGGATGACCACGAGGTATATACACATCCTCTCTTTACCCTCAAGATTGCCAGCTACCCTTGAACATTCCAATACCTCTGGAGCCCATCCCTTCTTCTTCAATTTCACTGCCCTTAGCTTAGTTGAGAAGCATACCTTCTCTTGCTTGGAATATTACAAAAGTCTCTTTATTTCTCAATCTGCCACCATTTTATAAATAAAACCCATTAAGCCCATCACAGTAACCTCTTAAGTATCTTGCTTCTTCCTAACAGCCCAACATCTGCCCCGTGTTAAGACTCTGAAGTCTAAACAGTCAGATGATATCATAATTACTTGCTCTTTCTCCAACAAGTAGCCCCTTGCCCCCCATATCTTTCTGGGGCTCATTATACTCTCATCTCTGTGCCTTTACACACACTATTCCTTCTGTTTGGAAAATACTTTTCTCCATTTGTGCCATACAAACCATGTCAACACTCAAGTCAAATATGAGCTCCTTTAGGATGCCTTACTTTCCCTCCCATTTCCAAAGCATTCTTGTTTGTGACTTTATCAAACTATTTATCTTTGCAACAGAGCTGCTCCATGGAAAATATTTGCTATATTTATCCTTGCATTCCTATCATACAACCCAAAGCCTGACAAATGATAAAATCATTTTCCCTCTAAAGCAAATGTGTGCATGCATAGGTTTTAAAATTGGGGACCTTATAATTTGCCAACTGTTTTTCATACCAAAAATACCCTCTATCCAATTCCTTATTTAGATTTTCTTTTAAATTCTAGGCTTTGTCTTTTTATATTTATTTGTATGGTTGTTTAAGGATTCTTTGTTTCTAAACTATATTCTTTATAAATCACAATATTCTCAGTACCTAGAAATATATTTGGTATATAACAGGTGCTTAATGAAAATGCACAAAATGAATAAAGGCCCACTATATACACTGTGGTAAACATGTTATCATATACTTGTGAGAGAACAAACCTGAGTTAGAAAGGTTTTTCCTAAAGGTGAACTATTTCTATGTGCAAAGGTAATTGGGGTGTGAAATGTATGATTCTTGACATATTAGCGCCACCTACATAAAGGTGACATGATATGACTGAACAACCATGTGAGAGACCATGTACCACAGCTTAGGTTCTGTAGTCCAATGACCCATGCATCCTCGGACACTGTATACTTCACTCCTCATCTCCTGGTTCTCACTGAAGAAAATGAAGACCACAGAATGACAAAGTGGGGATGTGTAGAGTAATAAGTACTTCATAAAGGAGAGCTGTTACTCTTACTTTATATGCTCTTAGCAATATTGAATATTTGCAATCAGAAAAATAGCTTCATCAGTACCCGCTTGCTCATTTTCTAAATCTCAGCTCCTTCTGCTTTAAGGCAGGACCTATAGCTGAAGCTGGCCGTGGAAAGATGCAAGATTTCATTAGATATGCTTCGAGAGCAAAAAAGTAAATATCTAATCAATAATTGTCAATCCCGTCCTTATATGCTAAACAGTGTGCTTATGCAAATCCAGAGGGCAAGTCACACACTTGTATAAAAAATTACTTGGCTCTTCCTTATATATTTTCTTTTGGAGGATATTTTATTCTATTTCTGGAAGATTCAAGGCATGCAACTTGAGCACCATGTCCTGCCCTATCAAGGGCAATGATTCTACCCTTTACAACTCCATTCTATCTGTGTCCGGTCACAATATCTGAAAATCATGTTTCAAGTGTTTTATTTCAAAGTGAACGGCACTGGTGTGTGTGTGTGTGTGTGTGTGTGTGTGTGTGTGTGTTAAAATTATAATCTGGACCACAGACGCTAAAGTTTGACTACTATTTTTCCCCCAGCTACTTTCTGTGTAATTTTTGAAAAAGTTCCTTGCGCTTTCTCTGCCGTAAAATGGGCATGAACATGTTTGCTACACGGGGACGTGGAGATTGTGTTAGTTACAGGCCGGTGAGCCAGCTCTGACTCCTGGCAACTCCTTGATAACCACACGCTCTGTTTCCAACAGCCCTCAGAAATAATGATTTTAAAGAGACTTAAATGACTAATATTGTTGTTTCCAGCTTATTGTTATTATTACTACCCCCCGAGAATAACAAGATATTGAGACCGAGTGAAAGCTGATCTAAATATGAAGTGCTTTCCACTGCACTTTTAAACACTCAAGGCTAACTTACAAAAATAACAACAGTAAAGACTTAAAAAAAAAACTGGAATGTTTTATTCTTCCAGGGTTACCTTTTTAAAATTTATGCTAACAAAATAGCTTATTTCATAAACTAGAGGTGAGGGTCATTTGAGAATTACAGTAGACATGCTAGGTGAGGTTGTGCCAAATTTCGTGTACTCAGGTAAATAGGATATGTTGGCAAGATCACTACATGAAATGTCAGGGTAAATGGATTCTAAATTTGATTCTTCCATAGCTGTGTGATCTTCTGTCAATCGCTTAACCCCTTTGTTTTAGGTGTCTGTGTGTGTGTGTGTGTGTGTGTGTGTGTGAGAGAGAGAGAGAGAGAGAGAGAGAGAGAGAGAGAGAGAGAGAGACTGATTACAAAGCCACAAACACCCCACGCTTCTCATAAATCCATATAGAATTCCATAAAGCTGCCTATGCTGAACCCTGTACCTTTGTGCCCTCTGCCTATTCAAGTCCTGCTCACACCTGGAAACTGATATTGATATATAATGCCCCCTCTCTATCAGCTCTCCCCATCCCAGAGATGAATATAAGCCTGTGCTCCATTGTTGACTCAAGGATGTAATATGGTTATTCTAAACATGTATCGAGTACCTACTAGGTCCTGGGTGTTACCTTGGGAGTGGAGATATCCACAGACAAGATTCCTCTCTTATGGAAATGATGGGAGTTTTGTTTCAAGAGGAAATCACTGACATTGATAAATAATCACTGGAGCAGCGGTTCTCAACCTGTGGGTCGCGACCCCTTTGGGGTCGAACGACCCTTTCACAGGGGTTGCCTAAGACCATCGGAAAATGCAGATATTTACATCACGATGTATAACAGTAGCAACATTTCATGGTTGGGGGTCACCACCACATGAGGAACTGTATGCAAGGGTCGCGGCCTTAGGAAGGTTGAGAACCACTGCACTGGAGCAAGGTGTGATCACCATTGTGGATGTGCCAGAAAGTGGTACGAGGTACCATGGCAGCCCATGATAGGGAACCAGCCCCGGGCAGTGAGTTTGCCTGAGGGGTTTGCTGTGGGCAGGACTGGGCAAAGGGATCAGCTTGGGCAAAGGCTCTGCACAGACAGAATGCAAGGTTGGCTCGGGAGACTGAGTCTGAAGTGAAGAGAAGAAACTCTTACCGGTGACTGACTGGACAGGGGACAGGATTTAGTGGTTCTTCAAGGAAGTGCTTAAAGTTTAAATCTTTTTAAAGAGAAGTGAGGCCCTGGCCAGTTTTGCTTAGTGGATAGAGCATCAGCCCTTGGGTTGAAGGTTCCAGGGTTTGATTCTAGTCAAGGGCACATTTCTCTTCCCTTCTTTGCTCTGTGATGCCAAGAGTAGGGGTTGCAACTTGTCGCTCACCCCTGTACACTATCCTGTGCCCGAACCTGGGTCAGAACTGCAGGAAGAAATCCTCTGGATCAGACAAAGAAACTCTTCATCTTTGAAGAAATGGGTAGTTGTTCATAATCCCATTCAGAGCCAGATAATGGCTGAGAAGGAAGGGGGTGAGGCCGCTAGTTCAGACGGCACTCTTCTATTCAGTATTTGTATGAAAGTGGCAATGGTGTTAGTTATGAATAAATGAGGTCGTAAAATAAGAACACTTTAAAGACTACGGAATGACATGTACCTATAATTCAGCATCCCGATTGAGGAAATAAAAGCTACATTTTGAGTCTCCGAGATCCCAGGGGTGTGACACTAATGAACTTCGACTCTGCTGGTAGAGCAGGGATGGGCTCTGTGATGTGACCTATATTTGTAGAAGGTACAGCCAGGTAGCTTTTCACAGGCCAAGGTTAACCTCCCAGACCCCCGTTTCTTAAATCCCCTACCCTGCTAGATCCACGAAAGTCAAGGTTTCCAATAGGAAAGAACGGGCTTAGATTTCTAGGTGTGAGGAAGTCAGCCAGGAGGTGCCCAACGTAATTTTTATTTGAGCCTTTTTCTCCAATCTCCGAAATCTATCTCAATTCCAACAAATATGAAAAGTCTGAAAAATAAAGATTGCATCTGCATTTTATTTTTACACTGGGAAAGTGGGGAGGGGTTCATGACTGAATATTGCTGATAAAAACATGATAACTGAGTCTCATTACAGCCCAAGACAAGTCTCATATTTTAGCATTTTTATTAAAGCTTTTTAAATTACTGAGTGTCTGGTATATTCAATACCAGCCTAAAGTGATTTATATTAGTCTATCCCTAGATACTCCATCTAATAAATAACTTGGCAATCTCCTAGCCCATAAATATCCCTGGCCCCAGCAAAAAGCAATTAAAGGATGTGCGAAAAAAAAGAGTGGTTTCTCAGTACCCCAGACTATAGTGTCACGGCTGTTTCCAGCGGAATAATTCACGCCACTTAGAGGGGACAGGTTTCCTGTCCTCACCACTCACCCACCAGGAATTTACATCTCAGTTCCCTTCAAAGACAAAACGCGTTCGAAACGGTCTTTAAATATTTAACATGTCACCGGAACGCAGGTGTTTCATCCTGGAGAACATTCTCCCCAGCAACAAGTGTGCTAGAATATTTGAGACAAGCTCAGGCTGAAAATATTGTGGCAAAGCCTTTTTGGAAAGCAGTTGTATCTAAAATGTTTGGGGGGGGGGGAAGAAAAGGGACATATGAAATACTTTCAACAATAAAGACTTAAAAAAATAATGAAAATAACACTGACAAGAACAATAAAAAAACAGTCAGTATGTGTGAGGAATTTTATGGGGAATCTGTAAAATGTTCTAAAACTCAATTGAATTCATACTAGAGGCCTGATGCACGAAGATTCATGCAAGAACGGGCCTTCCTTCCCCTGGCTGACAGCACCCCCTTTTTGCTCCAGCCTGGAGTTGCCTTTCTGCCTTCCCACACTGCCTAGAGGCCTGGAGTGGCTGGGGAAATATGGAACACCTGTGTATGCAAATTAACCTCCATCTTTGTTGGGTTAATTTGCATACTCACTCCTCTTTGGCTGGTGGGCATCACGAAGGTACGGTCAATTTGCATCTTATTCTTTTATTCGTGTAGATTGCTTTACTTGGTAAAGTTACTAAAAGTCATTAATTTGTACACTTAAATGTGTGAATTTTATTATATATATATATAAATTTTAAATGTAAAAATAAAAATGTATAAAACACATCAAGTATCCATGGGTACAGCCAGACCAAAGATTGTTAGAGACTCCAGTGTCACAGCCCAGAAAAGATTTCAGGCTGATAAGTGTCAACCAGCATGCCAGGTAGAAAGCCACTGATATTTATGAGGGTAGCTTCCAGTTTAGTCCTTTCAGTTATGAAAAGAGGCCACTTTTCCGAGAAAGCTCTTTTCTGGCCTTCGCTGAACCTCAAAGGCTATGGGAAGAAGGAAGCTCTGAGCCCCTTCTTTCTATGTACGTAAGTCAGGGTGCTCTGCGATGCACCCAGTGCCCAGCACCCAGGCAGGAGACAAGGCCACACCCCGGGACTTTTCTCACTGTGCTCTGGGAGGCTGCCAGGACAAATGGTCTTGGATCGGAGAGGCTGGCCTCAGGCCCGGTTTGATAGGGATTCTCCCAATCCTGATCCCAGCGAGTCCAGGGCCCACTCATCATAAATGTGAGAGGCTTGGAGGCTCTAGATCAATTTAATTGGATGCATCTTCTAATGATACTTTCGATCGTTTTATTAAACATTGTCTATTTTTATGCGCTTCACCTCCCAGATAATTATGTAGGCATTGTTGGGGGCAGAGGGAACTGCCTTTGAAAATATCACAGGAGCCCAATAACACGCTAGTTACACGTCCTCGGACTCCAGGGCACACCAAGGGCGTGCGCAGGTGTGAGGTAATGCCGCTTCAGCTTGATTACAGCACTGGGAAGTGGGGGGTTTGCAAAAAAAAAATCCTACTTCCCCCATCACCTCCTTCATTATGAAGAAGAAAGAGCCGAAACACAGCTGCGGTTCCATAGCTTGGAGTCAGAAAAATGGCCAAATGGAGAAGGGTTTGACCAAAAGCATTGATTGTTGCCTAGAGCAGTGATTTTCAGCCTTTATCATAGCATGGCACACAGACACTACTAAAATTCTGTGCTCCACCAAGAATATATTTTTTTGCCAAGCTGACCAAAAAAAATAAATAAATAAAAATAAAAAAATAAGCATAACTTTGATTCATTCACACTGCATGCCTATCGTTGGGTTGGCTGTTGTCATTTGTTCATTTGGCACTCAAAGGGAAAAAAGTCAGTGCCCCGACTAAATGATTTTAAAATTCTGTGGCACACCAGGGTACTGGGACACACCAATTGAAAATCGCTGGCATGGAGAAAATTATTATTTTTTTCTTATAAGTAGAGAGATGTTACAACCAGATGCTTGAAGTTCTCCAGGATTCTGGGAGCTAGAGTATCATTAGTTATTTATTTGATGTAATATTTTGAAACGTCAGTACACTTGCCAGCTTACTTTAAGGTGGCAGATTATATATATTATTTCCATATTTATAAAAATAACATTATACATTTTCCCAGCTGCGTTGTATTCCTTTGGATACATGTAATATAGCTTACCTAAGTAGCACCCTCTTCACAGATGTGTGAATTATTTCAATATTTTGCTATCATTCAAATTATGCGTGTGTGTGTGTGTGTGTGTGTGTGTGTGTGTGTGTGTTTTAGACTTGTCACCGTGTTTGTAGAGCCTGGTTTAAAGTGTAAATACAGTGATAGTCTTAATCATTATTGATAGATTTTTCCCAGGGGGTTTTACCATCTTTCCCATCCACTAACAATCTGTATGTCTGTGTGGTTTTGCATCCTTTTACATGTGTGAGGATGGATGGTACTGTTTTCAGTGAACTCTCTCTTTCAGTCCTTTGCTTAGACTTATGGGTATTCCCATTGTTTTTCTCTTTCTCTTTTTAATATATTTTATTGATTTTTTATAGAGAGGAAGGGAGAAGGATAAAGAGTTAGAAACACCGATGAGAGAGAAAAATCAATCAGCTGCCTCTTTCACACCTCCTCCTGGATATGTGTCCGCAACCAAGGTACATGCCCTTGACCGGAATTGACCTTTCAGTCTGCAGGCTGACACTCTAGCCACTGAGCCAAACTGGTTAGGGTTTCCCATTGTTTCTGAAGAAATTCCCATTCTCTTATGTCAATTACAGTTAATTCTCCACGTTAGTTAGAGCTCAGCTCTGGACACAGAGGGCATGGCTCCTTTCCTGAGACTGCTATTTTCTGGAGAGTGTATCAACCTATCTGTGCCCCAATCTTTACAAATATACTAGAGGCCCAGTGCACAAAATCTGTGCATGGAGGGGTGTGTCTCTCAGTCCAGCCTGTACTCTCTCCAATCTGGGACCCCTCAAGGGAAGTCCGACTGCCTGTTTAGGCCGATCCCCGCCTGCCAGCCTGATTGATGCCTAACTGCTTCCCTGCCAGCCTGATTGCCCCTAACTGCCCTCCACGCAGGCCTGGTCACCCCCAAATACCCTCCTCTGAAGGCCTGGTCCCCCTCAACTGCTCTCTCCTGCAGGCCTGGGTCCCCTCCAACTGCCCTTCCCTACAGGCTCGGTTGCCTCCAACTTTCCTCCTCTGCCAGCCTGATCACCCCTAACTGCCCTCCCCTGCAGGCTTGATCATCCCCAACTGCTCTCCCTTGCATGCCTGGTTCCTCCCAATTGCCCTCCCCTGCTGGCCATCTTGTGGCGGCCACCATCCTGTGTGTTGCAGTGATGGTCAATTTGCATATTATTCTTTGTTTTTTAATGTATTTTATTGATTTTTTACAGAGAGGAAGGGAGAGGGATAGAAAGTCAGAAACATCGATGAGAGACATCGATCAGCAGCCTCCTGCACGCCCCCCACTGGAGCCGTGCCTGCAAGCAAGGTACATGCCCCTGACCAGAATCGAACCTGGGACCTTTCAGTCCACAGACTGACGCTCTATCCACTGAGCCAAACCGGTCTCGGCTGCATAGTATTTTTTTATTAGATAGGATGAGCTAGGCATACAATTGGCACCTAAAATGCAGGAGTGTTGTAAAGGGGACATAAGCCAGCTAGTACAAAGTACTGAGAAGAGGATATTGTGCAGACACTGTTGGTATCAGACACCACTCATTCCGAGTTTCCCAGGTGTTGCCTGCGGGTGAAGTGTGCTGACCTGTGTCCCCCTCGGGAGAAGGACCTACCAGAAGGCCTTTCCTCCCGCTGCCACCGTGGACGGAGAGATCGGACTGGGGACAGAGGCTTTTCATCAGAGTCAGGCTCATAATTAGTGTCCACAAACAAACGCACCTGTAGACTGGCGCTTCCGATAAACTTGGGTGCCAGGTGTCAAGGCCATTTTAAATAGATGTCAGCAGAGAAAATGCCAGAGGCTTGCAGGGCACAGAGATGAGGGAGGGAGAAATCTCTCCTGGTATATATGCCATGAGGGAGTGGCGCCCTCACTTTATTTGAGCTAAAATGAATGAACTACCTCATTTTCTCTTTCGAAAATGGCAGAGAAGAGCTACTAAAATCGAAGTAAGGGGGATGTGGTCATTAGGGCAGAACAGTAGGGGTGGAAGTGGTAAAGTGGATTTTGCCACGTAAGCACTTGTGTCCTTGGCTATTCATGTGTCAATCAGAACAGACAGAGTGTGTATGTGTGGTGGGGGAGGGAGGGTGAGTCAGAGGATGTGGCTGCAGGCATCTATGGGAAGGGAAGGAGAGAAACCCCAGGTCTGGGGTGTTAGGTATGTTAATGTGGAAGGCAAGGAGAACGGCTGAGACCAGAGAGTGTTAGAAATGGCAAGCAGGACCGAAGCTGGTTTGGCTCAGTGGATAGAGCGTCTGCCTGTGGACTGAAAGGTCCCAGGTTCGATTCCAGTCAGGGGCATGTATCTTGGTTGTGGGCACATTCCCAGTAGGGGGCGTGCAGGAGGCGGCTGATCGATGTCTCTCGCTCATTGATGTTTCTAACTCTCTATCCCTCTCCCTCTCTCTTTGTAAAAAATCAATAAAATATATTAAAAAGAAAAAAAGAAAAAAAAAAGAAATGGCAAGCAGGGAACTGGGCAAAATGAACAGCTAGGTTCCCACATCAGTAGGACAGATAAACAGCAGGTTCCCTCTGGAGAAAATACAAATCTCCTCCTCATGTGTGAGGATGAGGCCTGGGTCGGATCCGGTCTCTTAGGAAAAAGGGCAGTGTTATAGCACACCCCGCATCTTACTGGAAGGCGCTGCTTTGACCCCCAGAGTAGACAGCGCCTGACGGTGTTTGAAGGGGGGAGGTGACAGCCCATGAAGAACGCTTTCTGATGCTGAGAGCACTCCTGAGATGGCAGGATGCTTAGCCCTGGAAGACAGACGGAGGGGCCCCTCACGGAAATGTGGGGTGCAGTGGGTACTAATGGCAGCAGGAGCAGGGGGAGCAGAGGGGCCCTGGGATGATGGATGACTAACTCCCGATGGGTTGCATTTCTCCCAGGGCTGTACGCAAGAGAGCTTAGTCCTGGGACCCGCTGCGGTACTTCTCGAGGTGATAAAACCTCATTACACTCAGAGACGGAGCCACGGGAAGTGCCAGAAGCAGAAACACCGAGCATTTGGGAGGATTCAGAGCAAAGAGAAAGAGTCAGGACTTCGAAATGGGCCGTGGGTGGGCCAGGAGACAGAACAGTGATCCCGCTTCCTCCCTCTAACTCCCACCAGGACTTGTCCACCTGCCAAGCTAGCAAAGGGGCACGGGGGAGGGGACATGGAATACGTGGGCACACGCTGAGAGAAGAAGGGAGTGGGCCGGAAAAGAAGTGGCCTGAAAAAGAGATGGGTATTTTGAAGAATTGGTTCAAGCATGGATGTCTGCTCTCCCACCCCCTAAACACACACACACACACACACACACACACACACACACACACCCCTCTGCTCCAAACACAAAGGATAGTGGAAATAATGGCCGCAGGGTGACTCAGGGAGGGTATGCTTAGAATAGTTGAGTCGCCCGTGACCCCAAGTCTTTAACACTCATTTGCTTAATGAAGTGGCATTGAAAAGCTAGACAAGGCAATCAATGAGTATTAATAGTCATGTACCAAATAATGATATGGACACAATGGCAACAGAGTAAAGCAAAGCAAGTAAGAGACACCCCTCTATTCAAAGCCCTAAAAACATTTTTAAAAATCAATAGATCTCTGAGAATCTCCTGGTTCAGGAGGATACTTAACTCGCAAAGAAGGGAGTGAACTACTTTAAATTGAGGCTTGAACCCCAAAGCTGAACCCCTCTGACAGACCGTATCCCTGATCTATTTTGCAGAAAACACCTGTAGCCACATCCGGGTTCTCCTTGCCTTTCCTGGTGCCTCTCTTCAGTCAGCATCCTCACATATGACGAGTGATTGGAATAGAGACCGATCACCGCGTGTGGATTGTATGAAGAGAGCTTTGTTCACTCCTGGCCCGTGAACTTGATGAATAAATGCCATAGACAATGGCCAAAATCATGTAAACACAAACTCACCTTTCATACTCCCAGGGGGCCCGGGGCAGAGTAGACCTGGAACTAGCCTGACCTCCGGTGCCAGCGTCTGTAAGCCTGAGGACAGAGCGGGCCTGATAGGACAGCGGCTGTGCCATCCTCTGCTGCCCGCGGAAAAGGGGGCCCCCTTACCCAGAGAATCCCCTGCCTGCTCCCCTGTCAGGAAGGGTCCTGGTGCATGATGAACAACTGGATGCTGTAATAACTGGAACAGGGCAATGATGCCCCGCCCCCACCCAAACCTCCCACATTCTAGTTTAAGTTGAGTTTCCTCTTCAGACTTTGTCCAGGAAGGAAATGGATGAAGGGAGAGGTTCTTTGGGCAGTCGATGTGGCAGGTTTGGTAAGTCAATAAAGGAGCTCTGGGGTTTCCCTGTTGGTATCCTAGGGGTGCCTGCCAGTGTGCCTCCCAGAGAGATGGCCCTTCCGCAATGTGCCGTGGACCACAGCTGGAGGCCACAGAATCCAGGGGCACACAGGCACCTTAGGAGTGGCCTCTGTGCCCCAGTGCCGGAGGTCAGCCACCCCCTGGACACTGCCCTGGAAATATGGGAATGCCTGTGTCAGAACTTTCCTGAAATCAGGAAAGTTGCTCAGGGTCCTCTCTAAGGGGTGGTCTGCTTATCTGTCCTCTCTGGTCAGAGTTGCACCCACATCACCTGGAGGCAGGGTTTGGGAGAACGCAGGTTGCGGGGCCTCCCTGGCGTTTAATTCGGGGCTCTGTGGGCCTCAGTGTTTCCATTTCTGGCCGGTCCCCAGGTGGTGTGGATGTTGAGAACCACTGCCCAGGAAAGATTGTGGCTGCCAGAGCGCATCCTGATTAGAGTGGGCTGGCAGGATGCTACATGAGATGATGCCCTCATTCATGGGAGAGACTCTGGGATGGGATGGAAGGTCCCTGCTTCATGGAGTTGGTCCTTCTCTTGTTCTTCAATAACCCTGCATTCATCCGTAAACTGGCACCGGATCACCACTTCCATCACTTGATATTTTTTTAGCAGATGTTTTTTTTTTTTAAGAAGTACCTTAAAATATAACCATATGCCTAAGTGTCTAGAAACCTGGAAATGGGCCTTCGCATCCTCCAACTTGTGGGATAGCTCTTGTTCCTCATATCTAACACATAAGTATTTACGTTTTCTCCACGACAGCATCTGCTACTCATCCTATATACCGTATTTTCCGGCGTATAAGACGACCCCCAACTTTTCCAGTTAAAATAGAGAGTTTGGGATGTGCCTGCCCTATAAGATGACACCTGGTGTATAAGACGACCCCTGACTTTTGCGAAGATTTTTCTGGGTTAAAAAGTCGTCTTATACGCCAGAAAATATGGTACCTTTTCCGAGTATCACTGTCTCCCCAAAGTCTTCCTCGACCTTCTGTCACCAACATGAATGAAGCACTATGGCATGTCTCCGGTGCGCCTCCGTCTGCGGGCTTGTGCCACACATGAGTCCACTCAGGAACCCTGCCTGCTTGGCATCCCTGCTAAGAAGGAAGCACCTGCTTGCCTCCCTTAGTGGACAGTACCCACCCGGAGGGCACTTTTTAGAATCCTCCGTACCAGACACCGCGTCCCCTCTTAACAGACAGAAAACAATTACTTGTGGGTCGGCACAGGATGGTCGATGTCGACTCGCGCAGGATATAAAGTCGCTGATTTAATAGGTTTGGTTATTTGCCTTTCCCCGGAGACATCCATTTATTCTCCAGTCACCGTGGCCACAAGATTAGAAGTGAGGAGGGCAAAGAGCGCCATAGACGGATGCTCTGACAAGTGGTACCCCCAGGAAAGAAGGCAGCCAGAGAGCTGGAAGGGGCGGGGCCGCAGACGGGCCTCCTGGGTGGCTCCCGGTGATAGAATGAACTTGTGTTTCGAATGCCATGATACGTGAGCAAGATACGGTTCCATTCTAATAAGGCGCTCTATGTCAAGGCAGACATGTTTGTGCCACGCTTCTAACGACAGATGAAAACAGAGTCTCACACTTAAAAGAAGCACCCCCCCCACCCCGTTTAAAAAGGAAGACTCGGTTATCGAGAAGACTCCCTCATTCGGAACATCTCATTATCTGATAATGCGGGATGAATAATGCATTCCCCAACACTGTCCCGGGTCCCCGTCTTCTCTCCTTCCCCAACTCTCTGCCAATCTGACCTCACAGATGAAAGAGCCGGCAGCAGACCCGGATGGACTGTAATCGGTTTGAAAGCTGAGTGAGAAGAGAAAGGATGTTCGTTTGGAAACCACCGGCCCCGGCCTCTTTGGACCCTCTCCCCCATTCTCTGCTCCTTGTCATCTCTGCTCGGGGGCCCAGTGCAGCCCAGAGCCTGCTGGTGACCCCTGTGGGAGCATCCTGGCCCCTGTAGCTCCTCTGGGCCTGCAGATGTGAGCGTGAAGGGGCCCACGCTGGGAACTGAAATTTATGTCATTCAATGCCTCCCCCCTCCAGCTCTGACTGACAAATAGCCAACTTTCGCTTCCTTTGTTCCAAGCCTGGCTGCTGTTCCGTAGCCATCACACTGTGTTTTATAAAGTTGTTTGCTTTTCATTTGAGCAGAAGCTCTAGGCCGAAGCTACGAGATCGTTGCCGGGTTCTCACTTCAGCCCACAGGCAGCAGAGCCCGGCGTGAATGAGCCTGATACTCACTCCTCAACCCCGTGGCAGATCAGAGTCTGCCGGGGACAGATGGACTCCCGGGCTGACAGCAAATAAACTGTTTCCAGCAATTTCTCTCTCCCCAACCCCCCAAAAAGTCTGAAGACAGCTCACGCCTGACAACCATGTACACACACGTAAAGGAGAAGAGCAGAGCAGAGAAGGTCGCAAAGTGCTAAGCTGGCTGAGGATGGGCGGGGCGGGTTGGGGATGGGGGCGAGGGTGGGTGGGGGGGTCAGGGAGCCATATCTCACTCAGCACTGCCAGCTCCAGCCCCAGAAGTCTGAGTCTTTCCACGGACAGTTCCTCTCTCCCCTCTCCCAGGCCCACGTGTTCAGCCCCCTGCCCATCCTGGTCATTCCCTAGTGTAGGAGTTTGCCCATAAAGAGATGAACGGTGAGGTCTCCTTCCATCTGCTTATATTACTAAGACACAGAGTTCCCCTTTGACTGGAAATGGTTCCCATGACTACCTAAGCAGACATGTAAAAAGGGGGAAGACACGGGCTCAAGTGTTCTGTTGTTGTTTTGTGGCCAACTGTTGGGCTAAGACAGCCCTGAAGTTGGAAATTCCTGTTTGTGTCTGTTGGGGAGTTTTCTGTGACCTGCAGGTGGTGCATCTGATCCTTTCCTAATCCAGGTCCTTCCTGGACACATAGTAGGGAGCACATGAATGCCACCTGACCCCCGAAAGATGGTAGGGTCACTGAATAATTTAGAGCAGTGTGGCCCACTGGAGAAGCTCGGAGGTGAACTCGTGTTTTTTTTTTTTTAATATTTTATTGATTTTTTACAGAAAGGAAGAAAGAGGGATAGAGAGTTAGAAACACCGATGAGAGAGAGACATTGATCAGCCGCCTCTTGCACGCCCCCCCACAATGGGGATGAGCCCTCAACCAAGGTACATGCCCTAGACTGGAATCGAACCTGGGACCCTTCAGTCCACAGGCCACTGAGCCAAACCGGTTTTGGCTGAACTCATGTTTTATAAACCAGTTCCACCTCTTTGGGAGCAAAACATGATTTGTTGGTTAGCAGGAACCAGCGAATTGAAATGAATTTAGATTTATTTGGAGAGGTGGTTTGACCTCCAGAAGGGCTCATAAAACGCCCATGGCTGGCCAATCCACAAGTCTGAGGAAGAGCAAGGACAAAGGTAACAGATGTGTGAAGAGAAGAGAATCCTCATCCATTTTGGTCATTGTTAACCAGAATTGTGGGCCCAGGTATGGTCTGAACAAATAACAGTTTCTGTCTGTGGTCTCCTTTGCATCTATGTGCATATGCTGGGTATGAGGTCATGTGCCTCCTGCTGAAAACTGAGGTATGCAAAAGCTGCTCCTCTTTCAAAGAGAGTATGAAAGAAAAAAGAAAAAAAGAGAGAATATGAAAGAGCTTTAAAGGACTCCCTGAAACAAATACCTTCTTCTAATGACAAGTATAATTATTAATAACTAGAGGCCTGATGCACAAAATTCGTGCAAGAGGCTCCGTCCCGGCCCCTGTGTGGCAACCATCTCTGCCTCAGCCCCTGCCTGCCAGGGCTTCATCTGGAAGGTCATCCGGAAGGACGACTGGTCTAATTAGCATATCATGCTTTTATTATTATAGATAAGGGGGCCAAAACGTATAAAATTGTAAAACGGACCCAAGATCACTGATAAGATCCACAGGTCCAGCTTGGTTTTCCTCCTGATTGCAACCCCATCCAAAGATCTTCAAAGCACTTAAGACGTCCTGGGCCTCGGCTGTGATTTATTGATTCATGACATTTTACAGCTGAAAGTGACATTGAAAGTCTCCAAGTGATCAAATCTCCTCAATCTACAAATGAGAAAACGGGGATCCAAAGAGAGGACACCTGCCTGTCTTGGTATGTTTGGGGTGTTACAGTCAAACACCACAGATGGGGCAGCTTATCAACAACAGACTTTGACTTCACAGCATCTGGAGGCCGGAAGTCTGAGATGGAGGTATCAGCAGGGTCGGGTCAAAACCCTTCTCTGGGTCTCAGATTCCCTCTGGGCCCACATGGTGGAAGGCTCCCCCTTAAAGAGCTAATCACTTCCCAAAGGCCTCCCCTCCTAATACCAGTAGCTCTGGGAGTTCGAATTTTAACATGGAACTGGGGGCTACACAAGCATGTAGACCACACCACTGCTCAAAGCTCAGACAAACATGAGGGGGTATGGAATTCCATGTCAATAACACAGCTTCCTACGAAAGCAGGAAGATAAGGGGGCCCCGAGATTCTAGCTAGCACAACAGAATCAAACTTCACAAACACACGTCTCCCACGGCCATTAGACAAGGCAGGAGAGACTGCCCCCTTTCTCCTCCCATCACCCCACTTCCGGGGCCTGTGACTTTTGTGACAGCATCAGCATTACAGCTCCATTTCCTTTTCAAAGCTGATCCTGAACTAGCTTTGCTTACACAAAGCATTGTGGGAAAGGCCAATATGACTTGGGTTAGTCCCTATCATCCTAGAAGGATATTAGACTTGATATTCTTCTCTGATCCGCCCTCACGCCAGGGTATTACCTTCTAGAAACCCCATGAGGAGCAGAGTTCATAAAATCTGTGCTTGCTTAGGCTTCAGCCTTTTCCTGGCTGAGAATGAGCTCCTCATTTCATTGGGAAATTGATTTTTATGAAAAAGGATATTTAAACTATCCTAATCTTACCTATGTGACTGGTAGCCATGAAAAGCATAGAGATAAATAACAATAGAATAAATAACAATTTAACCTTTCTGGCGGTCTTTATAGCTGTTGTGATTAGGTACAGTGCCCAGGGAAACTGTGGGAGCCAGAACTCTGTGTAAAGTCGAGACACAGAGGCTGTGGCGGGTCCCATGGTCTTTCTCCCTCAATCACAGAGAGACAGAAGCACCATATTCCTTAGACATAAGTTCAGGAAGTAGCCATAGAAACCAAGCCAAGTCAAATCAGTATTTCAGGATTCCAGAACTTCTTTCTTCATTTTTTAACCCCCAGACACAAAGAGAAAAGATCCCCTCTATTCCTGAGAAGCCTGGGCAAAGGGGCTGTCTCTGGTTGCCAAGCCCAGAGCTCTGAGGGAGGACAATGCTCCTGAATACCTGGGTACCTAGTCTGCCTGTTGGTGGACTGGGCAGGTGGGGAAAGGATGCCCAATGCTACTTCAATACATCAAACATCCAATTCAAAATCTAGCTCTTCAGAGGTAAACCTTGTCCAATTCATGAACTCCTTATGTGTGTCTCTCTTCACCACTTACTCGGCACTTGCCTATACTGACACTGTGCCAGGCCCCGAGGTAGGAAAGATAAATAAGATTTAGTCCATGTGTTACATGGTTTGTAAGCAGAAAATGTGAAATGCACACAGGATATGATGCACAGAGGTGATATATCTGGGAGGTTAAGGAAGGTTGCCCAGAGAAGGTGAAATTGGTATTTCTTGGAAGTATTTCTAGATAACTAGCTCCAATTTATGACTTCAAAATCTCCACTCTTCTAAAGTTTGATTTTTGGTGTTTCTACGTGGTGGATCAAATCAAAAGAAAAAAAACAACAACACATACACACATGGTGCAATTTAGTCCTACTATGTACAGGGAGGAGAGGCGTAGTCAGCTTCTCTTCCTCTTGTGCAACAGTTTTGCCCTTTTTTGAGTTCTCCCCTCTCTACCATATTTTGAAACTCTCCTTATCTTTTCATACACGGCTTAACATCTCCCCTTGGCTCATGAAACACTTTTGTGACCAATTTAGTTTATATTTATTTCTCATTTCTGTTTTTCTTAGTGGCTATAAAGCCTGAAACATCAACAATAAGAATGACATAAAACTGACCTCTGTGAAATAGAAGTATATTTTTTATGAATCATCTGTTCAATTCTCATGAAATCTCCTATTGGAGTATATGCTCCCCTTTAGGATTAAAAAATGCAAATACAGCTAATGACGAATAAAAAGCTAACCATACAGGGGTCTTCTCATTCACACAGAAGCTAAGATCTTGTCTTTAGATTCTTAATCTATACCTCTCACTATCCTAGTTGATTATTGTCCAACTAGACGCCCAGTGCACAAAATCTGTGCACAGGTAGGGTCCATAGTGGCTGCCGACTACTGGCTGCCAGCCGAGGCCTCCCTTCCCTGGCTGCTGCCTACCTTCTGGGGCCTTCCTTCATTCCACGCTGCTCCCTGGTGGTGAGCACACATCATAGCGAGTGATCGAACTCCTGGTCTCCTGCTCGAACTCCCGAGGGGTCACTCGTATATTAGGCTTTTATATATATAGATGTTGAGTGTTCTGTCTTTTTCCACTGAAACCTGATTTCCTCTGTATGAATGATACAGGAAGGACCATCTTTTAGACTCTTCTGTTCTCCCACCTCCAACCCCATCACAGAACCCAGGTCATAGTTCGATCATAAGCAAGTGCCCAGTGAATAACTCTTTCAACTGTTTGGAAATCATTCATTCCGTTTCTATCAGTGGTTCATACAAAGATTACTTTCCCTTTACATTTTGTTTGGGAGATGAGATGGAGAAAGATGAGAACTAGAAATATAGGGGGAAAGAGAAAGAAAGAAGAGAGAGAAAGAGATGGAGAGGAGAGAAGTGAAAGAAGTGAGGAAGAAAAGAGAAGCACAAGGGAGGGAGGAGGCAGAGAAGCGTTGCTGTCTCCCACTGCCAAAACCATCACAGCCCCTTCACGAAGCAGGTCCGCAGGAACCAAGACAAGTGCTCCAAGGTTATGGCTAATAATTGATGTTTTTTTGTGGGGCAAAAGGGAAGGGAGGGGTTGAAGATGAAAGAAGTCAGAAGAGGGACAGGAAAGTTTTCAGGGTCACAGGATACATTTATCAGAAGCTTTTAAAGAAGTGTTTAAGAGCAGCTAAGCGGTTGCTATGGAAATAGGTAAAAGCTAATCCATTATCTGCAACCTCTGGATGCCACCAGCTTGCTGCTGGGGGGCATTCTTCTTTTTATTATTTCTTTCTTTTTTTTTTCCTTCCTGCAATTTTTTTTTCTTCTATCTAAACGCAACCCTGGAATTATGAGAAACAAATTAATAAAAGCGGACATAAAGGGACTTCAACTCCTTCAAAGATTATACAAACCCACGAGGGAACCTTCACCCCACATGTCAACTCATAAACGAAGAGATTATTTCAAGAAGATAAGATGGAGAGAAAACAACAATATGTGGACACCTGGAGGGATAAACGCCTGGGTCGTCCTGGAGCCCCTCGGGGACCCGGCTGCCTCTCTGAAGTTGGTGCGAAAACCACATAAGGTAGCGCACGTCTCCCGGTTTCAGGACACGTGTGTCCCTCACTCGGAGGCATTTAAGAGGCTTTGAAGCTTCAAGAAAAGAAATGATGGAAGCCATTTTACAAATATCCCTCCTGACACAGGAAAGCTGAGATTTAGCTACAGGCGACTCTAAAACCAATTTATGTAAAGCTGATAACCATTTCCCACAAATATAAACGTCGGAAATATAGGTTTGAATCAATGGATGCATTATATGTGCATATTTGTGGGAAGTGTTAAAGAGGTTAGCAATACCAGTGCTGTAATGATTGCATAACAGTCCCTTCTGCAGTCTTACCTCTCTGCCGTAGCCTAGGACACAAAATCTCTACCATGACTTGGGGTAACTGTGAGTTTATACAGACAACTTTCTGAACGTGATTATCTCTCTTTTTTTTTCTATCTGATTATCATGTTACAGTCTCACAATATGATCAATTT
>JAAGEH010000417.1:23356414-23474011 GCA_011751065.1 Lasiurus cinereus
TTTTTCTATCTGATTATCATGTTACAGTCTCACAATATGATCAATTTCTTAGTCATTATTAAAAATCAAAATCTGCCAAAACCGCTTTGGAATAGAGCGTCGGTCTGCGGTTGGAAGGTTCCAGGTTGGATTCCGGTCAAGGGCATGTACCTTGGTTGCGGGCACATCCCCAGTGGGGGACATGCAAGAGGCAGCTGATCAATGTTTCTCTCTCATCGATGTTTCTAACTCTCTATCCCCCTCCCTTTATTTCTGTGGAAAATCAATAAAATATATATAAAAAAAAGAAAAATCAAAATCGATACCTCCTCCTACACCAACACCTGATCATTTATGTGTATCCCTGAAGCCTAGAAATTAATTTAGTCTCCTCCTGACTTAATTCCAATAGCCAATAGGTCACTACACCTGGCAATATTCATGGTCTGAAATGACTTGTATTTCTCCATTCTTCCTCATGTCCTTTACCAGGACCTTAATTAGAGTTCTTATCAGTTCTTACCTGAACCTGAACTTCCCAAGGCCCTCCTCAATGCTTGGCTTGATCGGCTCCTTCTGTTCCAACATCCATACAGTTGAGTTGCAGTGTTTCTAAAATGCAAACCTGACCACTGGGTCAGCTTCATAAAATCCTTACCTGCCTTCTTCTCTCCTTCATAACGCTTTCGATGATGGACACCTCACCCTCTCACCCTTGCCTACTTCTGCAGACTCATCAGCTGCTTCGCTCCTACCTTATGTTCCCGCATATAAGACGACTGGGCCTATAAGACGACCCCCAACTTTCCCACTTAAAATACAGAGTTTGGGATATACTCGCCCTGTAAGATGACACCTAGTGCACAAGAGGACCCCCGACTTTTGAGAAGATTTTCCTGGGTTTAAAAAGTCATCTTATACGCCAGAAAATACGGTACAGGTGTCCTGGGTCTGAAGACAAGAGGCACTGGCATCCTTGCTAGATATGAGTTCCTTGGTGGCAAGGGCTGGATTCTGTTTCTGGGTCTCTTCGAGGCCTGGGACGGTGCCTGACAAACAATCCCTTAATAAATGCACGCTGATCCCCAGGGGTGGGAATTCATTTCCCCACTGGGCTACCAGAAGCCATCAGCCAGCTCCTGCTCCACACCACTGTGAAAATCATTCCAGTTCAAGGCTTTGCTACCCAGGGAAGCCCGCTTTGCCTAATCAGTGCTCTGCATTTAAATTCTGCATCACGAGCTCGCTGAGAAAGAGACAGAAGCACTAACTCAATGACCAATGACAGCATGGGCCAGCAAGGCCGTGGGCAGCCAGATGAATGTACTGACATTGAAACTTAGCGCAAATTATGATCCATTTCACAGCAGTTTCCCTAACAAATTGCCATCGCCGGCTGCGAAGCTACCAGTCCCGGGCCCACGCAGCCGTGTCCTGGGCAGTTCTGAGAAACACATCTTAAAAAGGGTCACTCCTGCATTAGTCGAAACTGAAGGCTGGCAGGGCGAAGAGAGCGCGCGAAGGGTATTGAGCGAATTGCTTCTCCCCGGGCCTGGGGGATCTGGAAGTTCTGACTGGAGAGAGCCGGGGAGGAGCACATTTGGGTGATGATGTGGGCTTTTGTTTGAGAACTGATGACGAGCCGTCTAAAAGGAGGACCTCGCGACACGGGTCCCTCTGTGCAGGACTGGGAATGGAAATGGACATTTTCAGGCCTGGTGTGTTATTACGGAGCGCGCCCACAGAAACAATGGGTGAAGGAAGTGGGGATACCTGGACCTTCCGGGAGGCCCTGTTTGGGAGAAGAGGAAGGCTGGTGTGGGAAAGAAAAAGCCGAGGAAGGACCGAGGGGAGTGATTTTGCGGGAGTTCGGGTGCTGCAAGAGAGTGGTCTCTCTCTGTGTGTGATGGAGAGG
Organism: Lasiurus cinereus; assembly: GCA_011751065.1. NCBI lineage: Eukaryota > Metazoa > Chordata > Mammalia > Chiroptera > Vespertilionidae > Lasiurus > Lasiurus cinereus. The sequence continues at coordinate 23,358,309 of JAAGEH010000417.1, forward strand.
GACTCTGTGGGCCAAGCTGAGGAGCGAAGAGTCCAGAAGAGCTAGCAGCAAGCTCTGGTGAGGACTAGAAAATGCAACGGGAATTGATGGTGACAACCAGAATTCCATGTCCCCACTGTATCTGACTTATATAGAGATCACTTTCAAGATCCTCATCTCTGTTTAAGAGCCCAATGTGCTTGGAGACATAATCAGGGAGGAATAATGAGGGGACGTGAGGAAGAGGAAAGCAGGGTCTGTAGAGCAGACACTTGGCATTTGGAGGAGGCCGGGTAGGAAGCTAGCCACGCAGCCGTGGTGCTGTCTAGACTACCTGTGGATAGAGGTTCTCATTTCACCTACGGCTACTCATTTGACTCAGGCTGAGCACATTGAAACAAATAGGCTGACGCTAAAACCGGAAACTGGCAAGTCAGCCATGACATCCTCAGCGCTGGCCTCAGACACTGGAAATGCCCTTGTGCACACACTGAGCTCCGGAAGTGGAGACAGAAGTCAGATAGCAGGCTAACAGGAAGAGCACCCTGTCCTAAGGGATTCCCTCCTCTACTCCCATTGGTGTGCATGCTTGTATACGTGATGAACTCCATGATTCTGGTCTCTGTGGCTGTATGTGCTGGGTTATTCATGCTAGATTGATATTGCACTCCTGACTATTTCTTATTGATAGGGTCCTGGTCATACCACTTAATACTGTAGAAGTTCCTTTTTCCCATACTGCTCATTCTCACTAATGTACAGAAAGTGCCTATCTTCCCTTCTCAGGGGCAAACAGCCTTCTTCTTCTTGCATGTGACTACGTTTTCCCCATTCACTAAGATACATGACTACATACATTGTTACTTGAAAGCATGATACCACTTGGAGATACACCATCATTACCCCCATTCTAGAGATGGGACTTCATGCAGACAGTCCAGGGCAAAATGAGGTCTTAAAGTCAGGGAGTTTGACCTCCGAGTGTTTGCTTGTTAGCACTCTGTTGTGCTGTGAGACAGCATCACGCAGCGGGGCTGAGAGGTTAGAGAACCCGTGTTAAATCTGGAGCTCGAAGTGTCAATGAGGAGTGTGTGCACGCATGGGGGTGTGATAGGGAGGTGCCATACTCACCCCCTGCTGCCTCTGAGCTAGGCTTTGGCTCTTTCAGAATTGATCTTCTCCTTGGGAGAAACTGCTTAATGGGTAACGGATTTCCCACTGGCGTGATGGACATGCTTAGAACTAGGTAGACAGTGGAGACTCAATGTGCTGAATGTACTAAATGCCACGGAGTTGCTCACTTTAAATGGTGAGTTCTATGCTCTGTAGATTTCATCTCAATCAATGATTGTTTCAAGAATTGACCTTTTCCCAAATCCTTCCACTTGATTAAGGAGTTTTACTTTGAATGCCCACGTATCCCTATGAATGCAATCCCTGGAAGGCACGTTTATTTTGAAGCATTGAAGTGCTATTGCTAGCTTTTGTATTCTGAGACGATTCACTGATGTGCAGAGTCTGGATAGGTGCGATCTGTTTTTGGAGGAAGTTGGAAGTTGGAAAAATGTTGCAGAATTTACCTCCAAAAAGCCAACTGCAACCAAAAGCGCTGCCACTTCCAGACAGCAATGGCCTTGGTGGCCGCTGTAGATGACCACACTGTGCTCAACTACTACGTCTAAAGAGGGAGGTTGACAACATCGAGTTCTTGAGGAACAGCAACCCATTGAACTTTTCTACGAATGAGAAAACAGGCCAAGACTATGTAGACACGTGGCCAAAGTGAAGCAGCAAGTTGGGAATGTTTCAGGTTGTGGCCAGATCACCTGCCTGAATTCTACCCGGGGCTGTCTCAACCTGACCACAGCACTGCCCAGGCCCTTGGGTCTAAGCTATAACATCTGCAAGAGTCCAGATGCCCTTCTTCTCCCCCTATAATTAAGTGAATCTCCTCTATGACACAGCCCTTGCTGCCGTGGCCCCTGGGTGTCCAGATGGCCAAGAGCTTCTCACATATTCAGGGGAGGCCCCAGCGACGACAGGTGCCCCGAGTTTGCTTTTGTGTCACCTCGTCAGGATACACATGTTTTGATGGTTCTTCCAAGAATGTCTCTTGGCATGCAGAGCCCTAATCTCTTATTTCTTCTGAATCTCTCCGCGGTTATTTTCTATGCAAGAAAGGCCGACTAAAGATTGTACACTGATGGATTAGTGGAGGCTGCTATTTCAGGAGCACCGTATATACTGATTACACTACAGAAGAAAGCTCATTGTTCGCCCCAAGTTTTTCTTATGAGTGTGACAGGCACTTAAAAAGTAGGCTCCCTAAATAATGAGAGGTGCCATAGGAGGTCGGCAAACTGTGGCTCTGTTCACTAATGAATTTGTCGACCACTGTCCCAAGGGATTCCCTCCTCTACCTCCATGGTGTGCATGCTTGTATATATGATGAACTCCATGATTCTAGTCTCTGTGGCTGTATGTGCTGGGTTATTCATGCTAGACAAGCTCACTAGGTCTTACAGTCCCGGTGACTGGACAAAGTCAGTGGAATGTAGTAGACAAACAACATATAACTCAAGAGACAAAAGACTGATATTGCACTCCTGACTACTTATTGATAGGGTCCTGGTCATTCCACTTAATACTGCAGAAGTTCTCTTTTCCCATCTGTGAAATGGGAATAATGACTGCAAATCTTACCATGGAATGTTGTGGTGAGAGTTCAACAAGAACTTAGAGTGAAGGGGACCATGCTGTCACATCCTTTTGTTATATTATAATATATATTAACAATATGCCCAAACTTGAACTAATGATCAACAGAACGTAGCCCTGGCCATGTGGCCAGTTGGTTGGAGCACTGCTCTGCACACCAAAAAGGTACAATTCTTGGTCAGGGCACACGCCTAGGTTGTGGGTTCAGTCCTGGTCAGGGCATGTATGGGAGGCAACTGATGGATGTTTCTCTCTCACATCAATGTTTCTCTCTCTCTCTCCCTTCTTCTCTCTCTCAAATCAATAAAATGTGTGCTCAGGTAGGGATTACAAAGAAAAAAACAGGAACTAAAGGGGTTATTTAGGCATCTACTGCTAAATTTTTTTCTACCTCAGAGACCTGTGTACGATATCTTCTCTTTTACTTACCAGGTCACACTTCCACTCAAGCATCCTTTTTCTCCACGAGGTCAGAGGTCAGTATTTGCATAACAGTCATGCTTACACTCAACCTCTGAACCCCGGCTCTCGGCTTCACATGTGCCTTTGAAGTCTGCTGGTGACTTCTCAGCACTTCCCACAGTGGGAAAAGCTCTGGCTATTCATCACATTTGAATATTAATGTAGGAAGCATGTACACTATCTCTCATCTCCACATTGGACCTTCTCCCAACCCTTAGCTCTTGCATGAGTCCAGTCACCTTATAGGAACCCACATGACTGGTTTCTACTCACAAATGCCTGTATTGGCTGTGGCCTTGCTCGGGTCCTCACCTTGGCTGAACCATGGCCAGACTTGTCATTGATTACTGGACAGTAGAATCCTCTCATGCCCCCATACCCACCTCATGGCCCTTGATTAACCTTTTCCAGTCATACAACACGTTCTCATTGCATTTTACTTTCTAGATATGTTTTAAAAAAAAGGCATGATACTTTCCACTTTTATCCCTTTCGTCACATTGCCAAGACATGTTTGACTACGATGTCCCCACTATATGCTAAGCTGCCAATATTTACCAATAAATACTAGGCACTGCAGGAGGTAGAGGAGAAGACCTAAGATAGATGTATCTAATTTGGAGCAATGAAAGTTAAAAAAGCTTTTCTTTTTCTGGGTCTAATCCTTTGATGACAAACTCAGGTGAAAATTCAGACAAAACCATTTTTAATGTATAATTAAGGAAACCGGAGTTGTCTAATGCAGGGTTTGACATTTGAATCAGCTTGTTTTTGTGAGCACAGTAGAGACAGGAAAGGTGTGTGAACACTTAGCTGATATCACCTCTATTCCCTCAGTGTAGCTCTTTTTGTAAGTGTTTTGCCCCGAATCACCCTAATAGTACACAAAGGGAGGGAGACAGCGAGAAAAACGCTACTCATTAATAGACTAACTTGTTGGGTTAACACGTTTCAAATGATCACAAAGATCCAAGCTACAGTTCCTTGGGAAGGTGTGAATTGTCACAAAGGAGTTACTCCACTTAAGTCAGCCATTTTGGAGAGCGTTTTTTTCCAGGCATTATAATAATGTTGGGGGAAACAGCGGTGAGAAAGACAGCCAACTAAGAGCTCATGTGCTTCTGCGCAATAAATACGTGCTGTGTTCTCCTTCCCTGCTTATTGCTGGCTGAGGTGTTCTGACAGTTTGAAACAGGTACTGTGGAGGCTTAGTGAAGGAGAACCCAACCAGGCTTGGAACATCAGGGGGAGATCTCCTGAAAATAAAAGGATGTCTAAGTCAAATGCCAAGATAAGTAGCTATGACTCATGTGAAAGTGGGTTCGTGAGTAAGGACATGGAAGAGGACCGTACCCGACGTAGAGAGACCAGCATATGCAAAATCCAGAGGAAAAGAGGAGCATGGTTCATACGGTAACTCTGCCAGCTAAGGCAAAGGATGACTACTGGACAAGATTAAGCAAAAAGAACATTTAAATAAGGATACAGGTTAACATCCCAGGTCCTCAGGCCAGAGGTAGAGTGGCCTCTGGAATGAGGTTGGACCAGAGATGAGAGTACATGAGGGACCCAAGAAGTCCTCTGTTTCACCATCTCCTTTCTCTGCTCTCACTGCATGAACCATCCTGGTGTTGACATGACAGGGAACATTGTTTTATTTTGGTCATATATGTATGATTCACAGGCAGAAGGCTGGGCTAATACAGGTCGCGGTATAATTTTTAAAAAGTGGAGGAAAGTAACTCAGCAGCTAACGTAGCACAGGGAAATGAAGCCCTGGAGAGACTAAAGGAGAGGTGCATTCTTTATTTCTTCCTACTCAATCTCTTTCTTTCTCTCTCTCCTTTTGATTATTGTGAGTGTGTGTGTGTGTGTGTGTGTGTGTGTGTGTGTGTGTTGGGGGGGGGTGCGTTTTCTATTCATTACTGAAATGTACTGCATAGGTGTATGAATGCCCAGAGATATGGATGAATTAAAAATAAAGCATTAATTAGTCATTTTATTGCCAGGAATTGACCCTCAGAATACAATCGGTGACATGGATAAGTTCCTTGTATACAGTTGTTTCCGGTCATGTTATTCATAGGAGAAAACAAAAAACAACAAACTACAAGCAATCCCAATGTCCAGTGTTTAGGGGCTGGTTAAGTAAGTCATTTTCATAATACTCTCCAGCTGTGCTGACTTAAATAGCATCACCTCCAAATTCATGTCCATCCCTGAACTTCAGTATATCCCCTTGTTTGGAAAGAGTCTTTGCAGTGACACTGATTCTGGATTAGGGTGGGTATTAATGCAATGACTTGATGGCCTTATGATCAAAGGGACAGTGTGACAGGGACACACTCAGGGGGAAAACTACCACAGGTAGACAGATGCAGAGACTGGAGAGAGAAACTGTAAGCCAGAGGACTCCAAGGATGGGGAGAGCAGGAGAGATTCTTTCCTGGAGTCTTAGAGAGAGCACGGCCCTGCCAACACCTGGATTTCAGACTTCAAGCCTCCAGAACTTTGAGAGAAGAGATACTGGGTGTTCAAGCTTCAAAGCTGCAGCCTCACATGGCAGGAGGCACAGGGGCGCACTCTGGGGTCTCTTTCATACGGGCATTCAATACTTCTAAGAGGCCCCACTCCTTAATCTTATTACACTGGGGACTTGGTTTCAACATACAAGTTTGAGGGAGACATGAATATTCAGAATATAGCATAAAGATGAATAGAACATCATAAAAGCTACCGGAGAGAAACGTTAGATACCCAGGAAAGAAATGGCGGTGAGCAGATTTCCTAGTGGCAGCGACAGATACAAGAAAATGGGCTAGTGCCATGCAGGCTGAGAAGAGAATTGTTGATGGCCAATTAACAATTATGCATTGCGCTTTAATATCAAGAGAGAGAGAGAAAGAGAGAGAGAGAGAGAGAGAGAGAGAGAGAGAGAGGCAAAAATCGATTTAAAACATAAAAGCTATGATAGATTTTAGCACCCGAGATCTTGATCTTAAAGGATGAAGTCAGTGAAAACATGACAACAAAATAATGAATCCAGAAGAAAGGAATGGGATGTAAGCAAAGTTGAAAAAAGAAATCATTAAAACATAGACAAGTCAAAAGGGGGCATCTGTAACACTTTCAAATATAAAAATAAATTTTAAAATAATAGGAGGAGAATTATCTTTTTTAAACTTTGCAAATTAGTAGAAAGTAAAAGAAGGAAGCAAGGAAAATAACCACAAATGGAAAATAGGTAATCTAAGTTTCGTGGATGGTGTTTATTTAAGAGTTGTAAAACATACTAAAAGGGTTGAAAAAAATGGAATATAAGTTCTAATGAGAATACCATTTTTTTAGAATCATCTTTTTCTAGAAAATGTAGCTTGTTTATATTAGAGAGGGGTTAAGCAAAATGTCAACCATTGTCAGTTCTGATATTAGGATTAAAGTTTTTGTTTTAATTTTGTAGACTTTTAAGTCTCTCAAAATAAAATAATGAGGCTTCAAATAAAGTTTATAGACCAGTGTGACTGCAATCCCGCTGGTTCTGTGTGCCCCCGTCACACACACATAAATACAGCAGATTGGAAATACACATGAAATCAAACTCTACCAGCAACACCTTCATGGCCCAGCATAGGAAATACAGCCACAGCAATGACTGTTCTACAAAGAGGGGGCAGACATCCCCAGATTGCTAAATGTTGAGTCCTTTTAGTCCCTTTGAAAAATGGGTGATTATGTCAAGGAGTTGGCGGAGAAGTGAGTTTCCCCCTCGCGAAACCATCGGCTGGTCCTCTGGTGAGAGTTGAGTAAGTGCCATGTCTGCTGTTCACAGTGCAAATAGTTTTTTTGTTTTTAAGTGTTTTATTAATGTATCACGTGTGTACATATCTTCCCATTGCCCCGCCCACTCCCATGCATACCCTACCCTCCCAGTGTCTTGTGTCCATTGGTTCTGCTTATATACATGCACACAAGTCCTTCGGTTGATCTTTTATCTACCCCACCTCTCCCTAACCTTCCCACTGTAATTCGACAGTCTGTTTGGTGCTTTACTGCCTCTGTCTCTATCTTCTTGTTCATCAGTTTATAATGTTCTTTATTCTCCATAAATGAGTGAGATCATGTGGTATTTTTCTTTCATTGACTGGCTTATGTAAGTGGCCACATGGACCGCTTAGTAAACCCGATCCACAGTCAGACCATGAGAGAGTCTTTTCGATCCTCTCTCTTTCCCCAAGTTTTGAGTTTAAGCTGTGACCATTTGGTCCTCGCCTGGACTCTTAGGAAAGAGCATCCTTTAGTGAGCTAGCCCTGTTCAGGTTACACTCTCAGGTGATCAAACAGGCCATCTCCCTCACAGTCCAGCAGCTCACTCTGTCCACAGAAGCCTGAGTAAAAGACACATTGGAAAGATGAATGTGCGGCCTAACAATGATGCTTTACCAGGTCCTCCTAACAGTGGATCTTGCCTTGCATTTGTCCTAGGCATGCGTGGATGCCCCTTGCGCTTGAACTCTTGGGCTTTGCACAATAGGCTTTCATTTATGAATGCCCAGCGCACTTAGCTTGCACCGTGCCATCTCCTGTGTTTGTTCACAAGTGCAATTAGAGGATCTCATCTTCCAAATTGAGTCTGCCCGGCTCAAACATATAGTCTTCAAACCAATTCTTGGAGTGTACAGATCATATTCTAAGAGGGAGAATAAAAAACAAAACAAAAAAAAAACACGCCACACAACTCATTGTAGCAAGAGCCGGAAGGAAAACAATAGCAGTAAATTCTACTAGAGGCAGAATAGAATGTTCCATATCCATCACTAAGCAAGAAATTGAAAAATAAAAAAAAAAAAGTGAAAAAAATAAAAAATAAAACCCCTTCACGAACTCCCGATTCATCTTTCAGTCCTAATGGTAACTGGTCTGTATTGCTGGAGCGTCGTAACAAAAAGCTTTTGTCCACAACTTGTATTCATTTGCGGTGTAACAGTGTTCCCGAGCCCCGGTAATGTATAAGCCGTCCTTGCTGAAATGTAACACATTAAACAGTTCACTGGGCTTACAATGGTTCGGAATGTTAAAAATAAAATTGTAGCAGCGGCTCTGCCCGTCTTTGTGCCCGAGCCATCCAGATGATTTTTGAATAAAGAAAATAGCAGTGTGCGTCTGAGCTTGCTAACAACACCCGGTGACACATGCTGTTGTACGCCATCCCGACTCTATCTCGAACGCCCATTAGGGAGCATTATCATAGGCGATGTTACATATTCAGCAACTGACAACAATTGATGCCTGGCTGGCGAAAAACAAGATAGTGGAGTCACACTTGGGTTTTACCCCGTGCAAACCGCTGCGGGCTGATTCCCGCTCCTCTTGGAATTAGCATGCGCCCTCCTCCCCTCCCCCCACTCCACTTCCCCCTGCACCTCCTCCACCGAACCACAAATTCTAAGAAACACAATCATCTACTTATTGCAAAAAAGAAGAGCAGCAACCCTAAAATGTGCCCTGACGTCATCTCTGCCATGTCTCGGGGGAAGATGGTAAACACGGAACACAGGCCTCTGTGAAGCAGGCAGAAGTGGTCACCTGAGGTGCAAGTCACAGTGCCACGGGGGCCACCAAGGTGTCATGTGGGTCTATGTGCCTGTCTCTTCTGATCGGCGGCCTCTGTGCGCTTCCTAGAGTGTGAAAAGGACTTTGGTTTCTCCCGGGAAGAGTGTTTACCTTCAACCATCAACTACCCATGGGCACGCCTCCCTGACGTGGGGTTGACTGGCAAGGTGGCAGGCAGGTTCAAGTGTGTGTGTGTGTGTGTGTGTGTGTGTGTGTGTGTGTGTAAGAGAGAGAGAGAGAGAGCCCTAGCTGGCTTAGCTCAGTGCGTAGAGTATCAGCCTGCGGACTGAAGGGTCCCAGGTTCCATTCCGGCCAAGGGCACATGCCTGGGTTTCGGCCTCGATCCCCAGTGGGGGGCATGCAGAAGGCAGCCGATCAATGATTCTCTCTCATCATTGACGTTTCCATCTCTCTCTCCTTCTCCCTTCCTCTCTGAAATCAATAAAGAAATATATTTAAAGAGAGAAAGAGCGAGAGAGAGCCTGTGGGCAGATCAGGTGTCACTGTCAGCCATGGGGGTGATAAATAAGTTCTGGGCAATCAGCTATAGAATGGGAACTGTCTGCCAACACCAGGCAAAACCCTTTTACCGAGAGCCCTTGGGAGGCCTTGCGTGCCAAGGGTCTCAGGGAGAGAGCATCCTCTTGCTCCCGAGGCATGCCGGGCTCTGAAGAAGACATTTTCGCTCGCCCTATTAAGAGCTCTTGCCCGGCGCAGTGGCACCTGAGGACGGGCTGTGCTGGGGAAGGCGATCAAGCCCTGATAGACGGAGCCGCGCCGAAGACGGACTTGCATCTCCGCCGCCTAATGGGCCCAGCGAGGCAGTAAATTTCCCAGCAACTTGACACATTAATATAGAAGTACAGTCTGTTATATCAAAGGGAGATTGTCTCAGTCCTTAAGGGAAAGCCAGCAATCCAAAAATGAAAAGTGGGCACGGGTGGCTGGTGAGAAATGTAGTTAACGCGCAGGGCTGAGGCTGCGAGCTGCCCCTTCCTGGACGGAGTTCCCGTCAAGGGCGGACTTCTGTCCTCCTGGGGACCACCCAGCAGGGACAGCCGCACCTCCTGGCCTGTGCAGCCAGGGGGAGCTGGGGGGCGGGGAGTCCCAACACAGGGGCTCCTCTTATTCATCCTTTGGGGTCTCCTGGCTCTACCTTTGGAGCTGTGCTCTCCCTGAAGCCTTTGTCTTGTTCTAGCTGCTGGGAGCACATCGCTGTCCGACTCCCCAGAAAGTAACATAAGTAGCCACTAATGGGGAGACTGCCTGGTAAATACAGGATGCCCATGCGATGAAATATGAGGACTGTTATCTTGGTCATCATCAAGACCAAATAGAAAAAGAAAAAAAAAACTGAGGTCCCACCAGCATGGCTCAATGGTTGAGCATCGACCTATGAACCAGGAGGTCAAGGTTCAATTCCTGGTCAGGGCACATGCCCAGGTTGTAGGCTTCATCTCCAGAAAGGGGGTATGCAGGGGGCAGCCTAAGGATGATTATCTCTCATTATTCATGTTTCTATCTCTCTCCCCTTCTCCCTTTCTCTCTGAAACCAATAAAAGTATATTTTTTTTCAAAAAAGAAGAACAAAACCAAGGTGGATATTTATGTTTAATGTTCAATGAAAATGGAGACCGTAACACCCTCTGAAAAAAATGGAAAATCACGGATTCTAGCGCTCAGAACGGGAAAGTAATATGCGAGGATGAAATCAGTTATGTTAGAAGAAAGACTGTGTTTTTTATTTTCATTTTGTAAATTTGCTTTGTGGTAACCTTGCCCTCTTAAGGCATATGTATTTTAATAAGCCATAGCCAAAGGGGCTAACTCAACTTATTAGCATGTTTTTGCCTTTCTTGCTTAGTCATTGTCTAACACTAATATTTTTAGCACATGCACCATATTTTCTCCCAAAGCTAAAGCCACACTACATCCAGAGAGGGAAGGTCCTTATTATCACACACATGATTCAGTCCCTTCCACTGTGTTAATTTACTCACTTCTCAGGGTCTTTAGAAATATGCCCGGTTCTGGTGTAACATAATGTTCATTTAAGCAAATCAATACACCCGGGCCTAGCAGGAAAAGTGGGGGCTTTATGGGGGACCTTTCCATCACTGTGCTCTCTTTTGTTTTAGTTTCAAATGATGCTTTCAAACATACTTAAGACAAAGGGAAGCTTTGACTGAGTAAACCAGCAGGTGAGAATCCGGGGGTCTCTGCACGGGCCTTGGGAGAGGGCCTGGATGGACAGCACATTTGGGGTGATCTTTCCAGTCTCCAAAAGAAAACTCCTTGCCTAAGGGTGACTTGTCCACGTGCATAAAAATTCTGTTCCTCACACCAAGAATTAGACATTGTTTTCTATGAATATTTACACAGCGAAGCGAAGCAACAATTGCGTAGTCACATGGTTGTGGAGCTAATTATTATTATTTTTTTATTTCTGATGAATACTCATCTACGGTTTAATGTCAAAATAGTCAAGCAAAAAAAAAAAGGCAAGCAGCAGTAGGATTAAACAAATCAACTCTGTTAACCATATCCCATCCCTTTAATTTACCTGTGCTTTTAGTCCAACTAAATGCAAAGGATTTTGTCAAGTTATAAAGATCGTGGCTAACCCTACTCCTGTTCCTTGGTTTATTGATGAGTATTCATGAAGTTGTATCCAACTGGATCTCACCTATTTTCAAAAGTCCATTGTTTTTTGAGGGTCCCCAATGGCTCAGCAGTGGGGGCTAGGATAGAACACTGAAGCAGAGAAGGGAATAGAAGCTCCAAATCTGGTCCCCCTATACCCCCTCTCTCTGAAATCTGAACATGGACTTGACAAATTCCAGCGAGTTTTTTATGAATAGTCCTAACTATAAAGAAAATGGAACTTGATCAGATGACTCTTTCCCTTTGGATGAAAGATCAGAGGCGAGGCAATGCCAATGGGGAGAAACTGTAAAAACGGGTTGCCTCTGCTTGGCTGAGGTGAGGTCCAGGGCTACCCCCCCCCCATGGCACTGGGGGAGGCTCTGCAGACCCAGCGGAGCATCTCATGGGGAAGGGACATGCCTCGCACCTTGAGATGTGATGTTGGAGGAGAGACCTACAGAAACCCTGGACTGCCAGATGAACAGGTGGGTCCTAGAGCAAATTAAGCCCGGAGCATCCATTGCTGGAGGCAAAGGTGACAGAACTGAACTATCCTGCTTCCGTACCTCATGAGAAGCCAGGGTTCCTTGGAAAAGACAAGAATTCTGGGACAAAGAGAAGGAAGCAGAAAAAAAGAGGACCAAATAGGACATGGATTGACTCCATAAAAGAAGCTAGAGGCATGTGTCTACAGGAGCTGAGCAAGGCTGCTGAGAACAGGATATTGTGGACATCACTCATTCATAGGATTGCCTGGAGTAAAAGCCTACTTAACGACCCACAACAATAAGGACCAGGGTCCAATTTTCCCAAAGCAATGAAGATGTGGATTAAAGCATAATGTTCTCAGAGGCAAGATAGATAGCTTTTGCTTAACTTGTACAATCTAAGAAATACAACTGATCAGGAGTCTAAGAAGAGTTACTGTAATAAAAAGTCACTATCCTCTGTCCAGCTTCTGAAACTTAATTTTTTAAAAAGTATATTTTATTAATTTTTTACAGAGAGGGAGAGGGATAGAGAGTTAGAAACACCGATGAGAGAGAAACATGGACCAGCTGCCTCCTGCACACCCCCTACTGGGGATGTGCCCGCAACCAAGGTACATGCCCTTGACCGGAATTGAACCTGGAACTCTTCAGTCTGCAGCTGATGCTCTATCCACTGAGCCAAACAGGTTTCGGTGTGAAACTTAATTTTTTTTTAAACTCATAGAAGAAAAGAGATATGGCTTTCCAGGAAAAAGGATCCTGAAACATGTCATCAAGTATATTCAATACTAATCCCCTCAATCCTCCCTAAAGGGACCTAAAACCATTTGCTCAGAAATGTATAAATTTAGAAAAAAGTGAATTGCTGGACACAGGGTGCGAGTGGACAATGACACTCAGGATTCAAATACCATTGTGCCTGCCACTCGCAATGAAGGTGTAGGAGGGCCATGGCCAGCTCATGTGGCCATTTCTTTAACCTCCATGCCGATCATAGAACAAACAACTGGCAGCTGGTACAATGATCACAATGCTTCTTTATCCATTAAGAGCTACCTTCCTGAGGAAGGCCAAGTGGAAATCTCTACGCCTGCCCCTCCCCCAGTTTCAACCAAAATTACAAGTAAAAAAGGAAACTTATCTCAGGGGCTAATAAGAGATCCCCAATTTCAGAGACTTAAAGACTACATATGTGTTCCTGTCTTATCCCCATTTACCTCTGAAGACTTTTCCTCCCAAAAGTCAGATAGGTCATGGCCGATTATAGAGGACTGCCACTAACTTAACCCAGTACTACCCCCTCTCCCAGCTTCTCTGCCCGATGTGGCACCTTTGCCAGGGCAGCTTACAACAGACTGTGTAGCTTGGCATGTGGCCACTGATCTGGTGAATGCATTACTTTCTCCTCCCATCTGAAAGGAGAATCAGAAGCGTTCTGTATTGTCAGAGGATGGACAACGACATTCATTTATGGTTTGTGCCAGGTTACGATGACTCTCCAGCCCTCTGACACATGCTGTAGGGACTTGGACTGTCTGGGCTTCCTGTAGAATATCACATTCATCCGCTATATTGATGGCACCGAAACATGAGCATGGAGTGGCCAGGATATTGGAGGCTCCGATGAGCTGCATTTCCTCCCCAGGAAGGAATAAGCACGGTGAAGATTCAAAGGTCTACGGCATCGCTGAAATGGTTAGGGACTCGGTAGTCTGGGAGATGCTGGGACATTCTCTCAAATGTAAGGGCAAGCGATTGCATTTCCTACCTCCCCGTACTAACAGAGAAGAAGCACAGGGATCGGAAGCCCTCCGAAGGTTCTGGAAGCAGCATATTCTGCACTTGGACATCCTGGTCTGATTCACTTACTGGGTGATATGGACGGCTGGTAGCTGTGGCCGAGGCTCTGGAGCAAGTCCCCCTGATGGTACAAACATCCCCCATGCACTGGCCAAAACACCCACAGGCCGTGGGCCACTGGAGCTTCCTAACACGAGGAAAGACACAGCGTGGAGCTTCTTGCAAGCCCCAGCAGGAGAATCACCGCAAAGACACTCAGGGCTTGGGAAAGGCCAGGCCATTTCTAACACAGAAGGGGATTCACAGAGCAACCTTAGGAATGCGGTTTGACCCTAGAACAGAGACAGACGACCTGTCAATGGGACATCAGATGACCATGTGGTCAGAGCTTCCAACATGGTCTAGGTCAGAGGTTCTCAACCTTCCTAATGCCACGTCCCTTTAATGCAGTTCCTCATGTTGTGGTGAACCCCAACCATAAAATTATTTTCGTTGCTACAGCAACGAAAGGTTGAGAACCACTGGTCTAGGTCCTTCAGACACACCAACTCGTAAGGTTGGAAGTCCCAACCGTGATCCATGGTAAGACCGGGCACAGGCAGGGCCACCCCCACAATCAGGAAGCCCCCAATCACAAGTGATCCACCACTGCTGCAACTGCCTGTCCCTCAGTTCACACAGCTGATGCTGAGGACCCAGGAGGAGAAATGAGCATCTGACTCAGATGCTAGGATGTTCTATTTTGGTTTCCATCTTGGTGAAAAACCATAACGAGAACCAGAACAGTCACGATGCTTCAGTGCTCATGTTTACCAGACAATGAGTTAAAGGTGTTACATGCGTTCTCACATGTGGACCTTCCAACAACCCTCAAGCCAGGTAAAATGCATGCTTTGCAGGTGCAGGGAAATTAGGAGGCCGTGATAAAACCGGTTTTTCCTGAATGCACATCAAATAGCCAGATGGCAGCTGCTTGGTTTCTGCTTTCTTTGCACATGTGACCCCAGCACAAACCAAAGAGCAGCTGGATGGTGGCCCAGGCCAGGGCATGGTCACTGTCCCCAAAGCGTGTTCCTTTTTGTGCTTGGCTCCTGGGGTGCCCGTTCCTCGGGGGGCCTCCTAGCCTCGGGTTTCCTGGGTAATTTATCGAACAGCTTGCTGAACACGAAGCACACTTTTCTTTAAAAAAAAAAGATTTTTATAAAGTTTATAAAGCTACGGTAATTGTCTCGACGCTTTCCGTGATTCTCCGGAAAAGCCAATATTTCCCAGAAACCATTAAAAAAAACACACACACAAACAACCACCTATTTAGAACCAATTTCTCTGAGATCACCGATTGCCTGCATTTCTCCTCCCGTCCCTCTCCTCTCCTATTCAGATTTGCACAAAGCGAGATTGTTGTTCAGTCGAAACCCATCTCTGCCTGCTAGTTATCCCTGATCTGAGGTTACATAATCTCCTGTCTGCGGGGCCATCATCATTTCCACGGCAACCCAAAGGGTGCGTTTGCCAAGAGGGAGGAAGCGGCAGGAGAGGCATTTTGGAGAAATGCAAGGCCTGGGGCCGGGCAGGTGCTCTTAATCCCGACGGGCGGGAGTCCAGATATGAAACCATTTCTCTCGCGCGCGCGGTGGAGAAATGTATTTCATCTCCTCCGTGGTTCTTAAATTAAATGCCCAGAAGCCGGCTTCATCACTTGCGGAGCCAGAGCGGACCTGCACTTGCTATCTTTTTCTGTTTGACCTTTTTATAAACTCCCCTTAGCAAGATGAAGCACCAGGTTCTCCAGGTTCTGAGAGAGGTCTGCTACGTGGCATCGTGGACTGATGATCTACACGCGTGATTCGCAAGCTTGTTGCTCTGCGTGTTCCTCCTCCACGGCGCTGGGAGCGGATGTCCTTACAGCCTGGAACCAACCGGCTCCTCTCCCTGGGCCTCAGTTTCCCCATATTCAGAATGGGAGCAGCGAGGACCACCCTTCTGTGGGCATCTCTGAGAAGCAAAGGCCTCAAAGCACTGGTTCTCAACCTTCCTAAGGCTGCGACCCTTTAAGACAGCTCCTCATGGGGTGGTGACCCCCAACCTTCAAATGATTTCCGTTGCTACTTCATCACTGTAATCTTGCCACTGTCATGAACTGTAATGTAAATATCTGATAGGCAGGATGTATTTTCATTGTTACAAATTGAACATAATGAAAGCATAGGGATTAATCACAAAAACAATATGTAATTATATATTGTGAAATATTTATTTCTAATGACAAATAAATGAAATGTTGTCTTGAATCGTGGTGTAGCATGGGTAACAGTCTTCATATGACAACAGTAAACTACATTGCCACACTTTGCTACACCGAGGAGCGGTCTGTTGGTTCCTAAGACCATAGGAAATAGGTGTTTTCCAATAGTCTTAGGCGACCCCTGTGAAAGAAAGGGTCGTTTGACCCCCAAAGGGGTCACGACCCACAGGTTGAGAACCGCTGCCTTAAAAGGTATAAGATGCTCTCTACCTGCTGAGTCTTATTTTCCACTTTATCAGAAAAATAAAAGAAACTTCTGTGTCCGCGTTGCCCAAAAAGGTTGGCGCAGACGCTTCTCACCGGGGACAGGCCTGTTCTCCTGCGTGTACACAGACGGGGAGGAAGATGGATGGGCACGCAGATTGATGCTGGGAGGTGCGGGATAGAGCTGTGCGGAGCTCGGTGGCCTGGCAATCAACGGTGATATACTCAGGTGGGAACAGGCAGCGAGAGGAGATGAACACTTGGAGGGGGAAAAAAAATACAGATTCTGTTTCTAGGAGAGTGTCCTTAATAGTGAAAAATGGAGAGAGTAGAAATACGGAAAGTGCGTGTTACAGAGGCAGAGCTGCTTCCAAATTGAAAGCCACGCGAGGCGCAATATCAACTCATCAAGTGAAGTGGGAGCGGAGGCTCCCGCGACGCGGTGACTAAGGAGGGACCGTTCCCAGGGCAGCGGGAGGCAAGCTGCTTGCAATCGCCCGCTTTCCCTGGGGGCCCGTCGCCTCAGACCTGTAGAGGCATCGGGAGGGATGGGGCAGCGTGTGGCTGCCAGGGGTGGGGAGGGTATCAGGCAGGGGAGATGGCAAACAGAGAGGGAGGTGGGGAGGTAGGGGGAAGAAGCCACTCTCTGTGACCAGGGGCAATGGCTGTCTCTGGAGAGAAGACAGGGAAATGTGGGGACCCCTCACCCCTGAGAGCAGGGACACAGAAGGTTGGGCTTTCACTGCTGACACTTTTTTTTAATATATTTTTATTCATTTTTTTCAGAGAGCAAGGGAGAGGGATAAAGAGTCAGAAACATCGATGAGAGAGAAACATCAACCAGCTGCCTCCTGCACTCCTCCTACTGGTGATGTGCCCACAACCAAGGCACATGCCCTTGACCAGAATCAAACCTGGGACCCTTCAGTCCACAGGCTGACGCTCTACCCACCGAGCCAAACCGGTTTCGGCTCATCCTCATCTTTCTAACTTGCTGCCAGCCTGCATCCTTAGACTGGAGCTCCTTTTCCATGGCACAGGCACCTGCCACCATCACGTGGTGCTCCAGACCCAGCAGTGGTCCAGGGGTTTCAAGGACCACTCTCAGGCCAAATGACATCTCAAAGGGTTTCTGACAGAGCACGTGGCCCAAGGCCGCGGGACTGTGATGGGCCTGGCATAAGGGAAGCGCACCAAGTATTGGCTCATTTCGGTGTCTGTTGGTTCTTTTTTTTTTAAATATATTTTATTGATTTCTTACAGAGAGGATGGAAGAGGGAGAGAAAGTCAGAAACATCGATGAGAGAGAGACATTGATCAGCCGCCTTCTGCACGTCCCACACTGGAGATGTGCCCGCAAGCAAGGTACATGCCCCCGACCGGAATCGAACCTGGGACCTTTCAGTCCGCAGGCCGAAATTTATCCACTGAGCCAAACCGGTCTCGGCGTCTGTTGGTTCTTGATGACCTGCACTGTCACGGGTATCAGAGACGCAGTGATAGATGAAATATAACCTTTCTCTTTGGCGAGATAAGTCGTTCATGAGCTCTGAAGAGTCGGAGATCAACAAGGAGCGCGTGAAGAAAGAGATAGAATGCCACAACTTTAGCTGGTAATGGGCCAGCCGGACATGCCCGATGCCAGGTGGGACAGCGAGGGACATCTCCAGAAAGAGCACAGGGTGGAGCAGAGGCCAGTGGGAAGGGCAGTGGTGCCTCCCAAGGCCGAGTGAACAGCAAGCCCAGTGGCCCTGCAGTGGGAAGGAGCTTGGGTTCCAGGACCAGGGAGAATCCGTGTAGCTGTGGGAAGCAGCCTTGGGGCAGAGTGACGATGAGAGGGAGGAAGCAGGAACATGTCTCTCAGTATCTTATAGATCTTGGCAGGGAATTCGCATCTTTTTTTAATAAAATATATTTTATGGATTTTTTACAGAGAGAAAGGGACAGCTATAGAGAGCTAGAAACATCGATCAGCTGCCTCCTGCACACCTCCTACTGGGGATGTGCCCACAACCAAGGTACATGCCCTTGACCAGAATCAAACCTGGGACCTTTCAGTCCGCAGACCGACGCTCTATCCACTGAGCCAAACCGGTCAGTGCAGAAGTTCACATCTTATTTCAAATGTAATGAGACCATGTTCAAAGCCTGTAAAGAATGTGTCTTCATTTATTTCAGAAAGAAGAAGGGAGAGGGAGAGAGAGAAACATCAGCGATGAGAGGGAATCATTCATCACCTGTCTCCTGTACACACTCCCCCCACTACTGAGCATTAAGCCTGCAACCTAGGCATGTCCTCTGACGGGGAAGTGAACCATGACCTCCTGGTTCATAGGTTGATGCTCAACCATTGAGCAACACCAGCCAGGCCATGTTCAAGGCTTTTATCTGCCAAGTGATGCAGCCTGGTTCGTGTTTAAGGAAAAGATGTGCTTGCAGAACTCAGAAAGGCCTGGTGTGGAGTCTGGACAGGGGGGTTAAGGAGAGGTCAACCAGAGACCACTTGAGGCCAAGGGAGAGGGCTTGTAAGAGCAGACGTAGGAGAAGCGGAGGGACTCAAGGTAAAATTTAGAGGCACAACAATTGATTAGTAATTGACATTGGAGGTTGCAGAAGAGAATCAGATTCTTAGGATTCATGTAACAACAAAAAAAATGAATGAATTATTTAATGAGGAAAACAACTAATTGCTGTATTAATGTTGCTTGCTCTCAAACCATGAAAAATCAATTCTCCGAGGAAGAAAGGTTTACAAGGCTAAGAAAAAACATGACCGTGATAGTTAACATTTTCAGAGAATGCTAAGCAGTGTACCACTGTGTAAATATATTGACTCATCCAATTTTCTCCTGATCACACAGAAGAAAGTTGTATGCCGCTCTAGTTGTGCAGTTTTTATTAAAGCCACACAAGTCATAATGCAGGGAAGGGTGGTGTCCCATAGCTGTGTTCTTAGCTAGGATTTAATATGTTTTATGTTGGACACAAAATGGCATATTAAAAGAGACAATGGCCGAAACTGGTTTGGCTCAGTGGATAGAGCTTTGGGCTGCAGACTGAAAGGTCCCAGGTTTGATTTTGGTCAAGGGTGTGCACCTTGGTTATGGGCACATCCCCAGTGTGGTGCGTGTGAGAGGCAGCTGATCAATGTTTCTCTCTCATCCATGTTTCTAGCTCTCTATCCCTCTCCCCTCCTCTCTGTAAAAAAATCAACAGAATACATTTTTTAAAAAAAGAGAGACAATGAACAGGCCATAAGCACTTAAGTAAATGAAAGGTAGATAATATTAAGGTAGTCTCTTTCACTAACTGATTTGTCAAAAAAAAAAATTAATACCATCCCTTGGAGGGGACACCATAGAAACACCGTAACTGTCCTACGTTATTCTTAAGAGACTAAAATTCTCGAAATATGTATGCATAAGAGAAAAGGCTGAGAAAAAAAGACAGCAATAGTTACAATGGAGCAATGAGATGATGAGGTCATATCACTTCTGTATTTTAAAAAAAATATTGAGCTATATGCTTCCATCAGTTAAAACTGACCATTTATATGATGAACACCTTTATAAGAATTTTTTTACCTATACATTTCCAGTTCAAAACAGTATTTGTCAAATCATGAGTATCGCTATGTTTTTTGTTTTTTTTTTTCCCCAGCAAATCTAGTGAACACAGAATATACTATAGATTCCACACAGTCAGGACCAGGGATGAAACATGTTAGCTTTAAAGGCTCCTTTCACTCACGGGATTCCACAGGTCATACGTGACTATCAGATTATATCACCATGTCCCGAAAAGGAGTGGCAGTCCAAGCTGGTCGAGTCCATGCAGGAAGATAATGCCCCGCCTGATCGCCACAAACTACCCTTCATTTTGGATGCGCGTCAACATAGCCGCTGAGGAGGTGTTTCTTCTTTGAAGTCAACGGGTGGTGTCCTAAAAAGAACTGCCCTCTCACTGCCTTCAGCCACGTCATCAAGATGCCAAGTACGGGGGCCCTGCCCCCTGCTGCTCCACAAATCTCATTACAGCAAAGCCCACTGCAGGGAAAAGCAGCTCTCTGAACCTTTGAGCCATTCTGCTCGGTGCCCTTTGCACACAGTGCAATCACAACGATTAATACATCACCGTTACAGTTGTCTGTTCTTCCTCTGGTGAGTGAAACCCTTGAGAATGAGACCCATACCCTTGACCTTTCTCACCTCCCACCCAGCTCGGCAGGTGGCTCTCGAGGGACAGAGCACACCCAGCTCTTGAATGCATGAGTCAATCAATGTGTAAATCTAGTTCACTGCACTCACTTTACAGATAAAACCTACGTCTACATGGCTAGTGAAGAGCCAGGACCACACGTGATGCCTCATGTCTCTCCGATTTCCCACCCCTACTTTGTTTGTTTGTTTGTTTTTAATATGTTCATTGATTTCAGAGAGGAAGGGAGAGAGAGCTAAAAACATTACTGATGAGAGAGAATCATTGATTGGCTGCCTACTGCACGCACCCCCTCTGGGGATCAAGCCCATAACCTGGTCATGAGCCCTGACCTGGAATCAAACCTTTACCTTCTGGTTCATAGGTCAATACTTAGCCCCTGAACCATGCCAGTGGTGCGCCAACCCTAGGTTATAGCAGCCACTGGATCTATTTCCAAGAATGTACCGACAATACACAACTCAAAGTTGGGGGAAAAAATCCCCTAAAATCATTGGGACAAATTCTGACCTGCCTTGGAAGTTGCTGTTTTCAATCCTACATAATCCTATGACGCACACTGACCACCAGGGGGCAGAAACTCAACACAGGAGCTACCCCCTGGTGGTCAGTGTGCTCCCACAGGGGGAGAGCCATTCAGCCAGAAGCCGGGCTTATGGCTGGCGAGCACAGTAGCAGTGGTGGGAGCCTCTCCCACCTACACGGCAGTGCTAACGGTGTCTGAATGCTGGCTTAGGCCTGCTCCCTAGAAAAGGACCTAAGCTGTCAGCTGGACATCCCCTGAGGGTTCCTGGACTGCAAGAGGGCACAGGCAGGACTGAGGGGATCGTCCCCAGCCTCCCAAGTGCACGAATTTTGTGCACCAGGCCTCTGGTATACAGTGGTACTTTGAGATACGAGTGCCCTAACATACGAGATTTTTGAGATACGAGCCATCGAGTGAGCGACTTTTGCTTTGAAATATGAGCAACATTTGTGATAGGAGTAATCTCGCGGATCGGCCGGCTGCACACGACCCACCAGTTTACCGCGACTCGAGCGTCTCATAGTTTCCCACGCCTCAAGGTTATGGAACGAATTAAACTCGTATCTCAAGGTACCACTGTATGTGGATGGAGGGACTGTTCTTGGAGGTTGGCCTTTCTCTGTGGCTCAGGGGCTCTGCTTGTGGTTTGGGGGAGGCTGGAAGGAGGGGCTGCATCAGGAAACAGGAGGAAGAAGAGGGGGAGAAGGAGGAGAGCATATTGAGGACAGGATCCAGGGAGAGGAGGGCTTGAAAAAGTAAATTTAAAAATACAGCACGTTGTGCCAGTAAAAATATTGCCACAGAAAATAGCAGTGAGATGGGATGAGACTCAGCATCACATAATAAATGTGCCTCCATCCTGCTGCAGGAAATCTGCGCGCGAGTTATTAACAAGCAGATGGTGCTCGCTCACCTGTCTGTGTCACAGCCCTTTCCTTCATTCTTCTTCTTCTTCTTTTTTTTTTTTTCCTGCTGAATTGCACGTTTCCATTAATGAAAACTCTGAAGCTTCTGAAACCGATGTCAGCTCTGGGAGCTGCCTACAGACCAGCAACTGCAGCAAAGTGTGGGGGAGGAGATGGCGCATGAGCTTCTGGCCTGGATCCCACAGAACTCTCCGAGACCCATGGAATTAGGGCCTGGGCATCCAGAGTAAAATTTAAATTTCCTGTCATGGCATTTAAAGGTCTGGGAGGAAATCAGCACTAGCGCTGGGGCTGTGAAGGCTTTGGGCATCGAGAGACACAGCAGTCGAGACCGGTTTGGCTCAGTGGATAGAGCGTCGGCCTACGGACGGAAAGGTCCCGGGTTTGATTCCGGTCGGGGGGCATGTACCTTGCTTGTGGGCACATCTCCAGTAGGGGGCATGCAGGAGGCGGCTGATCGATGTCTCTCTCTCATCGATGTTTCTGACTTTCGATCCCTCTCCCTTCCTCTCTGTGAAAAATCAATAAAATATATTTAAGAGAGAGAGAGAGAGAGAGAGAGAGAGAGAGAGAGAGAGAGAGAGCGAGCAGCGGGGTCGGCCTTAGAATCGTGGATATGGCTGGCTTTCCTGTGCTGTGTGGGCCCTGGGCCTGTTTTGTTTCTGGCGGAGGATGACCAAGGTTGGATCAGTCAAGAGCCTTGAATTGCAGAAGCATCGTGTGACTTGGCTGTGAATCAGATGCAGCTTTCCCTGACAAGCGCGTGCCCTCGGTTGCATTTAGCTACCGTGCCAACGGATCGGTGGTGCATTTTTTTAGAGGTTAGAGAAGTGGTTTTGGAATCGGTGAAATCTGGATGTGGCCCTGACTCAACCACTTGGCTGGGTGACAAAGAGCAAGTGATTCCACGTCACTGAGGCTGGATTTTCAAGGAGGAAACATCAGCAGGATAATATTATGTCCGTGGAGAACCTCTCTCCTTCACTTTTTTAAAAAATATATATTTTATTGATTTTTTACAGAGAGGAAGGGAGAGGGATAGAGAGCTAGAAACAGTGATGAGAGAGACATTGATCAGCTGCCTCCTGCACGCCCCCCACTGGGGATGTGCCCGAAATCAAGGTACATGCCCTTGAATGGAATCGAACCTTCGACCTTTCATTCTGCCGACTGACGCTTTATCCACTGAGCCAAACCGGTTTAGGCTACTTTTTTTTTTAATATATATGAATTTTTTATTGATTTCAAAGAGGAAGAGAAAGGAAGAGAGAGACAGAAACATCAATGATGAGAGAGAATCACTGATCAGTTGCCTTCTGCACGTCCCCCACTGGGGACCGAGCCCACAACCCGGGCATGTGCTCTTGACTGGAATCAAACTGGGGACCATTTAGTCCACAGGCCGATGCTCTATCCCCTGCACCAAACTGGCTAGGGCTCTCCTTCACTCTTAAGTGCTCAGGGTCATATCTGTCTTTCCCAAAGTATGTCAAAATGGCATTTTGTGCAAATTCAGTAAAAAAAAAACAAAACAATTCAAGGGCTTATCACAATGCCTACCTCATCGTGAAGTAATTGATAAAGTTTGGGCCTTCTATTAATATTACTGGGATCACTATTGTTATTTTTAAACTTGGACAAAGTATCAATGACAAAGATGCCTAAGAGAGCAGAAAGCTTTGGATAGCTATGCACTTGCCTCTGTCTGTGACTTTTTTTATGTCTCATCCTTTTCTCTATTTTTTTTTTTTTTGTAAAGTTTCTGCTTCATACATTTGTTCTGTGAAAGCAAAATATCTCTTAACTTTTGGGCTGGGGCCAGTAAGAAAGCAACCTAGAAAGAGAGAAAAGGACAAAGAAACAGTACATTTCCACAGCCATCCTTCCAGTGGCCCTGAGTGAGCACATGGGAGGACCAAAGTGTGTGTGTGTGTGTGTGTGTGTGTGTGTGTGTGTGTTTTGTGTGTGTGTGTGTGTGTTGTCTTTGGCCTCTGGAGGGATGCGTGAGCCAGGTTGTGGGACAACATATTTGGGAAGTAAGGAAGAGGATTCATCTTCTGTGATTAACAGACATGTCACCTAAACCGGTCAGGACCCCTAGTCTTAGAAAAACTATCTCCTTCACTTTTAAGTCCTCAGGGTCATATATATATATATATATATCTTTCTCAAAGTATGGCAATCCCACTTGTAGGAACATATCCTAAGAAACTCAAAACACCCATCAGAAAGAGTGCATGTGCCCAGTGTTCATATCAGTGCCATGTATCATAGCTCAGATCTGGAAACAGCCCAAGCACCTATCAGTAGCGGAGCGGATAAAAAAGCTGGGGTACTCTTACACTATGTGGTACATAGTATGTGTACCACTATGCAGCAGGAAGAATGAAGGAGCTCTTACCCTTTGAGACAGGATGGAGGGACCTGGAGGGTAGTATGCTAAGCCAAATAAGCCAGTCAGAGAAAGACAAGTGTCGCATGATCTTATTCATCTGTGGAATCTAGTGAGCAAAATAAACTGAATATATCCAGAGACATAGAAGCATGGAACAGTGGAACAGACTGAGTAATCTCAGAGGGCAGGTAGGGGAGGGAGGTTGGTGGATGGGAAGAGATCAACCAAAGAACTTGTACTGTGTGTGTGTGTATATATACACACACACACACACACACACACACACACACACACACACGCCATAGACACAGATAACAGGGTGGTGGAGGCCTGGGGCTGGGAGCTAGGGGTGAGCTAGAGGAGGTCAATGAGGGAAGAGGGGTCATGTGTAATACTTTCAACAGTACAGATGAAACAGTGCTTCAAAGTGTAACAAAATGAGTCCATGAGAATTAGCTTCCCATTGGAATAGCTGCCGCAGAAATGGACTGCATTGCTCAAGAGGAATCCGGAGGTGCACACCCTCCTTGTAGACAGCAGGAAGCTTTGCTCCCCCAGATGTCTCTCATTGACCCCCTTCAATCCTCTGAACGTCCAGGAGCCATGTCACATCCTCCTTGCTACCTCTGTTGCTGCACTCTGATAAAGAATTTGTATAGCCTGCTGAAACAGATTTGGCTCAGTGGATAGAGCGTCGGCCTGCAGACTGAAAGGTCCCAGGTTCGATTCTGGTCAAGGACATGTACCTTGGTTAAGGGAATATCTCCAGTGTGGGGCATGCAGGAGGCTGCTGATCTATGTTTCTCTCTCATCGATGTTTCTTGCTCTCTGTCCCTCTCCCTTCCGCTCTGTAACAAATCAATAAAATATATTAAAAATAAAAAGAATTTGTATAGACGACATTGAGTGTTTATTGAGGCACCATCCTTTTGGCTAAATACAGAACAGAAGAAATATCTACTCAAAGTGTTGGATAATGCACCTCAAATCAAAGAGAGAGAAAGAGCCAATAGGCCAGGCAGCCTGTGAGGTCTCACCTATGATTCCCTCCATTCTTTCAGCAACTTTTCCAGACACCCCGGCTTGAAAACAGCTTGATTTGGACTCATTACTCTTTCTTTTCATAACATGCCATATGCAAAGATATTTAATAACAGGGACACGCTTCCTCATTGTTGAAGATGAATAAAGCTCAAATAAAAGAGGATAACATCAAGGCTTTGGGAAGAGCCTATATTTAACCTGTGGCTAAGAGCTTTCAAGATATGGCTCATGTACTTCCGTTTGCCGCACGACGATTTACGGGCTCCTACTGGCCTCTTATTCTTGATTCCTTCCTGCTAACAAACTTCAGAATAGCTCCAGACTTTATCAGCGCCAAGACAAAGGAAAGAAGAGCTCACCTCCCAATCAGGGCTTTGAACCCCTAAAAGGCTCTGCGGTGAGTATTGACAATGACTGTGGAGATGAATGATTGAAACTGAGGCCAGAGTAGCAGGAGGCTTACATAGGGCAGCCACAATGGAGAAGTCAGGTCTGTGCACAGAGGATGTGAAACAGGCCTCTCCACAGACCGGCGGGACGATCCCTGATACAGAAGCTTCGAGATTATAGACACACCGACCACAGAGAGCACATGTGGATAAAGCACACAAAGATAACACAGAGAAAGCACAAATGTGCTTCTTGTGTATATGCATGGCTGGGCTGTATTGAACATGTGACATATAAACACTTAATGTGACATCATGTGTTTTTATTTGTTCTTTTTGCAATTTATAAAATCTTTATGGAATGTATTGGGGTGGTATTGGTGAATTAGATCACAGATGGTTCACTGAGTCAGCACAATTCTTTTATTCTACACATTCGTGCACTGGGGGGAAGGAGGAAGGGCTCTCGCAGTACAGAAGCCCTTGGGGGGATGTCTGACTGATGGCTTAGGCCACTTCTGGCTGAGTGGTGCTCCCCCTGTGGGAGCGCACTGACCACCAGGGGCCAGCTCCTGCATTGAGCATCTAGCCCTTGGTGGTCAGTGCGTGTCATAGCAACCAGTCTTTCAGCCTTTTGGTCAATTTGTATGTTAGCCTTTTATTATATAGGATAATTGCCAGGAGCACTCTTAATTTACTCATCTCTACGGGGGAGGGGGGATACCTTCTTGTTCCTTGATCACTGCTCTCTCTCTCTCTTTTTTTCTTTTTCAAGAAAAAGCTTGAAGTTCATAACTTCCCTGGAGCTTACTCCAACAAGTCTCACTGCATTCATGGTTTCTTTCCTTACCTTATTCAACAGATATTAGGACACATACACAAGGTCCCAGGTGCCATGTGAGGGGCTTGGGGATGCAAGGATGAGAAGGTCCCCGCACAGTCTCTACCCACATGGGAGGGGCAGCCTGTCTCTCCTCCTTCCCTCTCTCTGTGAGCAGCCTCTTTTCCTGCCTCTGCTCCTTTCCCCTGTTAGAACAAGCATGTCAAACTCACGGCCTGCGGGCCGCATGCGGCCCACGACAAATACTTTTTGCAGCCCCGCCAATATAATGGAGTGATTATAATAGGAAACAAGTCTCCTGTCAGACCTAGAATGACTAACATTCACCTTGGGTCAGTTTTGAAAGTAACCACTGCGAACAAGATTTCCCCCGAAGTAGGAAAGAGAGTAGCAGAGAAGAGTTGCCAAATGTCAGGAAGGAAAGATTAATTTTCTCATTGTTCTTCTTCTTTTCTTTCATATACTATACATTCCAAAATAAACATACGTTTCTATGAAAATTTAATCTTGTGTCTTTTTTGCGGCTCACAGAGACTTAAACCTTGCTTATTTGGCCCACGTTAGACTTGGAGTTGACCGGCCTGCATTAGAACAACCAAGATCTAATGGCGACAACAGGTTTTTAAAAAATTAGCACTCACTCTACACCCTGCATGCTACCTGGGACATAGATTCTCAATAAATTGGTTTAAATAGAATAAAATTTTTCAAAAGAGACCTGGAGCATAGGAGATATGTAGAAGCTCAATTTTCCTATTAAAATTATCTCCCCGTACACCATTTCTGTGAAACTGAAATGGAATCTGCAACGAATAGTCACCATGAAAACAAGTTCAACACATTTTATTTAAGGAAAAAAACCAACAACAAACACATCTTTTCTCATTTGAGCTCTAAGCAGTGCTTAGAAAATTTCATCTACACATTGTAATATTAATCAAGAATAACTTGGTACATAATGTTTGGTGTGCCAAAAAAAAAAACACATTTGCACTCTAATTTGTTTCTCAGAGAAGCCCTGGGAAGCAGTGCGGTGAGAGGTATCTGCCTCTGAATTTAATACAAATAACTCCCTGATTGATCGTCCTTTATAAATTGAAATGTGAGTCACTAAATATTCTTTCTCTCCTAGCACGGTCAATATCTATGTGCATTTGCTAGTTTGTGCTGCTTTTTATACTGAAGCCGACCTTTTAAAAGATTTTCTTTAATATAACGTGGCCTATATTTGAGAAATCACCCTCTCTTCTTCAGCTCAGAACTCAGTTTTACGGAGAAGGTGCTACTAAGTTCAATGATCAATTTTATCGAAGGTCAGTTGATAAAAAACAAAAAACAAAAAAAACTCAAGTGGAGCATCAACCAAAGGTCTTTGAGCCAGGAAAACAGAACAACAAAAGAAAAGATAAGCTGAAACCAGTTTGGCTCAGAGGATAGAGCGTCGGCCTTCGGACTGAAAGGTCCTGGGTTCAGTTCCGGTCAAGGGCATGCACCTTGGTTGTGGGCACATCCCCAGGAGGGGGGGGGGTGTGCAGGAGGCAACTGATTGATGTATCTCTCTCATCGATGCTTCTAACTCTCTGTCCCTCTCTCTTCCTCTCTGTAAAAAATCAATAAAATATATTTTTAAAAAAAGAAAAGATAAAACACAAAGTGACAGTCTTCCATTGTACTGTCTCAGGCAGTCTTTGGTGGGTCCCACCAAAAGGTCACCAGGAAAGGAGCCACTGAGTGCCTATGCCTGTATGAACATCCAGGAGCCTCTGGTCTTCATTTATATGTATTTTTTAAACGTAACACTGTCCCTGCATCTCCCATAGGGCAGCATATTGGTCTGCTTCGTCCTTTTTACCTGCTGCGTAATATCTCAGTGGGGCTGAGCCATGGTCAAAACATTCCCCTTTGGGTGAACATTCAGGTTATTCTTAGAGATGTTTATGATAATCTCCATCAATGGGTTTCCAACTTACATAACTAAGTAACCACTTATTATCTTTAAATGAAATTTTTTTTGTATGGATTTCAGAGAGAGGAAGAGGGAGAGAGTGTTAGAAACATCAATGATTAGAGAGAAAGACTCATTGATTGGTTGCCTCCTGCCCACCCCACATTAGGGATTGAGCCCACAACGCAGGTGTGCCCCTGACCGGGAATTGAACCGTGACAACCAATTCATAGGTCAATGCTCAACCACCACGCCATGCTGGCTGGGCCAGATGAACTTTTAAAGGGCTCTCCAAAATGCAGGACACGATAAAGAGCAGCCTTCTTCCAGTCAAACTTACATCCAATGACTGTACGTAGGGTCTGGAGGCCACCAACATAGTTTTAGTGTTTTTCCCTGAACTGTTCAGTCCCAAATTGTTTTTCAATTGTCTGTATAATATATACACGTATTAAAAGAATATGAGGAAATTAAATAATATCCAGAAAGTTGATCACAAAAGCTGACTGTGAAATTGTTACTTAGGGTTAAAATTAGCACAAAAAGTCTTAACACCAATTAATATTACAACTGTGTACACTGACCCCGTGTGAGTGCAATGGCCTTCCGCTCAGACCCTCCTCTCCCTCTGTCCATACCTGGCCCCCATGGATCCTCCTCCAGCCGCCCCCACTCCTGCTGCCCGAACTTCCTATACTGCCATCCCCACCCTGGACCCCAGGCCTCCCCACTTTGAGACTCTGCCGTAGACTTCTTAACAACACAGTTCCCCAGTGACCTGGCCATAAGTATTGGATTTTCAGACATGCACAGCTTTAAAGGAATCACTGTGGCTTTCTCTAGGGATTCGCTCATTTGCCACCACATGTCTTGATTAGAACATATGGCCACGATAGCACAGTACAGAGTGACCCCTCCCTCCTTCGCTTCACCTGACACCCATCAAAGCTGCCATTCATTCCCCAAAGACACCTGGAAAGACTTCTGCTGAAATCAAATCTTACCAAGTGGGGGTAACCTACCGGTAGCGATAGTTGTACTTTTCAGAGGCTCATTGCAAATCCACAAATCCCCAGTCCCACTAAATAGGTGGTGGTCCACGGACACTATTTAACACCCACCTCACTACACCTGAACTGACCCTGGGGGTGAATGCCTCACAGTACAGTGGTACCTCGAGGTACAAGTTTAATTCATTCTGTAACCTTGAGGCGTGGGAAACTATGAGATGCTGGAGTCCAGGTAAACTGGTGGGTCGTGTGCAGCCGTCGGATCCGTGCGATGACTCCTATCTCAAATGTTGCTCGTATTTCAAAGCAAAAATCTCGTATGTTAGGGCACTTGTATCTCGAGGTACCACTGTATTTCTGTTTTCTACGTTTCCTTAGATCCTTTTCCTCCCAGTGTGGTTACGTGAGTGTGTGTGTGTGTGTGTGGCCCGCGGTGTTGTATACCTACATACAGGTACATGGGAAAAGGAAAACTATAAAAAGCTACAGCATCTTGGCGGCAACCACAGTTACATTGCAGGATGTTATTGCATCGATATTTCTCTGTCTTCCTTAATGCTCTGACGCATAAATATTCCATGCTTTCTCTATGCCCTCCAGGTACCGGGAGTCAGGTCTGCTGAGAGAGACACCCTTCTCAAGGCTGCCGCTCCCAGCCTGGTGAGAGACAGACACCTCGGCGTTCGCCATCCGAGGGTTTACTGGATGCACAAAGCCGTGGCAGCGTCACAGAAGCATCTCCGCGCAGCCCGCTGCACAGCTCTCAGGCTCCGTGGAAGCCTCCCGAAGGCACAGAGCCCACAACGGACTATTTTTAGTCCCAATAATTAATATTGGAGGAGAAAGGGAGGAGGATGGAATTGTAGCGCCAGCAGAAAAGCAATTACCATCGACACCATACATTCTCACCTGCAAGATGTGTTACTTTCCCATAAATAACAGGAGGAACCTTCCCCAAACCTATAGATTTTAGACTGCCCCTCCCCTGAGTAGACGCTTAATTCTTCCTCGTCAAAATGTGAGCAGTAGCTTGGACTCGCAGGTTAAGATCTGCAGCGAGTGCTATGCCAACATGGCTTTTTACTACGACACAGATCTACGTCTGTTTCCAATGCCAGAAAGCAAGAGCTGGCTTCCCTCGCGTGAACTAAGAAACCACGGCCAGCAGTTGCTACACTAGAGCTTGGGGCAGGCCTTCCCACGCCATAGGGTCCCCACTGTCCTGTTTTCATTCATGCATGCATGCATGCATTCATTCATTCATTCATTCTACAGTGGTACCTCGAGATACGAGTGCCCTAACATACGAGATGTTTGAGATACAAGCCATCGAGCAAGTGATTTTTGCTTTGAAATACGAGCAACAGTTGAGATAGGAGTCATCACGTGGATCGGCCGGCTGCACACAACCCACCAGTTTACCGCGACTCGAGTGTCTCATAGTTTCCCACGCCTCAAGGTTAAGGAACGAATTAAACTCGTATCTCGAGGTACCACTGTACTTTTTTGTTAATCCTCAACTGAGGATTGTTTTTCCATTGATTTCTAGACAGAATGGAAGGGAGTAGGAGAGAGAGAGAGAAACATTGATGTGAGAGACTTTGAATGGTTGCCTCCTACATTGCCCCCTAACTGGGATAAGGGAAGGACTCTGTAACTGAGGTACTCGCCCTTGACCAGAATTGAACCTGGGACCCTTCAGTCCTCGGGCCGATGCTGCAACCACTAAGCCAAACCAGGTAGGGCCAGCCCCTCGGTCCTATTTTTATGACCTTTCCCCCCTCCCTCACAACTCCATTGAAACGGGTGTTGTCTGTGAATCCATCTACACCTGTAACATAAAGCACCTTTGTGGCGCCTCAATGAAATCCAGTCCCTGATGAAATGTAGGACGACCTCCGTGTCCCTCAGCCTCCGGAAGTAAGGTGAGAGGGGTGAGAGGACGACATGGTGGCCAGATGCCATTTCTCTGTGGGCGCATGCTCATGCTCACGACCCCTAACCACAGCTCAGGGCAGAGGTCCTGGTTGGAGGGGAGCTGCCTTATGGAGAAACTCTTACTATTCTCGTTTCTGAATCCAATTCTCTTTGTAATGGGTTTCTCTGGGCTACTTGGGATCAATGGCCTCTCTTTCTTGTAATTCTGTGTCCTCAGGTCTCAGTGTGCACAGTTCCGCTGAGAGTGTTTCCTCTATTCTCAGCAGAGCCTGCTCTTCCTTCTGTGGCCACCCCGGCCTGTGAGATTTGCACAGAACCATGCTCTCCTTCCCATCTGCAGTCTGCATGTCCAGCCTAGACTGGGGCGGGTGGGCATTTGCATATTCATATACCCACCAGGGGTCTCCTACTCATACAGCAGAGGAATCTCAAATGGGACACGCCCCAAACTGACCTTAAAACCTCTCCCTCGAAGTCAGACTTCTCCTATGGGTGCATCTCAGTTGCCGGTGTTACAATCCCTCAGTCACCAAAATGGACCTGCATGTGACTCTTATGGCCCTCCTCCCCCACATGCAAGCTATCACTGATCCAAGCGATTTCCTCTCCTACAGTGTCTGGGGGCATAGGTTCATCCTTATCTCTCTACCATCGCCACTCAGGTTCATGGCCTTCTCACCACCGGCCTGGCTGGCTATAGCACCTTCCCGAAGTATCTCCTGATTTCTCATATTCACTATCCACCCGTCAGAGGGATCCTTGTATAACAAAAGCCCAACTTACAACCTCTCAGTGGTGTCCTGTCATCTAAGGATAAGCGTTAGCCCGGCCGGCCTGGCTCAGTGGTGGAGCATTGACCTTTGAACCTGGAGGTCATGGTTCATTTCCCGGTCAGGATAACCATACAGGTTGCGGGCTGGAAGCCCAGTGGGGGACATGCAGGAGGTAGTGGATCAATGATTCTCTCTCATCTTTGATGTTTCCATCTCTCTCTGCCTATTTGAAATCAACAACAAAAAATATATATTTTTTTAAAAAAGGATAAAATCAAAACACCTTAGCATGGTAGGTATCCTGCATTCCAGCACATGGAGCTGTTTGAAGCTGCTCTTACAGGTGCTGCTGTTGGTGACTCTGTAATGCGATCGTCCCTTCCTGTTGAACTCAATCACATCTGACAGCTCAGGCTGAGCAGCTGTCTCTCATCCTTCCAGCTCCAGCTCCAGACCCCCCTCAGGCAGAGGTCCCCTCACCCCTGGGAGGCTTTGCGCTCACTCTGTCACTGGTCTCACCAGGAATACGTCCTCTAGAAGGTACTCATTTACCTTTGCACACCCAGTGCCTGCAGTGCTGGTGGGAGCTCCAATATGCTTTGTAGCATCTGTTTCTAAATACAGTGGTACCTCGAGATACGAGTTTAATTCATTCCGTAACCTTGAGGCGTGGGAAACTATGAGACGCTCGAGTCGTGGTAAACTGGTGGGTCGTGTGCAGCCGGCCGATCCGCGCGATGACTCCTATCTCAACTGTTGCTCGTATTTCAAAGCAAAAATCGCTCGCTCGACGGCTCATACCTCAAAAAAATCTCATATGTGAAGGCACTCGTATCTCGAGGTACCACTGTACTCATTTGAAAAGGAAGGTACACAACAGGAGAAAGAGGGGGAGCTCCAGGCTTCTGTCCTCAGCCGGTAAGGGAAGTCCCTAAAACTAGCCTGGGTTTGGGAACCACAATCTTGC
Organism: Lasiurus cinereus; assembly: GCA_011751065.1. NCBI lineage: Eukaryota > Metazoa > Chordata > Mammalia > Chiroptera > Vespertilionidae > Lasiurus > Lasiurus cinereus. The sequence continues at coordinate 23,391,496 of JAAGEH010000417.1, forward strand.
TTCTTGGAATTTGCTTTTCTGGAAATGTCTGAAGAAATCTGCATTGGCTTCGAGTTTTGCTCTCACTTCTCCCTACCCATGTGTGTACCCTGAAACATACCGGACCCTGGAGCTTCCCCCAAGATTCAGTCTGGGATTCTCTGCTCTCATTTTACTCGCTTCTCCTGGGTCACCTAATAAATCCCAGAGCTGCAGCTCTCCCGTCCTTGCGGAAGATTCCAGAATCACCAACTCCAGCGCTGACTGGCCTTCGGAACGTTGGGCCAGTTTTCTAATTGGAGGCCAGACCGCGCCGCTCCTGAGTGTTTTATTGTCAATGCAGACAAGATATTGTAACCAGATTTATCCTTCCCCCCAAAATTCCCCTCCTCCTGACGCCTATTTCATGGGATGGAGCCAACATTCTAAATCAGTCAGCCTTGAAAATACAGAATCGACTTTGTCATTTTCCTCTTCTCCGCCTCCCACGTTTAATCAGGAACAACAGCCTTTTTAATTAATATGGATGCGGGGGAATTAACCAAGTTTTCAGATATGACAAGTAGTTTGGCTTAATTGATGTGGAAGGCATATTCAAATACTGCTGGAATGCAAGACCAAAATGCTAGCATGGAGCCCGGTGCTATGGGGCTCACATTCTAATCCAAGCAACGGTCAAGTCAGTTCAAAGGACAAGTCTGAGGCCGTGAGAATGGTATTATAAGAAATAATTTTTTTAATATATTTTATTGGTTTTTTACAAAGAAGGGAAAGGGATAGAAAGCCAGAAACATCGATGAGAAAGAGAGACATCAATCAGCTGCCTCCTGCACGCCCCCCACTGGGGATGTGCCCGCAACCAATGTACATGCCCTTGACTGGAATCGAACCCAGGACTCTTCAGTCCCCAAGCCGATGCTCTATCCACTGAGCCAAACCAGTTTTGGCAAGAAATAAATTATAATAAAAATTAATCTGGTCTTGCCCTGGCTAGGTAGTTCAGTTGGTTGGAGCATTATCTCAATAGCCCAAGATTGTGTGCTTGATCCCAGGTCAGGGCACATCCAAGAATCAACCAATGAATGCATAAATAAGTATAACAAATCCCTCTCTCTCTCTCTCTCTCTCTCTCTCTCTCTCTCTTCCTTCTTCTGAAATCAATAAAAAAATTAAAAAATAATAAATCAGACTTGTCATATAGGTGGGTTAGAACAATGGTGGGATGGGGTGTTATTTAAACTTAAAATGCACAGCATCATCGTTCAGCTACACCCTGGCTGTGTGACTTTGTTAAGGCACTGAGCTTCTCTGAGCTCAGGTAACCCCTAAAACAGTGGTTCTCAACCTTCCTAAGGCCGCGACCCTTGCATACAGTTCTTCATGTGGTGGTGACCCCCAACCATGAAATTTTGCTACTGTTATGCATTGTGATGTAAATATCTGCATTTTCCGATGGTCTTAGGTGACCCCTGTGAAAGTATCCTTCGACCCTCAAAGGGGTCGCGACCCACAGGTTGAGAACCACTGCTCTTAAAAAAATAGGTGTAATAATACCTATCCCTGGAACATTTGGTGGGTCGGTGATAACACACTGGAAAGCATCCATCATGGAGCCATCACGTTTGAGGCACTAGCTAACGTGTTGCCATGGTTTTAAGAATGATAACCACTAAGCAGGGAAGGGCTGTGATTCATTGGCTGCTCTGGCCCTGGGCCCTGGCTCCAACTTAGCTCATAACACAGAAGGTTGAGGCAGCTGTTGGGCACCTCCGCCTCAATCAGTGTCCTGCTGGAACCGGTCTCCTCCCCTCCCTGTAGCCCACTGAGGGCACAGCCATAGCTCATCCATATCTATATCCACGAAGCACCCTCAGCACCGGACACACAGGAAGATCTCTATGCATGGGAATAAGTAACCTAATGAGCCAAGATGCCCTCATCTGCAGCTCACCATGAACCAGCCTCTCTCGGCTCCAGTTTGCTTTACGGCTACTTGAACAGGGGCGCCCTTCTCCACTTCTATGGACCCGTTGGAGCTCCCCACGGCACCCATAAGCGGATCTTCTCGGGTACTTGGGTTCCTTCTCTTCGTTCTAAGTGCTCTCAAGTACACTTTGAAGCTGTTCAAATGGGCAGGAGGAATTTCCTCTCCTATCTTCAAGAAATAAGGTCATAAAAATGCTGGAGTCCTATTTACATTAAAAGTTAATGTCTTTATTTAGCCATCCACTTTTATGGATCTACGGTGCCTTCCTGAATCCATCTGCAGCTCTTTGGGTTTCTCTCTGGACAGAGCGGCCCTGCTGTCGCCGGATATATAAAGAGAAATGGGCAATTAGCGGCCCTCGAGGCTGCCTGGTGGGGAGACACTCTTCCTGTGCAGATGATGGCAGCTGTCCCAGACCCTCTCAGACAGGCCCCGACCGCCCTGACCTCCACACCGCTCCTCTTAGACCTTCCCTCTCTGCCGGGGCGGGGGGGGGGGGGGGGGGGGGGGGGGGGGGGGGGGGGGGGGGTGGGGGGATAGATAATGGCTGGTTGATTGGGCTTTGTAATTTGGGGGCTAAGGCATGAAGTCAGAGGCTTTTCCTGGAAGGACTGATCTCTCAAGACCTGCCACTGCCCCACCTCCGCTCCTCCCTCTGTCTCTACAGGAAGTGAAGACACTGCAAGTACCATCAGATCTGTCTCCAAAACCTCCCCTTTCCCGTTTCTGGTGCAAGGGGCCTAGGCTGCATGTACAGACAATGGGAGAGAGACTCAATAAGCATGAACTGGAGTCAAGTACATAGTCGCTATAGCCTACCAGTGGCAGCTCAGGAGCCACTGTTAGCCACTCTGTTGACCTATGAGATGCTCCTGAATTTAGGAGTTGGATAAAAAGAAGACAGAACTATGCATTCAGAACTGGGATGAAAAAAAAAAGGAACAACAACAGCCTGTAATTACTGAAATCGAGAGTCTAGGTCAGTGGTCAGCAAACTCATTAGGCAACAGAGCAGCAAACCATGGCTCGTGAGCCGCAGTTTGCCGTTCTGTTGACTAATGAGTTTGCCAACCACTGGCCTAGGGTTCTCTCTCTCGAAAGCCCATCATAGAAAACTGGAAATAGAACTGATGGTTAAGGTGATACTGTAGGCAAACACTGTGCTCACCTCCTCTCACAGCCATATCAACTTTACAACTAAACTACGGAACAACCATCATGGAGAATCTCCTGAAGTCTAGCCGAACAAAAGTCCTACAACTAAGGGTAGAGAAAAACCCACATGGAGACTGGTATCAGGGTCATAGTTGTGTAATGGACTGGGCCCACACAGACATGAAGCAGTTAAAAATCGAGAGGAGGTTCCCCCAAAAGCGTTCTCCATAGAGTTCCCCAGACCACTAGCACTGGAAGAGAAGTCCCCATAAACTTGCTATACAAACCAGTGGCGACTATGGCTGAATGAAAGAAAGGCGGTGTTGGAGTCCCAGGTGTTCCTCTTAAAGGGCTCACACATGAACTTCCTTGGATTTACTTTTGAAGAGTTTCAACTCTGGGGCAGCAGTTGGAAAAGTAGCAGGGATATGGGGGGCGACGGGTAGTTGGAGGGGCAGCTTTCTCCCAGACAGAAGTGCTGGCAGAGGCCATTGTTTCTTTGCTCAGCCCTCCCTGGAAATTTCCTGGCCCACCCAATATTCAGGTCCACCAAGCTGCTTTTGGTGACTTTTCAAATACAAATAGTCTGTCTTAACTCATGCTGAGGACTTTCCTAAAATGTCTCAAAGGCTCAAAAATTCTAAATAAGCAACATCAGGTTTCCAGATGCCCCTACTTCTTCCTAAATGGCCCCAACCGATGATTAGTGGCAACTGACCTCATTTCCAAGCTTAGCCTCTCCCAAGTGCCTCTAAGCCCAGCACAAGTGGAAGCTACTGCAGATCACATGGTAGCTCGTGCCAGGTGGGCCAGGCAGGGCATAAACAGTAGCTGATCATGGTCTGCACCTCCCAAGAGGCTCCATAAACACCATGCCCAGTGGTTAGTTTCAGGCTACACAGAGCACCATCCAACCACCTCCACAGAGTGCAGATTTGGCAGGCATCAGAATCCCACTAAATCAAATCCTGCTCCATAGGATCAACCCCTGAAGAATTGTTCCTCTACTATAGTCATGGTCAGTTCTCACTACCAGTTCTCCTGAGGGTCAACCTCTGCCATTGTAGCTCAACTACAACAAGAGCGCACACACCACCCACATAAGGGACATACTTGGAACACCCATGTTAGGTGACCAGGGAGATGGCATCCTGGTCCCACGGGACATCTACTGCATAAGGCCACTATACCAAGTCTGGCAAATGTAGCATCTCTACCTAATGCACAGAAACAAAGACAGGGAGGCTGCCAAAATGAGGAGACAGAGAAATATGCCGCAAATGAAAGAACAGAACAAAACTCCAAAAAAAGAACTAAACAAAATGGAGATAAGCAAATGACTAGATGCAGAGTTATAAACACTGGTTATAAGGAAGCTCAGTAGTTACAGTGAGAATGTCCACAAAGAGATAGGAAACATAAAAATGGAGATCAAAAAGAGCCAGTCAGAAATGAAGGATACAATAATTAAAATGAAAAATACATTAGAGGAAATCAACAGTAGCAGAAAAAAATGAAGCAGAGTATTGAATTAGTGATTTGGGAGGTAACAAAGCAAAATCACCCAATCAGAACAGCAAAAAATAAAAAAAAGAATAAAAAAAAAAGATACTTTAAGGATTCTCTGGGGCAACACCAAGTATAACAACATTAACATCATAGGGGTACCAAAAGGAGAAGAGAGAGAGAGCAAGGAATTAAACATTTATTTGAAGGAATAATGGTGAGAAAATTTCCTAACCCAGTGAAGGAAAGTGACATACAGGCCCAAGAAATAAAGAGAGTCCCAAGCAAGATGAATCCAAAGAGGTTCACCCCAAGACACATTGTAATTAAAATGCCAAAAGTTATAAACAAAGAGAGAATCTTCAAAGCAGCAGGACAAAAAACATTTAGTTATCTATAAGGAAAATCCTATATATAAGACTATCAGCTGATTTCTCAACAGAAATGTTGCAGGACGAAAGGGATTGGCATGACATATTCAAAGTGATGAAAAGCAAGGACCTGCAACCAAGATTACTCTACACAGCAGAACCAGTGGTTAAAATAGAAGAACAGATAAAGAGCTTAGCAGTCAAGAAAAAGGTAAAATGTGCATTACCATTAAACCAGTATTACAAGAAATGTTAAAGGGACCTCTTTATGAAGAAAAAAGAAATATAAATATGAATAATAAAGTAGCAATAACTACATATCTATCAATAATTACTTTAAGGGTAAATGGATTAAATGCTCTGATCAAAAGACCCTGGGTAGCTGAATGGATAAGAAAATAAGTCCCTCACATAAGCTGTCTATGAGAGACTTACTTCAGACTGAAAGACACACACAGACTGAAGGTAAAACATACAGACACATATTTCATGAAAATAAAAACAAAAATAGATGATGAGGTAGCAATATATATACCAGAAAAAAATAGGCTTTTAAACAAAGGTTATAATGAGAAAGAAGGACCCAGTAATTCTACTTTAGGATATTTATGCAAAGAAACCCAAAACATTAATTCAAAAAGATGCATCTATCCATATGTTCACTATTTACAACAGCCAAGATATGGAAACATCCTAAGTGTCCATCGGTAGGCAATGGCTAAAGAAAAGGTAGTATACATATTTAATGGAATATGACTCAGCCATATAAAGGATGAAATCTTGCCATCTGCAACAACATGGATGGACTGAGAGGCCATTGTGCTGAGTGAAATAGAGCAAAGACAAATGTCATATGACCTCACTTATAAGTGAAATCTGAAAAACAAAACAAACAAACAAACAGATATATAAAATGCTCCCATGGTTGCTGGATTGGGAGGGGGTATTTGGGGGGATGATGAAAGAGGTGAAGGGATTAAGTATAAAGTAGTAGTTATAGAATAGTCACTGGGATGTAAAATGCAGCATAGGGATTATAGTGAACTTGAGGCCCAGTGCACAAAATTCGTGCACGGAGGGGGTGTCCCTTAGCCCAGCCTGCACCCTCTCCAATCTGGACCCTTCGAGAGATGTCCGACTGCCTGTTTTGGCCCGATCCTGAAACAGGCAGTCAGACATCCCTCTCACAATCCAGGACTGCTGGCTCCCAACTGCTTGCCTGCCTGCCTTCCTGATTGTCCCTAACCACTTCTGCCTGCCAGCCTGATCACCCCCTAACTACCTCCTTGCCAGCCTGATTGATACCTAACTGCTTCCCTGCTAGCCTCTTTGCCCCTAACTGCCCTCCCCTGTAGGCCTGCACCCTTAACTGCCCTCCCTTGCAGGCCTGGTCACTCCTAACTTCCCTCCTCTGCCAGCCTGGTCACCCCTAACTGCCCTCCCCTGCAGGCTTGATTGCCACCAACTGCCCTCCCTTATAGGCCTGATCCTTCCCAACTGCCCTCCCTTGCTGGACATCTTATGGTGGCCATCTTGTGTCCACATGGGGCAGCCATCTTGTGTGTTGGAGTGATGACCAATTTGCATAGTACTCTTTTACTGGCATAGGATAATACTGTGATAACTATGCATGGAGTTAGATGAGTACTAGATCTATCAGAGTTACCACTTCAAAAGTTATACAAATGTCTAATCCCTATGTTGTACACCTGAATATCAACTGTAATTAAAATATTTTAAAATGCTAAAATAATAAAAAGACAACCCTATTTTTTTAAAAAAAGAGAACTTCACAGATGTGCACTTAATCACACAGACAACAGAGACACAGCCTTGGGCCACTTGTTTTTCTACACCAGGACACAGTCGACAGCTGGGAAGGCCTGGGGTTCTCTATCAGACCTGGGTTCCAGCTCTGGCTTTCGGGTCTTATTAACCAAGAGATCTTGTTATCTTACCTAAGTTCCACTTTCCTTTTATGTCAATGGACACGATGGATGACATTATCAGTATTAAGTAAAAACTCATCATCAGAAGGGCTACATCCATCAATTGTTCATAAAACTTAGACCCCGTGCCATGAGCTCTAATGCATTCTCTTTGTCTTACTTCTGTACACCCTAGTGGATCTGTGTGTACTTTGAGTAGCAAGCCAGCTTCCTGCATCTCCAGAGCCGCATTCTTCTCAGAGGCATAATAACATCTCTCTCTTTTTTCATATTTTTGACCAGTTGAGGGATAAGGGAGGACTATTTTTATTTCCTCCTAACTCTCGAGGCTGTTCAAACCCTACTGCTGCAGCTTCTCTCCTCGGTTTTAATTAAGTGCGGCTTTAAGGTTCTTGCTTCAGTAAAGCCCAAGTAATAGAGAGGAGGTTAGCTGGTTGAACCCAGACTCCAGAGGGTTAGTCCCTACTTTGTTGATGATGCTGGGCAACCTAGCTTGGCATCTTGTGGAGGAGAATTAATAATAAAAATAAAAAAGATGATTATCATGCTGTTTGCAGATACGATTCGCAGCAGAAATAGTCAATGGTAATAATGCAAAACTGGAGGCCTTGGGGAGTCAACAACCCCTTAAAAAGGGGGTTTATTCCTGGAAACCAGCACTTCTGGGTGTTCAGTCAGTGTCTGTGCATCCAGCCGGATGTGCACAATTACCCCAGGGGCCTCCTACCCTCCCTGCAGAGTGACCACCTCACACCTGACTCATGCTCCACTGCAGATCTCCGTTGTGCCATGAGTTATATGTCTGATTGTTTTTCTTGTCATCGCTACCACCATGGCCTCTGTTCAATCCCTTATTACCCAGTTCTTTTCCGGGATATTGCAAACGTTAAGAGGAGGGCACACCCCAAACAGTGCTGAGGAGAACTCACACTTAGGATGGCCTACTTTGGGTCAGGGATTTCATCCAGTGATGTAACATAATACATTTCATTATTCGCCTCAATTCCTTTGGAAAGAAACTGAGAATCGGAGAGATTTGGTCATGTGTCAAAGGTTTTAGAGCGGCTATTTGAACTCAGATCGTCTACCTTCCAAGGCCATCCCCTTGCCACCAGACTGTCACAAACGTTTTGTGGTAGGCTCCTCCGGTTACCATTTCTAGCCTCTTCTCTTCCTCTACCTACCGTCCTACTTTGTATGCTGGAGCCAGACCAAAAAGAAAAATCACAATTACTCACCAGGATACAAATCTGCAGGTCCCTAAGCCTCTGCCTCGTAGGCCTAGCATATCAACCTCCCACCCTCCGCCATTATGGCCCAATTCCTACTCTTCCTTGAGAGACAAAGTTGAAATGCCACCTCACCCAGCAAACCTTTCTTTATGAGTTGAGCAGAGTTCATTTTTCCTTCCTTTCCACTACTGGATAGTAGCAATCCCCTTCCATTCATACTTCTGTGTTAATGATTCATCATCATTGCATTGACATACATGTCGCCTGCCCTCATCTCTGCCATGCCTGGGGACTTTCTGGCCCCTCCCTGTATCTCTGGTGCCTGACATGGCACAGGCTGTAGGGAAGGTGATCCAATCCACCTTAACTGAATGAGAACAAACAAAAAAAGAAAATACCAATACCAGGAATGATTCCTCTCATCGTGCTGACATTTGTCTAGCTCTGTAGTGACCATCACAAAAAAAATTCATTCTCTACCTGTGCTTCCTGGTAGGTTGAGTTAACGTTTTTCAAATAAATTTAATAAGGGAAATGCTAAATCAGCTCTGTATGGATCAGGCAGCAGCCATGAATGTGCATGAAAATTAATCACTCACTATCCCAATCTCAAAACATAATATTTGCACTGGCACACTGCTAAATTATAAACTAGCTGAGGTACACGGAGAATCGCTTCCTTACCTTCCTCCCCCCCACCCCGCCCCCCCATCAAGCATATAACGGAGTTCTAGCAGCAAGAGGGTTTCTTTGCTGTCTCTCAAAATTGCTTAGGCAACTCTGCCCGAAATTCTGAGGAGTCAGACTTCTGGAGAGCAGAAATCCGGGGGTAACTCACTTGTCAGTTACTTTTAACTATCACCCCAAAAGGTGATAGATAAATGTTCTGTCCCTGTGACCCAGGATCTCATCTCACGGATGTCATCAGTCATAAGAAAAGACTGTGGCTAGGATCATGGCAAAACTCTGGTGTTCATAGTGTGTATCTCAAGGGATCAGTGGTTCTCAACCTTTCTAAGGCCGCGACCCTTTAATACAGTTCTTCATGTGGTGGTGACCCCCACCCATACTTCATAACTGTAAATTTGCTATTGTTATGAATTATCATGTAAATACCTGTGTTTTCCGATGGTCTTAGGCGACCCCTGTGAAAGTGTTGTTTGACCCCCAAAAGGGTCGCGACCCACAGGTTGAGAACCACTGCAAGTGATGGTTGACTGCAAGGCACTGCGGAGCAACCTCAGAGGGAGCAGGGTTTGTGGCGACAGCCACTCCAGGCTGCCACCAGAAGCACAGGACGGGGAGGAGAGGCCTGTTTGGTGTGACATTACTTGCAGCTGAAGAAACCACCATTATTTCTCAAGGAGACACTGGCCAGCCATTTCCTTTGAAAACTGTCATTGCACGGATGTTTAATTACTTCTCAAATGCAAGGAGGGCTGTGGATGTGTGGTCTGTCCTGTGGGAAGCTATCAGCCTCCATCCACCTCCCTGAGTCATTGGAAAGAAAAACACTGTATGTAGGAAATGAAAGCGTTGGTGTGTGTGTGTGTGTGTGTGTGTGTGTTTCCACTTTGTATGTGAAATGATTCTTCTCTCTGCCCAATGACTTTGTTCTCTCATCTTATCTTAGGGGAGATTTCCCATGTAAGACCAGCGTCACGGTGGGAGATGGCTCCGTCTCTTTCTAGGCACTCAGGGTTGAATTCAATTCCAGCTGCACAGCTAAGAAGTCACCTGAGATTTAGGTTGTGATTTTCATTAGGAGACCCCATAGCGTTCCTCTGAACTTCTTTGAAGACCCTTCAGCTGTTATATGTAATGTCCGAAGCTACGATCACTTTTCATGGGGATGGTTGCAATTACGAACACGTCATGTGTTCATTTTAATTGGACAAACATCACCGAGTAACTTGGGGCCCTGGATTCAGCCCAAAGAGGGCACAGCAGTGAGCTTGGGGAAATCTTTGCACGCTCCAACGCTACTGGTCTCTTTGCCTGGATTGCCCCATGTAATCCGCCATGGGGTCAGCTCAAGTCCCTTTATCTCTACACAGTCTCCCATGATACCTGTAACTGAAAATAATCACGACTTCCCCCAAACTTCCTATATCCCCTTTTCCAGAACATTCTCCTAAGAGAGATGTCTAATAACCATGTGGTCTGGTTATTGCTTTTTTCTTCTCTCCCCAAATAGACTTTAAGTTATTTAAGAACAAGATTTTTTACCTTATGATAAAGCATGCAATAAGGTACTTGAATCTCACATGTTTTATTAACGAAAGGGAACCTTCCCCCAGGTAACAGAGGTGTGTGTCAGGAAAGGGGGGAAGGGACTACCATATGAAGTGGAGAATAATCAGTATTCTGAGGCACAAAAACAAGTGCTATAGAGATTTAAGCGAGAGGAAGACTTAATGTAACCAGAGGACCCAGTAGTATGTCAATACTCCAGTGACCCATAGAGTGAGGCTGGAAGGCTTCCAGGAATGAAGGTTTTTCTCCTAAAACTGGGGCTGTTCTGGGCAAACATGGATGAGTCAGTCACCAAACTCAAGGCTGAGGCTTACTTACAATCTCATGGGAAAACAGCCCCTCCAAGCCAGAGAAGGAGACCGCGGGGCTGCTGGCCGGAAGTACCGGGTGGACTCGTTTCATCAACACACATTCTATTCAGGGACACAGTGGACAGGCGGCTAGGAGTAAAGAGAGGTCTACAGGGAAAGAATGCGATGTGTCCATTCATCAGAAGTGGAAGATATAAACCACAGGAGCAGCCATAAGCAATTTATCCGGATGAGTCTGCAGCCTCTTTTCCACATTTTATCCCCCCCACCCCCATCCCCGTGCAGACCCTTCCCATAAACAGTTCCTGGAGACAAGCAGTGCAGTGTCTACGGGCCACTAAGGAAATTGGCTTCTCTTTCCGTTCACAAAAGTTTCGAGCCACGTAAGTAGGTAGTTTGTTATGATGGGCAGGTGAGGAGAATTGAGGATGACAGTAGAAAGCCTATTGTTTGGAAACCTAACGGTTTGGGGACCGAGTGGCATAAATCATCTTACTCATCCTACTTGGCTGCCCTCCATCCAAGAGGAGACCTCTCAACACCACCACAGGGGCCACTGTTTCCCGGCTTATGTAGGGGCCGGTACCCCAGGTCAAAGGGCCATCCAGAGGGTCAGGGAAAGAATGGAAAGAGAGACGTGTTACTTAGGCAGAGTGAAGAGTCTCCTTCCACGAGAGCAGAAAAGCTGCAGCCTCCAGTTTCTGACCTTGACGTGGGAGTATTCCTCCTGTTGAAAACGTGTCTAATTATATCCTGCAAGTGTCTCTACGGCCAATAAAGAAGATGATAGCCAGCTGGTTGGATGTGTATGAGGGCAAAAGAATGAATCGGATTGATTTCGATTTCAGCAGAAGGGATTGAGGCTGCGGTTCGGGAAGAAACGTTGACACTAAATTACCTAGGAAACAAAATACGTTGTCTACATCCCAAACTCCTTTTTTCCCTGAAAAATCGGGGGGGGCGGCCCCCCCACCAACCTGCAACATAAACTCGTGGTGCACTCCATAATGAACCTGCTCTTATTAGGTACAAGCCAGTGATAAAAATAACTGAAATCAACCAGATAAATTAATACAGCTTCCAGTTTGGGGCACCAAGTTGTAAGCCAACCTTCCTCATCGTATTTTTCTCAAGCTTCACGGGAACAGCAGATCCTGATTTATCTTGGGAATGTCCTCAATATGCTAATCCAGTCATGCTGCATCTACTGAAAGTGGGGGATTGGGGAGAGGGGAGTGTAGAGACTCATAGTAGAAAGACAGAAAGAGTCACAATGGGAATGAGGGGTCATAGCAAAGGCAGAGCCTTCAGAAGCCAAAGAAGGTGCAGCCAGAGGATCCCTGGGAAGGTGGAGGGTAGTAGCTGGCGGGGGGCGGGGGGGGGGGAAGGGAGGAAAGAGAGAGACAATCCAGCCAAAGCAAACCTGTGTCTGCGTAGGGCCTACCTAGCTCAGTCTCGGTAGGTGGTTGGCTGCTGTCTAGTCTCCTGGTTTTTATCGTTCCTGGTCTAGGAAAGTGAGCCCCTGGAGAGTCACGTGTGTTCCAGAACTGGTTGCTCACAGGTTTCAGGGCTCATTCTATAACTGACCGGCAGACAGAGGAAATCTGTGGGTGGGCAGTGCATTTAGCAGCTTATTCCTGGACAATATCCATTTTCAAAAGAGTTATTTAAAATGACACCGGGCAGACCAGAAATAAAGAAATTTGAGAAAAATAAGCCCCTGATCGCAGAAGCTACGGCATGGGGTGGCTGCTATCCAGGGATTTGCCACTTTATGCATATCGAGTTTTACCCAAAAAATCCGGAGAAAAACAAAGGTATTGTAACTGGGCTCTTTAAGAAAATAGCATATTGCCAAAACCGGTTTGGCTCAGTGGATAGAGTGTTGCCTGCGGACTGGAAGGTCCCAGGTTTGATTCCGGTGAAGGGCATGTATCCTGGTTGCGGGCACGTCCCCAGTAGGGGGCATGCAGGAGGCGGCTGATCGATGTCTTTCTCTAATCGATGTTTCCAACTCTCTATCCCTCTCTCTTCCTCTCTGTAAGAAATCAATAAAATATATTTTTTAAAAAAAAGAAAGTAGCATATTGAGCAAAGCTTTGCCCGTTTACATACAGGAAATATACCCTTTTCCAAAAGGGGAAATTCATTATTCAAGGATCTAATACAGGGCATCTTCACTGAATCTTTGATCAATTTCAGCAAGCCTCAAAGACAGTTACATTTTCAGGGTGTTGCAAGAACTAACTACGTACACCCCAATCATTCATACAAACTAAACAATGAATTGGTTTTATGTACGTAAGCATTCACCTATAAGAGAGCTACTTTGGGGACATTGCTGAAATGTTGAAACTGTCCCTAAACACTCTAAAGTAAGATAAAGAAATACAGATTGAAATCCTGGGTGTTTCTCCCAGTAACTGCGTAACATATCTTAGAGTTATCTGCCAATGCTGAAAGGTAAAGATGAGTAACCTTTCATGGGTTGGAAGTGTGTTCCATATAAAGCCTTGCATTGAATTTTCAAAATAGACATTTGCACTTCGGAAAACAGAAGTAGTTCATATTATTAAGGCATGCAGAATAGCTGGATGACGAAGAATTCTGAGAAACCAAGTATTGGTTGTTAGTGACATTTTTGGTGGCATATAGTATGTGGGAATGATTGTCTGAAATAGATATATAAAAAATGCTCCATGTATCTGATCATCGGAGAAATGCAAATTGGGTCAGACCTGCATTGCCACCATTTGTCCACCATCTAGATATCACTGCTGACATGTACACATAAGGAACTGTTTGACATTGAAACTGGGACTCTGAACTGATGGACATTGAAATGGGGACTCAAATATTTTTTGTTCTTATAGGTTTATTTTTAGTCTGCAGAGGCAAGATTTTTTTAAAGAAAAGAATCGGGGAGGGGAGGAGATAGATACAGAGGCAAAAGAGCATTGAACAGACTGTCAAACTACAGCGGGAAGGCAGGGGAGGTTAAGGGGGTGAGGCTGTAAGAGATCAACTGAAGGACTTGTATGCATGTATATAAGCATAACCAAAGGATACACGACACTGGGGGGAGGGGTGGGGTAGGTGAGGGCATGTACTAGGGGGTGGGGGAGGTCAATGGGAAAAAAAGAGACATATGTACTACTATTTGTAATACCTTAAACAATAAAAAAATATATAGATAGATAAAAACAAGTAAAACCACAATGAGATTCACCTTACACCTGACAGACTGGCCATCATCAATAAATCAACAAACAAGTATTGGCCAGAATGTGGAGAAAAGGGATCCTCAGGCAACGCTGGTGGGGAGGCAGACTGGTACAACCACTGTGGAACGCAGTATGGCATTACCTCAAAAATCAAAAGCAGAACTGCCTTGTGACCAGCAATTCCACTTCTGGGCAGATGTCCAAGGAAACCCAAAGAACCAATTCTAAAGAATATCTGCACTCCTGTGGGCATTGTAATGTTGTTACCATAGCCAAGATTTGGAAGCAGCCCAAGAGCCCATCAACAGAGGAGTGGATGAAGAAGCTGTGGTACCTTTACACAATGGAATGGACTTGGCCGTAAAAAAAACTAAAAAAATAAATAAATAAAAGAAAATATTAACTTTGCAACTGCATGGATAGACGTGGATATTATTATACGTAGTGAAGTGAGCCAGTCAGAGAATGCAAATACATTATTTCACTTACTGTATTTTCTGGCATATAAGACGACCCCCAACTTTTCCAGTTAAAATATAGAGTTTGGGATATACTTGCCCTATAAGATAACACCTAGCATATAAGACGACCCTTGACTTTTGAGAAGATTTTCCTGGGTTAAAAAGTCATCTTATACGCCCGAAAATATGGTATATGTGGAATCTAATGAACAAAATAAACTAACAAATCAGAAACAGACTCATAGACACAGAGAACAGACTGACAGCAGACAGAGGGAAGGGGGTGTTGCAGACTGGATGAAAAAGGTGATGGGGTTAAGGAAATCAATGAACTCATAGACACAGACAACAGTATGATAATTACCAGAGAAGTGGGGATGAGTGGAGGTAGAAGAGGGTACAGGAAGGATACATGGTGATGCAAGGAGACTTGAACCGGTGTGGTGAACGCACAGTACAATAGACAGATGATATATTATGGAATCATACACCTGAAACCTATATAATTTTATGCACCAATGTCACCCCAATAAATTCAACAAAAAGTAAAAAAAAAAGTATTTGTTCATTTTCATAAGCTGTAAAGTTCAGTGATATACTGAGATTTACATTTTTATTACTGTTTTAAATCTGATTACTTTAACAAGTATTTTCTAATGTTCACCAATATACTGAGTGACAGCTTTTATTGCCAAGGGGCTGATTAGCTGAAGTGTTCAATTCAAATTAAAATATGACACATTTATTGCACATGAATAATGTACATATATTTTATTCAAAAAAAACCCAGCTAGATTTGACAAAGAATTAAAAAATGGGAAAACAGTCTTTGGGCTTTATAATTTACCTTTTTTCATTGTGTTTACGGCTTGGGATAGAGAAAATAAGATAGATCAGAAATAGTTTTACAAGAGTTTCAGGACTCGTGGCTTCTGCTAAGGTTTAGGGAAGTTGATATTTATGGGCTCTTAGTGAATCATTATAACACAGGGGGGAAGGTCACAGTTATATGGTCCATTAGAACTTGCACGAGTTTTTTTATTTTTTTAATATATATTTTATTGATTTTTTTTACAGAGAGGAAGGGAGAGGGATAGAGAGTTAGAAACATCGATGAGAGAGAGACATCCATCAGCCGCCTCCTGCACGCCCCCCACTGGGGATGTGCCCGCAACCAAGGTACATGCCCTTGACGGGAATCGAACCTGGGACCCTTGAGTCCACAGGCCAACGCTCTATCCACTGAGCCATCCGGTTTTGGCAGAACTTGCCCAAGTTTTAACTCTGCCATTTTATTACTGGCAGAATCTTGGAAGTATTGCTTCACTCTTTAAGTCTTGGTTTGTTCATCTAGAAAATAGGGCTAATGCCTTAGCAGGTGTGGTTCAGTAGTTGCACCATGACCTATGAGCCAAGAGGTCATTGTTCAATTCTCAGTCAGGGCACATGCTCAGATTGCAGGCTCAATCCCCAGTGTGGGGCATGTAGGAGGCAGCCGATCAATGCTTCTCTCTCATCATTAATATTTCTCTCTCTCCCTTTCCCTTCCTTTTTTTTAAAAATATATTTTATTGACAGAGAGGAAGAGAGAGTGATAGAAAGTCAGAAACATCGATGAGAGAGAGACATCGATCAGCCACCTCCTGCACGCCCCACACTGGAGATGTGCCCGCAAGCAATGTACATGACCCTGACCGGAATCGAACCTGGGACCTTTCAGTCTGCAGGCCGACGCTCTATCCACCGAGCCAAACTGGTCTCAGCCCTTTCCCTTCCTTTTTGACATCAATAAAAATATATTTTTAAAAAGAGGGCTAATGATGGTATTGTCCTCACAGAGGTGATGCAAGGATTAAATGAGGTAATGTATGCAAAGCGCTTAACACAGTTTAATGCAAACACTTAATAAATGAGAGCAAAAAGCAGTCTTAGGAATAGAACCTATGGAGTAAAGAGCCTCAGGCAGTGTCTATGCTTCAGGTAGGAGAAGATAGAAGCCAATAGAAACAATAAAAGACAAGTAGATTGGTGAGGCTAAAAGCCCCCATTGCAAGTGGAATAAAAGCAAAGTGCTATGAGGAAAGAGAATCAATTAACTGCTCTTGAAGAAGTAAGTCTGTTTATGGCTACCTCGTTTCTGGACTCCTGGCTGGGTGGAAATAAAGAAATCACTTAGCACATTTGCTTTCTAAAACATTGACCAACCCAGAGTAATTTTACCGTTGCACCATCAGAATGTCCCGTGGTACTTCCCACATCCTACCTTCGTTTTGAAGACACAACTTGGATGTCTCAAAATTGGGTCTGAACTACTCGTGTTGAGAAAAGGCTGTGAGCAGTCCCAGGCATTGTACACTTAGCCATAGTTTTTTGTTGTTGTTGTTGTTTTTCTTTAAATACATTTTTTTTTAAATTTTAAAAATATATTTTATTGATCTTTCACAGAGAGGAAGGGAGAGGGATAGAAAGTCAGAAACATCGATGAGAGAGAGACATCGATCAGCCGCCTCCTGCACACCCCACACTGGAGATGTGCCCGCAAGCAAGATACATGCCACCGACCGGAATCGAACCCGGGACCTTTCAGTCCGCAGGCCGACGCTTTATCCACTGAGCCAAACCGGTCTCGGCTTTAAATACATATTTTATTGATTTGAGAGGAGGAAGAGGGAGAGAGAGAAACATCAATGATGAGAGAGAATCATTGATCAGCTGCCTCCTGTACACCCGCTATTGGGGATTGAGCCTGCAACCTGAGCAGGTGCCCCCGACCCGAATTCAAGCCATGATACTTCATTCCACAGGCCAATTCTCTATCCACTGAGCCAAACCAGCTAGGACAGCCATAGTTTTATTTTATACACACATATTGACCACACTGATACACACACACACACACACAGAATATCCATAGCTGGTACTTCTGAATACAGCTCTCTCTTGACTTAAAGGCATAAAAGAAGACTTCTCTTTCTGTTACATCTTGGTGATTTCATTACGTATAAAATTTAGGGGGTCTAAACAGAGGAGTTTCAAGGTCTAAATTAATATATGAACTAGATCAACCTAGTTAATTTATATTTCTGCAATATTTTTTAAAGGGGGCAACTTCTAGCTTGCTGGCTCCTGTATTCTCCTCACTTTACCAGGCTTTGAATGAACAGGGGTCCTCACAGACTCCATAAACATACCTTCCATAGGCCTCTGGATGTGACAGGGCTGGTATGATAGGATGTGTCGATCTCCCTCACTCCACTGAGGGTGATTCAATGGCAGGACTTCTTTGGATTTCTTTTTTTTTTTTTTAATTTATTTTCTTGATTTTTTACAGAGAGGAAGGGAGAGGGATAGAGAGTTAGAAACATTGATCAGCCGCCTCCTGCACACCCCCACTGGGGATGTGCCTGCAACCAAGATACATGCCCTTGACCGGAATGGAACCTGGGACCCTTCAGCCGCAGGCCAGCGCTCTATCCACTGAGCCAAACCGGTTCGGCTATTTTGATTTCTTAAGAAAAGTGCTCTCAGTTGATATCTAACTCTTTGTCACTCAGCTTAGTGCCCTTCAAAGAAAATTAACATAGAAGTTCATGCGTCTTCCTGCCACCATTCCCGTTAGGATTCCATAGTTTTAGCACGCACAACCCATGCCAGCCATTCTCCAACGTCATGTCCAATGAGGTGCGTGGGGCAGAGGAGCTGCTCCCAGAAAGTGAGCTTCGCCAGTCCCCCAAACTGGGTGATGAATCCTGGGGACTCATGGACTGTCCCCCGAAGGGCTCAGCTGATGGCGCACCTGTCCAGTCGGGACGAACGACTCTGAACATAGGCGCCTGATCAATTGGTGGGAGCGTAACTTGCAGGCAGCGCCTGTCTGGCCTGTGTGCCGCGGTGCCTAATATTTGCCTGGAACATAACAGGCACTTAATAAATGCTGGTGGGAATACATAAATAAGTAAACAGCCGAAGACCTACTTCTTCAAGTGCAGTTATTGATTCTTCTTCCTCACAGCACTTCGCTCTTAGACGGCTTGTGACTGAGGCTTTTAGCCGCACCAATCTGCTTGTACTTTATTGTGCCTACTGGCTGCTCATCTCTTTGTTCCTGAGGCACAGACGTCGCCTGAGGCTCTTTTCTCCATAGGTGCTCTTCCTGGGACTAGTTGTGGCTGCTCTTTATTAAGTGTTTGCAATAAGCTTTAAGTACTTTACATACATTACCTCGCTTAATCTTCACATCAATTCTATGAGGACGATACCATCATTAGTTCTATTTTTATATATATATATTTTATTTTTATTTTTTATTTTATTAATTTTTTATAGATATCTCCCCATTGCCCCCCCTCCCTCCCAGGCATTCCCCAACCTCTCAGTGTCTATGTTCATTGGTTATGCTTATATGCATGCATACAAGTCCTTTGATTGATCTCTTATCTACCTCACCTAACCTTAATCTTCCTGCTGTCATTTCACAGTCTGTTTGGTGCTTTACAGCCTCTTTATCTATCCTTTTGTTCATCAGTTTATAATGTTCTTTATTACCCACAAATGAGTGAGATCATGTGATGCTTATATATATTTTTTATTGATTTCAGAGAGGAATGGAGGGGGAGAGAGATAGAAACGTCAACGATGAGAGAGAATCATTGATCGGCTCGGCTGCCTCCTGCATGCCCCACATTGGAGATCAAGGTTGCTAGTCCAGCGTGTGCCCTTACCGAGAATCAAACCGTGACCTCCTGGCTCACAGGTCTATGACCAAGCATTAGCCCTATTTTATAGGTGAACAAACCAAGACTCAGAGATGAAGCCAACAAAAGTCCGGTAAATCGAAGAGGTCAGTCTGGACGTAGTCACAAGCTAAACCAGTGAAATTCAGCCTCAGAGAGACGACAGGAAACGTCAGGGATGCAAGCGTGCTGAACATGGGCAATTAAGAGCTAATTCTTTTGAACCTGAGGCTTGAGGGTAGTTTCTGCAGCTTCTGAAAGATGGAGGTTTCTCACCATCTGACTTGATATTGACTCACGGAAAGGCTGGCAGGCAATTCTTGATATGCGTCTCACTTAGGGGTAGAAGCGGGCACAGAATATGGAGGTGGACTTTCGCAACCATGGGGTTCGGAAGGAATTATCGGTCGGATTTGAAAAAAAAACAGAAATAGAAAGGAAGCAAGAACTTATTAAAGGGACCATGTTGTCCATCTTGCAGGTGGAGGTTTTCACCCAGAAGGTGTCACAAGAAGAGATGGGTGTCCAGCCCAGTTTTACAGATCTGGCTCTCTCTAGGTTTAACAGCCATCGAGATTAGAGACAGACAAATGCGTAGCTTGACCCTGACCGAGTCATCCACTCTGAGGACCGAGGACTGGGCTTGTTTGTGGGGTGCCAAGGAGTCCCGGATCACAGAGATGATATCAAACAGCCTTGTCAAGGAGACAGAGAGTACCTCAGCTACATTTTTTTCTCCTCCGGTTTTAGAAGCGTTGAGAACTGCTGCTTTTTCTTTTCTTCCTTATTTGTTTTCCACTGCAAAATTGGATAGTTTTTTTTTCGTTCTTTACAGGAGAAGGGAGAAATATTTATGAAGCTTATTAGGGAGCAGACAGCCCTTTACCTGATAAATAGGAACTATCCCCAGTCCTCCCAGTGTCTTCTTGATCAGCCCCCAGAGGAACAGACCTGTGATTTACATTCAAAAGTAGCTTCGGTGCTTTATCACCCAGAGTCCTCACGGGGGGTTGAATACAGAGTCAAGGAAATTATTCAGATTTTTTTTTTCTTCTCCACTCAAAGTTGTGTAGCCTTCATGGAATGGATCTTCACACTTGCTTTTTATCTTTTTTTTTTTCCTGAGAAAAGCCAGAGTCCATGCAAGTCAGGATGCCTTACACGAAAAGCCTATTTGCTTGGATCTATGATCACTGTGAGGCAAGGCATCCACTTCCCTTGGCCAGAATATATGCTAAGAAGAGGCTGTGTCTGCCCAGTACCCCCCAGTTCTGCCGGTGGAGTGGTGTCACTGGACAGGCTGAGTGAAGTGCAAAACGCTGCACACACACACTGGAAAATCTAAGCCCTTCTTCCACCCAACATAGCAGAATGATTTGGCAACTATATGCACGGCGGTGTGTTTACCTTGAATCACCCAGATAATTGCTTTAATTCTCCATTTCGCACTCCTAACACAGACCCGTTCATTGAAAGATTTGAGAGAGGTTGTTTAAATTTGGATGTTAGGGAAATAACAATTTTCGGAAGCATCATTTATCCACAGACAATTTAGAACCATTTTATTAAAAAATATAATAAAAGCACTTACATCCATCCTCAAAATATGACTCTAGCAAACAGGTAGCTGGGTGCGCAGAACACTCATTTGCATTCACAATCAGGCGTTTTATACGGAAGAGGAGGCTAAATTGTGCATGCAAAGGCGGGTTTCATTTGCACTTTATTGCTTCAGACAATGGACATCCCGTATCCTGGGGTCTTGTTTTGAGCCTGTAGCTTTCTAAATTTCCCATTTCGGCTTGCTTTCCCTTACATGTGAATGTGGTCTGAAAGCCGCCAGCCCCAGTACAACCTCCCGCTGCCTGTTTGTGTTTGAAGAGAGTCTCAGTTATGACTTATGATCATAATTGTCTCGCAACCTTTGTTTTGCTTTCCAAGGGCAGCGGAGGAGAGGGAGCAGACGAAATGTTCGGAGTTTTAAGCAAGTGCTGCCTGTTGACAGCAGAAGATTATCTTGCTTGATACAATCAATTTTGGTGTCAGCACAATCTGAGATCTTTCTCTGATGCTGATTTTATCAAGATAATAGAGTGAGGATGTCTGACAGCCAGACTTTGGTCAACAAAACATTTTTGGGGGGTCACATTTTTCTGCGAGGCAGGATATACATTATGAATTCTTGCTTTTGTTCTCTTAAATAAAACTCCATTTTAGAGAAAGGAAAAAAAAAACACAGCAACTTGGTGACAAAAATATACTGGAAGAAAAACACATTTCTAAATCATGTATTTCAAAGAGAACTTTTTATATGACATCCATCATTCCTGTGCCTTATTGGCATTTGATTAAAGTTGTTTCTTGCCCTGGCCGGTTTGGCTCAGTGGAAAGGGCGTCAGCCTGTGGCCTGAAGGATCCCAGGTTCGATTCTGGTCAAGGGCACATGCCTGGGTTGTGGGCTCGTGCCCCAGTAGGGGGCATGCAGGAGGCAGCCAATCAATGCTTCTCTTTCATCATTGGTGTTTCTATCTCTCTCTCTCCCTCTTTCTTCCTCTCTAAAATCTATCTATCTATCTATCTATCTATCTATCTATCTATCTATCATCTATCTATCAACATGTTTGTTTTTTGCTTGCTACTTTGTTTTTCCCACTCAAGAACAGGGATGTGAAAAAGTGAACTGGAAATAAATTGAGTGCTCTTAGGACTTTGCAAATTTATACCAGTTTTCATTTTGCAATGATAGAAGAAATTTTATTACATTTATTTTATCATCATATTAAAATATATTTTATTGATTTCAGAGACAGGAAGGGAGATGGAGAGATAGAAACATTAATGAGAGAGAAATGCCCACCAGCTGCTTCCTGCAAGCCCCTCACTTGGGGCTTGTGTCCTGACCAGGAATTGAACTGGTGCATGGGAGGGCCCTCAAGCACTAAGCCACACCGGCTGGGCTATGGCATTGTAAAGAGAAGCAGATCACATGACATTCTGGACTTTCATAGTGTTCACACATGTGTAGAGGAAGGAGCTCTATAAATAACTGCTCACCACTATTGTTATACCCAAAGACGGATCTGAAAGGTTGCTTCATAATACAATACTTGTGGGTACTATGCCTCTCTCACCGTTAAAAATTATTCAGGTTCACCAAACCCAACTGTCTGGACTTTAGAACCATGGAGCTATCCAGAACAATGCTCCTCACTGAACGTGAGATTCGGTGCAGATGATCTCATGTAAAAATAAGAGTACTATAGCTTTAACTTTGCATGCAAAGCTGAGTTAGAGTTTTGAGTTCCAGCCCTCTGTGGGTGGGCACAGTTAATCCACATAAGATGGGAAACAGAAGAAAAGAGTGATTTAATTCTCTGGACCTTGATTTGCACATCTTTAGAGATGAGGGAACAGAATTAAGTAATCGTCTATATCCGAGGTCGGCAAACTGTGGCTCTCGAGCCACATGCGGCTCTTTGGCCCCTTGAGTGTGGCTCTTCTACAAAACACCACAGCCTGGGCGAGTCTATTTTGAAGAATTGGCATTAGAAGAAGTTTAAGAAATTTGGCTCTCAAAAGAAATTTCAATCGTTTTACTGTTGATATTTGGCTCTGTTGACTAACGAGTTTGCCGACCAATGGTCTAGGTCAAATTGATGTGTTTGCAGTGGTCACCAACCTTCCAGACCTCATGGACTACCAGAGGTCCACAGACCACCAGTTGGCGACCGCTGGTTTAAAGTATAACCCCAGTCTTGAAGCAAGCAACAGAGCATAGGCCCGGGAATGGCAGTGACGTTTAGGTGTAGATTTCCTTATGTCTTCTTTTTATTTTAGAAATGCAATGGGAACACAAAAACCTATTGTTAGGAGCTCTATATGTAGTCTGGCATGCAGTACCTTTTTCTATTTGCAGATGTTCTATATATAACTCTTATGTGTAATTAAGGTTGGCACTGTTGGTTTCCTACTCAGCAGATGTTGCCATCATGCCATCACCAGCACCTTCATCAACAACCTTCCTCCCTGTGACAGAACTCACCTTTCACTAAAGAGGCTCAGATACTGATACCAGACATTTACTGCTGAGCCTCCCTTGCAGCTATAGGACAGAGCATGCCATCAGATCTTCATTAGCAGGATCTGAGGGAAAATTGAAGGAAGGGCATCTGAAAAAAACTTTTTATCCTTTATCGAAAGAAACTTGAGAGCAACAAGTCTTTCTTTTCTCAAATATCGTGGTGCCCCATGATTGCCTGCAAGGGCTACCACCATGTTTTAATTGTAATAGTTCCAACCTGGCGACCAAAGCCAAACCCTAAGCAATGACAGGAGAGCCTGCATCCGGAGGCGACCCTTGGAGTCCTGGCTCCCACTCCCCCTCTGACTTCTCTCATGAGTGGATGAGAGAATGAAGGTTTTCTTGTTTGGGTCTCTTTTAGTTGTTGCTGGGAAGCAGACACTTTTCCTTAACTTCCGCTGTTCCTTTTGCACGAGAGAAATGTTTGGCCTTTCTCAGAGCTGCCATCCACACCTTTCACCAACCTGGGAGGAAGAGTAGCTTAATTCGATGAGTGATTTTAGGAAGATAAATCAGAAAATACCAGCCTTTCCTTTCTCTGAGGAAGTGATGCTCCCACAGAAGACAGGTGCTGTGCAATGGAGAAGCCAGGTCTGGACTAGGCAGCCTGAAGCTCACTCCATGAGTGAGGTCATGGGTGTTTAATGCTTAGGTCCAGCACCGAAATGCTCATTTGCCTCAAGATATCAACCACATTGTCCACTTTCGATTTTGATCAGAAACAAAGGTGCTATTTTTATCTCCATCTCTTCTCTCCCTGTCTGTCTGTTAAGCTCTTCTGAATTGAGGCAGGGAAACAGATGTTGCCTACAGCCCTCCTCAAACACCAAGAGCTGGCTGTTTTGTTCCTTGCAGCGGCAGGCATGCTGTTCCGTTGTTTGCACAGATTTCCTGACCAGATCAAGCCCATCTTTCACAAGGACACGGGTACTCGGGTCCCCCTTCATCTGATAGAGCTCAGCCTCCAGCGCCCCTGGGACGCTGGTGCCCGGCGAACGGACTAGCTTGCCAGGAAGGCGCTCGGAATAAACTCATCACCCTTGAAGGTTTGCAATGCAGCGAGCACCTCACTATCCAAGTTGGGGATGTGGGGCTGTGTGAAAATGGCTGAATAGTCTGGTCTCTTTCTATTCTCTGAAACTCCGCCCTGCTCATCTGAGCAGCTGGCAGGGACCAGCGCTGAGCAGCGCGCTTCACCGGAGGCAGGGACTGACACGGAGGTGTGGAGATGGTGGCATTTGCATAGTTTGGCTCAGTGACAACTGAGAGGCGGGTGTGACAGGGTAGATATAGATTTCACGCGGAAGAAGAGTGACGGCCTAGCCTTTCGGAGGGAGGGAGACGGAAGGAAATAAGATACATCCAGGCCGAACATGATGGAACCCTTCAGGAAGGGACACCTCTGAGGCGGCGTTCCATCGTCCCAGAGATGGAGAAACATGGGTAGTAATGGAGCGGAGGAGAGAGGCAGACCTCAGTTTGAATCCCAGCTCTATCACTTCAAAGATATCTGACCTTACACCGAGCACTTTATCTTTCGGAATCTCCATGTTCTCGTCTTTTACATGGAAATAGTATTACCTGCTCTTCCAATGTCACAGAGCTGTGAAGGTCTGACGAGTTAATGGAGGCAAAGGAACTTTTAAAATCATAAAACAGTGTATAAATGTCCCATATTGCTTTGATGGCAATTCCACAAATTTATGATCTCATTCCAGCACCCCAGTCCCAAACTCCTCCCACTGGCAAAGCTGCAGGAACAGAATTTTCCAGCAGGGCCCAACGAGGTCCTCCCCAGTTGCCCTGAGCTCCTCTGAGTGCAGAACTGGACCCAGAGTCCGTACACAAGAGATGCTCACAGCTGAAACCGGTTTGGCTCTGTGTATAGAGCATCAGCCTGTAGACTGAAAGGTCCCAGGTTCGATTCCGGTCAAGGGCATGTACCTTGGTTGTAGACACATCCACAGTAGGGGGTGTGCAGGAGGCAGCAGATTGATGTTTTTCTCTCATTGATATTTCTAACTCTCTATCTCTCTCCCTTCCTTTCTGTAAAAATTCAATAAAATATGGTAAAAAAAAAAAGTGTGGGGGGGGATGCTCACAGGAGGGACCCTCTCAGGGTGGAAAGTATCCTAACAGCTCAGCCCAGGTGAGCATGCCCGCCAGATGTTCCATTCCAGTGACATGCTTTATCACCAGACTGTGGACCTGGATGAAAGTCAGGACTCAGTGGCCTGCTACAGGCAGAGGCTTCGCATCTCGAAGATGTCTTGGGTGTTGACAGGAAGAAAGAAAAAGTGATATTGATTTGATCTGTGCTCCTAACAATATTCGATGATATATCTCCTGTGCTATATTATTTATAGATATTATCTATTTATGATTTGGAATATGTTTCCTTCTATTGACTTGAAATAATGCTTTTGCCACAGGGTAATTTTTTAAAATAAATGGAGTCAATGATAAATTTATCATTCAGTTTAAAAACTAGTTTTTTGGGCTTCTTTTTTTATCTTTTCTAAATGTCAGGGGATATATATATGTATATATATACACACACATATACAGGATATATATATGTATATATATGTATATATACATTTTTATTTTTTTACCTATACAGAATATACATATATATGGTATAATTTATTTTGTTCTTTTAACATTTAATTATGTAATCTATTTTTAATTCATCGGGATATTTTTACTAATATAATTTACATACCATAAATCTTAAGTGTAAAACTTGATAGATTTCAAAAAATGTATGTCCTCAGGTAACCCCATCTCAAGGAAGTAAGGATTGCTCCATTAGCAAGTGCCACTGTGTCCTTCTTCCTTCAGTGGTCAGTCTTCTGCTTTCTACTTCCCAAGGATAATTTTACCCACTGGCATGTCACATTTATGGCCTCATATAATAGACTGTTCACTTCTTGTGTCTGGCTCCTTTCACTTAGCATAATGTTTCTGAAAATGTTCTCAATATTGTATGTGCTGGCCTCTCGCTCTGTTTTTCTGAGTAGTACTTCACTGTATGAATATAGCACAAATATTTCTCCCTCCTCCATGAATGTACATTTGGGTTGTTCCCAGTTTGTTTCTGTTATAGGAAATAAAGCCATTATAAACATTTGTGTACGTCCCATTGTGGCCATGTTTTTCTTTCACTTGGATAAATATGAAAGGGCAGAATTAGAGGGCCTGGAAGAAGAGCAGGTTGAAGTTGATAAGAGACGTCAAATGCTTTCAAAATGATTGTGCATTTTTAGTCCTATCAGCGATGCACGTGAGTTGCAATTGCTCTAGTAGTGTATCCCCACCAACAGCTGGGATTGCCAGTCTTTCCTTTTATCTATCCTGGGAGGTATCTAGTAGCATATTCTCTCACTATGAGAACACACCCCCACACACAGAAATGCCTTCTTTGACTTCTCATTGTAATACAGTGATACCTCGAGATACGAGTGCCCTAATATACGAGATTTTTGAGATACGAGCCCTCGAGCGAGCGATTTTTGCTTTGAAATACGAGCAACATTTGAGATACAAGTAATCGCTCGGATGGGCTGGCTGCACACAACCCACCAGTTTACCGCGACTCGAGCATCTCATAGTTTCCCACGCCTCAAGTTTATGGAACGAATTAAACTCGTATCTCGTGGTACCACTGTATACACATCCTCTCATAATACCAAATGCTCCTTACAAGCGCAGTGTCCATATATAACTCACCATTTTTCTTTTTTGCTAGCATAAATAACAATGTGATGAACATCTTTCTACCTCGACATTTGATCTTTAGCTAGTTCTTTAGTCAAAATTAACAGGCTTGTAATCCCTGGCTTAAGGGATAAGAATGATCTTCAGGCCTTGGGTACAGATTGCAAATTGCTTTCTAATAGAATCTACGCCTCACCAAGAACGCATGACTGTGACCTTTCACTCCACTTTCCAGGATGAGGTTGTTTTGCTCTTTGAAAGTTCATGTTAGGCTGCTTAGCTTTTATGAAAGACATCCATTAGCATCTGTTCTCACTAGCAAGAAGAAATCTGGAGTAGGTTTTTAATTTTATAAAAAAAAGTCAAAAGCAAAAATAGTGTTCGGCGTTTGTTTGGCAGCGAACATTATACAGGCTAATGTGCCCACAGAGAAACTAGTGTGGCCTCACCATCCTCCTTCCTGGGAACCATTCAGCATCTCGGTACCAGGCTGCCACAGCTGTGTCTGTGAGCACCTGGGTTTTATCCTGGTGTATCTGGAGCATCTGTATATATAAAAGGCTAATATGCAGAGTGTCCCCTTGGGAGTTTGATCAGGAGACTGGGAGTTCCATTGCCCTTTATGATGTGCGCTGACCACCACGGGGTGGCACAAAGTGAAGAAAGGTCAGGCTGGCAGCCAGCAGACAGAGAAGACCCTAGTTGCAACAGCCAGAAGGAAAGCTCCAGCCAGCAGCCAGAAGGCCCCGACCAGCCCTGATCATCAACCAAACCTAAAGACTCTACCCGTGCACGAATTTATGCACTGGGATCTAGTCCAATAATAAGATGTGTCTTATGGTATCAGATAAGCCAAGAAAGTCCTTAGGACGTTCTGTTTTATGTAAAACTGGCCATCTTTACGCCTCTCTATCACAATGAACAAAACACAGACAGGGTGCCTACGCTTAACCTCCTTGCGTCCACCATTCATCCTATTTACATGCAGAGGGAAAATGTCTTGAAAAAGTCTTGCCAGAATTACTATCGGAGCAGCTAGGAGCAAAGTGATCTCTTTCAATCCACATCTACCAGTGGGTAAAAGGGAAGTCTTAGTCCTTGAGTAGATGGCCGCGGGTGTAAAGTCTGGTGTTCTCTTATCTTGTGCTTAAGGAGAAATCAGTCTTTTTAATCAGTGAAATTATACTGTGCACACAGTGTTTTTAATTTATGCAGGTTATGTACTTAGATGATTCCTGCTCTTACTGTATTTCAGTATTATTTGTGGTTTCCCAGAGTCTCTGGTATAATTAGCTTGATTATTTCGGGAGACTGGGAACACTAAAAAAAATTTTCCCAAATAATTGGTGGGTAATTGCTTCTTCACTTTGTCATTCTTTTCATTCTGGCTTACTTCTAGAAACCTCTCTACTTCCAAATAGTGGGGAAAATCTGTAATACCTTTATAATAAATGAATTAGGTATTTTTTGTGGACATGCTTGCATTAAAACTTTTATGTCCTCTTATTGAAATATGTATTCCAGTTTTTGTTGATCTATCACTGCCCTTTAAGTCAATTATTACTACCTATTTATAGAATAATGATATTAGGCCTCTGCTTGATATATATATACAGTCACTACATTTTTCTAGCTCTCTTGACTGCTTGATTGTGTTTAAAATAGAAAACTAACCACAGAGCCAAGATGAAAAAGTGTCATAAACTGAAGAATATGATGAACTCAATGCTGCACTTGGGGCCAACAAAGAAAAAGCAAAATAAAACGAAAGATCATGTTTAGGTGTTTCGGATGTTTTACAAGAAAATTTTATTTGTGTAATAAAAAAAAGTGTGGCTTTGACCCTAACCGGTTTGGCTCAGTGGATAGAATGTTGGCCTGCGGACTGAAGGGTCCCGGGTTCGGTTCCGGTCAGGGGCTTGTACCTTGGTTTCAGGCACATCCCCAGGGGTGTGTGGGAGGCAGCTGATCAGTTTCTCTCTCATCAATGTTTCTAACTCTCTGTCCCTCTCCCTTCCTCTCTATAAAAAAGCAATAAAAATATGTATATTTTTTTAAAAGTGTGGCTTTGTAGCAGTGTTTTGTTACTAATTTTTTAAAATATCTGTAGAGTTACCTCTACTTACATATACAATAAAGGCATCACTAATGCAGATGAAATTACACTGAAGGTTAAAAATAAATGAGGTGACCCTATTCAAAGTCCTGTCTGTATAGTCCAAATGACAAGTGGAGGCTATTATTTAGATGGACACAGTACTCACAGAGATTTAGTTCTCCTGATCAATTAGACTAATGGTAAACCAAGAGTTATCAACTGCAAACACTATCATGTTTCAATCAGACACCTAGGCTTTGTTTTTGTTTATTTATTTGCTGTTGTTAATCCTCACCCAGGAATATTTTTTCCCCCATTGATTTCTAGAGAAAGCAGAAGGGAGGGGGAGAGACAGAGAGAGAGAAACATCGATGTGAGACAGACACACCGATCGGTTGCCTCCTGAACATACCCCACAAGGACCTGGGATCAAGTCTGCAACCGAACTAGGTGCTCTTGACCAGAATTGAACCCAGGACCCTTCCGACCGCAAGCCAATGTGCTATCCACTGAGCCAAACCGGCCGCAGTCTGGGATTTGTTTTGATCGGGAGTGTAAGGTATGACCTTTCGAAAGGAGTAAGTTTACTCTTCGTCCAGCTCCCTAGAAATAGGGGCAAAGGCCAGTCTAGAGGGCACATGGGGAAGCAGAGGGGGCAGGCAGGAGGCAGGAAGAGCAAGAGGAAACCATGGGCATGTTTTGGTTGTGGTTTCCAGGAGAGAAGCGAGGCAGGCGCAGGGTTGATGGCTGGCTGGAACAGCTTCTAAGGGGCCTGGAATCACTTGCTGTGCTAGTTGCCTGGCACCTGGCCCTGGGATGACCAGAGAAGGTGGTGAGTGTCCCTGAAAGTGAGAGCTCAGGAGAGAAGGTGGCTGGAGGTGTTGGATCTGG
This sequence comes from Lasiurus cinereus, assembly GCA_011751065.1. NCBI lineage: Eukaryota > Metazoa > Chordata > Mammalia > Chiroptera > Vespertilionidae > Lasiurus > Lasiurus cinereus. Next base: position 23,421,450 of record JAAGEH010000417.1, read on the forward strand.
ATTGGTGGGTGTGCATAGGAAGGGGTCCTGACTGGTGGGCTAGTTGCTTATTATCTCTAGGAATTGGCTAATCCTGGAATGGGCTGTCCCTCCAAAGTCAGCAATGCCCCGGATGTCAAGCATCAGAGTGCAGAAAACAAAGATTGAGGAAATACCTATGTGAACTGAACAACCTTGCCAATTGCTTCAGGTTGTAAGTAGACTTTGAAAAATACTCATTTGCACAGTTTCCATGTATAAAAGTTGTATTTTATCCAAATCATTTTCCGTTCCACTCACTTTCCCTGTGGGATGAACCGTACATGTCTCCTTTGCCTTCTCTGTTTAGCTCTCTCTGAAACTCCTCATGACTTTGCTCATTGTTACCTGTGTGCCCTGCCATGAGATCTGCTGCCATCTGCCTTCCCTTCTCCCAGCTCTTCTGCAAACCTGGGACAGCCTGACCTCAGGCTCCTCATCTGCTGGCAATTCTCCAAAGAGCTCCCCTATTTTCTTATATTCAAGCCAAAGTCTCTAATGTAAATAAAATAATATGCTTCTGTAATTTCCTTCGTCTTTATTACCAGCATCTTTCAAAATTCCACCCATTATTTCAGTCCCACTGCAAGCTCCATCTCCAGTTCAAAGCACTCACTGTCTTATGCTTATCAAACGTCTCCTCCCACAGAGAGTTATAAAAATGAACCCTGGCCCAATGGTTGAGCAGCTACTTATGATCATGTTTTGATTTTGTCAGGGCACACGCTGGGGTTGTGGGCTCAGTCTTTAGTAGGGGGCATGCAGGAGGCAGCTGATCAATAATTCTCTCATCGTTGATGTTTCTATCACTCCCTCTCCCTTCCTTTCTGAAATCAATAACAACATTTTTTTTTAAAAAGCACTCTGATTAGGTTTGCTCTAATATGGTTTATCTAAAATGCATCAGCTGCCCTAACTGGTTTGGCTCAGTGGATAGAGCATTGGTCCCAGGTTTGATTCCGGTCAAGGGCACGTACCTTGGTGGCAGGCACATCCCCAGTAGGAGGTGTGCTGGAGGCAGCTGATGGATGTTTGTCTCTCATTGATGTTTCTCTCCCATCGATGTTTCTACCTCTCTATCCTTCTCCCTTCCTCTCTATTAAAAAATAAGTAAAATATATTTTTAAAATAAAATAAAATACATCAGCCTTCTCTTCACATCCGATGCTCTTTGATTACCAGTGTTGCATTTTACATATCCTGGGAGGCTGGCACAATACCCAGGCCTGGGATTTGGCAGAGAATATTTCTCCTAGAACTTCACCGGCAGGAAATCACCTCCTATTATCTGGAACTCTGCTCATGAAATACCTCCAGGAGCACATCAGAGAGTCCCTGTCCTCTTTAGCACCGTGCTGTTTTCTTGGAGCACAACTGTATGTCACAGTTGATCACAGTCATCTCGTTGCCCGGTCCATCTCCATTACTGTAGTGTCAACTATGGAAGACAGAGATCACGACATACACATTCTGGAGCTCACAGAGGCTCTGTGTATCTGAAGCAGGACTATTTGATACTAAGAACCTAAGAATAACACCTACCCCTCCCCCGCCCCATCCTTGCTGTAAAGATTGCTATAGTAATATGGCTTGAATATGCCTCCCTGCCCCACCTCTTTGTAGACCCTGTACATTCTACCTACAGATGGAATCTATTCAATCAAGTCACTTGGGGAGTTAGACTTATTAGATAATTCACATCACCTCCATAACAATTTTTTTTTCAAGAGCTATATAGTTTTTTCTGGTCATTACATATTTTATATTTCCTGTTCCTTCGTTTTTTAAGCAACTCAATAACCATTTCTCTCTAGTCTGACACCAAAATAATCTCCTAATTGCAAGAGCTATATAATGAATGTGCTTATTTTTCTCTCTTGATTTCTACTTCACTCTCTATTTATAGCTTTTCAGTGTTGGCAGGTGTGATGTTCATCATTTGGATGTATCATAAAAGGGTTGTTTTCTAAAAGTTATATATATATATATAATATGTGTATATAGATGAATATATATAATGTTCCCTTTTAAATGTTCTATATACCAGATATATTTTCAGCAAAAAAACTGACGTGAACGTGAATATAATCCAAAGCCTCGGAGGCATGATTAGTAACATCATTCTTAAAATGTTTCTTATGTACAACGGACCTGTTTATTTGAACCCTAGACCCACTTCTTAAGGTAGTCATTTATCTAGGCCATGTCAACAAGTCCTTAGCGGGTCATTATTTCTGAGAACAAACCAATTCAGACAGATAAGCCCATGTTTTAGCTTTCACCAGCCCTTCCCCATATCTTCCGTATACCTTATCTGCATTCATGATAAGATACATATATTTTTAAAATCAAAATCTAAGTCACAGTAATCCTATTTCTCTTTCAGCTTAAGCCTTTCTGTGGTTTCCAGATTCCTTATCTTTGCATTGAGTTCCCCACTGCATCCAACTTCTGTCTCTTTAGGTGGCTTTATCTCTCCCTCCCATCCCAGTCCACGCAGCCATCAGAGCTCACAGTATCTTCAACAGGCTTTGCTATTCCATAGCTCCAGTGCCTGCTCTCCCGCTGAGGCTTGTGTTACCTCTAATCCCCTTTCCTCACCGTCAACCCTTCTGTAAAATGCTTTCAGCTGTCTCTATAAGGAGCTCTATACCTGTTCACACATCTATCACAGCACCTAGGATGCATTATCTATTCAAATCATCGTTTGTTTTATTGATATCAAGGGTTATCAGCTCCTTGAAGAAAGCAACTGCATACAGCCTGGTGCCTCTCTGATAGAAAGAGCTCAAGGAATGTTTCCTGACAAACTGAATAAAGGCAGTTATGTAAACCCATAAATTAAATGCAATATATTGATGGTACAGTGAAGTGTGCCCAGGATGAAGAAGACAGTCCACAGCTCTGGCAGCTCTGGTGGGGGCAGCTCAGAAAGGCTGAGGCTATGCCGATACCAGTTTGGCTCAGTGGACAGAGCGTCGGTCTGGGGACTGGAAGGTCCCAGGTTCGATACGGTCAAGGGCATGTACCTTGGTTGCGGGCACATCCCCAGTAGGAGATGTGCAAGAGGCAGCTGATCAATGTCTCTCTCTCATCGATGTTTCTAACCCTCTATATCTCTCCCTTCCTCTCTGTAACAAATCAATAAAATAAAATAAAATATTTAAAATTAAACAAAAAAGCAAGGCTGGGGCTCTGAGGTCTCCAGAGGACCCCACAGTGAGGAGCTGGAGGGCCGTCTGCAGGCATGGCCTTGGCACCGCTTCAGTATTTAGGCACAAGTGCAGGCTGAGAGCTCAGAGGAGACGGGCGCTGGGCTAGGTGCCGGGGACATGGAGATAAAGGATTCTATGTCTGATCCAAGGCCAGCTCATGGTCTGAGTTTAAAGTCAGAATAGCAAGCAGCTGATTACAGCACAGGCAGGTGCTGCCCAGTCACAGTGGTGGAGGATACGATGTGGCAGCAGGTGGGCAAGGCACGGGGCTTCACCCTCACAGTGAAGAGGGCTTTCTTAAGGAGGGGGCATCTGATCCGGCGCTGAGGGGATGGACAGAGGTGTTTCCGCCACAGTCACGGGAACTGCTGAGAATCGGTGATGGGAAGATCACGGTGGTGGTTCTGAGGCAGTCCGAGGGCTTGGATGGTTTTAGCCTCAGTGGAGGAGGAAATGTTTGAGCTGACAGAAGTCACAAGCCCCGCTCAGATCAGGATGACTTTCTCAATTGCCTATCTCTTCATGCCCTCGCTCTGTAAAAACCCACATCAGTTCTGTGACGGTTCTCTACTCAGATAACATACAATGACATGAAAGCGAACTCTGCCAGTCTTGAAGGGAGGTGAGAGAGAAGGAAAAAACACACAGAAGAATGGAGGAGCCCGGGTAGGAAGTGATAGAAACCTGTAGGAAGGCAATGGTTTTGAATGTAAAGAAAAGTATCCCAGTAACTAAACACAGGGAAATGGCATCCTTGGAAGAGAATGAGAAGGAGACATAAGACTATGGAGTGAGCAACATCATAGAAACAAGGAAAAGCTATTAATAAAAGGAAAATGTGGCAAATATCTGCAAGCACTATTGAGGAATGAAGGGTGAGAAGCAAGACCCAGGCCAGCGTCTTCGATGTTAATGATGACTTTGAAATGAGCGGTTTAATAGGTGCGGGTAGAAGCCAATTATACATGCTCCTTTCTACCTCTCAGTTCTCATAAGCACTTGAACCTCGTTGCTGAACTCATTTGCCTGCGGTTGCCTTTATGTAAATCACCACGTTATTATTTTCATGAGAGGATAGTTTTATTACTTGATATAGTAAGCCCTGCAAGTAAATTACGAATAATGGTTAGAACAGTAAGTTGCAAATATTTATTGCCTGCCTGCTCTGATCTAGCCGGAATGTGAGGCGCTGCAGATCAGCTAAATAATGCTGACATATCCCCTAGCTTTGCGGAGTGAAGAGTCTAAAGTAGATGCACCCCTATATGTTAAATCAGAAAGAGCAATCTGTCCAACGCAACTCAGGGTCATCAAATCCCAACTTTTTAGTGCACATCGAAACACTAAAATGTGTTTTGTTACCGGTAATAAAAGCTGGTGACAGATCCTTCAGGGAAAGTGAAAGCTACTCTTAAATCTTATTTTTTTTAAGCCAGAGAGTAACCGTAGAAAAGCAGATTTATTTTGACTGTCACCTCCTTAATGTATGCTAATCGGTCATAGCTGTTCAGACTTGACCCCACGTGAGGGAAATCAGACCCCGGCAGATTAGGGGAAGGGGCAGCCACCCACGCGTTTTCAAGGTCCCTCACGTGATACATGATGCCCACCACTTCCAGATTTTCTTGTTAAAACAGTATATAGAATAAAATGAAAATAACAACATTACACCTACTCTGTAACCACCTGTCAGTAAATTTATGAACAATTAGACAATGAAAGCACTTTCCAGGGAGCAATTTTTAGAAGCCATAAAATGTTCTATTTTCTTCAGAAATATAATAGGACAACTTTTCTCTTTTTTTTTTTCTCCCCAAGCAGCTTCTACAGTAATTAATCAGCCCCGTTTTGTTGTTGTTGTTTTGAATGGTTCTGTTCTTCAAAATGCGCTAGACAAGCAAGCTGAGAACCCAGGCAAAGTGATGTTCACAGCCTGGGCTGTTTCAGGATCCATAAGCAGTTATACTTCTCAGAGACTAGGGTTTATGCATGCTATCTTGGGGTTCTCCACTCAGAAACAGATGCCAGCCTTTTCTCTTCTGGAGCCAACAGTAAGCCCAAGACATCCTTTCAAAAATATGTTTGTCATCCATTGGATTTTATTAGCAAACTAGAGGCCCGATGCACGAAATTCGTGCAAGGGTCTTGTCCTCTGCCTTGCCCCCCCTCCCCCCAGCTTCATCTGGAAAGTCATCTGGAAGGAGGTCCGGTCTAATTAGCCTATTATACTTTTATGATATAGATGATCTGAGATCTCCACCAAACCTTCTCCAGTAACAAAAACAAGATCATAACTGCTACTAAAATATCTATAGCGCATTCCCTGTTGCAAGAAAAGTCTTTCTTCGAGATCATCGTATCTGAAAGATCCCCTGAGTGAGCATTATCCCCAATTTTACAATTCAGTATCCAAGAGATAAACTAAGTTGCCCGAGACTCCGAGGCGGAGCTAGATAGATATCAAGTTCAGGTTTTTGATTTTTTCCTTCTTCTACTCTATAAAGATCCTATCTTAACACCAATTAAATCAGATTAATGCCTTCAACCTTGATCAATAGAAGACAAGGCTGTCAGAGCCTCTCACACAAAAGATGGTTCCTTAGAGAGGGCGGGGGAGAGATCTCTTACTAGCACCTGAGACCTCCATCTCAGAGCGAGGAAATCTCAGAAGCTCATCTCACTCTCTAGTCTCTGGAATTCTTCCTTGAGGTCCTGTGGGCACTGCCAGGGCCATCCCGGCAGAAGCCACGCACAGTGGATGGAGCTTGACCTCTTGACCCTCTTCAGCTCAGCCCCCTGATGGTGAAAACATCAATTTTCTAGTATGGCCATGTTTTTCCAAAGAACAATTGGTTAGTGCCTTTCCCTCTGCTGTTTCACCCCTTCCTTTTCCTATTTTTTATTTTCATATTTCAACTCAAGTCCTTCTTTTTTCTTTTTGTTTCCTTTTGTACCTTTTGCTTCTTTGGTGGCCTTTTTATGGGTCTCGGCACCTCTCTTTCCTCTTTTCATGCCTGGTTCTTTTGTGAGAGGCCCTCTTTCTTGGCTGTCTTTGTTTGTCTGTCTCCTCTTTCTAGCATGGCTGTCCCCTTCATTCATTGTTATTCTCCCTGAGATTCTTCTCTTGTCACTTTAGGGACTTCAATTGTGAGCTTGTCTGCTGGACTAAAGCTTTGCCATCCTTGTGTGTGTGTGTGTGTGTGTGTGTGTGATTTCTGAGTCAATTTTTTTTTCATCATTTTTCTTGGAGCAAAAAGAAAAGTAACTTTTAGCAGTCTATATGATCTATTTGCTAGCTTATGTTTTGAATTAGGTGTTTTTTCTCCCTTTGATAAGCCATCATTTTAATTGTAGCAGTTAGTGCTCTACATGTGGATGGAGACAATGGATGGTCCCTTCTTTTCTTCCAGTGTCTACAGATTCCATAGAGGTAAACTTATTCCACATCTAAACAAAAGGTTATGATGTACACATCTGAATGTTTGGATTTTGATGCTCTTTATCCATATGTTTCCATTGGTAGTTTGAGACTTTCTATTTTTATAAAAACTCAGGAAGGGAGAGGTTTGGTGTGCATGTGTGTGTATGTGTGTGTGTGTGTGTGTATGTGAATGTGTCTGTGTGTCTGTGTGTGTGTGACTGAGGCATTACCTTGAGTTAGAGAAGAGCATAGATGTAAATATACATCGAAGTGAACTCATATATGTGTATTCACTCATGTAAACCACCACACACATCAAGATATAAAACATACCCCCATTTCAAAAGTTTCCATCTGCCCTTTCCTATTAATACCACCTCCAGAAATTACCATTGTTGTGATACTCTTTTATTTCATACTAGATGTTAGGTGCACAGATTTGTGCACTGGTGGGGTCCCTCAGCCTGGCCTGTGGGAATCGGGCTGAAACCAGTTCTCCAACATCTCCTGATGAGTCCCAGTTCGTGGGAAGGACACCACCAGTGCATGACTGGGGCTCGGGAAGGACCATGGGAGGGGTCCAGGACGTGTCCAGTCCATCTTGCTCAGTCCCGATTGGCCAGATCCCAGCAGCAAGATAACCTACTGGTTGGAGCATCTGCCCCCTGGTGGTCAGTGCGCATCATAGAGACTGGTCGAACAGTCAAATGAACGGTTGGGCACTTAGCATATTAGGCTTTTATTACATAGGCTAAATGGAATACCATAATAGGTACTATCCAGAAGTTAAAATATTCAGAAGTGAAATTTGGGGACATAAAATAGATGCATGTTTAGATTCAGTAGAAACTACCAGGCCATTTTTTAGATTAAGTTGGGTCAACTCCCATACCAGTGTTTGAATGTTACTATTGATACCCATCCTCACCAAGACAGACTGTTAGTCTTTTTAAAATTTTGCCATCTGTTCAGTGGGAGAGGAGGTTAGAGTTGAAAAGCTAACTACACAAAACATTTCAGCATTCCAAAAGCCTTGTGTACGACATCTTGTGGTGCTTTTTGCATTCTCTTGGTCTCCCGGACTTCCAGCCCTCTGCCCTGGCTGACCAGCTCCAAGCACGCCTTTCAGTTCCACCACCTGAGGCTAACCAACTGCACACCCAACCTCTGTGGATCCTCTACCACCTTCAACCTCCGATGAAATGCCATCCTTTGGGCACTAGGATCTGGCTTCCCTAGTGGTGGCTGCAGAGATGATGCAAGGCAACCCAGAAGTCTATGCAGTTGACTTCTCTGAAGTAAACTTAAACCGGAAACAAAACAAAACAGACAATGGGATGAGGACTGAGTCAGGCCAGCAAGTTCCCTCTCCACTCTTTCATACCATGGATAGGTTCAAGGTGCAATCTCTCCAGGAGGGTCTGCAGCCTTCCTGCATGGCTCAGTGGAAACACCTGCTAATTGCCAGCTATCCTGTTCACTGTTCATCCCCAATCTGTTTCCAGCACTGATAAAGCATCACCTTGGATTCCTTCCCATCCTTCTCTCCCTCACTCCCCCTTCCCTTTACTCTCTCCGTCCTGGCATTTCACCCCCCAAATAATAACATCAGCATTTATTCTCAGCCTCAGGATGCTTTCTAGGGGCCCAGAACTAAGGCAGCTTGGTTAAAACATTTCTTCAGATATTAAATGCGCTTGATTAATATGATCAATCTATCCAATTTTCAGAAAATGGAAGAATAAGGGTGTTAACAAGACAGAAAACTTACTTAACGGTCTGAGTGACCAAGTTCCAGACTAGATTTTCCTATTTGTGACTTCAGGGGATTACTCTGTGGCTCTGTGATTGGGTTTCATTTCTTTTTTAAAGCTCTCAAGGTTGTAGTAGAAATGCCAGAGCTACTCTATTAAGGAAACTTTAGTATCAAATACAATATCATATGAAATTACTTGCCTCGTAGTTATCATTCAATGATATTGTTTTTCTTCCCTTCGCCTTCAAAGAAAGGCATATTCTAGAATTAAGTATGTCTGTTTTTTTTCCAATGTTATTCTGGTCATTATGCTATTATCACAAACATTTCAAAAAGAAGTGATATGTTAAAGAGATTTCATGGTAAATGAGTAAAAAATAAAATAGTAAACTAATTAAGCTCTCATTCAGTGGGGGGTGTCTCCTCTTTATCTCAGACCAACCTTGCCAATATCTTCATGCTCCTGTCTTTCAAACCTTCTCTTCCTCTCAACCCTTTCTGGGCTGAGAGCATTCATCTGCTCCTTCATAAATTTTATTCATCAAAGTGCCTATTAAATGCTGGAAACTACATTGGTTACTAGGAACAAAACAGTGGATACCCTTATGTATCTTAAGGTCCAGCAAAAAGAGATATATTTATTATTAAGTTTTAAAAAGGTTTGGCCTAGACAGGAGGTTGGGAGAAGCTGCTAAGAAAGTGGAGCTTGAGAAAAGTTCTGAAAGATTCTAGGCATGGACTAGCGGGGAGGAAGGGAAGAACACTTGAGAGAAAGCATCCATGACAGGACCCTGAAGTAGGATGGGATGGAAGACACATGAAGTATTGGGTGCAAAACACTGGCTCCCTGGGACAGAACCTGAAAGAGTTCTTTTCCTTAGGGCTGGATAGGCAGCTACAGACCAGGGATCCCAAGGAATATGGGCCATGAGAGACTTGGACAATTTTGCTTGAAGCAATGGTAAGTCATGTAAATGTTTCAATTCTGTCCAAAGTGTGGGAGGAGGTGTGGAAATAGCCTTCCAAAAGGCAGGTAGAGCCTAACCGGTTTGGCTCAGTGAATAGAGCATCAGCCTGTGGACTAAAAGATCCAGGTTCAATTCCGGTCAGAGGCATGTACCTTGGTTGTGGGCACATCCCCAGTAGGAGGTGTGCAGGAAGCAGCTGATTAATGTTTCTCTCTCATAGATGCTTCTTTCTCTCCCTGTCCCTTCCTCTCTGTAAAAAATCAATAAAATATATATTTTTAAAAAGGCAGGTGGATGAATTATAGCATTTTATCCTCAGTAGGTAGCACAGTGCCTAGTTCAAAGATGATGCTTAACGAATTCTCATTAAATATGTTGTCACATAAAAGACATTCACTAGTTGGTGAATGAACAAACGAAACAGTGGATACATTACAATATAGTAGATCCATCCGTGAAGGACTAATAAATGTCTCACAAAATACATACTCGCAGACATAAAATCCTAGAATTTTAGAGACCATATACTTTTGCCTCCCTGTTTTATAGAGAGCAAGAAATAGATCCAGGAAAGTTAATTCATGTCCCTCAAAGAGCACAGATAATGGAGGTTGGAGTAGCTTTCTAGGTCTTTTAACTCACCACACCGTGTTCTTACAACCAAGTGACTATTTTCTATAAAGGGAGTCCTAGGCCCTTGCTTTGAAAGGGTAGCTGTAACACGGCTCTCCCTAAAGGACCTACTATGCTCAGAAGCAATGAAATAGATCAGGGGCCCAACAAGCTATCGACAGGTGACAGAAGAGCAGGCTGGTGCTCCGAAAAAGGTATTTCAGCAGAAATGTGCTGAGTTTTCTACAAGAGAGAAGCTGAGTCTCTGAGAAAATGGGCTCCCTGAGACCCCGGGCCAGCTTTCCGGGGGCGAGGGGGGCTTGCTGTCAGGGCGTGAGAAGCAGCCTCCTAACTCTTCACCTAACTCAGGGCAAGGTGACACCTGGGAGTTGTGGTCACAGGTGAGACAGGAGCCCCCTTCAATGACACAGCAACGAAGACTGCATCCCTGTGACTGCGTGGTGCCTATGGGACCTGAATTCCTGAATCTCTTTCACTGATGCTGAGAGAGAACCTCGCAGGATCATCCCATTCGCAGGCCAACTGCATGCCAAGGCACGCGAATGCCCTGCCACAGCTGGCCTGGCGCTGAGGCCTTTCCCACAGGGGTGCTCTGGACCAAGAGCCCTGCCCGCTTCCAGGGAAAGGATCAAGGAAGAGGCAGGAGAGGAAAGGAAAGAACTGGCCGAAGAGGAAAGGGAGCAGGGGATGGCTAGAGAAAGCAGTAAGGCGGGGAGAGGAGATGTGAACACTGCCCTCTGTATCCTGGCAAGACATGACGAAGCCACAAGCCCTGCTCAGCCGGCAGGGGGCGTGCTTTTAACATTCCAGGTAGCTGTGGCCTGGGGACCACTGACACAGTCAGAGACAAAAAAAAAACACTGCAAGGCAAGAGTTTCCGAGGAAAATGGGAGCGGGTTCCAAACTGTATTACGCCTAACCACGATCCCCCTCCCGGAAGCCAGGCGAGTCCATAGAGTTCTGTTGCTGTGGTCACAAAGGCTGATGTTTCAGCTAGAAACCTCTCACCAGTTGCTCGCACAGGCAGGGTTTGCACTGTCGGTAATCCAGGGATGCCCGCGGTGGCGAAGGACAAGAGAAAGGACCAGAGCGAGATACATAGAATAAATGGCCTCCCGATTGTCCTGGAGTCCAAGTGTGGACAACACACTGAACACCCGGGCCAACTTGCAACGGAAACGCACTTTGCAAGAGGCCAGGCAGGGGGTGAGGGAGCCTCAGATGGGCCAGCCCCGAGGCCTGGCAGCTTGGCAGCTTCCTGCTGTGCCATAACATGAAAGTATGGGGGCCCGGGAAAGGCACAGGTCAGCATGAAGGCAGGGCCCCCCAGGTATGGACAGGGTCTCCCCAGCATCAGAGGTCTTTGATTCTGCCTTCGTTTCAACTGCACGCCCTCGGCCCCTCTTTTGGCTACTCTGTCCCTCAGGAACGTACCTGATCGTGAGGTGATGTCATTTCAAATACAGTGTCCCTTGAGGGTCACTGCAGGGTCTCAGTTGTCCTTCCTTCCCGGCATACACTCAGCCCAGGAATGAGCAGCAACGGAGCCCTGGGGAGTGCACACCCAGCCCACTGGGTGGGAGGCACCACGCTGCACCGCACTAACCCCTTAATAAGGAGCTTCACTTCTTCTTTTTCTTTTTAAAAATATATTTTTATTTTTTTTACAGAGAGGAAGGGAGAGGGATAGAGAGCCAGGAACATCGATGAGAGAGACATAGATCAGCTGCCTTCTGCACACCCCCAATTGGGGATGTGCCTGCAATCAAGGTAGATGCCCTTGACCGGAATCGAACCTGGGACCTTTCAGTTCACAGGCCAACGCTACATCCACTGTACCAACAGGCAGGAAGGGAGCAGTGTGGGGTGGATTGGTGAAGAGCAGTGAGCGGCTTGGGCTGTGGATAATGGGAGAGAGGATGAGGAGACCCAGAATCAGGGCAAGACTATAGACAGGGAAGGCGAGAGTGGAGATAAACACTGCCCTTACCCCCCTTGGCTTAAGAATCCAGTTACAGCTGATGGAGACAGGGCGGATGGGCAGTTACCACCGGATCCACACAACAGCTTTCTCTACCTGCGTGACATGTAACGCACAATTTATTGGTGCATGCACACATGCAAAATCGATACGTTTCCATTCCCCTCGAGCAAATGTTTTCGTCCACCTTATTATTGAATAGTTATTGATCGCCCATCACATGCCAGACACAGTTAATGAGTGTTTTTGAGCATCTCGCCGCTGTTAGGTCCCGTGCCCTTAACGGAGAGACAGATTTGAAAACCTGTCTCCATCTGCACGTTGAGGGAGGCAGAGGTGTAACTCACGGGTTGCAGCCCATGGTGACAGAGAGAGACACAGCCTGTGTAACATGGAAGGTCGGAGCTGGCATAGCAGCTCCAGGGAAGCCACCAATCAGGCAGACCCAGTGGGTACCACGGGGCACGATGAAAGGGGGTGAGGGGTAGTGGCCATCTTCCTCTGACTTCTGGGGCCAGCCTGGCACACTGCCCCACCTCCCAAAAGCCTTGGACTTTCCCAGATGTGCACCTTGTGTCTGGAGCTTCTAATAAGAAGTCAAACTCTGCCTTAGCCTCTTTGGCTCAGTGGATAGAGTGTCAGCCTGCAGACTGAAGGGTCCCGGGTTCAATTCCGGTCAAGGGCACGTACCTCGGTTGTAGGCTCCCCACCCTGGTCTGGACATGTGCAGGAGGCAACAAATCAACGTGTCTCTCATACAGGTGTTTCTCTTTGTTTCTCCTCTCTTCTACTCTCTAAAAATAAATGGAAAAGTATCCTCGAAGGAGGATTTGAAAACAAAACAAAACAAAACAAAAAACAGAAAAAAAGAAGTGGAAACCGGTTTGGCTCAGTGGATAGATTGTCAGCCTGCAGACTGAAAGGTCCCAGGTTCAATTCCGGTCAAGGGCATGTACCTTGGCTGCAGGCACATCCCCATTTGGGGGTGTGCAGGAGGCAGTTGATCGATGTTTCTCTCCCATCGATGTTTCTGGCTCACTATCCCTCTCCCTTCCTCTCTGTAAAAAATCAATAAAATATATTTTTAAAAAGAAGAAGAAGTGAAGCTCTTCATTTAGGGGTTAGTGTGGTGCAGCCTGGTGCCTCCCGCCCAGTGGTCTGGGTGCGCACTCCCCAGGGCTCCGTTGCTGTTCATCCCTGGGCTGAGTGTATGCCAGGAAGGAAGGGCAACTGAGAGCCTGCAGTAACCCTCAAGGGACACTGTATTTGAAATGACATCACCTCACGAGCAGGTACGTTCCTGAGGGACAGAGTAGCCAAAAGAGGGGCCGAGGGCGTGCAGCTGGAAAGAAGACAGAATCAAAGACCTCTGATGCTGGGGAGACCCTGTCCACACCTGGGGGGCCCTGCCTTCATGCTGACCTGTGCCTTTCCCGGGCCCCCATACCTTCATGTTATGGCACAGCAGGAAGCTGCCAAGCTGCCAGGCCTCAGGGCTGGCCCATCTGAGGCTCCCTCACTCCCTGCCTGGCCTCTTGCAAAGTGTGTTTCCTGCCGAGACTGGTTTGGCTCAGTGGATAGAGCATCGGCTTGCGGACTGAAAGGTCCCAAGGTTCGATTCCGGTCGGGGGGCATGTACCTTGCTTACGGGCACATCTCCACTGTGGGGCATGCAGGAGGCGGCTGATAGATGTCTCTCTCTCATCGATGTTTCTGACTTTCTATCTCTCTCCCTTCCTCTCTATAAAAAATCAATAAAATATATATTTTTTAAAAAAGTGTGTTTCCTTTGCAAGTTGCCAGGGCATGTGCTGCCTGCCCCCGTGGGCTTTCTCCCAGCAATCGTTGGGTGTCTTCCTAATGGCCGCCCTTAATTGCATTTTCTTGTCTTCGCCACGGCAGTCAGAACGCCTTTTAATAAAAGACTTTCAGGCTGCTGGGACCATTCTTCCCTCCCCACCTGCCTCTGATGGAGTGGATTTTAAGCCTTATTTTTAAGGTGATTGATTTGGTGTGTTTTCCACTTTCTTTCCCGCTGTGGAGACGTTTTGCCTCTATGTGTGATAATTTTTTTTTTAAAAAGGAACTTTGATTTTCCTGTCCCCTCAACTTGCCGCCCTGCTGTTTTGGAACCAAGGACTGGGAAGGTTTATTCCTCAAGCAGCGATTTCTGCGTCCTCAGATTCTGTGATTGGTTGTTGGCGCTTTGAATTAACCATGGCCACGGCTCAGGCCTTGTCCTTTAACACTCAGACCCGTGGGGTGTTTAAAGTGGGCACTTGGGGACCGAATGCTGCAGCCACAGACATTTTTTCTTTTCTTATGAAACAGAAGCAGAGACTTTTAATTTAATTTAACTTATTTTGGATGTGATAGCAAAGAAGAGAATTGATTACCAAGGTAGCTATAAGGTTGGCTAATGTAGTGGTGGCCCCTTGAAGATGCGGTTGTAGATTGTAGGTAGGTCTCTACATTTTCATTTCTTTGTAGAAGTCATACTTATGCAGGAAGGGAGGATTCTCAAGGAAAACAAGACCTCTGATGAAAGCTATAATGATGATCGACTGATTATTTCTCTGTTGTCTCACAGTTCTCTATCTCATCTCTTCATTCTCTCTCAATAAGTATAACTATACTTTTTTCAAAAGTACTTTTTGGTCAGGAGACTATAAAATGATGCCCACAGCCCTGCCAGTGTAGCTCAGCTGGCTGCACCAAAAGGTTGTAGGTTCAATTCCCATTCAGGGCACATACCTAGGTTGCAAGTTGGTTCCGCCAGTCAGGGCACATACAGAAGATAAACAATCCACATTTCTCTTTCACATCAATGTCTCTATCTATCTATCTATCTACCTACCTACCTACCTACCTACCTACCAATCATCCATCTTCCTCTCTCTAAGTATGTCCTCAGGTGAGGATTAAAAGAATTATGGCAACAATATAAAAATAAGAAAGACATATTTTAAAATAGAAGAAGAATGACATACAAGTTCAAGGATAGGGGAAACCACCCACACATTCACATATATTCAGGCGACAGCATATTTCTATCATTGTCCACAAAATCCAATGCAGGTTACTGTAAGTCATATGGAGCTGAGGGCTATATGTTTTGTGTTCAAACAATGTTTGAACAGGTAGGTTCAGAGCTCTAACCACAGTAATCCCTCCTTATCTGTGGTTTTGCTTTCCCGGGTTTCAGCTATGCAAGGATGACCACGGTCTGAAAATATTCAGCAGAAATTTCCAGAATTAAACAATTCATAAGTTCTAAATGGCACAAGGTTCTGAAGAGCATGATGCAATCTCGTGCTGTCTCCTCCATCCCATCCGGGTCCCAGGCCAGATGCCCTCCCATCAGCCAATCACTTCAGAGCCATCCAGATTATCAGACCTGCTGCCCCTTCTCTCAGTGCCCATGTTCAAGTCCCCTTATTTACTTAGCAATGACCCCAAAGTGCAGGGGCACTGGTGCTGGCAATTTGAAGATGCCAATAGAAACCCCAACAAACTATAACGTGCTTTCTTTAAGAGACAAGGTATGTATTTATGGAACAAGAAAACATGCAGGCCTCAGTACTGTCTGTGGTTTAGGCATCCATTTAGGGTCTTGAAACCTAGTCTTCCCTGCTAAGGGGGGCTAGTGCAGTACGGAATCACCCCGAATCACCCCGAATCACCCCACCATCATGCCTGTCATGCAGCCTCAGAGGCATTTAACAATTTAACCTGTCCAGCTAGTATTGCTTGGTAGTTGAGCATCTACCCAGATACCAAGAAATCACAGTTCGATTCCCGGTCAGGATGAGGTTATAGGTTTGATCCCCAGTAGGGTTGTGTGCAGAAGGCAGCTGATCAATAATTCTTTCTCATCATTGACGTTTCTATCCTTCTCTCCCTCTCCCTCCCTCTTTCTGAAATCAATTAAATATTTTAAAAATTAACTAACCAGCCTAAAACAAATCATTTAAATAATCTCTCTTTTACAGGAACCAGTAACGTATAGAGCACTGTCCACTTAATATGCAAGGATCATAAGAAGGGAGTGGGCTTCATTACCCCCAATTTATAGATGAAGACTGGAACTTAGATAGGGTGAGAAACTCATTTACGGTCACAGAGCAAGCAGCCAAACCAGAAGTTAAGAGTTTGCATATTCTAACCCAGTAGCAGCCCAGTAAATGGCTTTCTTTTCCGTGTATGTTTGATGCTAATTAATACCGCCTTTTCTACTGGGCTCACCCTGATATTATAGCACTTGGAAAACATAAGCTCCACCATCAGTTGCCAGAGGTGTGACCACTTGTCCTTGCTGGTGCACCCAGAGCTGAGAGATGAAGAGAGGGGGATCCAGGAGCTGCATGAACGTTGGCATCAAACAGTCTCTTCCGCCTCTGGTAAGGGACATGCCAATGAGCTACAGCCCAGGAGCAGGAAAGCAAGGCCAGACTGTGGAGAGCTACAGAGGGTCCTGGGCATCAAGATGCACTTGGTTGTCTTGGCTAAGCCCACACGGAGAGCCCCAGGTGCCAAGGGCATCTGACCTTGACCTCTGGTGTCCCCAACTCCGTAGGGAGAGTCCTCAGATCCCTGAGCCCTTGGCTGGGTTCCTGTCTCCTCTTTCTCTTTCCCTTGCTCACTCTCCAGGTTTCTCTGCTGCCTTTGTTTTCCTTCTCCTCCAATTGTATCTCTGTGGCCTTATGCCGGCATCTTTCTGCTCTCTCATCGTTTCTTCCTTATCACCTTTTCTCTCCTTCTAAGTCAGTGGTTCTCAACCTTCCTAAGGCTGTGACCCTTACATACAGTTCCTCATGTTGTGGTGACCCCCAACCATAAACTTATTTTTGTTGCTACCTGATAACTGTAATTTTGCAACTGTTATGAATTGTATCTGTGTTTTCCAATGGTCTTAGGCGACCCCTGTGAAAGGGTCGTTCGACCCCCAAAGGGGTCGCGACCCACAGGTTGAGAACCGCTGTTCTAAGTCATCCTGGCCCCAGAGTGCCCATTCCCTTGCCTGCCACCTCCCTGGGCTACTTCCTAGTAAACTCCTATAAGTGACAAAACAGGTGACACACACACACAGTCGTCACCTTTCTTTCAGAAAGCTCAGTTTGACCAGCTTTGAAGAACTTGGCCCAGGAAAGAAGCCATGTGTGCAAGTGTTGTTAATGTTAAGCATCAAATCTATATCCTGAAGCAAAAACTGGTAGCTTGCCGAGACCGGTTTGGCTCAGTGGATAGAGCGTCAGCCTGTGGACTGAAAGGTCCCAGGTTCGATTCTGGTCGGGGGTATGTACCTTGCTTGCGGGCACAACTCCAGTAGGGGGCGTGCAGGAGGCGGCTGATGGATGTCTCTCTCATCGATGTTTCTGACTTTCTATCTCTCTCCCTTCCTCTCTGTAAAAAATCAATAAAATATATTTTTAAAAAATTTAGAAAAAAAAAACACAAAAAAAATTGGTAGCTCTCTATCTGAGGAAAACCAAGTTTCTTGTCCTGGAGCAGCGAGTGCCTGGGAAATGGCAAACCTTCGGGCTGCCTGAGACTCTGGCCACTGCAGGGCTGTTAGAAAGCACGCTTTGCTCCATTTAGATTTCTCATTTGGCATTTCTGGGGTAAGTGGTTCTCTGCTGCCAACCTATAAATTCACGTAAAAAATCTCTGCTTTCCCCCTGAAAAATTCAAACGACTACAAGAACCAGGAACAGGTCTGTAATGAATGATGGTATCTATTCCAAGACAGAACATATTCTTTTTCCGCACTGACCTCAGCTAAGGTGACATTGAGCGCAATATCTGTGCCGCTCTGTTAATATTCACACCAGCAAGCGAACACCCCTCTGCTTTTAACCAACCATAATCCAAACATAAAACTCCAATCCCCGGGGGTGCACAGCACACTGACTTGGGGATTTTAGATCATCCAGGTAGCTGTTATGTTGTTTTTGATGGAGGGGGGTTCTATCCGAAGAGAAATTAAGAAGGAATTAAGAAGAGAAAGAGAAGGGTGGGGAAAGAGGGAGAAATGAAAGAGAGGGTGACATCTCTATTCCAACGATATCCCCTAAAGCTGTTTATGATAAAAAGAGGATTAGGTGGCGCGCATTCCGGCTATATTAAATTAAATCCAGGCCCCTTTCCTCACACACAGGCAGGCCCGGGACATCAGTCTCTCATACCGAATAGCCCGTGGGACAAGGGATCCTCCTGGCACAGTGCCATCCGGCACTTCTAAACTCTTAACGGTGGTAATGAACCCATCGGAGAGACATATTAATGATGACACGAAGAGACACATTTACTGTTGACTGTTGAGATGGTGGCAGATTTATCGCCAGCTTGCCAGGAGGGAGGGCTTGGCCCAGAAGTGGTGCAATTAAAAACAAATTGAATACGGGGACAAAGAATCAATAATCTAACGGGGCAACTTTTCGTTTGCAAAATACAAATATAAATTAATTGACCTGAACACAGTTGTTAACTGGTCATTAATGTCTTCTCAGCGGCCAATCAGAACACGCCGTGTCTCCCATTCTGTTGCTTGCGGCGGGGCTGGGTTGGGGGAGCCTGCAGCTCTGCTTGCCAGGCCTCCCCTCAGGGACACTGTGAGGGGGTGACTTCCAACACTGTTACGGGAAGGTAGCTGCATCTCAACTTTCCCTAGACATCTAAGTTACAAACAAATTTTAAGGTTTTTCTACAGAACTTCTTTAATAGAAATGTTTTTGGTACTGACAGTGCACAGCCATCTATCCTAAGCATGTGGTGACAAATACAACAAATACAAGGTGGATGCTGCCTTTGGTGGTGTGGTCTCCCATAGCAGCCCATTTGGGACACATTACTATTGTGTTTTGTTTTGTTTTAAGGGATTTGTAACATTTAATATGTTTGTTAAAGGGCTACTTCCATGGTCATGCCAATTCAGAATGCAATCCCTAAGCTGCGCCCGGATCAAAAATTATGGAGCCAACTTGGGCTCTTGCCTTCCAGGAAAGTATAGCCTTAGGAAGAAATAGAGTTAGACCCACCAATACCTGGAATATGAAATGAAAAAGCACATGTATCCTAAGGAAGGACAGGAAGGTGGTATTGGAACACCAAAGGGAGCCTTCAGCTTTGGGGAGTTAGCAACTCCCAAACTGTGCTGTCCAATATGATCGCCCCTCACAGGCGTGACTATACTTAATTAAATTAATTGCAATGAAACAGTAGTAAAATTCAGCTCCTCAGATGGATTAGACATAGTCCCCACCTGTGGCTAATGGCCCCATGTTGGACAGTGCGGACAAAGTGCATTCATCCCATCATCTGAGAGAAGCCGGCTGGACAGGGCGTGGGGGACGGTACTGCTCTGGAGGGTCTCTACGATCTGGATATCCAGAGAAGAACCATGTTCATGGAAGATAGACTGTGTGAGAAATGGAGGAAATGCAGGATGCTAGGGTTGGGGTTTATAAGAACATGTTTGGCTAAATTGTGTGCAGGTGTAGAAATTGAGTAATAAAAAGCAAGAGTGGAAAAGTAGGCATGGCTCTGATTTATTTAGCCATTGGAAAAATGACTTAAGACATTTTGCATTTATTTTATTGTCAACAGGGAGTCATTAACATCTCCTTTAGGGGAAAGACATGATCAGATGTGTTCATCAGGAACACTTAGACAACGGTGTTAAAAAGTCCTAAGGAGGCAGAGACTGAGGGTTGGGTAGCAATTAGAATGTGAATATGAAAAGTCACTGGGGAGCAAGATTCTACACTTTGTTGGTAGGGGTTGTGGGAACAGAAAGGAAGAGAATGAATTTATTGGACTTGACATCTGCTTTGCTAGAGAAGTAAAAGGCAGAGAAGAGGCAATGCGTAAGCCAAGGTTTTTAGACATTATGGTACACTCATAAGTAGAAATGTGAATTAAAAGAGGAAAAATGTCTGGCAGTGGGCAAAACTCGAGTGTGGCTTTCTCTCAGAGGTGCTTGCAGCGATTACCATGGGACTCTAAGACCCAGGGGCCTCATAGGATAGGGCTGATAGGAAGCCAAGGCTGTCTGCTCCACTCTGAGATTCTGCCTCATCCAAGGTGAGCACAGAGGCTTTTGTAATTTTGCAAGTCTTGTCTCATAAAGGTGTCTCCAGCATAGAAGTTATCCCAGCATAGACACAGCTGATCCTCAAGCCAATTGGCCTGGAGGTCAATCCCTCCCAGTGATACCAACAACAATCAAGACTTAATTATAACAAGGCTGTGCACACAGTCCACAGAGGGGTGCACCAAGAGTGTCCACATCAGGTAGCTGGGGAGGCTGAGCCACTGGGCCCTATAGGACACCCTAATACACAAAGCTACTCAGGGAAGCACTGAAAATGCAGAGACAAAGGAACAGATCACAAATGAAAGAAATGAAGGAAAGCAAACAACTGGATACAGAGTTCAAAACCATGGTTATAAGGTTTTGCAAGAATTTCCTAGAAAAGGCCAATAAATTTAGTGAGACCTTTGAGGATATGAAAAAGGACCAACTAGAAATTAAACATACACTGACTGAAATAAAAAATATTATACAGAGACCTAACAGGAAATTAGAAGACTGCAAGAATCAAGTCAAAGATTTGAAATACAAAAAAGCAAAAAACACTCAACCGGAAAATCAAAAAGAAAAAATAATCCAAAAGTTTGAAGGAAGTATAAGGAACCTCTGGGACAACCTCAAGTATTACCAACACTTGAATTATGGGGATGCCAGAAGAAGAGAAAGAGCAAGATACTGAAAACCTATTTGAAGAAATAATGACTGAAAAGTTCCCCCACCTGGTGAAAGAAGTAGACTTACAAGTCCAGGAAATTTACAGAACCCCAAACAAAATGGATTCAAAGAAGACCACACCAACATACATCATAATTAAAATGCCAAGAGCAAAAGACAAAGAGAGAATATTAAAAGCAGCAAGAGAAAAACAGTTTATTACCTAAAAGGGAGTATCCATGATTGTCAGCTGATTTCTCAACAGAAGCTATGCAGGCCAGATGGGAGTGGCAAGAAATATTCAAAGTGATGAATAGCAAGAACCTACAACCAAGATTACTCTACCCAGCAAAGCTATCATTCAGAATTGAAGGTCAGATAAAGAGCTTCACAGATAAGAAAAAGCTGAAGGAGTTCATCACAACCAACCCAGTTTTATATGAAATGCTGAAAGGTATTCTTTAAGAAGAGGAAGAAGAAGAAAAAGGTAAAGACAAAAATTATGAACAACAAAATGACAATAAATGCATGCCTATCAACAAGTGAATCTAAAAATCAAGTGAATAAAAAATCTGATAAATAGAATAAACTGGTAAATATAATAGAATCAGTGGCATAGAAAGGGAGTGGAGTGACAATTCTTCAGGGGAATAGAGTGTGGGGGGTGTGGGAAGAGACTGGACAAAAATCATACACCTATGGATGAGAACAGTGGAGGGGAGGTAAGGGCAGAGGGTAGAGTGGGAATTGGGTGGAGGGGAGCTAATAGTGGAAAAAAGAGGAACAATTGTAATAATCTGAATAAAGATTTATTAAATTTTTAAATATCTAGAAAATAAAGGATGTTGTAATTACTAATCTACACTAATAAAAGAGAAACATGCAAATTAACCATCACTCCGCTACACCCACCAGCCATTCAGGCGGGAATATGCAAATTAGAAGGAGAAAGATGGCAGCTACCCAGCTGCTCCAGGTATGGAATGGCCAGGTGGGGCAGGATGCCTGCTATGAGAGGGACCGCAGAGAGCAAAGGGATTTACAGGAGCGAAGATGAAGACTGCAAATTCCAGTCTGTAGCAAAGACAAAGAAGGCAGACTCCGGCCAGAACTGGGTCCCAGGTGCCAGAGGAAACTAGTGCTGGAAGCCAAGGGAAGGCAGGCCTATTGCATGAATCTCTTCATGATGGGGGCCTCTAATAAGATAAATAAAATAGAAGAAACAAAGGCCTGAGGAGGACAGATTCTGACTGCAGACCTATCTTTGCAGCAGAGACAACCTGGCCAGAAAAGCAAGTTCATTGTCAGTGAGTTGGTGTGTCAGTCGGACCGGCTCATGTGAAAGGGATGGAATCAAGAGGAAGATAAGTGCGGGCTTTCCCTGTAGACTGAGCAGAGCATCAACCAAATCGCTCAGCACATCAGCTGGTGTCATAAGGCCAGTTCTTTAGTCTCTCTGGGCCTTGATTTCCCTATGGAGCTGCTAGGAAAATTCATCCCACCTTCTGGGGTCGACTGGAAAATTGGAACTGCATCTATAAAGCAACTGCCATATTAAGTACTCAGTGCATGACAGCCATGGTTGTGCTTATTAAGAACGTGTTCTTGACTGGTTTTCTTGCCATTTGTACTTCACTCCTATCGCTTTTGCATCTCTCTGCTTATAAGGAGAATTGTCAGTGAGGGAAGAGTCTAAGGCCTTGGATACCTTTATGAGAAACCAAAACAGGACCAAGAACAAAGGACAGTTATTGTTGCCAAGACACTGTGGTTGAGGCAAACCTTGTTAACTAGAGGTTCAAAGCCTGGTTTCAGAGGGCATGCCAGGCTGTCCATGTGGGTACCCATGGCACACACAGGAACACATCGCTACTCTAAATCAAGAGGGCTGGGGCCCTAAGCGATGACTAAGCTCCTGGGTAGACAAGTTGGAAATCTTATGTGGGATCCTCACCGGATGAGAGTTATGATGAACTTAGGAGAGTTTACCAATGCACCTTACTTCCAAAGACTGCTGCGCCTGCTCACAACAAGAGGAAAAATCTCTGGGCATTGATTGGAGCTACTGAGGGACTAGACCAGTGGTCGGCAAACTCATTGGTCAACAGAGCCAAATATCAACAGGACAATGATTGAAATTTCTTTTGAGAGCCACATTTTTTAAACTTAAACTTCTTCTAATGCCACACTTCTAATACCATGACTCGCCCAGGCCATGGTATTTTTTGGAAGAGCCACACTCAAAGAGGCCAAAGAACCACAAGTGGTTTATGAGCTGCAGTTTGCCAACCACTGGACTAGACATTTACGAAATAAGCTGAGATCAACATTCACTTTAAGTAGAACATCGCAGGCATTTCATTTTCCCTCCATCTCCACATCAGGGATGAAGTTGAGAGCAGGCTTTCTGACTGGTCCATTTATTGGATTCTACTGCAAATCTGGCAGATGAGAGCTCCACGCCCTGACACTGCCCTTTTTGGCTACTGTATATATCACCAAACCGGGTGCCAGAATAAGCAGCACCATCTCGACATTTTAAATATTATATATCTAGAAAAAAAAGAAGGTTTGGTGGTATGTACAGTAGCCAAAAAGGGCATCTCTACCTTCGCTTCAAAACAGCCTGCACATATTCAAAGCCAGGATTCTCAAATGCAATGCGCAGCAGGGCCAACCATCTTGGGCCCTAACAATGTGCATCCAATGTCAAATTTTGCTTTGGTCTCATTGAACGTGTCTGTGTGTGTGTGTGTGTGTGTGTGTGTGTGTGTGATTTCCCATCTATTCCACTCCTCATTTTGAAACTAAGGAAATGATGTCCCGAAGGTTTTACACTTATTTTCTACTGTGGGCTCTTTGGCCTGTGTGTTTGCTCTGCACACATACACAGGATGTACAACTTGTAGACCCCTTTTCAGAACCTTATTTTCAAATGCAAAATGATTCATAATAATAAACGACATAGGATTAAGGTGTGCATGTGTGTAGCTAAGGAAATTCAGTGACATTGAATTTTACTCCTCACCAGGATGAGAAGTACGAAGGAGACACCCCCAGGACCCAGGCCTGGGCATCAGGAGCACAGCTCAGGCTGGCGGAATGAGTTTTTTGATGCCCACACTTATTCATTTCCACTTTCTTAGCCTGCCTCTGTGAAGAGCACATGTGACTACAGAGGCTGTAGAAATTAAATTGATTTCAGGTTGACTATCTGCTTTTCTTCAGGCTCACAATTATACATGTTAAATTAAGTGCCTATAATATGTGGAAGAAACGGGGGAAATAAACAAGAGGTTAGTTACAAAGGCAGCGTTGAAAACAGACAGGTCCTGGGAAAAATGGGGACCTGTGGCAGGTCTGTGTTCCTTGCCTGCTGGGTACCCTCCAGCCAGGCCCTGCCCCGGCCCCAGCCTCAGCTGGGCCCATGCCCCCCGCCATCTGTCTGCTGAGAATTCACCCCCTCAGTAGGGCCTTGGAACTTCTGTATCTTTCTCACGAAAGTAAAATTCACCTGCCTTTTTCCTGAGCTCTGAGTTAGCAATTTGCTACGTGAACAAAACACTGGGTCTCGGATAAACAACACTTGGCATTAAAAGGTGCTTTGCCACCTACTAGCGACTGTTCTTCCACTCTCTGACTCTCTCTTTCTTTGCTGGGAATTTGGTGACTTTCTGTTCTGCTTCCCAGGGCTTTTGTGAAGAAAAATCAAAAGAGAAAATGTGTATAAAGTGGTTTACCTATTTTTATTTGGATGGCTTCTTTCCTAGCGATGAGTTGGTGAAGCGAAGTTAAAGCCTTTAGTAGCCCTATTTGGGGGCAAGTTTGTAGTCTTTCTAAGCCTGTTTCCTTATATGTGAAACGTAAAAAATGATGTCGAGTTTGCAGGGTTGGTATGAGAAGCAAATGAGATAAGGTTCAGGCTTACTGTGCACAAGGCAGCGGTTGGCTGGCGCTCAGCAAAATCTGGGTATGGGCTACTTGCAAACCTGACCCCTCTCCCTGCTGAATGAAATTTGGGGTCCCATTAAGTCCCACCTGAGCTGACTCCAAGCTCGCAGACCCACCGTCTTTTGCAGGCATAGAGATTGCTTAAGCTTGCTGTAGAGCAGCGGTTCTCAACCTGTGGGTCGCGACCCTTTTGGGGGTCGCCTGAGACCATCAGAAAATGCAGATATTTGCATCACGATGCATAATAGTAGCAAAATTTCATGGTTGGGGGTCACCACCACCTGAGGAACTGTATGCGAGGGTCGCGGCCTTAGGAAGGTGGCGAATCACTGCTGTAGAGTCTCAGCGGGGAGAAATGAACGTCATTCATTTCCAGCTCCACATAAACTTGGACTGAGCAAGAGGAGTTCATTCCACGAAAGAAAGCATTGGGTAGTAAACAGATCGCTGCACTGAGCCAAGATAGCAGATGGAGAAGATCAGCCTCCAAGGAGCAAAAGTCCACCCACTCTTCCTGCCCACTGACGAGGACAGCAACCAAGGCGACGCCAGGATAGCCGCGTGGTTCCAGAATGCTGGAGCATTCATGACGCATAGGATAACAATTATTTCCTGGATTCTCAACGGGCCTGAGTTTCTGGTACATACAGAGGACAAGGAGGTAATGTTGCCCCACTGGCATGACTCAGTGGTTGAGCAGTGACCTCTGAACCAGAAGGTCACGGTGTGACTCCGGTTGGAGCATACGCCCAGGTTGTGGGCTCGATCCTCAGCATGCAGGCGGCAGCTGATCAATGATCCTTTCTCATCACTGATGTTTCTATCTCTCTCCCTCTCCCTTCCTCTCTCATATATTGTATATATTGAGGAGGTAGTGTTTAACATGTATGGATGAGCTACTCATAATTTAATTCTCTTCTTTGCTTCTGTTTCTCTCTCTTTGCCTCTCTATACTATTCATTGTAGCAACCTACCCCCAATGCTAATTTTCTACCTTGAGCTCTGTCCTCAATTTCTTCTGGTACAATGTATAAAAGGGAAGAAAAAAAGGAAGAAGAAGAACTGGACATTTCCCACGATCTAGGCCAGAGAAAGAACTTCAGCAGTGCTTGGCAGGAGGTGGTGAGTATGCTGGGGGGACACTGATCTCGGAGTCCCGTGGCCGGGGTTTGAGACCATGTTCTGCTACTTACAGAGGAGGCCCTGACGGGTGTCTTGCTCTCAGGGAGCTGCAGTTCCTAATTTGCAAAACTGGAGATAACAGTCATGGCCCTGTGGCCTCCCAAAGCCTGTTGTGAATATCAAAAGTGACAATACTGTGACCAGTGTTGTAAGGTACTAACTAGATGCCTGGATTCATGTTATTGCTGTTGTAACATATCTCTTCGCTTGTCACATGGAAGACCGCCATCCTTCCCAGCAATCTTCCTTATCACTGTCCACTCCAGGTCACCTAGACAGTCTCTGCCAGTCCTCACCCATCTCTGCTTTATGGGCTGCCTGATCACTGCCTTCATGTGCCATTTCACTTGCTGTAGTCACCGGTCCTTCGGTTCAGTTTACTAACATTGACTGGATGTCTAGTAAGCCTCACACAGCGGTATGTGCGGGGGACAGACATAAATCCGTGGTTCCTGCTGTTCTATAGGAAGCATCACTCGCTCTCATGCTAGCAAATCCATGATGGGTCTCAAATCCAGCACTGCTGGTCTTGAGCTGCACCTGTTCCTTAGTTCTGTGATAGCTGCGTGATGTTTGTGTTTACTCGCCTCTAAACTTAGCAAGCCTCGTGCTTTCCTCTATAGAATCACAGGATCCCAGCTCCACGGTTAGGAGTGAGGCCTTTGTCATTTCTCCATCCAAAATGTAGGTGATGATCCCT
Organism: Lasiurus cinereus; assembly: GCA_011751065.1. Taxonomy (NCBI): domain Eukaryota; kingdom Metazoa; phylum Chordata; class Mammalia; order Chiroptera; family Vespertilionidae; genus Lasiurus; species Lasiurus cinereus. The sequence goes on from JAAGEH010000417.1 coordinate 23,448,021, forward strand.
TCACTTTTCTTCTTTTAACGCATTAACATTCATTCTCTCAGTCTTTCTTGGACAATATACTTTGGGGGCGCTGTCTTCCTTTCTACAGGTAGATCCACAGCCTACATTCAGCACACCTTTTGGTGAGGGGAGTACCTCATTGTCTGTCTTAGGGACTCCAGCTTCTCTTCGCTTTACCACACCCCCTACCGGGCTGGCAGCCTGATCCTCCTACCCCTCACCCATCTGGCTGGGATTTCCTCAGCTCCCACTAAAATACCGTATTTTTCGATGTATAAGACGACTTTTTAGCCCAGGAAAATCTTCTCAAAAGTCGGGGGTCGTCTTATACGCCAGGTGTCATCTTATAGGGTGAGTATATCCCAAATTCTATATTTTAACTGGAAAAGGTGGGGGTTGTCTTATATGCTGGAAAATACGGTACCTCCCCACATGCTGCCTTGAGATGATCCCTCAGTGGCCAAGATGTGCCTTGGGTACCAGTGACAATATTTTGATGAATGCAGCTCCTCTCCAAGGGAAGGACTTGGGAATTCATTCCATCAGATACGGGGCAAAGACCACCTTATAAAGCAGTGGTTCTCAACCTTCCTAATGCCGCGACCCTTTAAGACAGCTCCTCATGTGGTGGTGACCCCCAACCATAAAATTATTTCCGTTGCTACTTCACCGCTGTCATTTTGCTACTGTTATGAACTGTAATGTAAATATCTGATATGCAGGATGTATTTTCATTGTTACAAATTGAACATAATTAAAGCATAGTGATTAATCACAAAAAAACAATATGCAATTATATATTGTGAAATATTTATTTCTAATTACAATTAAATGAAATTTTGTCTTGAATCATGGTGTAGCATGGGTAACAGTCTTCATATGACAACAGTAAACTACATGGCTACACTTTGCTACACCGAGGAGCCGTGTGTTGGTTCCTAAGACCATGGGAAATAGGTGTTTTCCAATAGTCTTAGGCGACCCCTGTGAAAGGGTCATTTGACCCCCAAAGGGGTCGCGACCCACAGGTTGAGACCACTGTTATAAAGCCATGAGGATAGACTATGAGGTTTGTGACAGAGTATCTCTTAGTCCACCCTGTCCCAGCAGCTGGAGTGACAAAGCCAAGGCACTAAGGGGCGATTCCCCTGTCTCTACCAGCCTTTGGTTGGCAGAGATGATGAGATTCTAACATCCTCTAATGGACAGATGACAAATAAACATCTTTTTTTTTTTTTCCCCCTAAACAGACAAGTCGCAGCTCGGAAAGTTTTCCATTTTCCTCATTGCAAAATCAATACCCATCAGCAGTTTGAAATTAAAGGCCAGATTAGGCCTCAGTTTTATACATGCCTTATTGTGTTCCAAAAGCTTTCGACGCAGCCAGATAAATCTTCCTTAAGAGGATTAGGAAACTTTCATTATCTTTATCTCACCTGAACTAACACTAAGTCTGAAAAATTCATCTATGGACGGGACGGGAGCCGACAGCTGCTGGGAAGGCGGGGGGACCCCTGGATGTCTTTCTAATAGAGCAGCGGGGTCACGTCTTCCACCACTGCAAAGTCACCTGGTCTTTGAAGGAGGAGCAAGCCGTCCGTTGCTCACCAGGGTGGGAGCGAATACAGCTCTGAGCTCCTCCTTTTACCCTCTTAGGACGTGTAAAGACTATTAGACCATGGGCCAAGTGTTCCAGAAACTTCTCTCCACTGCCTTGCCCTCCTCCCTTGCTTCCTCTCCCAATCCCCGCTCTCCTGGTCTTTCTGAGTTGAATGGCACAGGCCCCCTGAGACTACCAGAGCTGTAAGGGGTGCCTGACCTGAATATGGAGTCTGCAGGAACTGAACCCTAGGAATGAACCTCTGCTGTCTGCATCCTGCCTGTTCTCACACCCTCTCTGGCCCAATGCTTTGAGGCCCAGGGCAAGCGCCACTGGCTTCCCTGTCCAGCCCCAGACGTAGCTCCCAGGGCCTTGGGAAGAACATCAGCCCCAGGTCTGCACTTGGAGCCCTTTAAGGCCTGCGTGGACTTTGGCATATTACACCATCTGCCCTAGTTCCTGAAATGTGAGAGCCGCGTTCCTTTGAGTCTGTTTCTGTGCCCTGCCTGGCAGTCCCCTTCAAACTCCAGTGTCTCATTTTCTGGATTTTGAGATAACTTCACTGTCAAGGCCATGAGAGCGCCACGGAGGTGTGGACTTCCATGCCCAGAATTCCAGCTCTTCTGGAAGCAAGGCCAGGTGCTGGGTGTTCAGAGAAAAACTCTCTCTCCCCCAAAACGTTTGACAGCATCCCAGCTCATCCCAGTGCCTCGTTGTCCCCTGAGGAGAAGCAGTGGGTGTGACAGTTGGCTCCATCTCCAGGTGGAAGCCACAAGTAACTCCCAAGCCATGCTCCAGGGCAGAACATGTTGGAGAAGGGAGAGCGTGTACAGTCATCCATCCCATGGCAGGCCGGGGTGGGTGTCTGCAAGCCTCGGAGAGAAAGCCACGGAGGCTGAGCTGAGGCAAGACGTCACGCACAAGGGCAGCACTGGGGCTGCCGGGGCAGAAACTGCAGGGGCAGACCCCTGGCCCAACACAGGCCCTTAGAAATGGCTCAGGCAGAGGCCTGGAGGCGGTGCTAGCAAAGAGCCGCTCTGGCGTAAAGGATGGCCATCCCAAACGGCATGCGTGGCCGAAGCAGAAGACATATTATCTCCTACTCTAGCTCCCCATGAGACCACGCGAGATGAGCAAAATTATATATTTTGGAAAGACAGGAGCGAGAGACTCCATATTCATTAAATGAGGATGCTGTTCACATCTCATACCCTGACAAATCCTTTGAATCTACTGCAGATGGAAGCTGGTAAAGGACAGTTATAAAATATTCAATCCTACACAGGAACTTTTTCTTCTTCTTTTTAAATTATAATTTTATTGATTTCAGAGAGGGAGAGAGAGAGAAGCATCAATAATGAGAGAGAATCATTGATCAGCTGCCTCCTGCACACCCTCTACTGGAGATTGAGCCGGCAACCTGGGCATGTACCCTAACTGGGAATCAAACCATGACTTCCTGGTTTATAAGTCGATGCTCTACCACTGAGCCACACCAGCTGGGCACACAGGGACTTCTTCTGAGAGCTCAGTTCATGGTCCCAAGTCCCCATGCAGGAGGCTCTGAGGGTGGCTCAGGTCAATCCCTCACTGGGTGGAGGAAGGGAGGAAGGATGCGCCACTGGAGGATAAAGCGAGCTGAGAGCTTCTGGGTGCCCTGAGCCAGTACCTGACAGGACCTGTTTCCATAGTAATGAGGCGGGGAGTGAGTCAGTCCCGAGCAGTTCAAAATACATAAGTACAAAATACTTGTTTTAAATGGCTCTCACATTCTCCTAACTGCTATGCAGATATATTTTTAATTTTTAATATTTAATCATTGATTTCTAAGATCCTGACATTCCTACAGCCCTATTTTTTCCCCTACAAAGTGAAATTTGAATAAAAATTTCTGAAATACTGTGCCTGGGTTTTACCAATCCTGATTTTTTTTAAGGGCAAATAAGAGAGACATTTAGGGATTGAATCCCCCCTTTTGAATTACATAGATTTATTTCCGACACAGACCTGGAAATAGAATTTTGACTAATCTCTCTCTCTTGACCTCGGCTGCACTATGGGGCTACGAGAGAGGCACCGTCTCAGCAAGGATGCAGGGAGAAGCCCACGAAACAGCACTCAGAACCCCTCCTGGGAAGTGCAGGACCATCACTCACACAAAAGCAGCCCCAAGTCACATGATTCCACTTTGCTAGCATAGGCCTTTGATAACAAACGAAGCATATCAAAGATATTTAAAGACAGACCTCTACACCATCGTCATCATCCTTTCATGATAGTTATGTCTCTAAGTACCAGAAATGGATATTGTATCCATTTTTTTAAGTCTACCGGGTCCCAACTCTAAAGTACTAAGTCACTTAAGAGAGCTCAACCAGCACGTGCCACACAACTTAACTGAAACGAGGTGAAGGATCAGAGATAAAATTGAGAGACTCTGTGCATATTCAGAACCTAGCAGGAGAGAAGGAATCCCGGGCTCATCCTCAACCTCTGCATTCTGTAGAGCAGTGGTTCTCAACCTTCCTAAGGCCGCGACCCTTGCATACGGTTCCTCATGTGGTGGTGACCCCCAACCATGAAATTTTGCTACTGTGATGCATCGTGATGTCAATATCTGCATTTTCCGCTGGTCTTAGGCGACCCCTGTGAAATGGCCGTTCGACCCCCAAAGGGGTCGCGACCCACAGGTTGAGAACCGCTGCTGTAGAGGGAAGTGACTTTTTCTGTCTTCATACACGAGTAGAAGGTGAGCTGGAACTCACCTTGCACGATGAGGTGGACGCGGGAGGTCTTGGGGTGGTTGTCCGTCTGCACGGAGCAAGTGTACGGGCCCTCGTCATACACGTCCACGTTCTGGATCATGATGCTGTACTGGGTCGGGGTGTTGACCAGGATGACCACACGAGGATCTATGGACCACTTGTCGTTCCCGGCGTAGAGGATGGTGCTGCGGTTCAGCCAGGCCACCCGGGTGACTCGGTCGTCTATGGTGCACCTGTGGGGTGGGGTGGGAAGGAGGATAAAGGAAGAGGGAAGACAGAAGGGGAATATGGGGGAAGGGAGAAAGGAAGAAAGAAGAGGGGAGAACGGGAGTCAGAGAGTGTTGAGCAAAGACTACAAATACTCGAGATACGAGTCCCCTAACATACAAGATTTTTTGAGATATAAGCCGTCGAGCGAGCGATTTTTGCTTTGAAATACGAGCAACATTTGAGATACGAGTAATCGCGCGGATCAGCCGGCTGCACAGGACCCACTAGTTTACCGCAACTCGAGCGTCTCATAGTTTCCCCCGCTTCAAGGTTACGGAACGGATTAAACTCATATCTCGAGGTACCACTGTATACACTGGTTGTGCTTCAAGGAATGAATAAAATAACATAACCCAGTGCTAACAGGAAACACAATTAATTATTGATGAAACTTCCCTAAATATAGGTTAGCAGTGGCCTGAATCATCCCGAAGAAGCGAGGATGCCAAATCATTTATTCGATTGGGGAACCTATTCGGCGCCTCTCTCTGCTGTCTATTTGTTTTCCATCTAAGTCCTCCCGGAGGCGTATATGGAAATGAGTTTGGATTTCTTGAGTACATGGAGCACCTCCTGGGAGAAGTGGCCCCGGGGCACAGGGGGGAGAGAGTGGATCAGCATTTCAAATAGGTCACAGATAATCCACAAAGCGAATACCCGGCCTGTGGTGAGCCCCAAATGGAACGTGTTTACCTCCTGGGTGCAGATAAATCCCCTGTTCCCCTAAACTGCCAGTGCCTGCTGCAGCCTACGGCTTATAACAGGGATGGGGAAATTCACCTGAGAAAGCCAATGGGGTTAGGGGGAACCCTGACTACACCCGAAGATTTCTGGAGAGGGCGGAAGAGAGGGTCAGTTTTCTCCTCTTTTTTGCACCCCTCTCCCTGTGCCCCCGGAGAAAAAGGGGTGGCTGAGGTGACCTGGGTAATCTTCACACCTCTCACCTCCTTCCCCAGCCACAGAATTTGCTTTTTGGTGTGTATGACCTGCCGGCTATGCGGTTTAATGCAGAGATAAACATGCCTGTTTGGTCAGGAAGAAAACCTGCGTATGTTCGCCAGGAACTTAGAACCTGAACAGGGAAAGCACAGAGAAAGAACCCCTTTATCATGATGGGTCTGCAGTGAAGAGATGACTGAAGGGTGAGAGTTGTGCTCACCGAGAACTGAACGCGCTGGTCCATTAGTCACAACCTGAGTTGGGGTATCTCAGCACAGAGCAAGGGATGCCCTCGGATGTCACAGCAGAAGGTAGGAGGTGTACCTCCTGGGGACAAGGCATCCAGTGCCTTCAGGTGAGGAGATAGAGAGCAGATACTGCCACCCTTTACCATGTCTGAACCCTCTTGAGCAACAAGAGATCCTTCTGGCAGGTTCAGAAGATGGGCAGCACACCGGCTGGGGAGGAGAGGGCACACCCACTGGACAAGCTGTTTCCCCCCATAAAGCGACCAGCCTGACAGGGTCAGGGCGACAGAATGGCACTGGAGCACCAGAGGACAGCTCTCAGGGAAAAGGAAAGTATCAAGTCTAGAAAGGCACTCGCCCTGGTGGGTTGAGGGAATAGAAAGGAGGATACCAGCTCCCAGTTAATAGAGGTCTTTTATGAACAGGTCCACCTCGCGTTCAGTAGGTAGGGGTGGTGTGATAATCAGGCGCGTTCAAATTAAAACAGGAAGAGATTCTTCTCTTTTAAATCGTCTTTATTTGCTTTTTTTTTTTTTTTAAAACTAAACGTGTAAAACAAACAGGTTTTAACATGTGGACAAATGTAATACAAAGATGCATAAAGGCTAAGCTAATCATTGCATCCCCACCCAACACCTGGTTCCCCGAGATCATTACTTCTCCTTCCACGTCTTATTCCTCACAAACATACATGCACATACAGACACTTTGTGTTATCTGTTTGTGCCTGAGCTTTCAAAAGCATTCACACACACACACACACACACACACACACTCAGTCCCTCTCGGTTGTAAATGATAGTTAAGGCAATCCTATCATAAGGACTGTTGCATTTGAGTAACACCCAACAATGAAGTCCCACTTGTACAGGTCCAGGACTCAGCCAGCCCGGAGTGAATGGTGGGCTGAGACAGGGTGACAAGTTGTCTTCCGGTCCCCGGAACCACACAAATCCAGATGACTACGTGCAAACAAATATTCTTTCTCTTATTTGGGCCAATTATGTAAGCCCTTGAACATTTACTGAATTTGTAAAACTTAAGGTAGAGTGGGAAAGAATGCACTTTGGGTCTGTGGAAAATATTCACACTTAAAAATCAAAATATGACAATATGTATTGCATACAGTTACGTATGTTTAATGGCCCTTAAATACCATAGTGATTTGATGCTCATGATTATCTATTTCAACATTCATAAATGAGCTCTTCCTTAACAATCATAAAATATGCACCATCCCTTTTTAAAATGTAAAAGGAATGTGTTTCCATTGTGTGTCTTCTGTAAGATTCTATCCTGATATATTTATTGTATGCTTGAAAATCTGTTATTGATCAGCTATCATATTTACATATCAATTTAAATTTCCTTTATGTTCTGTGACCATAAAGCTCTGAGTAATAATATTTTCTTTGAGAATGAGTTATCAATACGAGGATAATATTGATAAAACAACATAAATATATTGTACATGCTGTTAAGTAATAATTAAAGGTAATGAGTAAGCTTTTACTGGAAATATAGCTCTTAGTGGGATTGATGAGGCTTTTTAAAATTATACCCTGGATAAATACCATCACTGCTAGAATGAGATAGAGCTAAGGATCAATTCTATTCCTATTCCTTTTTTTTTTTTTTTTTTTTTTTTTTGCTTTAAAAGGAACCTACTTCACATCAGCAAGGATATGGAAATGAAAATCTTGTGGAGAAATGTCACTCAATTCTTTGAACCTTTTCCAAAACATATGCCAAAAATCGCAGAGTAATATAGCTTCAGAAATTATTTTAATGATCGCACAGCTGACAATTCAATTAGTTCCTCTTTCAATTTCTTTTAAAGCAATGAATTGGAAAATACCTGACTTGCAAAGGGCTTTGTAACTCGGTATTAAATTCATTCAATTTCTCAATATCGAGGCAGTATCCTGCTAATATTTTACCAGGCTTTATCAAATGACTATTAAAGGGAGAAAGTAAAGAAAAATTCTCCCCTGGACAATTACTAACGTAGAAGCAGTCAAAAAGGAGAAGTAGAATGACAATCTCAGGCACCTTCTCAGGCCGATTTGGGGAAATTTGAGATCTTGAAACGTATCATTTTAAATCTACCATGCCCTTGGACAACCTACAACTGCAGGTTGAGGTGGATGCAACCAGTTCAAAGACGCCTGGGAGGGGCTGACTTTGAAACAGTCAATCCAAATCGACCTTCTTGGGCCGGATCACATTCTCATGCCTGGCCACGCAGCCTGTGGAAAGTCTCATGTACCCCTAGGTGAGGGTCAGACATGCCCCAAATGGATGACCAGGAACCAGTTTAGCTGATCTCAAACTTGGGCCTCATCAGCGAGCCTGGAAAGTAAATAGAGGGTAATAACTGGATAAAAGCCATCTCTCAAATAGGGCAGAGCTGAATCACCACGTCCACGCAGCCCTAGCGCCTGAGGAATGACAAAGAGACTTGGTACAATGAGGGTGCTGGCTGAGGACTGTCCCTGCTTCTTGCTTTCTTCCCTCAGGACAGGGCTCTTTTACTGTCCTCCGAACAAAATATTTGCTTAAAAAACACAGCTCCTTCCCTGCTGTTTATGGGGATGTCCTGGACCCTCATTCGCAACAAGCGCGTGGACAATTTTTGATGTTAAATACGGGGATCCAACAGGAAAGTTAAGATCATTAATATCAACTTGCAGTTTTCTTGAAAAGTCTTTCAAGTATTTAAAATGTTTACATTCCAAGCTAAACCTTCCTACTGGTCCTTGATAAGACAACTCATTATAACTCTATCACCAGAAGTGTCTAAAATTATATGGTGTTTATTCTGTGCCTGGCACAATTTTAAAACTTTCCATATATTAAATCATTTGCTATATCCACATTTTATGTGATGAGGAAACTGAAGCACAGAGAGATTCAAACCCCCACAGCTGGTACTATCAGAGTAGGATCTCCAATTTAGGCAGCCTGGCACTAGAGTTTCTGTGCTTGAGGGCTGTTATATTCTCCTAATAAAGGAAGTGCTTGTGAGAACCACAAAAGACCCAGAATGGCCAAAGAAATCTTAACAAAGAAGAACAAAGTTGGAGGTCTCAATGCTAAGCAATATCAAACTATACCACAAAGCTATAATATTCAAAACAACATGGTACTGACATAAAAGCAGACACAAAGGTCAATGGAATGGAATAGAGAGGCCAAAAGAAAACTCACACCTATCTACTCAAGTAATCTATGACAAAGGAGGCAAGACCATACAATGGAATAAAGATATTCTATTCAATAAATGATGTTGGGAAACCTGGACAGATACATGCAAAAAAAATGCAACTAAATCACCTTCTTAAACCATATATAAGAATAAATTCAAAATGGACTGAAGACTTAAATGTAAAACTCAAAACCATAAAACTCCTAGAAGAAAACGTTAAGTAATAAAGTCACTGACATGGCTGGTAGTAATATTCTCTTGGCTATGATTCCTAAGGCAAGGGGAACAAAATAATAAACAAATGGGACTAAATCAAACTAAGGTGTTTTGTTTGTTTGTTTGTTTGTTTGTTTTGCTTTGTTGTTGTTTTTTTCACAAAACAAACAACCTCCTGAATAGAAGAAGCCATTCACCGATGATGAAGCCCATAATGAATTAGGAAATCATACAACTTCAAAGACCAATCTGATTTAAAAATGGACAGAGGACCTGAACATACTCTTCTCCAAAAAAACATGTACTATTGGCTAACAGATATATAAAAAGATGCTCTAGGTCACTAATCATCAGAGAAATGCAAATTAAAACCACAATGATATATCACCTCACACCTGTCAGAATGGCTATTATCAATAAGTCAACAAACAAGTGTTGGAGAGAATGTGGAGAAAGGGGAACTCTCATACACTGATCATGGAATTATAACCTGGTGCAGCCTATGAAAATCAGTATGGAGATTAAAAAGTTAAAAATATTACCACCATGTATCCCAGCAATCCTACTTCTTAATATCCAAATAAATCCAAAATACTAATTTGAAAAGATATACACCTCTCTATGTTTATTGCAGCATTATTTACAATGGACAAGATATGGATTGTGTCCATTGGTAGATGATTGAATAAATAAGAGGTGGTACATATATGCAAGGGAATATTATTCTGCCACTAAAAGATCAAAATCTTGCCATTTGTGACAACATGGATGGACCTAGAAGGCATCAAGCTAAGTTAAATAACTTAGAGAAAGACAAACATCTTATGATTTTACTTATATATGGAATCTAAAAAATAAAACAAATGAACAAATAAAACAGACTCACAGGTAAAGAGAACAAACTGATGGATGCCAAATTGAAAGAGGTGGGGGTAAAAAAGGCGAATCTATTAAGAAGTCCAGATTGATACTTACAAAATAGTCATAGAATGTAAAGTACATCATAGGGAATATAATCAGTAAAACTGGCATACCTATGTATGGTGTCAAAGAGTTACTAGGCTTATTGAGAGGGAATCACTTTACCAGTTATATAAATGTCTAACCACTGGGCTATGCACCTGCAAATAATATAATACTGAATGTCAACTGTAATTGAAAATTTTTTAAAAAAAGAAAGTGCTTGTGTCTTGAGAACCCTTGGAATAAGGCCAATAAGAGTTAGTTAGCCTTATCCAATCAGTTTCCCTCACATTTATGGTACTAATTTAATTTTCTCATAAGAGATAAAATAGCTAGGAGAACAAAATAGATATTTGAAAGTGATTTTGTACATCCCTAAAGCACTGATAGCTATGTGTGTGAAGAGATGGGAATAAGAATCAGAAGATGTAAGGAAATGCCTGAGATACATCAGAGAAAAAAGATCTTGCAGTCAAAGTATCATTTCCAAGGCCCCTGAACACGGAAGTTGGAGTTAAAGTGCAAGTCGACATGTTTTGTTCCAGAAGAGAGGTACAGTGAGAGGAAATCCCTGCCTTGAAGCAGTATTTTTCATACTACTGTGCACCAGAATCACCTGGAATGCTTTTCACAAGGCAAATCCCTGAGTCTGACTTCTGGGAGCTTCTGGCCCAGTGGGTTGAGGTGGGCTTAGAATTCGTATTTCTTACAAATTCCCAGGTGAGGTCAGCACTGCTGGTTTGGAGCCTCATATTTGAGAAGCACTGCCTTAAAGAAACTAGACAGGAGACAGGTTGCAACTTAATCAAAATAATGAAATCTTCCTGAAAGTCGGCCAGCTTTCATTTATGTTTGTTACTTTGTTTTTGTTTGTGCATTTTGCCTCTGAAAATACACAATTAAAAAGAGCCATGAGCCCTAACTGGTTTGGCTCAGATAGAGCAACGGCTTGCAGACTGAAGGATCCCAGGTTCGATTCTGGTCATGGGCATTTATATTGGTTGCGAGCACATCCCCAGTAGGAGGTGTGTAAGAGGCAGCTGATCAATGTTTTTCTCCCATTGATGTTTCTAATTCTCTATCCCTCTTACTTCCTCTCTGTAACAAATCAATAAAATATATTTTTTTAAAAAAAGAGCCATGATTCACACAACAAATCCTATCTAATAATCTAATAAAAGAGTAATATGCAAATTAACCATGACTCTGCTATACCCACAAGCCATGCCCACCAGCCAATCAGGAACAAGTATGCAAATTAACCCAACCAAAAATAGCTGAGGCCACACAGAGAGTAGGAGGCTTAGGTTTCCCTGGCGATGCAAGAAGCCAAGCTTTCCTCCTGTCCTGGCCTGCCTTGGCCTCCACTTAAGTCTATGAAGTTTCAACTATAGAAGATAAATAAATCCCAACAAAAATGGTGGCAGCCACAGAGCTGGAGAGGAGGCTTGAGTTGCCCTGGGCAATGGAGGAAGCCAAGCTCCCACAGCGCTGGCTTGCACTGGCCTCTGTTTAAGGCTACAAAGTTTCAATTATAGAAGATAAATAAATCCCAACAAAAATTGCTGCAGCCAAAGAGCGAGCAGGAGGCCTGGCTCCACTCAAGGCTACAAATTTTCAATTACAGAAGATAAATTCCAGACACCAGGGCCTCTGCTTGGGTGGTGTGGCCAGCCTGCAAACCACCACAGGCCCCTCGCACAGGCTGCCCCACACCCCAAAGAAGCCCCCACCCTAATCTGGGACATCTTCAGGGCAAACCAGCTAGTCCCCTCCTGTGCATCAGGCCTCTATCCTCCTACCTAATACAAGAGTGATATGAAAATTGACCATTACTCTAACACACAAGATGGCTTTCCTGATGTGGTCAAAGATGGCTGCTCCTATGTGGACACAAGATGGCTGTCACAAGATGGCCAGCAGGAGACGGCAGTTAGGGGTGACCAGACCTTCAAGGGAGGGCAATTAGGGGCAAACAGGCTGGCAGGAGAGCAGTTAGGCATTAATCAGGCTGACAGAGGAGTGTTAGGGGGTGATCAGACTTTCAGGTAGAAGCGGTTAAGGGTAATCAGGAAGGCAGGCAGGCAAGCAGTAAGGAGCCAGCAGTCCTAGATTGTGAGAGGGATGTCTGACTGTCCATTTAGACCCTATCCTACTGGGATCAGGCCTAAACAGGCAGTCGGACATCCCTCGAGGTGTCCCAGATTGAAGAGGGTGCAGGCTGGGCTGAGGGACACACCCCATGCATGAATTTCATGCACCTGGCCTCTAGTATTTTATGAGTGACTAATGTGTACTAGACAATATTCTGAGAGTTAAAAATGCTGGGAAAGGGGCAGGGGCGTGCTCCTAAAGCCATGTCCCATGAGACAAGAAAAGTACATAGGAAAATATGTATATTTTATCAGAGAATAAAATTAGTGAAAAATATCAGAGTAAGGAATGCAGAGTGCCACAGGGACTGGGAGCATTTGGGTACAGAGTGGTCACAAAATGCCCCTCTGTGGCCTGCATGTGAATGTTGTAGACATTTATGTGAATAAAACATCACTAAAGTAATAGTGTAGATTTTTACCCTGAGTGCTTATATATGTGAATGATTTTATCATTTGGGGTTTTAAAGTCTATATAGGTATACGGTTAGGCCATTTATACCTAGTGTTGTGATTTTTTCTGCATGTGAAATTTTAAAAAGAATGCTACCACAGAGAATCCTGAGATCCTTGCCCCTGCCCACCTCTGCCCTTGGCCTTTAAAATGGCCTGCCCCCAATAACATACAATAAAATTAAAAAATAAGTAAATAAAAGTATGACCATTTCTGCAGAAAGTGAAAATGAAAGACTGGAGAGAATTCATACAAACAGAAACACACACAACAGCATCCTAGTTAAAGTCCCTTAGGAATGAACCCAGGGGGCCAGCATAAGGGGGTGTCGGCAGGATGAAGTGTGTTTCAGGATGTGCTCCTGGCTGTCCCGTTCAGCCCTGTGTGGGAGGCCATCTTTGTCCTTGGCTTACCAGTCATCTTCTTCTAAATAATTCAAACTGTGTGTGGAAGGAAACTTACAGCTTGGGAGCGAGGCCTGAAGATGAATAACAAACGCTCTTGCCTGCAATTATCCTATCCTCTAGCCAACATTCACTTATGTCTACTTTCTGAGCATTCTTAGCGCTTTTATGGAGTCTTCTATTTTCCCAAGAAAACGGAGTGATTAAAAAAATAAAAAATAAATAAAAAAAACAGGCAGAAAGGATGTCTCTATGAGAGCCCTACTTATCCGATGAGGTTATAAAGATCAACCTCACACGAAGGATGGCTAGTCCTGCCTTAAAGTGAGTCCATGCAATCCTCTTCAGAATCACAGGCTCCAGTGGAGGACATGGTCAGCGCATGCAGATTGAAGAGGAAGAAAGACCAACACATCTGTAGATAGATGATCACAGGGTGTGCGATTTCTGCCACCCGCACCGGGTACAAAACAGTATTGAATAAAAAAACTATACTCGGAAAACTAATAAAAAAGAAAGAAAAAAATGGCCTTCCAGAGACTCCTCAATCTAAGAAATGCTGACAAAGGTGATAGAGTTGAGTGTCAAAATCCTCAAATGTATTCTTTATCAACTTTCCCTTTAAATTTACCCACAATATTAGGTGGGGGTGGGTTTTTTTTTTTGTTGTTGTTGTTGGTTTGCTGCTATCATTTTGTCATTTGCCTTCTTTCATAAATGGAAAGGCAATTAAACTTCGGGTCAGAACCCGACACGTATCAAAATGTATTAATAATGTCAGTTTGAAAAGCGGGGGTGCGAGGATCTCGCTTTCTGAGAATTCAAAGACCAATAATAAATGGATATTTTTGAAAGGAAAGGAGGGGTAGGCAAGCCCCAATGAAATATTTTTAGATCGATTCCCAAAGTATTTTAAATTGCACCAAGCTGTTCTCCAGGGAAGTTTTAACTACGCAGTGATTCCCTGAATTACACATGCAGCCAACTCCACAGCATTACCGAGGGCTTAAATTATGGAAGAGAAAACTTTATGATTCCGATGGTGGAAAACTCAGCAAGAGTAATAACCTGCGAGCGGTAATGTTTGCTGATAAGGTGGCGGTGGAGAGGGATCTGAGGCATCTGAGGGAGAGGGGGAGACACTGGGGCTGCTTAGAGGGGGGCAGGTGGGAGGGGTCAGCTTTTTCAGCGGGGCGGGTATTGACTGGGCAGGCTGCAGGACGCGTGGCATCTACACCATCCAACTAGATGGTGGCACCCCACTAACAGCGGGGGGAGTCACGTTCATACACAGAGAGGGTGCTAGTGAGTGTGAGTGTGCGTGTGTGTGTGTGTGTGTGTGTGTGTATGAAGGGGGAGGGTTTGCTCCTTTTCTCTCCAGAGAAACATACCAAGTGCATGCAGAATGGGGGCCCTGGCAAAACACAGGGCCTAGCACAAAACCAAAGAAGGTGCGGGTTTGTCTGAAAACATGTCACCTGAAGCAGAAAATCGGCCGCTGATGATGAGGTGGGGGCTCCAGCCGTGACCGATGATGTATGAGTCCATCAGGACGGTGCACGCTGCGTCTCCGGCAGGCAAGAGGGGCGCTTCTGGCCCCCTCCCCCACACAGTGGGGACCCTGCCTGCACCCAGAGAGCATCTCCTCACACCTCACCGCCCACATGAGGCAGCCAGGCAGGAGGCAGCTCAAGGCAAACGGAGGGAGGGCTTCTGGGGAAAGATGGCTCCACAGGAGGTGGACACTGCTTACAGCCACAAAGAGGGGTGAGCTGTGTGGCTGTGGGAGGAGAGGGGAGGATTCTTCTTGGGGTAATAGAAGGAAAAGCACAGGGTCGCTAGGCATAACTATGAAAGACAGGCAGGCGAAGGGACCATCTGAAGGAAATAATGAATCATCGAGCTGGCTTCTTCCCGCACCTGAAGTTGCTCTGTGCGCTCAAAGGATGCTGGGAAGATAACTTTATTAGATTCAATAGATAAGTAAATACTAATGAGATTGATCTTATTGAGTGAGAACCCCTCTAGATGAGCAGGAGCAAGGTGATGACTGACAGAACAGTCATGGTCAAGGTGAGAAAGGATGGATGTGAAGTGCAGGAAGGAAGGGTGCTTCATCTGGTGCATCAGAAGAGAAGAAAAATAACGGAAATGCAGATGTATGTGGGAACCTGGATTTGGGAAAGAAAAGAGGCTGGTAAGGGACGCTTTCTATTTTCTCCAAACTGATCAGGGGAAGGCATATGGGAGAGTAGGGGAGAGGGGAAGGCAGATGCAAGAAGAAGTGAAATGGCTTTTGCATAAAAAGGCGAGCAAAGCTACCGGGTACTGCGATTCATGGCGGTGCTGAGGTCCCCATTTGCAGTCCTGGCCCAGGATTCCTGGTGACAGGGCTCTGCCAGCTTGGAGCATATTCCCCGGAACCGCTCAGCTGCTCAGCTGCAGGCAGACAGAAAATGGATAGTTGGGTTCATCTAATGTTGGAACAGGCCAGATGAGCGAGAGAGAACGCGCCAAGGCTTAAAGAAATGAAAAATGATGGAGTGAACGGGTAAGTGAAGAGAGGAGGGGCTGGTGGATAAAGAGAACCTGTTGGGTTTGATACAATTGGAGCCTTAATGAGGCACTTAAGCAAACGAGGTGGGATGAAAGAGACTGTACAGGACGGGAAGTAGAAAGACATGGCAACTGCGCCAAGATGGCCCTGGTCAGTGAAGGATTGAGCTAACCTGGAGGCCAGATGGATCATCCAGGTGGACCCACAGAATATGAAGAATGATGGTGGGAGATGAGAACACTCTGTGATCTCTCTCTCTCTCCCCCCCCCCCCCTCTCTCTCTCTCTCTCTCTCTCTCTCTCTCTCCTTCCTTCCTTCCCTTCTTTCCTTTTGTTTTTAAATAGACTTTATTGATTTTTACAGAGAAAGGGAGAGGGATGGAGAGTTAGAAACGTCAATGAGAAAGAGACATTGATCAGCTGTCCCCTGCATGCCTCCTACTGGGGATTAAGCCCCCAACAAAGGTATATGCCCTTGACCAAAATCGAACCTGGAACCTTCTTCAGCCCACAGGCTGATGCTCCATCCACTGAGCCAAATGGGTTAGGGCCACTTGATGAGCTTTGATGCAAATTGTACAGACTGAGGGTTAGAGAGAGCGCATAGCTGTGCTGAGAAGAAGGCCTTGTCATCAGACAGAAAATGACCTGCTGGTTCCTTGAGGTCTTGAGCTGTCGCATGGACTATATGCAACATGTATAAACCCTAACCCTCTGCTTCAGGCTGTCATGCAGGTCGCCAGCATTGTTTTTAACACAATCGTAGGCCAATTTCCAGAGTATACAAACCAAAGCATTCTATAACCTCCAATTTAAGTGGTGATGGGTAATTTGTTACGTGGAGATTTTAACTGGGGCAGGCCCCAAGATAGGGGTTTTGTCCAAAGTCTCGGAACCTCCACTTGCCCATCTGTGGAGTGGGATGGACATCTTTACCTCCTATTCTTATTCAACCTGATTTGGAGGCCGGATGAAGTAACGCATGTACAAGAGTCACAACTGTACCTGGCGAATAGCGAACACTCTTTAAACAGAGCCTGCTCCATTGCTATGGTCAGAGAGATCTCTCTTGCTTTTTTTTGGAAAAACAGAATTCAACTTCCTTTATCAGGATATGTGTGTGTGTTAATTTGAGCAAGTGATACGGAATCCATTTGCTTATCATTTTCCAAAGAGTTCTGAAGCTTTCTCTCTCTGTATTTTCAAATCTATGAAGAATGAGATTTGATGTCGGGTTGTTGAAGCCCATTTCAAGGCAGGCCATTCTGCGGGATGACAGATTAAAAATAACACGCGGTGTACCTTTTTAGCATCACCTAGCAAATCAACCCAGTGTGTTTCCAGCCTACATGTAGATCACTTCTACTGGGATTTTCCTCTTCTCCCCAATTTCTCACTCTTCTGAAGTATTTTGTACTTGACCTACATAGAGTTCTACAGTCGGATTTCATCTCGGGCTGAGGTTGATTTGGCTCAGCCCCGGCCATTGAGGGAACTCTCACTTCTTTGTATTTTTATCAGGCCTCATTCACAGTGTGTTGACACCGTGGCTGATGGGCTGGTTCCTAGATTAATGACCAGCGGTGGCTAAAGTGCCGTATTGCTAAAAATACATAATTGAGAGATCAATCAGTACCATTGTGCACACCTGAAAGAGAATTCAGCTGGCCTGCAGGCCCCGCAGCGTGGGCAGTGGTGTCCTTGTCCCAGGCAGCCTCCCTCTCTAAATAGGACAGCACGGAATCTGGAAGAACCAGACGCCCAGAACATTCCATGCTCAAGCTGATGGAGACTTTACTGCAATCACAGGCAAACGCTGCAAGTGCTGGACCGGACGAGAGGATGGGGAGACCCGGGACAGGGTCATACGGGAACGGGTGACTCTAGGTCGCAGTTGCAGAACGACATCTTCCACTTCTTTAAGAGACATCGATGGCACCCATGCTGCAGGGCACTGAGGAAAAGTGGAAATTAATCCAGGGGTCTCACTCCCCACCCAAGGAGACATCGTCAGCTGAGGAGACAGTTCTGCAGAGGCAGCGGTAAGGGTGCATTTTAGGGAAGACGAAGGACAAGCCCCAATGCCAGCAAAGGGTCTCCCCGCAGAACTGGAGAAGTTGTGGGTGTCGGGAATCACCACTCGGCTTCGGGGTGCCTCCTTTCCCCCACTTTCTTCTTTTATGACTTTGTCTTAAAAGGGTAGTGCTCACCATAAGGCAAAACCATGTCAGAAGCAATGAATCAGCGGGTAAAGAAGAAAATGATCTTTTAAGTTAAGAGTAATAAAAAATCTCTCCTTTCCCATCCTTCACTCTCCCCCCTCACTCCTTCCACTCTCAAAATTCCTTGCCTCTCTGGTCTTTGTCTTGGCGCAGAATTCCATGAGGAGCTGTAATGGTGACAAGGACATTTGCTTTGACTTCTGCCCAGACAGCTATTTCAGAACCTGCCCCATGGCTAGACACGGATGCCTCGCAGAGCCACCGGGAAGGATCCACATTATTTATCTGTCACGTGGCTCCCATTCCCCAGTCCTTTCCTCCACCCCTTCCCCCACCCCCCCATACACAGCTTTTACAATACAGCCTCCCCATTTGTTCATTCCAGCTGGCGCAAAAGTGAGCAAGGCGAAATTAAAATGCTTCCCGAGCACACACCGCTTTAATTCCATTCAGTAGATGATCCTGACATATTTACTCACGGCCATGTCTGTCTCAGTATCATCCGTGGGAAAGTATAAATTAAAATTTTAAATTAAAAGAGCAGAGTCTGGGGAACTTGGTATCTTTTTGAAGAATGGAGCCTGGGCATCCTGGGAGCAAAGGCTCTGCCAGTGCAGAAACGAGGGCCATGGATTTCCCTGCAAATACCTTCCCCAGGTAACGCCAGGCATCAGGGAATCCCGCAGACAGATTGAAGGGCTAAGGTCATTCTTCTTTCCCCAATCGACACAGCAAAGCCCTCCCTCCCCCTTTGGGGCGCGGATGAAACTTATCAGAAGCTGCTAATGGACTGATTAATTTTCAAAAAACCAAAAAAATATGCTGAAGATGGATTAGCTTTTATACTACAATCCTCATGACGGGAATTTTGTGCAATACACTGGTTAAGAGAACACATATTTTAACAAGAGGTATATAAGCTCCAGTCACAGGCCTATAATTGACAAAACTCTTGATCCTGGGTGTGCATCAGTTTTCCCATTTATAAACATAATTCATGGTTTTCAAACGGTAGATTGCGGTGCATATTAAAAATATAATCATTTTAATACCACTGTCAAGGTTCTGAGGCCACCGTCAACAATCAGCAGAGGTTTGCAATTATATTTCTAGAACGGTTCACAACTGAAGAATAATGATGCCCGAAGCATTATAATAATTTTGACTTTCCCTTGGGGTTCATTTTACATCAGTTCTAACGTTTGGAAAATTCAGTAGGACCTCCACTTCTTTGGATCCCAACCCATAGAGCCAAGCACACTGTCTGGAGTGTGGAGCAGACACCGTGGCTTTGTGGCCAGCCAGGAGGCCACGAAGTGTGAGTCTTCATCCGAGGAGCCAGTGCATCTGAACCAAACCTTATTTGCAATTTTAAAAATAAAATCCTCGTTGCGCAGGCAGATGGGCAGGGACAGATGGGAGAGGACCCCGAATAGTCTCTCCCGAGCGCCTGTCCATCCTCACCGCGCTTCTCCTTGCAGCATGTCAATTCTGTTTGTTTAAAAATGGATGTTATATATTTTTAATAAACCAATCATCGCTGCCAGCCGAGTGGCTTATGTTATAGAGATTATGCGAGCTAGCTCCCCTTAAAAAACGAAAACGGAAGGCAGGCAAAAATCTTTCCGTGGGCCAGGAGAGGCCCAAAGAGACAGATTCCCGGGGGGCAATCAAATCATGGGGAACTTTTTGCAATGTTGCCAGTTTAGGCCGAGAGAGAGAGAGAGAGAGAGAGAGAGAGAGAGGGAGAGAGAGAGACCTTATTGGTAATTTCATGGCCCACAGTGCAGCGCCACAGGTTGCCAGTCTGAAAGGACGAAGGGGGTTTTTGCCCCTGGAACTCTCTGGAATGCTTAGAGGAGACCAAGAGCATGGGGAGTCTGACCTGAGAGCACCCCAATTTCTGTAGCCTGCACTTTCCTCAGGAAGTTCAGTGAGGGGCAGAAACGTGTGCACAATAGTACCTCGAATTAGTACAAAAAAACTCAGGTAGATCTACAGTGTTCTGTATGGGAGAAGGATCTTTCCATGGAAACTTGTTACCGAGAGGTTTGAGAAGGTATGCCTTACAGATCCAGCGATTCATTATAACGTGGGAAGGCTGAGTTTCCTCGCCAGGGATTTTAAATCAAATGTATAGAGAAATAAAGAAAAAAAATAGGGAGGAAAGGGGAAAAAATAAAATAAAAAACGAGAAAGAAAAAAATCTTTAGGTCGGTTGAAACATGTATAATTTACTCCATTCTTTTAAGCCCAATGGATGCGGTGACTATTGAAAGTGTTTTCACTCTTGTGTTTGCACTCAGGTGAGTGTTGAAAATCAGTCCTTGCTTCCGGGGCACCCACTGACTGCAGAGGACCCCTGTTAGTCTCTGAGGATGCCTCTGGTCCACTCCGCGCCCTGCCCCTGGGGCTCTGTCACCTTGCCCTGGCACTGTCCTGGCCAGCAGTGGGCCCGCCCTCCCACTTGCCTGCTCCCAGGCTCACCTCAACGGGCACAAGCACGACTGAGGACTCCTGTCTGGAGGGATGAGTCTTTCCTTCCACTCAAATTAAGTGTGGGAAGCCAGCAAAGTCTGGTTAAGTTAAGCCCCCGGGGATTGCAGCAGAGTGGAGAATTACTCCAGTCTCAGTTCATTATAATGAATAATAAAGAGACACTTACATGTGCCTTTTGGTAAATTATTCATCTCGTGCACTGAGGAAGCGGGGCAGTGTTATAGGTGCACCCCGGTTCCTATAAATACTCCCTCTCATAGCATCTCCAAAGCCCCCTCTCCTCCCCTCATTAGGACGGAAGAAGTTGGGGAGTCTTGTAAAGAAATGGCTTGCACCAGGCACTTCTGCCTCCCTCGTGGCTCAGGGGGGTGTAGCTACCCGCGAAGCTGAGGCTGTTTCTACCATATTTGTCATTTTATGGTGGCTCCGAAGTCGCTTGCAGACACCTGAGGAGCTCAGCGGGACCCGCACTTTGCTTTATGCACCGTCCTCAGGAGGCAATTAAGAGAAGTGAGGATTGTTTCCAAACCTCCGCTCCCCGCGTTCACCATAACCCTGATCCCTCTCCAACCGCGGACCCAGCGCCTCCAAGAGAAACACACTTCCCTTCGTTCCCGGCTGCTTCCTCCTACACGTCCCTGTCCCTGTTACTGGTTCATGCTTCCGATGGAACATACTGATACAGGTGGAAAACCCTCACCAACAGGTCCACCATCTCTGCACCAGGGTAAATAAAGACGGGGCATTAGAGGGTCTGGGGTCTTAGATGCTCCTCCATATACCACCTGTATGCACAAGATACACAGTTTTATAATACCGGCCAATGGGAAGGATAGAACATAAGGAGCACAAATAAATTGCTAGTGGAGAGAGAATGATAGTGAGAGTGAAAGGGAGAGAGAGAGAGAGAAAGAGAGAGAGAGAGAAGCTTTACAGAATTGCAGAGACCAGTACTCTTACTGTCTAGACACGAGAGTTTGCTTTTGCTAGCTAGGCATTCACTCATTAGGTTTAGAAAATAAACAAGTCCTCATTATCATTGGTTTGGCGATCCTCCTAACCCTTCAGACCGATCAAAAGTCAGGTTCCTGTTATTAACCTTAAGTGTCACATGTTGCACAAACACTTGCCATTAAGCCACTGGAGTGGTGTCATCAGTCCTTACACTGGGAACAGCTCATTGTATGATTACACCTTTGGCTTGTCCTTCGTGAACATGCAGAAGGCTCAGAACTGAGGCTCATTAAGCAAAACACACATGAGGTTAGATGATGATGATGTTGGTGATGTCAAAGATGACAGTAGGGATGAAACAGTGGAGCATATAGGGAGAAATTACCCAAAGAGAGATGGAGGTGGGTTGGGGGAGTATCAGACACCCCCAACTGTCTACTTGACTGCTCAGAACCAAGGGAAGAAACCAACCAAACTGAGCAAAAGTTCTAGATTTCCTGATGATGGAGACAATAGTTAACCAATCAAGCAAACAGGACATATGAGCTGCATTCATGCTCCAGGGGAAGCCAGGGGCAGTGAGAGGGGCCGTGTGTGAAAGGAGGGGGACCCCAGAGTTCAGAGAGGCACCGTGCCCTCCTGTGGGCGTTGGGTATGGGAACTATGCTTCAGGCAGGAAGGGGCGATTATTTCTAAATATTTAGAACCCACAAGCACAGCTATTTCATCCATAGTCTCTCCCCTTCTGATGACCTGTCAAAAGAGCAATCTTACATTTTCCCAGAAGCAGAGTTGGGGTGAGAAACTACATAGTAACTAGACAGCAAGCAGTATCTACACAGTGAGTAGTGACTAGCCAGTAAGGATACTGGTCTCTGCAATTCTGTAAAGCTCCTCTCTCTCTCTCTCTCTCTCTCTCTCTCTCTCTCTCTCTCTCTCTCTGTCTCTCTCTATCTATCTTTCTCTCTCTCTCTTTCTCACTCTTGCTCTCTCACTCTCTCTCCCACTAGCAATTTATTTGTGCTACTTATGTTCTATCCTTCCCATTGACCGGTATTATAAAAATGTGTATCTTGTGCTTACAGGTGGTATATGGGTAAAGACACTGCTTCAAAGTGTTTAGATGAAGCAGACAAGCTCTGAGGAAGCTTCTAGATGATGAACCTGCCAGGAGCTTTTCCCTTGAAGGAACCTAATTAAGAACAAAGGCCAGTGTGCATCAACGTTCTCCTGAAGGCATCGCGTGAACCTCTGAAGACGTTTTCTTTGTAAAGACAAAAGACAAACCTTGTGTCCCAGCTCAGAGGTGGAGCACAGCAGAGAGGGCTGGAGGGATGTGGAACGTTGCTGTGGCTGGAAGGACTGTCTAGGGAAGGGGGATTCAGAAGCATCGGAAACAGGGAGCATTTAAATGTGCGGGAAGCTCAGTCAGGCCCAACAGATGGGCTGGGAGGGAAGCTGGCATCCCCATCCAAGGCTGCCCTCTTTTTGGCAGGGGGTTGCCCTCGGGGAGTCATCCGATTTCTGCTGTTTTGTATATGTTAACTGGAAAATAGGCCCCTTTAAGTTGCTGATCTCTTGACAAAGAGAAAAGTCTCCCCCAATCTATGTGTACTTTCCAAGAGACCAAAGGTAGGGTGGCCCTTGTCTTATAAAATTAAATGAATTTCCAAGACCGCTTTTGGTAACTTGGAGGGACGATAACAGCACCTTGTATTAAAGTTTATTGAATTCTTAAAATCATGATGCTTCCGAGTATAAATGTTCACTTTATAGAAGGGAACCAGGGAGCTGATGAAAAGTGTCTCAAACCCACAAGGAGACCATTCTACTGGTGAA
The DNA here is from genome assembly GCA_011751065.1 of Lasiurus cinereus. NCBI lineage: Eukaryota > Metazoa > Chordata > Mammalia > Chiroptera > Vespertilionidae > Lasiurus > Lasiurus cinereus. The sequence goes on from JAAGEH010000417.1 coordinate 23,471,311, forward strand.
TAGGTGGGTTATTGGAAGGCCGTATACTGATTTGTAAATCACCTCTCTAATGGCCCCCACAGGTCCTAGCTCTTCCTCTTTTCAAACAAATCCTCCCCATGGTCATTGCTCTTAAAGATGAAGAAAATTATAGTATTCTCTCTAAGTTATCTCCTTTTGAAGGTAAGCTTTTCCACTTAGCATCTTTAAGGGAGTTACTCTTCCTGTATCAGATCCTATGTGTGGTTAGAAGCAACAACCCCCAGGAGAGAGGCTAGACTTAAAAGGTGAGTCCCGTTAGGAAGCAAATAGAAGGTATAGTTTAGTGATTTGGTTTTTTCTATGCCTAGAATATGACAGAACATGCATGTGCTTTACACCAAGCTCTGTATACACATATCCATATGGATATAACTAATATAGACCTCTAGTTGTACCTTCACTACACCCTAATTTGATGTTTAGTTGTGCAGTTAAGTACATTCTGTATTAAAGGGGCTCTTAAACACATCAATTCAGCTTTGTCGTGAAGGCTATAGCCACAGAAATTATGCAAGAAAATTATATACAAGGCATCCAGATTGGAAAGGAAGAAATAAATATCTTTATCTTAGATTACATGATCTTGTATATAGAAAATTCTAAGGAATACACTAAGGAACTATTAGACTCAATAACCATGTTCAGCAAGATTTCAGAATATAACATCAATATAGAAAAAAATCATGGCATTTCTATATATCAGCAATAGAATAAAATTAAGAAAATAATTCTATTTACACTACCACTCAAAATAAAATACATTAAACTAAATTTAATAAACAGAAATGTGACTTGTACTCTACGAACTAAAACGTTGAAAAAAATAATATGTAAATACGTAGAAAGAATCTATTCTTCATGAATTGAAAGATTGAATATTGTTAAGATGCCAATATTCCCCAAATTGAATCAACAGATTCAATTAAATCCCTTCAAAAGTTCCAGCTAACTTATTTTCAGGAATTGGTAAACCGATCCTTAAATCCATGTGGAAATTCAAGGAACCCCGACTAGCTAAACAATCATGAGCAAAGAAGAAAAAAACTTAAAGGGTTCACTCTTCTCAGTCTCAAAACTTACTACAAAGCTATGGTGATCGAGACAGTTTACTACTAGCATGACAATGAATACACAGACAATGGAACAGAATTAAGAATTTGGAAATCAACTCTTACGTTTATAGTTTATTGTTTTGGGGCAAAAATGCCAAAACAACTGAACAAGAATAGTCTTTTCAACAATTATTCTGGAACGAAGGGCTATCTGCATACAACTGAAGGAAGCTGGGCCTCTACCCCACACGATACAAAAAAAATTAACTCAAAAGGGATCAAAGACCTAAATGTAAGTATTACAGTTATAAAACTTAAAAAACAAAACATAACAACAACAACAAACCAACAACTGCTGGTATGTAAGGAGAGGAACTGGCACCTTCATGCCCCTCTGGTGGGGATGTAAAATGAATCAGTTGGTTTGGGAAACAGTGTGGTAGTTGCTCAGAAGGTTACATATGAGTTACTATGTGAAGCAGTGGTTCCACTAGGTATACATTCAAGAGAAATGGAAACATCTGTCCACGCAGGAACCTGTGCATGACTGACTATCGTATGACTTAGTTTATATGAAATGCCCAGAAGAAGTAAGTCTATAGAGACTTATTTCCAAGGACTAAGAGGTACAGTTTGGGGGAAAGGAGGACTGACTGTTAATAGATAGTGTGTTAATTTGGGGTAATAAACATTTCTGAAAGTGACTGTGTACATAGTTGTGCAATTCTGTGATCATACTAAAAAGCATTAAAGTGTACAATTTAAATATATATAAGAGATAGTAAGACCCAAGGGGCCCTAGTCGGTTTGGTCAGTGGTCAGAGCATCAGCCCTAACCACTGAGCAAGAGTTAGGGTAGAGGGTTCGATTCTGGCCAACTGGCATATATCCCTGGTCCCAGTGAGAGGCAGCCCCAGTGGGCGGCAACCAATCGATGTCTTTCTCTCACATCCTTGTTTCTCTGTGTGTCTCTCCCCCTCCGTTCCACTCTCTCCAAAAATCAATGGGAAAAATATCCCCAGGTTAGGATTAACCAAAAATAAATAAATTAATTAAAGACAAGAGGGGCTCATGGTACCCAGAGGAAGGGGCATGAGAGGAAAGGATACCACGATTCCTCTATGGTTTAGAACATATCGTCCTTTTAAAGATAGATATTTTTTTAACATGCCTAAGGTTCAAAAAGAGGCCTGCCTCTTTAAAACCCTTGCTAAAAGAGGTAGGATCTGAGTCCAGAGAAAGCAATCAACTTCAGGATCCTAATTAAGCTCCTGCAAAAGGAGAAAGTGTGTTCAGAGGCAAGGCCGGCCTCTGCAGCTGTGCTCACAGAGCCAACAGGAGGTGCTTCTGAGGCAATTCACCTTTCCTCCAGAGACAGCCGGAGGGGAAGGGAGTCTTCTGGGCCAGGACCTAGGGAAAGGACCTAAATCAGCTTTATATCGAAGGTGCTCGCTCCCCAGTAAAACCTTCTTCCCATTATCAACACAGCGAGTGAGAGGCTCACTTCTGTGCCAAAGGTCCTTAGGATGGATGAGGGGGTCTCCGCATGCTGTGCCCAGAGGGGCCCATCCTGTGATGGAGGAGGCCCTTGACCGCTTCCACTTTCCGGGGTCTACACCACCCTCACA
>JAAGEH010000417.1:23474021-23531485 GCA_011751065.1 Lasiurus cinereus
GAGGCCCTTGACCGCTTCCACTTTCCGGGGTCTACACCACCCTCACAAGCATCCGCCCAGGGACAGACTAGGAGCAGAGGCAGAATAGTGTCTTCAAGGTCACTCAGGTTCACTAAGCCTCAAACGCATTTATTCTGATTTCCATGTGATATTTTCATCAGTTTAATCAACAACTAAGATGTAAGTAATTGAAGGAGTTTGTTTGCATACATATATATGTATATGTGTATATATATATATACATATACATATACATATATATGTATGTGTGTGTGTATGTGTGTGTGTGTATATATATATATATATTGATTCTAGAGAATAAGGGAGAGGGAGAGAGAGAGAGAAACATCAATGATGGGAGAGACTCATTCATCAGCTGCCTCCTGCATGCCCCACACTGGGGATCAAGCTGGCAACCGGGACATGTGCCCTGACCAGGAGTAGAACTGTGACATCCTAGTTCCTAGGTCGATGCTCAACCACTGAGCCACACTAGTCGTGCACATCTCATGTGTTAATCTAAAGCAGAGTATATTGACACACAAGAATATAAAGTCATTCCCATAGAGGACAAAGATATTAAATCTAGGTTAAATATCCTCACTGGCTTCTAAAATCTTGATATTTTTCTACCTAGATAAAAAAAATAAAACCTCTAATCCTGTTATGAAAAGAAGACTATCTATATAAAACCAGTGGAGTCATCCGTTCCACAAATATTTCTTGACTGTCCACTATGCCCTGGACCCATCTCTGCACAGAGAATCGGCGGGGGGAAAAAGAGAGCCACATCTTTGCCCTTGTGAAGATGTGATGTCGGTGTGTATTTTATCAAAAATCAACCCACAGACAGACAAATAAATAACTTCATGGTCACTCTTAGAAGGATGATGAATGTCTCTCCCAGGTGGATTTTCTTCACTTGAAATTCTCATTTGTCTTAAAGCCACAGGGGGGAAAATATAGCAGTCTGAGCTCAAGACTGGTACATCTATTAGGTCGTTAAGAGTCGCAGTTTCCCCGGCACACAGGATAGCTCTCCTATTATTCTTTGTGAACCTTGTAAAATATAATGACATCATCTTCATAAGAGTTGTGTTTATATAGGGTCAGATTTTAATGTTCGATCGGCATTCATGCCCAAACCCGATTAAATGGCTTAACGCCAATGGAACTTTTCAATGAGTATTTTTGGATTCAACTTGCTCCAAAAACACTCAAAACGAGGTTGCGCCTCGCCCCGCCACCCCACACTGTAGTCTATTACAGGAGGTGAGACCCAGATTCTCTGCCTCTCGGTGCCTGCGTTCACTGAAACGCTCTTCAATGCTTCCAATGGTGTCAGTCTTCGTTGAATTCAGAAACACTTATCACATTGCCGCCTTGCCTCTGACAGACCTTTAAAATTAATCCACTTTGAGAGATTTGTTGGGTTTTCGGAGGTCTTTGAAGATGAATCGGAAAGCTTCTTTATCAAATTTAAAGTCGACGCTCTAGTTCTTCCTAACCTACATTCCCCCTCCGCCCCCCACCCCCCAAGTTCTATCATTTTTCATGACACGCGGGGCCATGGGTCCTGGTTTGGAGTCGCTGCTTCCTGTGGTGTAAGCTTCTCTTACACGAGCTGCAAAGAAGCTCCAAAGAAGACGCGTGTTTCAGAATGAAATGTAGCCACCAGCCTCCTTGGGAAGAAAACATTAATTACATTTTTTGAAGGCGTTCTAATTGGATTTCACTTCTCTCTCTTTTTTTTGGGGGGGGGGGGTAGTTATTCTAGCCAGAGAGCGAACACACTCCCAACATCTTTTATTCGGTCCTGGGCAAGAAAAGGGAGAGAGATTTATTTGTAATTATCAGAAATAAACAGTTCCTGCAAAACAAACACAAAGGAGCAGAGCCTGGCTGGGCTCCCACCTCGTTAGAGATGCAAATGAGGAGCAGGCCATTGAAAAGGGAAGTTTCAGTAATCCTGACTCAACAATGTAAATTCGTTAAATGAGCCCGGGGTTCAGTGACATCTGCAGTGTGGAACCGGGTTTTATACAAGAGGTCCCCAAAGGAACAGCAACTTCTTCGGGGCTCGCCCATTGTTCTAGCTGGTATTTATTTTGAGGCATGTTCCCATAATGCCTCTTTCTGCCTGCTGTCAGTTTATTGTCCGCCGAACCTATAGAGCTGTCCGTTCTTTGACTCGGGTCCATCTGCGGTCCCTCTCCAAGCCTGCTGGTCCATTTCCGGTTGATCAGCATCAGGCTGTCCTTCAGGTGCTGGCCCCAGGATCCCTGAAGCAGATGCGCGGAGATCATCCATTCTAACTCAGACTGTGCACCTTGCCTTCGGGAATCACGACAGTTGTACACACAACAATGCTAAAAATGAAGACGCAAGTCCAACGCCTAGCATTGAAAAAATGGCATTTGAACAATGATCTTGTGTGTCTTCCCAGCCGCGACCAACTGAGTCAATGGATGTCTGAGCTTTTCTCACCCAGAGAAAGAGCTAGGGAGGGAGATGGAGTAGAACGCACCATGTGGTCCATGGAAACTGATACCTTGCAAGTGATGGAAGCTGATGGATTTCATGACATAACCCTGTCGCCCCCCTTCCAACCCCTCCCCCAAATGTGAAGTTGTTCGAAAACACCAAACTCGTGATGCAAGCATTTCAGTGTGTGGCCAGCACAGGAATTCTCCAGAACAAGTGTCGACAATTCTTACTATTCCTATTCCCTTGTTACTGACACACTTCAGGGGAGTATTCTTATTCCTGTTCTCCAGTGTCCTAAGAAGGTTGCTTAAGCTTAAGTTTATTTATCCAAGTTCCTAAGACTGTTAGTAGTTCATATTTGCATCGCTGCGCGTTCTGCTCTCTCATCGTGATGTTTTCAATGGCTTCATCGGGACACATAACCCACAAGTTGACCAAAACCCCATTTTCAGGGAGACACAGTCCTTGAAGGAGTTCAAGGTCAACAGGCTGTGGTGCTGATAGACCCCAAAGCAGAGTTGCTGAGCGCCTCGCAGAAAACGATTGCCATTCCGATGTCACGGTATTTGTTAATCCTCCTCAGTCATCCCCCAAGACAGTTCCCCCAAGTGGAAAGCTACATTTCAGTTTCAACAGCTCTGCACATACTGCAGGTTCCTTGGACAGAAACTGTAACTGATTCGATTTTAAAGCGGATCTTCTGTAAATGTTGTAGGCACCTGATAAACACTACACCACAGGAAGAATGGCAGTCCCTTAGACCATCATCTTCCTGTCTCGCTGTCTCACTTTTAGGAATATTTCTCCCTCACGTGAGACTGAATTTCCCCTGATGTGGCACTGAAGCCCGTTTTGCTGTATTAACTATTACGTTAACGTGAATGCCCAGCTGAAGGCTCAGACTTCATTTCCCAATCTAGGCAGGCCTTACAAACTGCTCTGATGGAAGCTACATACATATATGTTTTTTTCATCTAGACAGCAAGAAGTGTTGGGGCATTGATTTGCGATTTGAGCTTCCTGACACTAATCCTATGTTCTTCTTCTAAAACTTAAACGGCAGCTTTCCCCCTGGCTGGCATGGCTCGGTGGTTGAGCTGTGAGTTATGAACGAGGCTACATGCCCAGCTTTCAGGCTTGGTCCTCAGTCAGGGGCATGCAGGTGGCAGCCATCAATGATTCTTTCTCATCACTGATGTTTCTCTCTCTCTTCCTCGCCCTTCCTCTCTGAAACCAACAAAAATACACGTAAAGAATAACCACAACAAAACTATAGCCTCTCTTCGGCACAGAAAACTCCATTTTCTATTTCTTTTTCTTTCCTCTTCAATCTTTCAAATACTCCGGGGATTAAAAGCTGAAGTCCTATTTAAATGAGTTTCTCCCACGTCAATCTCCCCATTTTATGTCATATACACAGTGTTTTCCATCTGAACGCAACTCTCCCGCTTGTCACAAAATCAACTTCCAAATTGAAGTACGAAGCGCCAAGTATTTAGCGAGCGATTTGGTTCGGGTAATATCTCCCATCTAATTTACACCAGTCACTTTGCGTGGCACGTAACTGCTCCCATTCCCTCTGCAAAACAGAGGGCTAGACTTTTTCCAGTTAAATGTTTGATATAAAACAGATATGGTACTAATTTGCGTTGCAAATTGAGCTCCGTGATTTCATGTGTAATGCATTCGGAGAGACTCTAAAAACCTATAGATTATGTGCTGTGTTGTTCACGCAAAGTCACTTAACCATTCTGGTTTGCACTGCCCTGTCTTGAAATGGATGATTCTACTATGTATTCCTTCAATAGAAGGGAAGTGTGTGAAGATTCCTTAAAAAAAAAAAGGGGGGGGGCAAATGTTATTTGGGGATTAAAAAACATATATAATAATTATTATAGCTGAGACCGGTTTGGCTCAGTGGATAGAGCATCGGCCTGCGGACTGAAGGGTCTTGGGTTCGATTCCGGTCAAGTGCATGTGGCTTGGTTGCGGGCACATCCCCAGTGGGAGGTATGCAGGAGGTGGCTGATGGATATCTCTCTCTCATCGATGTTTCTAGCTCTCTATCCCTCTCCTTTCCTCTGTGTGGCAAATCAATAAAATATATTTTTTTCAAAAAATTATTATTATTATTGCTTTTCTCTTGAGGAATCACGTGATTTACCCCCAGGATTACTGTAAAACTAAACTTAAAATTATCCTGCAGTATAGTAAAGATGCAACATAAATGTTCCCATGAAGAAAAAGCAGTGAAGCATATTTTTTTGCTTCTCATTCTCTTTGACTTCATAGTAAATGAAATGAGAAGAGGAGACCTCTGGTCTGGTGGCTGAAATCCAGTCCTGACCTGGCCACAAACTTGATGAGTGTCCTTGACAAATTAAAGAGCTTGTCTGGGCTCCGAATTCCCATTTGACAAACATCGGGGTATTAGATGTGACGATCACCAAGACCTTTTCAAGTGGAGGCTGAGATTTGGAATTTGTCTTTTGAATCCCTTTCCGGAAATAAAACTGGATGTAATGTAGTCTGGAAAGGATGATGGTGTCCCTGTTTTGGATGGACGTGGTACTGGATCACTTTTCATTAAGTAGAACCCGGTTGTATTTTCAGAAAAAAAAAAAAGGCAGACTGTCTCATAGATTTGCAGTGTAAAAAAGAGCTCCTTTTTGTCTGTTTGAGAAACGAAGTGCTAGTAAAATGAGCTTCTGGTTCCCTGAGACCCTGAACTGTCCCCTGGACTACAGGCAAATGCAACAGACCCTACCACCCTGTTCTGGGCTGTAAAGCAGGTCTCCAGCACTGTTCTTTTATTATTATTATTATTTTATTGAGTTTTTACAGAGAGGAAGCGAGAAGAGCCAGAGAGCCAGAAACATCGATGAGAGAGAGACATCGCTCAGCCGCTTCCTGCACTCTCCCCAATGGGGATGTGCCCGCCACCAAGATACATGCCCTTGACGGGAATCGAACCCAGGACCTTTCAGTCCTCAGGCCGACGCTCTATCCACTGAGCCAAACCGGTTCTGGCTCCAGCACTATTCTTAATACCATCACTGGCGTATTTCCAGAACCTACTGGGAAGTTATCTGTATGAACCAATGCCAGCATTCCATGAACTCATTTCAGTCGTGACGGGTCTGTGGGGATTTTCACTGGGTGCTGGCTACGTGCAAATCCTCACTTGGAACAAGCCCCTCCTTGTTTCCGCGTGGACTTGAAAAGAGAGTTTATAAAGAGCAGAGCTGGATGACAGGCAGCTCAAATTCCACAGTGAACAGCAATGGTTTTGCGCTGAAGAGCAGGGCAAAGACTGGGTACTAATAAAACGGACTCTAGGACCCAGTCCTAGCTAAGGCATTGGGTGGGAAAGGTGGTTCTAGACCAGTGGTTCTCAACCTTCCTAAGGCGAGACCCTTGCATACAGTTTCTCATGTGGTGGTGACCCCCAACCATGAAATTTTGCTACTGTGATGCATCGTGATGTAAATATCTGCATTTTCCGATGGTCTTAGGCGGCCCCTGTGAAAGGGTCGTTCGACCCCCAGGTTGAGAACCGCTGTTCTAGACCCTGTCCTCGCTAAGACATTGGGTGGGAAAGGTGGTTCTAGACCCTGTGCTAGCGAAGGCATTGGGAGGGATAGGTGATTCTAGATCCTGTTCTAGCTAAGGCATTGGGTGGGAAAGATGGTTCTAGACCCTGCCCTAGCGAAGACACTGGGAGGGAAAATACATGCAACCTTCCTATTGGTTGGTTCCAAATTAGATTCAGAGTCAGGGATGGCTCAGAAGAAAAATTGCTTAGCTCCAATTTTGACTGAGATAATCCAATCGCACAAAGTGATATTTAACAAGCAGACCCTGGAGGGCAGTGCGGAGTGTCCTGTGCCAGGAAAGGCAGTCTGCTCAGCATGTGAGAGCGCAGGCTCCGGAGTCAGGGCACCTGCGTCCGCAGGAGCTCGGCCGTGACTCACCTGTCAGATCCTCAGGGAGTTGTTGAACCTTAACATAATTTTTTAAAAATATATTTTATTGATTTTTTACAGAGAGGAAGGGAGAAGGATAGAGAGTCAGAAACATCGATGAGAGAGAGACATCGATCAGCCTCCTCCTGCATGCCCCCTACTGGAGTTGTGCCCGCAAGCAAGGTACATGCCCCGACCGGAATGGAACCTGGGACCTTTCAGTCCGCAGGCCAACGCTCTAGCCACTGAGCCAAACCGGTCTCGGCACATAATTTTTTTTTTTTAATCTCATGAGGAAGACTGTGTAAAATATATCAACAGATTGGGACGTCCCCTTTTTGCCAAACTAGCTGGCTAAAGAAGTTAGAGAACATTACAATGTGCCGAGTACTTCCAGTTAACACTTGCTGGGAAAAGTTGTGGGCCTGTTCACATCTACTGCTTGCCCTGTGACACGTGACAGGTATATTCACAGCAGCCGCGTTTCATGGACCCTATATGCACCAACACTGGACCACACTGTCCTAGAGCTCAGCAGTAGGGATCGACTCCACTGACGCCAGTAGTTCTCAAACCTCGGGGTGCATGAGACTCATCTGGAGTGCCTGTGGGAGCAAGGCTGTTAGGCCCACTTCGAGAGTTTCTGGATCAGCAGGACTGAAATGGGGGTAAGAGGATGAGCATTTCTTTCTTTTTTTTAAAATATATTTTACTGAATTTTTACAGAGAGGAAGGGAGAGGGATAGAGAACTAGAAATATCAATGAGCGAGAAACATCAATCAGCTGCCTCCTGCACAATCTCCACTGGGGATGTGCCCGCAACCAAGGTACATGCCCTTGACCGGAATCCAACCTGGGCCCTTCAGTCTGCAGGCCAATGCTCTATCCGCTGAGCCAAACCGGTTTGGATGAGCATTTCTAACATTTTCCAGGTAATGTGACTGGTGCTGGTATGAGGAGCGCATTTTGAGGACCAGCTGGTTCCAAATGCATGGAAATGGCCCAGCGTTTACAGTGTCATTACATCACCGCAGAAAGGTGTCCGAGGAACGTTCAGAGAACGCTCATGCTTGGAATGAGTGACTTCCTTCATGGTCTCGCCCCCAGATCCCAGTGCGTGTGGCAGAAGGGAGCAGACATGGTCAGGTTAGTGTGCCAAGCCGTTCTTTCTCCCTCCTCCTGCTCATGCACGCATCTCTTCAACCATTCGCTCAAATATCATGTATGCATGGCAGGTTTGATTGTGTGTGTGCATGCATACCCGTGTTTGTGTATAACAGGCACAGGGCCAGATCCTGGGTTAGATCAGAGTAAAAGGTTAGAGACCAGGTCATGGCATTGGGGTGATGATAGTCTAGCTTCACCTCAAATCTCACCAGAAGGATTCTGAGCTCTGAGGTAAGACGTAGCTGGGAAGCACCTGTGAATTTAAAGGGAAATGACACCTGAGACCTCTCTGGAGAAAAGTGTTTCCACAAAGACAGATGAGAGCGGGGCATTGCGGGACCTTTAAGTTGGACTCATTCTTTCTCCAGAGCCCCGCCAAGGTCAAACATTGACCTCAGGCTCACTAGATGGCAGAGTCAACTTAGCCTCCTAACAACCTTCTAAGGAATGCGGTATCAGAATCCCCACTCAAACAGAAGGAAATTGAGGCACAAATATACATACACACACACATACATATATAAACACATACACATATATATTATACATATAATATATATGTGTATATTTGTATATATATAATTTATATATATATATGTGTGTGTGTATGTATATATATATATAAATTTACAGTGAAGGTTATGTTATATGCTTGACAATACATGTAATGAAAAACGTCTGAGCGTAGACATGGGAATGAACGGCTAAATGACGGACCGGTGTGCATTCGGTGGCGAGGACATATTTTGCTGGCGGATAACGGATAATGCTTCTCTGTCATCCCTTCCGCAGCCAGAACTGCGAGGGCGCCTGCTGGGGGCCCTCGGGGCCAATTTAAAACGGGGTGAGCGTCCTGGTGAAAACGGGCTGCTGATTTTCACAGGAGTCTCCCAGTTCTCTGCGCCATCGTGTCTACCCCTGTGCTCTTTCTCCCAGCAACTAACTCCATTTCCCTTCCCAGCAGGATGGCTCTAAAGTGCCACGGAGCTTGCAGCAGGCGCTTTGTGAAAATGTGGGGTAACCGTTCGCGAGCCTCTCCCAACACATCCGGGGGCAGCCCGGCCGTGTCCGGGACAGCACCTGGCCCACTCCCACGGGGCTTTTCAAGCATAGGTGCCAATCACTCACATTTTTCATCTGTTACCAGTCGGAGGCCATTACACGGAGAATCAAGGCCCGTGCCCATCCAGTGTCATTACCAAGTCTGATCAACATCTGATTATTTCCCTGATTTAAATGTTCATCTACTCAGCACGAGAAGGAAAAAGCAATCGCAGCCAATTCTCCTCTTTCTCCCACCGATCCCCCCTTTGCGTTCTGGTGACCGGGCCCGGGTGCTTTGTGCAGATCAGACCGAGGCCTCTAGCCTCTGGTGGATGGTACTGATGGATTGGAGGGTTTTGATTAAGGGGCAGGAGAGGGCCAAACCCCCTCCCGCTTGCACCCCCCCCCCCGAGTTTGCAGAATCGGATGCTTGCAGAACACGTGCTGCAATCAGCTGGCTGTGTGAGAATTCAATCAGCGGTAATCTCACACAATGCAGCACCTGCACCCCAACTGATTTCTAGTGTTTTTCAATCAAAAGCCGCCGGAGAAAAGCATCGTTGGTTGTCAACAGGGCTAGCGGACCTGAGCGTTCAGGAACCTGAGTTCAGGGGGGCGAGCAGGTACGCCGCTGGCTCTTCCCTCTGTCATCGCGATGCCACGGAAAGCTGTCGTTCACAAAAAAAAAAAAAAAACAGAGGAGAAGCTGGGCCTGGCCAGCGCTACATCTGCTCCCTATAAAATGAGCCCAGTAATTAGGTACCGGTAATTAGCATCCACTGCCACTCGGTTATTGCATTGATAGGAGCAGCCGCATTTGGGGGGTTTGGCTGGTTTTCCCTCTAAGCAATAGCAGAGAGCACAGACAGACAGACCAGTCAGCTGCCTTAAACCACGTTACCCCCCCTACTCAGGCTCGGACCCAGAGCCAGCTGGCCTCTTGGCTGGAAAATTAATAAACCGTTCACCCCAGGGGGAAGCGATCGGTGCCATAGAAAGGCAAGCGCAGGAACGTGGTCCCTTCTGCACGGGAAGCTTCCTGAAGCCAGGACTGACAAGTCTTGTCACTACTTCAGCAGATGGTGAGAATGGCTGCCGGCTCATCATAGGTGCCCCAGGCGTCCACTGAATGAACGCTTAAACAAAGCAGATAGCTCAATATTTTTTAAAAAATATATTTCACTGATTTTTTACAGAGAGGAAGGGAAAGGGATAGAAAGTCAGAAACATCGATGAGAGAGAGACATCGATCAGCCGCCTCCTGCACACCCCCCACTGGAGATGTGCCTGCAGCCAAGGTACATGCCCCCGACCGGAATCGAACCTGGGACCTTTCAGTCCGCAGGCCTACGCTCTATCCACTGGGCCAAACGGGTCTCGGCAGATACCTCAATATTTATGAGCAAAGATGCCTCCTCTCAGTCAAGTGCATACCAAAAATAAAAAAAAAAAATCATTAACTATCGCATTGAATTTGATCACGGATCAGCTTTTTGCATTCACTGCCCAAGGTCCCGCCAAATGGAAGTGATACGCTTTTCCTAGCGCAGGCACTTATTAACAACGGGCTCCGCGCTGTGTCATCCAAACCCTTCGCTGGATGGTGCAACCCAGAATATGTGAGCTGAGATGGGGAGCCGGTGACTCTCACAAGTACTGGAGAGTTCGGCGTCACTGGGGATCGTGTCTTCACCCCGGCTCTTTGCCCAGAAGGATTATCTTCCAGCAGGTTGCATTCTCAACTAATTATCTTCAAAACAGCTGGACGACTGGATAAACTTTATCTTCATGCACAGTGCAGAGCAAATAAAGATAATTAAACTTTGATTTCAGACGAGGCTGACAAGGGGAAAGGGTGAGGAGAATGTTAAAATTAGAAGGCAGAGGGAGAGAGCAAAAGAGTGAAATCCCTCTTCAGGACCAACAAAGTAGGACTCAGTGTTAATCGTCTACGACTGATTTTGATAAATTCATATTTCAATGCCATTATTTTAGTGTACTTGGCGGGACAACTAATCGATTCCACTGGATCCCTCAATGATTTAAAAAAAATTGTAAAAAACAAACAACCTCTGGATTTCATCAGAAACATGCAGCTAATAGAATTAGCACCTAAACTTCCTGTGGGCAAGAATAATAGCATCCTCAAATACAGAATCTACCGAAAGAGAAAAATTCCACTGAAAGATGATGAACCCACACTTCATGCGAAGTGTTATGAAGCACTGAGACATCTAGAAATTACCTGGGTAAGCCATCCACTCCAGGTTATAATTGCCAATCTGAGAAAAGTTCACCAAAAAATTAGGCAAAAGCAATCCATTCGAGGAAGCGGCGTGGTGACAGGTCGCCCCCTTCTCCTTCTTGGTAAGGTTTACTCTAATGGGTTTTTATTTTCCTCGAGAACTTGAAATTGCACCTTCTCTTCTCGGGCTAGAAATAATTAAGGACCCGCAGGGAGGGAGACGGACGTTTTGAAGAGCAGGTCTGAGTGATTTGGTTTCAGCAGGAGACTGCAGGCCTGAGTCCGGCTGGGGATTGTGTTGACCCGGTAATAAGAATCTTCAATTCAGACAACAGAGTCCACATGGCTCATTAGTCTGGCTGATCATAGCAGGTTAGCTTCACGAATTAGCATACAAACGGAACTCGCTGCGGGAAGGTTGCTAGAATCTGTTCCCCGGTTTGATTTTGCTCCCAGAACTTCTTCTAGCTCTGCCCCATGTGGTGATGGATCTGAGCAAGCTCACTGAAACTCCTGGGAGTTCAGCCTCCCTCTCAGACAGAATAAGGTTCCTTCCGTGTCTTAAAATCACTACATTTTTCTGTGAATATTTAATGAGTGCCTGTTATGTGCCAGATACGGTGTTAAGTAAAGAAGATATAAAAATAAACAAAAGACTGCAGGCTATATACTGCTAATAGTTTCCTAATATAGTTCCCTTTCTTTCTTTCTTTCTTTTTTTAAAAAAATATATTTTATTGATTTTTTACAGAGGAAGGGAGAGAGATAGAAAGTCAGAAACATCGATGAGAGAGAGACATCGATCAGCCGCCTCCTGCACGCCCCACAGTGGAGATGTGCCCGCAAGCAAGGTACATGCCCCCGACCGGAATCGAACCTGGGACCTTTCAGTCCACAAGCCGAAGCTCTATCCACTGAGCCAAACCGGTCTCGGCCCTTTCTTTCTTACAAAGGAGATCTTAGTGTTGCTCGAGGTGACCATGCGTGTAGCTAGAGCACTGTCTTCCTACGTGTACCTGTATCCAGAGATGCGTGTGACTCCATTCTGTCCAGTGAGAAATAGATAGAAGTTTGGCCGAGGAATACTGGCATTTTTACTGAATTTAATCTAAATTTTATATAAATTCACTTTCCAGATATGAATACTGCCACTCTCCCCTTCCCTCCTTATGTTGTGTTCTGGTGTAGACTGAAAATAAAGGCTGGATTTGGAGCAGGAATCTGGAGACCAGGAAATGAAAGGGCTAGGATAAAAATCACAGACTCCAGGTGGCACAGAGAAGACAAAGACAACATCTGGAGCATGAATGACATCAACCAGGCCCTTCCCAGCTCTGTATGGAGAGAATCCTTTACGGAGAGGAACCATCTATTTGGCTCAGCCATGTTGTTCAGGTTTTCTTACTTGCAGCCAAATACAACCTCAACTGAAGCCATTTGCCTATGCCCTGTTGTGCTGAAGGGATTACAGAGACATACACAAATCAACTAAAATGAAATGTGATAAAGGCCATGAAAGATGCATAGAAAAAAAGAGGTAGAGAGAGATCAAAAGAGAGAGAGACAGAAGACTAGACTGTTCTTGGAGAACACAGCACCTTACAACTTTGCCTGTCCTCTCTGGGTGTGGTCGTCAAGGAATCCTTTCTGAAATGCTAGACGCTGTGTGATCCATCAAGGATGAATGATCTGATGAAGAAGAGAGCGCAGACGTGGTGTGTTCTAGGCAAATGCAAACAAACAAAAACACACACAAAACAATCAAAACAACAACAACAAAACACAACCACATTAGGAAATGTGGAGGCATGTGTAGCGTATGAGACCATGAGTTGCAAAATGTTGCATGGATGATAAGGCCGGGAATGGAGGAGGTAAGGGGTTTCAAGAGCTTGAGTAACACACTAAGCAACAAGGGTCTTATTTGGAAGGACACGGGGAAATGCTAAAGGCTTTTCATGAGAGGGCTGAGTTAGTTCATTAGTGGAATCTAGGCTTAATTGATACGTGGGGGAAAGGGCTTGACAGATCTGTGTGTGCAGTATATTTAAGCAAAGACACACAGACTGGATAAGCTAGGAGAACTTGACCTAGGAGCTGCTGGATCTAGGTGGCCTCACTAAGCACATGCATTGGCTCTTTCTCCTTCCTTCCTGAACCCCCATTAAAATAACAGTAAAAATAAAAGGATTCAGAAAATTTATTGCCTATATATGTTTTCTGAGGAAGTTACTTGAGAATGTACTGAAATCAAATTAGGGTTCAAACAAAGAAAGTCTCCCCCAAAGTAAATGAGAATAAAAACAAGCAAGAAGAAAGAGGATGGTGCATAAAATAAATGGATGGATTAAACCAGAAACAAAGGGAAATAAGTCCTGAATTCAAAGCAGCGTGACAGGCCTGTCCAGCCAGATTGCAAATAAGAACCAGAGGCTAGTGGGCACTTAGATATGACTTTAAGAAGAGTAAATGAATAAAGAGGGGATAAATGTCAATGGAAAAAGACTTGGCTTTGGATAGTAAACATACAACATAACATACAGATCATGTATTATCGAATTATACCCTTGAAATCTAGATGATTTTATCAACCAAAGTCACCCCAATAAATTCAGTAAAAATAAGAATAAATTGATTTGAATGAAATATTTAATTACGTTTAAAGCATTAAGGCTATGGAGAAAATGCACCCATTTATATTCTTAGAAAGAAAAGGGAAAGTCATTTAGAAACTATAAAATAAACAAACAGACAAAAGCAAAATAGCAAAGTCCAAATGTGAAAACTAAAATGTGGAATAAGCCCTAACCGGTTTGGTTCAGTGGATAGAGCATCAGCCTGCAGACCCAAGGGTCCTAGGTTCCATTCTGGTCAAGGGCATGTACCTTGGTTGTGGGTACATCCCCAGTGGGGAGTGTGCAGGAGGCAGCTGATCGATGTCTCTCTCTCATCGATGTTTCTAACGCTCTATCCCTCTACCTTCCTCTCTGTAAAAAAAATCAATAAAATATATTTAAAAATAATAAAAAATAAAATGTGGAATACATTTAGAAACTGATGAAGACAATGATGAGAACATTTCGAGCCAATTGGCCTGAGACGCCCACACAGATGCCATTGAGAAGGCATGTCACCTCCTCCGGAAACACCATTTACCAAATGGTAAAGTCAGTGCTCTTGATTGGCTTGACCTCTTTAGAATCAATCTCGAGACAAAACACATAAAGTGACGTGGGCTTACGAAACAGAAGGCAAATGTCAGTGAAGGCTGACACTCCCTGGCAGAGGTTGGGAGGTGGGAGGTGTGAAGGTGTGAGCTCCTGAGTGGTGAATACACAGCATGTAGTTCACCATGTGCATGTATTGTTTGATAAAAGGGGGAGAAAGTTGAACACCGTGTGCATATCTTCCTAGGATCAATCTTCCTTTGTCTCCATCTGAAGTTTCCTGTCATCCCGAACAGAAGTGGATGAGAACCAGTAGAGGTAAGGGTAACAGAGTCCCAGCGCTCTGGGTTCCCTCCCTCCTTACTAAGCACAAGTTCCCTCCCCTCTTTCTAGAGCAACTTTTGTTGTTATTTTGTTGTTGTTAGTCCTCAACCGAGGATAGTTTTCCATTGGAGAGAGCGGGAGGGAGAGGGAGAGACAGAGAGAGGAATATTGTTGTGAGAGAGACACATCCATTGGCCGCCTCCCACATGGACCCCAACCAGGGCCTGAGGGGATTGAGCTTGCAATACAGACAAATGCCCCAGAAGGGAATCAAACCTGGGGCCCTTTAGTCACTGAGCCAAACCAGCTAGGGCTAGAGCGATTTTGTCTTAATATATATTTTTATTGACTTCAGAGAAGAAGGGAGAGGGAGAGATGAAACGTCAATGATGAGAATCCCCTGGGGATCGAGCTCACAACCCAGGCATGTGCCCTTGACTAGAATCGAACCTGGGACCTTCAGTCTGCAGGCCGACGCTCTAGCCACTGAGCCAAACCAGCTAGGGCTAGAGCGACCTTTTTCATGCTATTCCCTTGCATTCTCCCTAGATATTGAAGAAAACAAGAGATGCTATACTTGAGAAGGCCAGCACAAGTTAGCTTGCTGCTAAGGAGGTAAAGCATGTAAATCATCGAGGCATTTATATAACACTAGAGGCCTGATGAACAAAATTTGTGCAAGAGTAAGCTTCTCAGCCCCCACTGTCTTACAGCCCTGCCCCCACACCCCTTCATTATGGAAGGTCATTCTCCCATCCGGTCTAATTAACATACTAGCTCTTTATTATATAGGATAATAAAACTCCTTTTGTGCGCCCCCAGAGCCATGTCCTGAGAGCCCCTTTAAGCATTGCTACAGGGCTGTCTCCCCCTCAGAGGCCTCGGAGTGGGGTGTGCCGGTTGGGGTGCTGACCATGGTAAACTGGCCATGTATCCAAGCAACTGAACGAGTCCATCTAATGAAGGGTTTATTTGTTAGAGTTGTACATGAATATATCAAATCACATGATCGGATCAAAGTCCCACTTCTGATTTATTCCTTCTTTGTTCTTCAAGACTTGGTACATCTGAGCAATTAACCTCTCAAAGAGCTGGAGAACACCTAATTATGCTCATTTGTCTAAACGTCGCCAAGATGGCTGCCTTTCAATTAACCTTCTGAGGCTGGAAGCAAGTTGGAATGATATAGTGATCATTTTTAACCTTACTGTATGCTTTTTTAATGTAATTTAATTGAGGGAGCTTGACGATAAAATAGTCAGATACTGTTTCCACAGGTGAAAGGAGGAAGCGGGTTTTGAGGGAGAGATGACTGGGACAGCGACAGAGCTCATGGAACAGAGGATGCTGGAGAGGGGAAGTTAGCACGGGATATGGGGCTGTATCAATAAGCCAGGAACCAAGGTCCATTGGTCTCCCAGAACCAAATGCAACAAACATATATGCTAGCCTTTCTTTAGCTCTAGCAGACTGTGGGAGACCAAAGGATAAATGACATTATTGCTCAAGAAAGAGAGATTATGGAGGGACAGCTCGCTGTTACTGGATACCTGGTATCCACTAGCATTCTGCTAAACTCTTTAGGCACAAGAACTCATCCAACATATTTGTACATGGATATCGCAGATGTCTCCCTAGTCACTACACACTGATGAGAACAAAAACAGGTACACCAATGAGGACTTCTTATGTAGCTGTTATTACATTTTCACATTATTCTGTCATATAGCTGAGAAATGGTTCAAAGGGAGATTGTTTCAAGCAACATTCAGAATAATTTCACCAAGTGAGATCAAGTGCCTGAATACAGCCATCTGTAGCATGCTTTATAGGTCTTTTCCTTACACATCTTATAGATGTGTATGTTATTTTTCAATTCTGATTTTGTACACACATATTGTATGCCAACTGATGGTTCAGATTGTGCTCAGTTCCAGGTAACACTTTCAAAGAGAATAATTAATAAATATTCATGTTCCTAGAAATCGTGCTACAGAAGGATTCACACAGAAAACTGGAGATGTTGGGCCTGAACTTCAACTTGGGGCAGCAATAACAGGTCTTCACATAGAAGTAGGGCTGTCGTGTGGAAGACAAAGAAGGCTTCTTCAAAGGGAGTAAGCAAAGCCAATAGGTGGAATTTCCAGGATGTTAAAAATTGCAAACTTACACTGAGCCAAAATTTAACAACTGAAATGTGTCCCTGATGGAACGTGCCTCCTATTTTGAGTCGTGATTCTTTATCGTGTGCCCCTGGCACTGTGAATGTGAAAATGGGTGTTCAAGGAACATTTGTGCTGAGTGGGTAGACTGAAGAGTTTCTCCAGTTCCTTCTGACCCTTACAGGATATGACCTCCCATCCTCCCAATCAGAAGGCTAACAATTTCACTTAGAGAAGTTAGCATGTATTCTTTTCCCAAGCACACCATCTTCCTTTCCTCTGCAGCCCCAACTCCTTGAAATAGAGTTGGAGTATCATATTTGCATGGGAGAATCATGGGGAAAAAAATTAAAAGTCAGTAAGTACTTCCATGTATGCCGAGCTTTCTAGTTAGGGTATAATTTAGGATGCTAAATTATATAATCATTGTTATTTTCTCCTACTAAACTCTGATCAAAGGACATGGCTAATACAGAACTGGAAATGATGCACAGGAGGTAACAGAGCTAAAATCACCTGCATCCCTCTCACTCATTGCTATCATTGGGGTACAAGTAATTTATCCAGACTCCATTAATAGAAAAGGTGAGAGAAAATGGATATATATTTTGCTCCTCAGAAAACACTGAAAGTTCCATTAATAGGAAGATGGAATGAAACTACCAAATTTTCTCAGTGAGTTAGAATAAAGACGCTTCAGCTGGCTTTAAAAATTAGACACCACACAACAGTACCAGCTTTTCTTTCCCCACATTAATACAATAACCCATTTCACAAGATATAAAAAGTGAAAAGACAACACTTCAACACGCATTCCTTTTTTCCTGAATGTTCATTTCATATGGAGCATATTTAAATGAATTAGCCATCTATCCCTTGACTGGAGTTTCTTATTTTTAGCCATCTGGGTTATTTAGTTTACTTTCCCTCAAATAAAAAGGTATTAAAAAAAACATAAAGGGACCCTCACCAGTTGCCACTTCCCTGCTCTGGAACTTTCTGGCAAGCTGTGCTTTAACCTCCCGCAGTGACAGTTTCCAGTTCTGCACAGCTGATGACCAGGGGGCTCCACCTGCATTTACAGAGCACCTTTCCCTTGGGTGATGGAAACAGACCAGCATTCGGTGTGGTTTCTGATAAAAGGTGAAGCCTTTAAATCACGCATTACTTTTATTTATGGTTTCCTAAGTATTTTTTTAAAAATATATTTTATTGATTTTTTACAGAGGGAAAGGGAAAGGGATAGAGAGTTAGAAACATCGATGAGAGACATCGATCAGCCGCCTCCTGCACGCCCCCTCCTGGGGATGTGCCCGCAACCAGGATACATGCCCTTGACCAGAATCGAACCTGGGACCTTTCAGTCCGCAGCCCGACGCTCTATCCACTGAGCTAAACCGGCTTCGGCTTCCTAAGCATTTTATTTTGAAATAAATTTAGACCTCTAGAAGTGCTGCAAAGATAATATAGAGAACTCCTGTAAACCCTTCACTTCACAACTTAGGTAACCTTGGTACAAAAATCAAAAGTAAGACATTAACACTGGTACACGATATGAACTAAACTACAGGTTGTATTCACATTTCCCCAGTTTCTCCATGGCATCCGGGGCCACATTCACCACCCCACACTGCATTACCCTGTCTTCTCAGTCCCCACAATCTGTGACAGTTCCTTGGTCTTTCCTTCTCTTTTCTGACTTTGACTTTGGACAGTAATGGCTGGGTGTTTTCTAGAGTGTCCCTGAATTTGGGTTTGTCTGATATTTTCTCATGATTGGATTGACTGAGGATACCAAAGAACTGCTGCTCCTTCCCATTGTGTTGTATCCAAGGGACTACAAAATCCACGTGATATTACTTGTGATGTCACCTTTGGTCGCTTGGTAAAATGGTATCTGTCAGATTTCTCCACTACAAAGTTGTAATTTTTTTCCGCTCCACACTCTATTCATTCCACAAACACTTAAGCTAATGGCCTGCTATTGACTAGAAGTTTATGGATAACACAAACAGTTGGTGAACCCATATTTTATATGTTATACATCTACATATAGTACCCTCACAATAAAGTAAGCTAAAGAAAATATTTAAAAAGCCATATGAAAGATAAAATATGTGTATAGTATTTATTGAAAATATCCACATATCAGTGGGCCCACCCATTCAAACTCATGTCAACTGTGTCTGGTCACAAGTGAAGAGACCCTCTCGTCTCTTCCCTACCCTTCCTTAAAGTGACAACAGACACATATAGTAATGCTACATGTAATGAACAGCTTAGAGAAAGAATATTTTGCTCAATATCAACAACAGCCCACCTTCAATACACAAAACTGCTCTAGCCTTCATAATAGGCAGAAAGTAAAAAAAAAGAAAGAAAGAAAAGGAAAGAAAGAAAGAAAGAAAGAAAGAATTGTATTGCTTTTAATATATCTTGCTTTTGCATTCCCTCTCTCTTTAAAGCTCTTGTCCCATTAGCTGGTGGGAGAGAGCTATTCCTAGAGAGGAGAGAAGGGTTGGGAGTAGGTACAGCGATGTCTCACAGAAAAAAAATGCATCCTATAAATGAGATGGGAGGAGGTCCACCATTGATTTGGTAGAGGAGAATGAAAAAAATAGATATAATGAGTGGAATTGCAGGAAACTTGGGACTTCGGGCTGGTTTTCTCGAAACCCACAAATGTTCTACAGGTGCCCCCATCTCCCCCCCCCACATCCCTCCTCCCCAACAAGTGGTCAGGCCAGGAGCTCGCCTGTCTCCATGGAGAGAATGAAGGTCACCCCTTAATAAAGCTCTGCTTGGTGGAAGAGCTGTCATCCTTAAAAGAACCTGTATTTATTTTAATAAAAGAAAGGTTTGGTGGCGGTGGTGTCTGACATGGGGCACCCTCTCCTCCCTCCTGCGAGCTGCAGAGTCTAATACATATGGATCATCTCTAACGGGAAGTCCCGGGTCAAACTGCCACCCTAAGAACACGGGATTAGGAAGACGCGGTGCCAGCTGCCGCGCCAGCCCGGCGGCCGCATGTCAATAAAACTCGGAGGTTCATCACATTTCATCCGCTGACAAGCGTGGCCTTCCAATTCAGCTCTGAGCCGCCGCCGCCCGCGCGGCGTGAAATCGGCCCACCGAAAAGCAATTTCGGCTCCTGCCTCTCGCAGGGTGTCCAGGTTTGATGTGGCGCCCTGGCACGGGGCAGCCTGGTGGTCAGGGAATGAGAGGGGAAATGGCATGCAGTTGGCCAGGGAAAAAAAAGTCAGAAAGCAATCTTCCATCCTACTAGCCCCGGATCAGCTTAGGGCGCATCTCTCTTCATTATCGCTGCAGCCAATAGCCTCTTTCTCTAACGGGGGGTAACGCATCTCTGCTTCCCCGGGGACCAGGGGTCTGCACGTGGTTTCCACACCCCAGCCTGCTGCCAGGTTAAAGAAGGGGGTGCACGGGTCCTCCTCCTTTCTCTCCCCCCACTCCTGTTCTCTTTGTTTCCTCTCGCTCTGCGCCAGAGAAAGGGCTGGGGCGTCCCTTTAAGGTTTCCAGAGCGCAGTCATTATTTCACTTTGGAAAATGTAATGTCACCCAGAACAAGATGCTTTATCATAAAATTATAATGACACCGCGCGCCGTCATTCATCACGGGCTTTATTTGCCGATTCATTAATGAACCCATCCGAGATTCCGGGATAATGGCCTCTAATTCTACAGGTGCAACGCTTGGCAGTAATTACTCGAAATTACAATTACCTTTTCCCATTTCCAGGAAGGGCTCGGTAAGAAATCACCTCGTTTATCAATAAGGCACGTATCTTCACGCCCTTTTAACCAATACGCGGTGAGAAGCTGGAAGAACTTTACAAAATAAGCATGTGTTACCATTATACACAGAAACGGCTTTCCTGGAACTTCAGATGCAGCGTTTGCTTTAAAAAATGTCTAAAGTTATAGAAACTACCTTAAATTATTCGAGAAAACTTAAAGCACAGAGTTGAATGATATCTAGAGTACTGGATGTATTCAAACCTCAGGCCTCAGACCCAAGAAGGGCTCAGCCAGAATCTAGGGTTCATCAGAGAACTGGTTTCCATCTCATTTCTCCTAGCGTTCAGGGTCACCAGCTGAATCCCTAAGTTGCCCATCTGAACATTAGGCAAGAAGAGACAGTTGTCCCAGTGCGATTTTGTTTATGCCCACCTGTGGCAAGCTGTGTGGCAACAGCGGTCAAAACGTTCATGTCTGTTGGCCCAGTAATTCCACGGCAGGGAAGACCTTGTGCAAATAATCCCTCTCCTATCCCCCTTATAGAAAAAAAAAATGATCGTTAGTGTTATTTACTGCAATGGAAACAACCTAAGTGAACAGTAGATTAACGTAGGCTCTGTCCTCAGGACAGAATATTATGTAGACATTTAGAAATGCTTACAGAAACAAAACACTGCAGGTGAATATTTAAGTTGTGGCACGGAGGCGTAAACGCATTACAATGTAGACTCTCTAACAGTGCAATATGAGACTGAAAGACTATCCAGCGAAATGTGATTTGCCTCCCTCTAGCTGGTGTGGCAAATGATGATTGGATGATTTCTCCTCTTTTTTAAAAATATATTTTTATTGATTTCAGAGCGGGAGAGGGAGAAAGAGATAGAAATATCAGTGATGAGAGAGAATCATTGATTGGCTGCCTCCTGCATGCCCTACGCTGGGATCAAACCCACAACCTGGGTATGTGCCCTTGGCCGGAATTGAACCTGGGACCCTTCAGTCTGCAGGCCGAGGCTGTACCCACTGGGCCAAACCAGCCAGGGCCCCTCTTTTTTTTATAATATATTTTATTGATGTTTACAGAGAAGAAAGGAGAGAGACAGTCAGAAACATCGATGAGAGAGAGACATCTATCAGCCACCTCCTGCACACCAGTTACTAGGGATGTGCCCACAACCAAGATACATGCCCTTGACCGGAATCGAACCCGGGACCTTTCAGTCCACAGGCCAACTCTCTATCCACTGAGCCAAACCGGTTTTGGCAGGGCGTCTATTTTTTTATATTACTCTTTTCTTCTCTCTCTTGAAGACATGATGGCCTATCTAATGAGGACATTTCTTTTTTTAAAATTGAGTAATAAGCATTGCAAAGCTTGCCACCAGGTTGAACTCAGTGCAAACCACCGAACAATACATCTCCCTGAACTAAGTCTCCGCATTAATAATGCACCAGCCGGGCCAGCAGCTTTCCCACTAAAGACCTGGGACGACGTTTCAAAACCCCATCTTTTCCCCGCATCGGCCTCAAGGACAGTGAGAGGAAGGCTGCACCGGGTCAGAGCTGGGCACCTGCTGGCAACTCCAAGTGACAGAAAGAAAGCGTCGAAGTTCAAGTCACCGCATCAGCTGATAAATCTTGACTTTGGGCTCTGCAGCTTGACAGGAAGCCTATAGCCGGGGACGGTGGGCTGGAGTGGAAACAGGCCCAGAGCGCTGGTTTATCCCAGACTGTTTTAATGTTTTAGTTGAGTAATGGGCCTTGCAAATGAGCGCCCCTGCGGCGGGAAATACATATCTTTTCAAGGACACACCGGTTTTCAATTCGACAGGTTGAGATGGGGAGGAATCCCCCAGGGGGACTTTGATTTCTGTACTTTTCAGAGGCGGTTCGAGTTCATTCCAGCTAGTTTGATGGGGGAGATAGCCCAGAGCTCTGAGGGGGGATCTCCGGGCTTGGCGAGGAAATGAAGCAGAAAACAGCTCAGAGTGCAAAGGGAGCGAGCGTCCAGCGGCATCTACTGGGGTTCATGCTCTCTCCCTGGTCATGGGGAGGGAAGGGTGGCGGCCAGCAGCCACAGCACCCCGGTCCTCAGGAGCAGCTGTGCTCCCCACTCCTCTGGACCCCTTCACTCCCCCTCTCTCAAGTTCACTTGGTTATAAAACAGTAAGACAGAATCTGGCTCACATTAGTTTTTATTTATTTTTTTAAAATATTTTATTGATTTTTTACAAAGAGGAAGGAAGAAGGATAGAGAGTCAGAAACATAGATGAGAGAAAGACATGGATCAGCTGCCTCCTGCACGCCCCCTACTGGGGATGTGTCCGCCACCAAGATACATGCCCTTGACCGGAATCGAACCTGGGACCTGTCAGTCCATAGGCCGACGCTCTATCCACTGAGCCAAACCGGTTTCGGCTCACACTAGATTTTCATAGAGGATGGTTCGATCTCCTCCCCCATTCGCTAATCTATTCAACCAACGCACACTTGCTGTGCACCTACTATGTGCCAAGCACCATACTCGATGCTGCAGAGACGCAGAGGAATAATACACTTTTCGTTTTGTTTCATTTTGTTTTGTTTTTGCCCGTCGCTGCACACAAAGTGCCAGCAGGTCCAGGTGTCAAAAGCACAGACTTTGGAACTGGGGAGACTTGGATTTCATTCCCAGCTCTACCATGCTGGCTCAGGGGAAGGAAAAAAAAATACTTCCAATTTTTTGAGAATTGAAAATACCCTCCCTACCATTTTCTCATCTATAAACCTGGGATAATGAAATCTGTCCTACAATTTACTGGAAAGAACAGGGGTAAATATATAGCAGCAGGTGGATGATGAGACATGCTTGATGCTTGATGGAAGGCTTTTTTTTTTTTAATGACAAGCTTATCTGGCTTCTCAAATTTACGTTTCTTAAAAGACAAGTCGGTGCCAATTAATTTTTAAATAGCGAGCTGCTAGAGGATGCAGCGCACAGGTAGCTTTTAATAGCGCATCGCTCTGGAGGTGAACAGAAAGTGGAATGCCGCTGCCTGCCAGGTAAGAAGGCTGAGCCTAGCGGAGACCAGTTTAGCTCAGTGGATAGAGCGTCGGCCTGCAGACTGAAAGGTCCCAGGTTCGATTCCGGTTGGGGCATGTACCTTGCTTGCGGGCACATCTCCACTGTGGGGCGTGCAGGAAGCAGCTGATCGATGTCTCTCTCTCATCGATGTTTCTGACTTTCTATCTCTCTCCCTTCCTCTCTGTAAAAATCAATAAAATATATTTAAAAAGAAAGAAAGAAAGAAAGAAAGAAAGGAAGGAAGGAAGGAAGGAAGAAAGAAAGAAAGGAAGAAAGCTGAGCCTAGAGCTCCCTAAGGCCTCGCTGGCTCCGGAACCTCCCAAACCTCCCTCAGGTGCAGGCAGATGGTGACAGAGCAGTGAGATCTTAAAATCACTGCGCCCACACCCTGGACCCCGTGTCAATGATCAGCAAACCCCAGAGTCTTGCAAGCTCTGTAGACTTCAAAGACCTGCGCTGAGGTGAGGGGACTCCACACTAGAATACTGAGAAGACAACATCTGTCATCTATCTTTCTACTCACCTACCTATCATGGATATCTGTGATATTTATCAATCAATCTATGATCTCTATTTATTCATCTTTCTGCAGTGGTCCTCTTTTTTTAAATATATATATTGTTTTGATTTTTTACAGAGAGGAAGAGAGAGAGGTAGAGAACTAAAAACAGAGAGGAACATTGATCAGCTGCCTCCTGCACGCCCCCCACTGGAGATGTGCCCGCAACCAAAGTACATGCCCTTAACCAGAACCGAACCCGGGACCCTTCGGTCCTCAGGCTGATGCTCCATCCACTGAGCCAAACCGGTTTCGGCTCTGCAATGGTCTTAATACCAACTTGGGAAGTCCCTGGAAACGTAGGCCCTATGAATGGCTGTATATGGATAAAAACTTGATCACAAAATTTTAATTTAAATAACTTCTCTAGGAAATCCAATTTAATAGAATTTCCCTACAAAGTGTGTACATTTTCTATTTGACATTGAATACCTAGTTTTTACAACACAGAGGTAGATGTGATTTCTGTGTTTTTTTTTTTAAAGCTAGTATTCTGCAGTTTAATTCCATCATTTAAATTTATTTTTTCAGGTAGATCCAAAATTGAATGATCATTTATTAGGTATCTAGTACAGGCTTGACATTGGGGATTATAAGGGAAGTCCCTTTCATAAACACTTTAAAATGCCCCAAAAGATATGAGATAAAAATAATTTTCTCCTGTAAAGATTTCTTAAACTACTCTGATAGAAAATGGATAAATGACATAAAGAAATGTCAGCCGAAACCAGTTTGGCTCATTGGGTAGAGCATCGGCCTGTAGACTCAAGAGTCCCAGGTTCCATTCCGATCAAGGGCATGTACTTTGGTTGTGAGCACATCCCCAGTAGGGGATGTGCAGGAGGCAGCTGATCTATGTTTCTCTTTCATCGATGTTTCTAACACTCTATCCCTCTTCCTTCCTCACTGTAAAAAGTAATAAAATATATTTTTAAAAAAAGAAATGTCACAGAATAAAAGGATTTACAGCTAGTAAAAAAATCTATTGTTTGTTAATTTATTGATGGTAGCCATTCTGGCAGGTGTGAAGTGATAATCCCATTGTGGTTTTAATTTTCAATTCTCTGATGATTAGCGACATCCAGCATTTTTTCATGTCTATTGTCCACCTGTACATCCTCTGTGGAGAAGTGTTTATTTAGGTCCTTTGCCCATGTTTAATGAATTGTTTGACTTCCTGGAGGTGAGTTGTATAAGTTCTCCACATATCTTGGAAATGAACCCCTCATCCAATGTAATGGTGACTGAATTCTCTCAGACAATGGGTCCCCTCATCTTTTTGTTGATGGCTTCTGCGCCTGTGCAGAGGCATTTGAGTTTGATGTAGTCCCAGGTGTTTATTTTTCCCTCGTTTCCCTTTGTATTTCTTTGGTGTCAGTTGCTGATTGTCCTCTTTCAATTGATTTTATTTACAGTATTTGTATACTCTTTTCCTTTCTGAATCTGGTTTAAGGTTTGTCAATCTTGTTTATCTTTCCAAAGCAGCAGCTTTCGTTTCATTGATTTTTTATATACTTTTTGTTTTGTTTTGTACACTATTTATTTCTGCTCAGATCTTTATTATTTCCTTCCTTCTACTCAGTTTGAGCTTTGTTAGTTGTTGTTTCCCCAATTCTTTTAATTGAAAAGGATAAGAAGGAAAAAGAACTTTACTAAAAAAGAAAAGAAAAGAGGAAAAAGACAGGGGGAAGGAAAATGAATAAAAAGATGGGAGGGGAAATAAGTAGAAAGGAAGAAAGAAAAGGAACGAATAAAACATAAAAAAGCAGCATTTGCCTCGGCAGAGTTTAGGACCCGCTGAGATCCCTCTCCGGATGTGCTCTGTGGGAAGTTGGTTAGGTCCTGCTCTGATGTGGTCCGAAGCTGCCCACTTGATGTGCTGGTTCTGGGCCGCTTGGCAGGGACTCTGGTGCAGGCTGATGTCAGATGCCGCCTGGCCCTGGGCAACCTGTTTGAAGCGACGAGCGATCCACCGTTGGTGTCTGTGTCTGTTGGACTTGGCTGCACACGCAAAGGGCCAAGCTGTGCTCTCGGGCCAGCTTTTAGCAGGACGGGGCCAGAAGCAGGTCCGCAATGGCCCCAGGCCCTCCAGGATCATCCTCTGCTTGTCTCCACCTGCTGGCTGCCTGCGAGGTTCAGTCACGGGGAGAGCCTCTGGCAGAGGGTGAAGCTAGTGGATCTCTTCATAGAGTTCCTAGGGATGGTTATAGCATTGCTGGATGAAATCAGGAGAACGATGGAGAAACGCAGTGAGAACTTCCACAAAGATTGCTCTGGCATCAGCGGTTTGCACCTGCATCGCCTGTGGGCGGAAGCCCAGTTCCTGACACCTGAGGCGTGTGGGCAGCCATCACAAAGGACTGGGGGCCGAAACCGGTTTGGCTCAGTGGATAGAGCGTCGGTCTGCGGATTGAAAGGTGTCCCAGGTTCGATTCCGGTCAAAGGCATGTACCTTGGTTGCAGGCATATCCCCAGTGAGGGGTGTGCAAGAGGCAGCTGATCGAAGTCTCTTTCTCATTGATGTTTTAACTCTCTATCCCTCTCCCTTCCTCTCTGTAAAAAATCAATAAAATATATTTTTTAATAAAAAGGACTGGGGTTTGCTTGCTAAGTGGAGTCAGACTCCTCAGGGACAAGTCTGGGACAAGGGGTGTCTGGTCCCTGCGGCACCCAAGTGTTTTCATCCTATCAATTTTTTAAAAAGATATTTGTATTGATTTCAGAGAGGAAGGAAGAGGGAGAGAGAGATAGAAACCTCAATGATGAGAGAGAATCACTGTTTGGATGCCTCCTGAATACCCCTTTCTAGGGATGGAGCCCACAACCCAGGCATGTGCCCTGACCTGGAATGGAGCTGTGACCCCCTGGTTCATAGGTTGGCACTCAACCACGGAGCCACACCGGCCGGGCTCATCTTATCAACTTTTTCAGTGGCTTATCTCGGGCTGGTAAAGTTATTTAACATTTTTGTTTTATTCTTCATGCTTTCTATATTTTCTAAATTGTTTAAAATTAGCATGTATCACAAAAAGTTAAACTTATATAAATCCTCCTACATTCAAACAAATAAACAGACTCAGGAAATAAATAGAAATGTAGATACCTTAGAAAATATAACTACTTAAAAGTTATAGCTCCATAAGTGGGATGCTTTGCCATCCGGGAAACAAAGGTTGAATTTTGGAAGTGTGGGAGATACTGAGAACCAAAGTGCCTGAACTGAGGCGTGAGGAGCACGGGAGGGGGCTGTTGACCGAGAATCTTTCGTGGTCAAGTTCACAAAGAGCAGAGGGATGGCCTGCAGTCATCAACAGAGCCCCATCACCCAGCCCTCTTGCCTTCGGAATTGCATGGAGGAGAAAAAGCTTCCTTTTCATACCTCCCACCAAGTGGAGTGATAGCAAATGTCATCCTCCAGCCTAACGCCGAGCCAGAGAAATGGGGCAGGCTGATCAGTTCAAGTCACAGGCTGATCAGTTCAAGTTTGAGGGCTTAAGGCCTCCACTGGCATTTGGTGCCACAGATTTGACCTGCCGCCTCTCTGGCGCCTGAATGTGGCTGGGGGCTGAATCTCTCTCTCCAAATCAGCTTCTCCTTTGCTTCAAGGAGCAGAGCAGACAAGAGTGTGTTAATTAATATTTCTTGTGCTGGCGGTGGGTTCAAGTTGATGATATCTGAGTTTTGTAAAATTGGGGGGAACTTGTGTAAAGAAAATAAAACGGGAGCATTTGAGTCACAGATGAAGTATAAAAAGAGTTTGGAGGATGATAAAATAAGTCACAACATGTCATACATTTTAGAACATCGTAAGGAATGTTCATAATTGTACATGTGGTATTCCTATGTATGTTCCCAAGCAGGAGAGAAATTCCATTCTGAGACGAGGCCTTGCTGAGAATGGAACCCTCCCTTTGTAAGTCTCCCTGAGTGAATTTCCCACAGATCGGCTTGCCTCTCCTTCACCACCACCTTCCCCGTGCATTTCAGCAAGAGGCACTGGCTGATGCGGTCACATCTGGATGAGACCTGCACCTCTGGGCTGTGATGTCGGGTGAGCCTCACCAGAAACGCTCCTGAGGGTCATCCCTTCACAGGACAGCGATGACCTCGCTGTGTGTGGGAGGCCGTGGGGACCAGGTAAGTACCTGCTAATTAAACTAAGCTCCATCTTCCTCAGGCCACTCCCCCCAAACTGAAGCCCTCCAATCCCCTCTGACCAGAAGAGGGGCGGTGTGAGGGGCTCTGTCTGAAGCACAGAGTGGGGTGCCAGGAAGAGCGAGGGCCTTCTCCACTCTGGAAGGGCAGGGGCATGCACTGGGGGAGGGACGGGCTTCCTCCAGGCAGAAAACCCCAAATTAGCCGGGCTGAGGGTCAGTGAGGGACCATGACAGACCGCATGATGCTCTGGAGAGCGCTGGCAGACAGGCCGTTATGCATACTTTCTGGGGAGAGAGAGCAACATACTTCTACTGCCTTTTTGGCAAGACAGAGAAATAGGTCATATTACATGTGTAGTGAGGGTGTTTTTTTGTTTTTTTTTTTTTTTTTTTTTTTTTTTTTTGTTAGTGTTGGGTGAGGGGGTATTAAAAAACATCTTCCAGCTTGAGTTTGGAATTAATTGAGAGATTGACAGAAGGGCCAGACATAAATGTGTCAGCTGAATTCCTGATGCAAGAGGAGACAGTTTGGCTGTAGCTACACCGGGCCTCTTCCCACTTTATCCCCAATTTCACACACACACACACACACACACACACACACACACACGTCATATTTAATGTATATATATATAATTTATACATTTATTTAAATATATAATGCAGCCGTAAGCAGGCCTCTTGTGACTCAGCAGAGAGCAGACCACCAAGTTGGTGCACTGTGGCCAGAAATAGTTGATTTTTTCTCAGAAACATTCCTTCTCATAACCTCACCCAAGAGATAAATATGTCTATTTCCAACAGAGAGCAGTAAGAAAGGGAGAGGGAAGGCAAGGAGTACTACGCCCCCAGAAATCCTTCTATATTGAAATAAAAAGCCAGAAAAAATGGTGTATTTTCACAAAAGCTACAAGGAGACGCTCATCAGGTTTTACCAGATGAGAGAGAAGAGGCCGGACGGGGTTCCTCCAGTGGCTATGAAAATGAGCCCCATCTCCCAGTGTGAATGTGGGTCTGGACTTGTCGGGTCTCCCACAGGCAGTTCTAAGGATTCAGGGGTGAGCTCACACAGACCTCTGATGGGGGGATGGTTGGAAGTGGCTGAAATTGAGTGTGCATCCACCAAGGACCAGCCACAGTACAGGGAATGGATTTTCTCAGGGGACACAACTTACTGTATGCTACATATGCCTGCAGACTAGAGCCCTCCCGCTGGAAATACCCGTGATAAATAAAGAAACTCATCTTTTGTAAGTTTAGTCTATGCTATATAGACTGATGAGCTCCAGGCGTACTATTAAGATAACTTTTGGCCTTCATAGAGCTGAAGATCAGACTCTGAAGCAAGGTTCAAGGTCATGATACATGACCCAGTCTGTATCCTGAGAACCAGACTTGCAGGCAACCCCTGATCACACCTCTTTCTCTAATATATGGCCAACCTAAGACCCGGAATAATCCTTCCTCTGTGGTGCCATTTCACCTCGTGTCAAGAAAAGATAAACGATCACCCATCTTACATTCTGGACTGATTTCTCTAAACACTCTGTTGAAATTCTCTAGCAGGATCTCCTCAGAGTTAAAAACTGAATTTGCCAAGAAGAGCTGTCAATTCCGAGTTACTGATGGATCCAGGCCTTTAAAAGTCTCCACTGGTTCACCAGAGGGGCATTCACAACCTTATCAGAACACATAAAATCCTCTAATTGGCTCACTATTTACTGGGGAATTTATTCGGGATGGAGTTATGGAGATACCATTTCTAAATGTCCATTTGATTGTCAACTTTTTTCTACAGATAAAGACTGACCTAGGATCCAATTATTGAGATAACTGGCAAGAAAATTAGCCGAAAATACAGCCCAGTGAGAGGAAACCTATTTATAAAGTTCATCATAAAATGTCACACAATGATAATATTACCTTGTGTATGTGGACTATTTCATAACTACAATTTGACAAATGTCTCATATTTTTCCCTCATAGTTTTTTGTACAGTTTTAAAACATTAAGCAAATTTATAACATGACTCGAGATAAATCAATTAAAATGAGCTATATAGAGAATCCTATTAATAATCATTTAAAATTAGATTTACATGTCAAATATCTGATGTATAATCCCTCTTACTTCCCTTGGACACCATCGCACATAGATACCGTAGGATCTAAATTATGGCTAATTCACCCATTTATCCACACATTCATTATTATATTGTTTATATATATTCAACATTATATTTTTTTATATATTTATTGATTTCAGAGAGAAAGGGAGAGGGAGTGAGAGAAATATCAATGATGTGAGAGAATCATTGATTGGCTGCCTCCTGTATGCACTCTATTGGGGAGGGAGCCTACAACCCAGGCATGTGCCCTTGACTGGCATTGAACCTGGGACCCTTGAGTCCACAGGCAGAGGATTTATTTATGGAGCCAAACTGGTGAGGGCAACATTATATTGTTTAGCCAACAAAACCAGAAAACTTGTTCAGTCCTGGTGTCACATCACTGAGACATGAATACTGTCCCAATTCTCAGGAGGCCACAGCTGATCGGAGGGTGTGCCTGGCAGGACACTCCGTGCCACGTGACCCACAACAGAAGTATGCATGACCTGTTGGCTAGATGGAGTTGGAAAACTTCATGAAAAGGTGACAGCTACGATGACTAAGGTCACCAGCAAACAAGGAGGACAGTGGACCACATGCAGAATCAGTGCCCTGGGCCACGCCTTGACAGAATGCCAAGAACAGCCTCCTGGGAAGTTACTGCAGCCGAGGACCACCAGCATGGTCCGCAGAGTGTATGAGACAAGGATGCTCGCAGAAAGGGCACCACAACCTCGGATGCCATGTGATCGCAAGGTTCCAGGTACCGCAGGCAGCATTTCAGCACAGAATTCACATGATCCAATTTGACTGGGGAGAAACTTCTCTGGCGGTAGAAAGGAGAAGAGCTACAGAAGTGCATGCTGGGAATAAAACAGCAAAGTCTAGGTCTGAGATGCCCCTGAGGGGTCTTTAGCCAGCAGGCCTGCTTCCATTGGCGGTGGGTGGAGTAAGTGAAGGCTAGTAAGAACCAAGGAAGTGGAGGCAGCCAAAATAGCCTGGGCTTTGGAGCCATTGGAGGCAAAGGGAAGGAGAGAGAGATCAGCGACTAAAATGGGGTAACTTTGAAGCTATTTGGGGATTTTTTTTTTTAAGGTGAGAGACATGTGAAGAGGCAAAGAGAATGTATTTTCTCTTTCATCTCGCTTCCTAGCAAGTGCCTAAACTCACATCACATCCGCTTTAGAAAGCTGTTTTTCAGAGGGGTACACACCTTTCAAGAAACTTCCTGCATTTTGAAAAGGGGGCTAATCTAAAATAGTGGGTGCTCCTTCTAGCATTAAACAGTCTGGACCGATAAAATCACGTGTCTGAAACGTAGGAGGAGGCACAGGAAGGACAGCAGAGCTGGGAAAGGAAATGGATGAAGTGCCCTCCCTAAGCCCAGGTGCCCCGAGAAATGCCCGGTTCCCAGTAAAGAGCCCCCCCCAGTTTACTGCCTTTATTGTAGCATCCCTTTAACTGACACACTTGCCGTTTATGGTGGCTCTCCATCACGCCATCTGCCATCTGCCAGGAGGCACTGGCGCTAAAAGGGAGGCAGGCAAGTCCCCCAGGGGCTGGAGTAAGACCAGGCCCATCCCCTACGGTCCTCCCAGGCCTCACCCTCGCATCCAGCAGAAAAATCTAGCACTTTGGGTCCACGAAGATGTCATGGCACTCTCTTGGCCACCTGGGTCTTCATGCAAATTTCGCAGCCTACTCTTTATGTATGTCTTTTGTTTATTTCAGAGAGAGGGAGGAAGAGGGAGAGCGAGAGAAGAACGTCGATGAGAGAGAAGCATCAACTGGCTGCCTCCTGACCAGGAATTGAACCAGCGACCCCCTGTTGCATGGGATGATGCTCAACCATCTGAACCTCACAGGCCGGGCTCACAGCCCGCTCTTGATAACTTATAACTAAATGAAAACGCATCAAGAGAACCACAGGAATGCAGGCTGATTGGGTTTGCCTCGTGGGATGGTACTCGGGGCTGCCTCCACTAAACTACAGAGAAGAGAACCTTCTAGACCAGTGGTTCTTAACCTTCCTAAGGCCCGCGACCCTTGCGTACAGTTCCTCATGTGGTGGTGACCCCCAACCATGATATTTTGCTACTGTTATGCATCGTGATGTAATTTCCGATGGTCTTAGGCGACCCCTGTGAAAGGGTCGTTAGACCCCCCAAAGGGGTTGCGACCCACAGGTTGAGAACCACTGTTCTAGACCAAGCATGTCAAACTCAAAGGTTAACATGGGCCAAATAAGCAAGGCATGCGGCCCACAGGCCACGAGTTTGACATGCTTGTTCTAGACTGAAGAGAGAACCTGAAAATGCACCTTGTCTAACACAAACCTGGTATACAAAGTCTATGAACCAACAAAGAGACAGGCAATTAGAAGATGGTTTTTGCTGAAACCGGTTTGGCTCAGTGGATGGAGCGTCCCTTTGTGGACTGAAAGGTCCCAGGTTCGATTCCAGTCAAGGGCATGTATCTTGGTTGCAGGCACATCCCCAGTGGGGGGCTGTGCAGGAAGCAGCTGATCCATGTCTCTCTCTCATCAATAGATGTTTCTAACTCTCTATCCCTCTCCCTTCCTCTCTGTAAAAAAATCAATAAAATATATATTTTTAAAAAGAAGATGGTTTTTGCACTTCAAACGAATTCACCATAAGATGCTATTATATAAAGAATAACCTAAGCTCATTTGAAATATGCACTTATTTACTAAAAATACGTATTAATGCCAAACTTGTCAGCAGTATTTTGAGAACTCTCAGTCGGTGTCCTCTTGCATAACGTCACACATTGGGTGAGATGAGGGGTTAAGGACGTAGGCTTTTGGCCAAACCGGTCCGGGGTGGGATCTGGGCTCTGCCAGTGACTACTACTGTGTAACCTAGGGCAAAGGAGGCACTCCCCGCAGCCCTAAATAGCATACCCGCCTGTGATGGCGACCGTAAAAAAAGGGGAGAGTCAATTATAAGGAACAGCGCAGACTGGCACTGTGGTTCACATTCAATGATTTTAGCGGTGTTTTTATTATAAAAGGCAGGGCACGATCATGCTTTGGAATATTGACCTATATTTCATTCCCTGTTCAATTTAGCCAGGCCACCCCCTCTTCTCCCTCCTCCGTCTCCCTCCCCGCTCCTGCCCTGCAGCAAAGGCATTCCAGGGGATGGCTGTACCTGGCAGAAACGCAGAGAGAAACGAGTTGATTTATGGCTGGGAGCGGACAGACTGCGGAGGGTATTTGTAAGACTACTTGTGGAGTGAGGGGCTGCTCCCCAGAAGAGGGGAAGTTCTATTGGCTGGTGAGTGGCCGGTGAGTAAAACACTGAGAAGGGAGACATGGCTTCCGGTCCATGCAGTGTGCGCTGGAGCCGCGGTGTGCAAGGT
The DNA here is from genome assembly GCA_011751065.1 of Lasiurus cinereus. Classification (NCBI taxonomy): domain Eukaryota; kingdom Metazoa; phylum Chordata; class Mammalia; order Chiroptera; family Vespertilionidae; genus Lasiurus; species Lasiurus cinereus. The sequence continues at coordinate 23,507,618 of JAAGEH010000417.1, forward strand.
GTAGGCCAACAGGACCTGAACTGCCTGATTGTGACCTGTAAGCTTCTGCGACTGTCCCCCAAGGTGTCTCATGGACATGGTGAGCCAGCGGCTGCAGAGCATATGGGCATGTTTCTGGGGGTGATTCCAGAACAAAGGGTGCCCCGGACCAGAAGCCTCCTCCTACCTCCAGCCTCCCCAACACAGGGCACCGAGGAAGCCTTCAAAGGCACGGGTCACCCTGAAGAATGAGGAGAAAACCAGACCAGACAGTGGATTCCGAACTGACTGTTATTGCCTCAAGGGAAACGGAGACAGTTATTAAAAAGAACAGTGAAGTTACCGTTCTGAGCTTAGCCAAGGATTGTGGCTGGTCAAATTCTTCCCAGAAATATTGGAGGGGCTCCTGTAGAACTAAGAGGAGGCTGGGTAGCTCGGGTCTGCGTGGACAAATAGCAGAAAGGGCAGGAAATCGACTCTTGGGGCCTGCGTGGAAGCAGCGGGAACCCAAGCCCCAGAATCCCGTCTGATAGGAGATGACCGGGCAGATGCTTCTCCTCCTTCAGAGTCACTGCTCCTTCTGCTCAGGCCTGAATGCCTTCCATCTGCCCAGCTCCCACCCAACTCCCCTCTCCTCCAGCCAGGCTGGCATTGGAGTTTTTTTTAAAGTCTCTCAGGAGTTCAAACTTTTGCTCTAGAGCAGTGGTTCTCAACCTGTCGGTCGCGACCCCTTTGGGAGTCGAACGACCCTTTCACAGGGGTCGCCTAAGACCATGGGAAAATGCAGATATTTGCATCACGATGCATCACAGTAGCAAAATTTCATGGTTGGGGGTCACCACCCCATGAGGAACTGTATGCAAGGGTCGCGGCCTTAGGAAGGTTGAGAACCACTGGGCTAGGGCATCCAGCCTGGGAAATACTTCACAGAATGCAATACCCAGCCAGGCCAAATTACTTGCCCCTTGAAAAGAGAGCTAGGCCCCGCGTTCAAGTCCATGAGTAGAATCTGCGAGGGAAGGCAAACCAGAGTCAGCCCTCAGCGCAGGAGCTGGGTCCCCAGCCCTCTGTGACAGGGGGAGCAGGACAGGATGTGAGAGCTATGGGGAAGTGGGGGTATGCTCTCCAGAGCCTTCCTACAGGGCTAAGCAGGAAAGAGCATGTTTCCACAGGGTGACCAGCATCTGCCAGATGTCTGACTTGCTGGCACAGGGAACACTGGTGACTGACTGGGCACACGGCCTCTCCTTTTCCATGGCGGCCCGTTCAGAAAGCTGGGCTGCCGCCCCCCTGCCCAGGCCCCATCTCTGCCTCTCCAGCCAGACCCCTCCACCCTGCGCAGCAACGCAGTTGGGAGTGATTTGAGTATGTGCTGAGAATGTCCGGCCTGGGTGACAGAAGTCTCATAAATCAGTCCTTCCCTGGGATTGATCTCTCTTCCGAGTGCAGTCATGCCAACTCCCCGGGGACCCCCATGCCCTGGAATGGATGTGAAGGCATGGTCTGGGGGTGCAGAGCTGCAGCGGGGGGGCACAGGGGCTGATCTAGGAAAAGAGGAAGGGCCAGCAAGAAGGTAACTTAAAACAACACGACTCTAATAGAAAGGAGGACTCATTCCGCTCCTTGCTAGCATCTTCCATCACCTGACAGCGCAGCCTTGATTTGTTTGTTTTGGAATTCTCCTCCCTTGGAGCACAGCCTCCATGGTGACGGGTTTGGGCCTGGAACGGAACCAGCCACGGGGTAGGTGCTAGCACATATTTGCTGACTTCATTAAATGCAATATTCCCTCTGGGTCATGCACTTGGCCCGCATTAGCGCATCTGATCCTCAAAAACCCTGCAAGGCAGATACGACTAATGCCACTTGGGCCGAGGAAACGAGTTAGGAAAACTGCGGGCATTTCTCCAAAACACACAGGAGCCGTGGAGCAGAGTGGGGGTTCCCGGCCGACACGCCCTGCTCCTCGGATGACAAGACTGAGAAGGCGGCGCAGAAAGGAGGCAGAAGGCCGGGCTGCAGGAGGAGAGGAAATAAAGGCAGAAGCAAAGTGACCCCCTTTCCCCATGGAAGACCTGGGAATCAAGGCGGCCATTGTTTCCCAAAGCCTCCGGGGACAGTCGCATCAACAGTCCCAGAGCAAACACAAACAGAGAGCGTGAATGCTCTGCTGGCTCACACTTGACCTTGGTGTCCCTGCACACTGCACCGAGTGCTTGTTAGATGGTAATATTTCCGCAAGTTCAGGTAAAAGCAACCACAGCACATGCCTACCTCTTCTCAGATTCCTCATGCGCTGGCATTTGGCAAATCTAAAAATGACAACAGACACTGGACTGTGGACTCTCCTTACTTTCTGGAGTTGTGATAAACCAAAACAGAACACTCCCACTTTACAAATTAGGCTTGCGGATACACACACACACACACACACACACAGTCAGACAAAAGGCAAGTGACTCCACCAGGCAGAACCCGGGTCAGGAACAGAATGCCGAAGTATTCTAATTGCTATTCCAGAACGCTCTGGTGATATCTCCTGTATTCTTCTAAGTTTCCCCAGTCACACTTTAACCCCCCTTCCCCATTGGAGAAGACTTGGAAGCTCTTACATCTACTCAGTCCAAAAGGGGACCAGCCTGAGAAAGGATGCAGGCTGGTCCTTAGTGCTTCCGGAGATTAGACCCTGTGGTTTGCATGAACCCAGTTTCTGGGGAACAGTCCTGGGTTTGCCAGAAAGCAGAACCATCCTGGTTGGTGGAGGGAGAAGGCAGCTGTCAGGAGCCACGTGAAGGAAGAACCCAGGCCCTTATTCAAGGCAAAGGAGATGAAAAGGCTTTTTAAACATTTTCTTAGGGAATCAAGGAGCGCTTCTCCCACGTGGTATCGAAGGGATGCTTTCCTGTGGGGAGGGACAGAAGAGAAGTTGGCTGAGGGCACCTGCCCTGCCTTGATTTTTCCAAACAAGTCTGAGCCCTTGGGTGTTTACTTAGACCAGTGGTCGGCAAACTGTGGCTCGCCAGCTGCGGTTTGCTGCTCTGTTGACTAATGAGTTTGCCAACCACTGCTGTAAGGCATTCCCCTTACCCGGAAGTTCTGACTTCAGGTTAAAGACATTAGTACTTTATTAAAATGTTTTTTAAATGTTTTTCCTTAAGGCAGTGGTCAGCAAACTCACTAGTCAACAGAGTGGCAAACCATGGCTCATGAGCCTCATGTGGCTCCTGAGCCGCAGTTTGCCGACCACTGACTTAGACTCATCTTTGCTTAAAAGACACTGAAGATGCATGTGTTTTCTCCAGGATGCTTACCCTGCTGATGGTATCTAATAGTTAATTTTAGTTCCAGCTGTTGTTACAATAAAAGCGCAAGGAGGCCTGCTTTGTTCCTATAGCCAAGCAGTCCCTTAGCCTCTCTTTCACGGAAACATGTGTCAGAGTAATCTATTCATCTGTCACTCAGGATCTGCCGGTCAGTCCCTGCACTGTCCCAGAGCAGTCTGTCACGAGTCATTGCTGTGAAGATCCAGACACTGTGAGGACAGTATGGTTTTCATTTGCCATTGAGACGCCCATGTGGCCTCTCTGGGCCTATCACAGGGCCCAGTGCAATGGACTAATCAAGTAAATATTGATAATTAATGCAAATCCACCCCTAGAGTACACATCATTTAAGACTTTGTTCTATGCTAATTATCTCAACAGTAGTGGGGAAAAACCCTCAAAATGAAACAAAAAATAATCCCCTATTAATAAAATGCTCTAAAAGCAAATGAAGTATGGAAACTATGGGAAAATACTCCCTTGATAGATATTATTGTTCTTTATGTTCTTCTCTGGGAAATTATTCATTTTTAGAATGCAGTTTTGTGTCCTATAGTACTTTTCTATTGTTTCACAAATAAAATAAATATAAGTATAATAAGGATGAAAATTCACACAATCCTCACTTTTTTACACATCATTTATTTATGATTTTAGTTAATATTTTTGGATATGTGGATGCGAATAGTCACATAGTTATAGCGTATCCTAAGTTTTTTAGTTAATATTTTTGGATATGTGGACGCGAACAGTCACATAGTTATAGCGTATCCTAAGTTTTATATTTTCATTTTTACTGATTGCTCTGCTATAATCATTTATATAACAATATATGTTCTTCATAGTTTTTATTTCAAATAATTCCTTGTATGAATATAGAATAATTTTTCTTAACCATTCTCATAGTGCTGACTTTTACTTTTCCCCCAATTAATAATCATGCTGTGTAGAGACCTTCCTTCAATTTTTGAGTTATTTCTTCAGGAAAATTATTCTTGGGGTGAAATTACTGGGTCAAAGGCCTTTGGCTACTTGAAGCAGAAACAAAGCAAGTCTTTTTCTCCTAGTTGAGATGTAGAATCAGCTCTGAGTTCTGTGGGGATTAACTGGGATGGGAAAGAAGAGAAGGAGAGCCGCCGGCATCAGGAAGTGATTATCTACTAAATAGATACGCCACCGTTCAAAGGTAGAAGTCACCTGACGATTGTTGAATAGAAGCCATAGTATCTCTATGTTCAAAAAGGGGAGGGGAAGCTTTCTTATATTGCACTCCCATGTTTCCACTCTGTCACTGCCCCCCTCCCATCATCTGATTGGTCAATATTAACCAGAATCTTGGCTGGCAAGCTGGAGGACACCTGGAGGACTTTCCTGGCCAAACTTAAGAAGAGAGCATGCACTTAGCATTAGGCTGGCAGGGGCTGCACAGATGGGGTGTTATTGTTTCACTTTCGAGACCAGGACAGAGGCTGAGAAGTGTAGCAAGTCATGTATGTGTAAACCATGAAGAGCTACTGGACCTCAAAACCTCAACACCCAGGCCCATCAAGTCAGTGGGGGAAGGGGGGAAAGGGGAGATGATGCCTTAGAACAGTGGTTCTCAAACTGTGGGTCTCAACCCCTTTGGGGGTCAAAGGAGCCTTTCACAGGGGTCGCCTAAAACCATCGAAAAATGTAATAATGTAGTTTACTGTTGTTATATTAAGACTGTTACCCAAGCTACACCATGTTTCAAGACAAAATTTCATTTATTTGTAATTGGAAATAAATATTTCACAATATCTAATTGTGATTATCACTATGCTTTAATTATGTTCAATTTGTAACAATGAAAACTGTATTAAAGGGTCGTGGCATTAGGAAGGTTGAGAACCACTGCCTTAGAACCAAAACCAACCCACATCCCTTGTTAACTCCTTTTCCTACTAAGAAGGAGAAAGATACAAGTTTTATATCCAGGTTCTTTCTAGAGTCAGATTTTTTTTTTTTTTAATGTTGGATTGGTTTTTCCATCTTTCTAGGGTGCGTGACTTTAAGTGTAGAAGGAACCACTTTGCCACGTGCTTAGGAGAGAAAATCCTCAAGGGTCGGAGTGTGAAACTGGTGGATTTCAGTTTTTGTTGTAAGAAGTCTAAGCACTCTCTTTCCCGCCCCCACTCATGCACAGCCCCGCACTAGTGTCAACTTCTTATTTTGTCCTTCAGCTTTGAGGAGTCCAAAGAGCGTGTTGAATGGTTGATGCGATAGAGGACGCTTCCGAATTCAGGAAGGAGTTCTGAGCCACAGAGAGCACACACAGCCTCTGCTTCCCCCTCCCCCCAACCTGCAGCCCACAGGACCCTCCCTTTGCGCTACCCACTGTGGCACGAGGCAGGGGGATTTCTACAGATGGCGGGCTAGCTTGTCACAGTGTGGTGGTTATTTATTGCTCGCAGTGTTTTCCAAATACCAGATGTGTCCTTTATTTTAAGTGGTCTGTTTGTAAGCCCCTTAATTAATTTTGCAGCCAGATCAGCTGTTTTATATTAATTAAAAAAAATAAACAACGATTATGGCATGTGGTGCATTCAACCTTTCCCTGTAAACTCTCGGAAGGTGAAAATGCTGAGGGGGGGGTTACCGGCATTCTGGAAACAATTTCTCCAACAGCTTCCAAGGGCTGGAAAGGACGTGCCCACGAACATCCATCCCCAGCCACGGCCAAGGAAAATGCTGCTGGGGATGCCAAAATGCTTTGGGTGGGACCGAGGACCAGTCTAATCTCATCTTCTGGAACATCCCACCCGCTTATAGCCCACGAGAAAGATGTGGCACATTTTTATATATTAGGACAGGGGCTAATGATTGAGTGTTTTGAATTCAATTTTTTTTATACATCTTTATTGTTGAAAGTATTACAGATGTCCATTTCTTCCAGTTGACCCCATCCATCCCACTGCCGCCCTCTCCTCCTCAGATCTTTTATTTGTTCTCATCTTTAAAAAAAAAAAAGAGCCAAGACCGGTTTGGCTCAGTGGATAGAGCGTCGGCTTGCGGACTGAAGGGTCCCAGGTTCGATTCCGGTCGGGGGCATGTACCTTGCTTGCGGGCACATCTCCACTGTGGGGCGTGCAGGAGGCGGCTGATCGATGTCTCTCTCTCATCGATGTTTCTGACATTCTATCTCTCTCCCTTCCACTCTGTAAATAATCAATAAAATATATTTTTTAAAAAAAAGAAGAAAAAAAAAGAACTTGATCTTTATACTATATATATATATTTTTTTTAATTGATTTTTTTTACAGGGAAGAAGGGAAAGAGATAGAGAGCCAGAAACATCAATGAGAGAGAAACATCGATCAACTGCCTCCTGCATACCCCCCACTGGGGATGTGCCCACAACCAAGGTACCTGCCCTTGACCTGAATGGAACCTGGGACCTTTCAGTCCACAGGCCGATGCTCTAGCCACTGAGCCAAACCGGTCTCAGCCAGAACTTGATCTTGATCAGTGTTTGAACATAACCTTTCATGCCTACATTTTAATAGTGCAATACTGTAGGGAGGAGCATGTTTTAAAGGATCATTAGTCAAAAAAGATGCTAAGCCGCAGACCACACTTAAATGTTGTACTTGCATCTTAACTGAAGAAGTAAAAAGGGTAATAACGTATTTATTATGCAGCTATTTATGTCTGTGACTTTCACTATAGGACCCCCGGGAGGAGGAAGAACAGACAAGCTGGCTTACTGTTAGTTTCCCAAAACCTCACCCTCTGTCTATCACATTATAAATATCCGCACTCCATCGCCATATACTTGTTGAATAAATGAATTTTGTATTACATCAAATAACTTGAACATGGGGAGAAAAGGCAGCCTGAGGCATTCACGTTCTCTGCCCTGAGACACCGTCCGAGGTGTTTTTTTTTTTTTTTTCAGACTGTTTCTGTACCACGTGCACTGCTAGGAGAGAAAGGCCTAGGGAACGCTCTCAGTATAACTGATTATATTTATGTAGCACCTCTCACCTTGGTCCTGTATGTAGGTCAGCCATTTCCCAAGTTTTGCTTCATAATATCCCAGACTATCTCTGCGGGGCCATCGTGTCTGAGAATAGTCTCCAAATGAAATTATCTTTCACCCCATTTTTTAAAAATATATTTTATTGATTTTTTTACAGAGAGGAAGGGAGAGGGATAGAGAGTTAGAAACATCCATGAGAGAGAAACATCGATCAGCTGCCTCCTGCACGCCCCCTACTGGGGATGTGCCCGCAACCAAGGTACGTGCCCTTGACTGGTATTGGAATCGAACCTGGGACCATTCAGTCCGCAGGCCGATGCTCTATCCACTGAGCCAAACCGGTTTGGGCCATCCCATTTAATTTTTAAAAACAATTAACATGGCCCATGAAGGAAGGCCTTCGAACGCCAAGGACTAGATTGTAAAATACACCATTTCCAGGGAAGTGGCAAGCAGAGCTCTAGCTTCATTCCGAAATAAGCACTGATTCTTCTACTGGTTTATTTTACACAAATGTTTATGGAACATTTACTTTGTGTCATTATATCATGCCCTGGAGATGAAATGATGCAGTTTTGGTTCTAAAGATACTTATTGAAAGAGCAGTGTGATGGGGATACAATATGATGTCAAATCCTAAGTTCAAATCCTACATTTGTTGGGTGTCCATCGAAGTTATAAAGAGTGTATTACCCTATATTTCCTCCCTTTTCCTGATGTCTATATTCCTCATAATTTAGACTACCCAAGGAAGCCTCTGACCAGCAATACTGTGCATCCTGAGTCTGAGAGATGTGCTCAGTGTCGTGGATTCACTTATGTTGTAAGATTCTGACACTGAAGTGATCAGAGCGGGTTAACCTTCAGTGTGGTATCGCCAGCCTCTAACACTGCGCATGCCCCTTAGAGTCAGCCAGCTAAGAGTCAAACTAAACAGCCTCATCAGCAAACCACTTTCTTCACCCAAACACTTGCACTGATAGGTCAAAAATCTGGAAGCATCTTTGATGCTGTATGTTATTAGAAGAGCACGATCCTTGGAGTTTAAAGAGTTGGGTTCAAATTCCAACTCTTCTCTTGGTGCACACGGAGTCACATGACTAGAAGTCTCCTCTCATAAAGAAAAAAAAAGACAGTAGTTCTAACCTCTTAGAAATGTTATGAGAATTAAATGAGAGCACATACAAGGTTCTTAACGCTGCCAAAGACGTTATTCACCACATTTTCTTTTCCCCACTAATATAATAATGTGTCATTATAAGATTATGATTTTGACTCTGTTCACTGAAAGTATGAAAACAATGGAATTGTTCTCAATATACGTTAAGATTATCATTCATTTAAGAATTCCGTCATTATAATTCAAATAATGACTTGTTTTAGTGGATGGTGAAAGATAATGATGTGATTCTCTGGGATGTACATGTGTGGTCAGTGGTATTATCAGAGTGCCTCCTAGAAGTGAAGATCTAAAAAAAAAAAAATCACTGCAGAGAAATGATGGCAATGTAACTAGCAGTGCAATGACTGGCACTATATGTAGTCATAGGTTTTATATAATTACTGCATATACATGTATACATATACATGTATTTATATATATATATGTGTGTGTGTGTATGTGTATACATATATATACACACACATATATGTATATATATGCAGATGTGTGTGTGTGTGTGTGTGTGTGTGTATAACAACTCTTTCCAAATATTGAGGTAAAGGAAATAGTGCAAGACAATCTATAATAATAAAAGTGCAATATGCAAATTAGACCGGACAGCCACACGACCTTCCAGACATCCTTCCAGAGGACCTTCTGGATGAAGCCAGGGCTGTGAGGACCGAGGCGAGCTGCCACCTGCGAAGGCTGAGCCCCTTGCACGAATTTCACGCATCGGATCTCTAGTTACTGTAAGAAACCTATTTTCAACATTAATCCAATTTAGGTCAGAATTACACATTTTGAAGTGCTATGTGACAGTAAGCTTTTTCTCCAAAGTTGCCCTCTTCCCACTGATCCTTCTGCTTCCTTCTGAGCTCCTTCTGAACCTTGAAAACAAATAGACTCATGGCTGTGCCTGACAGACCGTGTTCCTAATAGGCAGGGTTCTGGGGCGTTACAATGTCACCCACTTGCATGGGCTTCCTTCCATTTAGTGTTCAGGAATCGGGGAGCTGAGCCAAGGTCTTTTCTTCGGCTCTCTTTCTCCCTGCTTGATGATGCTCTTATTACTTCTCGTTGCTGAGCCATATGGCAAATGGCAGGCAAATACTTAAGATTTAGGATCCAAAGGAGGTAGGCGGTCCCATTAAGGACATGCTCATCCCAGCTTAACTCTGCCAGAGTTCTGCCTGGAATTTGTTGGGAATTGGAACAGCCAACAATAAAGTGACACTTCCATTCTCAACTCCCTATCAATCCATTGACATCTCCCCTAGAACCCTCCAAAGGGAGATGGTGATAAGGGCAAAAGTGGGCACTTGTGGACTTGTCTCACGCTACCTTACTTGTACTTATGACATTGTATCTGTTGTTCTGACCTTCACCTAACAGAACTGGAGCAAACCTGGGCTGCAAGCAAGAAGCCGGGCCCCACAGGGCACTTGCTGTACAGCAGTGAACGAGAAGGGTTATCGTGCAGTCTGCTCTGAAAGATCCCAGCCAGACCTCTCTGCCTGAAACATATTCAGAGTTGCCCAAAAAACACTTAATGGGAAAATGGAATTTTCCTTCCTTAAAATTCTTTTCAAAGAGAAATTGCCCTTCCCAACTCCCCGATCAGGTGGGGAGGATATGGGTACTCCTCTTTCTGGAATCAAAAGGAAAACTCCAACTTCTGTGTTGGAACACAGGACGTGACATGAATCGGTCAAGTACTAGTATGCTGGATTGACATCTCCCTTCATACCCCTCAAAACACAAGGATGCCTTTCTCAGCTTAAATCTTAATTCCTTCCCACGGTGGTACCCCTCCGAATTTACATTAAATGGGCCTTTAAAATGTCCTGTGAGGGCACAGTAGCATCTATATGATATACAGGGATGGGAAAAAACAGTTTGCATGGCATTTCTATCTGGCCACAAACTCAGCTAATATTCTAGGAAACGAGACGAGAAGACAGTTCTCTAGGCAGAAGGTCTCGGGTATATAGTGTACCCTGTACATGTAATGCTTTGTATTGTGTGTGCCCATTCCAATCCCCTCATGCCAAGCTACCCTTGGATGACAGCATATTCTCTGGTGTGGGCCCACTGTCAATATTCACAACATTTTAAAACAGGTAGGTGTTTGCAGAGGTAGTCGAGCACAGGAAAGAATCTGATGGCAAAAGAGCTGTACCGGTGTTGAATCCCTTCTCCTGACTTTGGGCAAGACATCTTCACCTCTCTGGGCCAGTCTAAAGTGCTCCTGGCCCTTCTCTTTGGCACTTGCTTTTTTTAATATATATGTTTTATTGATTTTTCACAGAGAGGAAGAGAGAGGGATAGAGAGTTACAAACATCGATGAGAGAGACATCGATCAGCCGCCTTCTGCATGCCCCCCATTGGGGATGTGCCTGCAACTGAGGTACATGCCCTTGACCGGAATCGAACCTGGGACCCTTCAGTCTGCAGGCCGACGCTCTATCCACTGAGCCAAACCAGTTTCGGTTCTTGGCACTTTCTTGTCCAGGAGAACAACCCATGAATGATATCTGGAGTTTCCCAGCAGTCACCAGGAAGCCCCTAGTAACATCTTTAGATGCTTCTGTCTCCCTGTTTGAACTCTTAGAACATCATTCCAATGTCTACCATGGTCTCTTAAGGTTGTTCTTCCTACTGTGTGGCCTCAGCCCTCCTCTGAGAATTCGGTCTGCACCTCCTTCTAGCTATGAGCGATGCCATCCAGGCCACCACACGCATGAGTGCAATGGGGCCGTATGGAAGGTTCTAGTGCCAGCTGGTTAAGTAGACAGTCTTTTGCCAATTGCCGAGAAAGCAATAAGCACTGGAGCAGCGGTTCTCAACCTGTGGGTTGCGACCCCTTTGGGGTTGAACGAACCTTTCACAGGGGTCGCCTAAGACCATCGGAAAATGCAGATATTTACATCACGATGCATAACAGTAGCAAAATTTCATGGTTGGGGGTCACCACCACATGAGGAACTGGATGCAAGGGTCGCGGCCTTAGGAAGGTTGAGAACCACTGCACTGGAGGTATGGAGATGGCACAGGGTAAGCTCTGAGTCTCTGCTGTTCATCCACTACAAGTTCAGCTGCGCTAGACATGGCGGTGGAGAGCCACACAGAAAACTCCACTGGGAAATACGGAGAGGTTTGAGAAGAGAAGACAATAAATAAACATGTGAAAATTAATACGGTACAAACTGAGCAAATAAATACTGAGGGGACGCAGCAGATACACAGAGGAACAATGCTCCAGAGATCGGGAGTTATAAATGCTCACTAGAGGCCACGATGGCGAAGCTAAGTTTGGACGGAAATTCACGAGCAAGCCGACTGGAGTGAACAAGCCCCCATCAACATTCAGTGCCTGGAGAGCAGGCAGTTCCCTGGGGGATCACCCCCTCACCCCCGGGATTAGTGCCCTTGGGTAGACTGCCTGGTATCCTCACACACAATTTCTTCCCAATACAGTGGTACCTCGAGATACGAGTTTAATTCATTCTGTAACCTTGAGGCGTGGGAAACTATGAGATGCTCGAGTTGGGGTAAACTGGTGGGTCGTGTGCAGCCGGCCGACCCGCGCGATGACTCCTATCTCAAATGTTGCTCGTATTTCAAAGCAAAAATTGCTCGCTCCATGGCTCGTATCTCAAAAATCTCATATGTTAGGGCACTCATATCTCGAGGTACCACTGTAGTTCTACACTCTCACACTGACCTGGCCATCAATGAACACAGATTTATTTCATAGCATTTGCTGTTTTAGGGAGGAGATAGAAATTTGGAGTGTGTGTGTGTGTGTGTGTGTGTGTGTGTGTGTGTATTTTATTTTATTGATTTAAGAGAGGAAGGGAGAGAAAAAGAGAGAGAGAAACTTCAATGATGAGAGAGAATTATTGGCCGGCTGCCTCCTGCGCGCCCCACACTGGGGATCGAGCCCACAAACCAGATATGTGCCCTGACCAGGAATTGAGCCTTGACCTTCTGGTTGATAGGTCGATGCTCAACCACTGAACCCTGCTGACCAGGTTGGAGCCTCTTTTAAGGCCAGCTCTCTGGACCCGTGGCCCAATATGCCAGACATTTCATCCCAAGGACCCTTAAGAGTGGATGCAGAGGGCCGTGCTCCAGGAAACCCATCAACACACGTCTCCGATGGAAGCAAATTATAGTTGATAAATAATTAGACTATTATTAATGATAATATCAGGGTCCTTGAGGCTCAGAAAGGGGAGCTCTGAAAATGAGATGTTACCCGAAGCTCCGGAGTCTTCACCACTTGTCAGTTCGTGTTTTTAAAAAGTGCATTAGCTTTATCCAGCATCCGTATAACCTTTCTACTCTCCCTTGCTCTGTTTCCCTGGCAACCATTTAAAGTGCTGCAAAAAAAAAAAAAAAAAAAAGGCACCGCTGTCTCGAAAAGGAAAGGAAAATGGTCTTCAACTTTCTCTTTTTCTTTGGGCTTTTTCTCCATCTGCCCAGCCACTTTCCTAGCTCTCGGAGGTTGGCCGCCTCCACAGAGCCGGCTCACCTTGAATGCACAACGGTGGGGCAATTAAGGAGGTGGTGCCAGCCTCGGTGGCGGTGGCTCCTTTGAGATGACAGATGGGTGTTCGGGGTCAGCTAAGAGGCCCCGTGGCTGGGGGAGAACAGCACAGAAAGCAGAAATATAACAACAGAAGCTTTCAAGGAGGCTCCCAGCCTCTCTTCAAACCTCTCACCTGAGGAAGAGGCTGTGTAAAAGGCAGAGAGGCTGGCTGCCGGCTGGCTCTGAGGGATGGAGGAGGAGGTCTGGTGTGGGGGCCGCTAAAGGCTACCTGTTTGGAGGGGCTGTCTGCCACCGCTTTTGTGATGTGTGTTGTCGCTGTTGATGTCGGGTAACCAAGAGAAAATGTCCTTGTCTCACAACCCCCAAGACTCCTGGCTCCAGGAAGCGGACGGAGGAGATGTGATGGATTACGGGACTGTCAGACTGGGGACAAAGCTGCAGCTAAGAAAGGTCAGAACTGGAGGTTTTCGTTCCCCATGTTGGAACTGCTCGTTAAAGACCCCTTTGTGTGAAAGGAAGGGGAAATATGGAGCACCTCGCTGTGTCAGGAATCCCAAGTGATCCCATGTAATCTTGCAAACAAACAACTCTCTGAGCAAACAGCCTCCTTATTCCCATTTGCATTCGCTCCTCCCACCCATTCCCTAGCTCTCAGAGGTGAAGTTGTTAGCAGAGGCCCAAGGATGCCTTAGAACTAGACTCAAAATCTCTCTTCCATCAGGCCTGCTGCCTCCCTGGCATTGCCCATCGAATTGCTGAAAGAACAGCCCGCCAGAGGTTGGGACTAGGTCTTTATATAAATCAGGTCACCATAAGCCCTTTGCACCCACTCATCCTTACGCGTGGACAGGAAGCCACTGTCGGGACAAAACATGGACTTGTACCAGGTAGTTGGGATGAAGGAGTTAAGAAGTGAAAAAATTAGGATATATTTTGGAGGCGAACTGGTCAGTTTTGTTGAATTAGATATTGGGCAGAAGAGATGAAAGAGGAGTCAATGATAGAACTAGGTTTTGGGGTCTCAGCTACCGAAGATTAGGATTGCTGTTCAAGGAGAGAGGAAAGACAAAGAAGAAGCAGGGGAAGGGTGTTTGAGTAGGTGGTACAGGTACGACACCCAACGGGTGAGTTTTTGACAACTTAGATCTAGAAAAGCTGTCAGACATGTAAACTGAGAAGTCGTGGGGGCAGCTTCTGTTTGGATCTCACCAGGTAGTTCAGGACTAAATATATAAATGTGGATCCTCGGGGTACAGATAGTATTTCAAACCATGAAACCGGATGAAGTCACCCGGGTAGCTAGCAGAGACAGAGCAGTAAAGAACATCAGAAATGAGCTCTGAGAAGTCCACAACAGTTCAGTAAGAAAGAGAAAAACCAGGGGATTATGGCTGAAGTTCTAGATACCAAATAAAGAAAAAACTTAAATAAAAATAGTGAAATGTGTGTCAATAGGGGCCATGGCATTTGATAAGGTGAAGTCATTGGTGTCATTGTCAAGTGCCATTTTGATAAAATTATAGGTATGCTATGGGCTTAATGGTTGTGTCCTCCCTCCCCCGTTTTTTTATATTGAAACCCTACCAGGGAAAATGCTCTTTCTGTGTGATGGCAAGACACAGCGAGAAGGTAGCCATCTACAAGCCGGAAAGAGAGCCCTCACCGGGAACCTGGTCAGCCAGCACCTTCACCAGGGACTCCCAGCGTCCAGAACTGTGAGGAAGGAGATTTACGTGTTTGAGGCACCCACTCCGTGCTATTTTTTCACAACAGCCTAAGCAGACTAATACATTATGAAAGCTTGATGTCACCAGAGGGGAGAATTAGATGGAAGAAACTGGAAACAGTGAATATAGAAACTTCTCTTGGAAAGTTTTTCTGTAACTTCTAGCTGAGAGATGGACGGGTAGCTGAAGGAAAGTCAGAAGGTCAGGAAAGGTTTTTAACGATGGAAAATATTAGCACTTATGTATCTGCCCATAGGAGCAATCCCATAGGGAAGGAATAGTGAGGATGCCGGAAGGGGTAACTGAAGGAGAAGGAGCACAGGAACACAGCTGAAGGCTCAGCCTATGATCAAACAAACAAACAGACAAACAAGAAACAGAACCTGTGGCCATCCATCCATCTGGTAGACTTGGAGGTGAGGGTGCGCACACACTTTCTTGGGAAGCAGCAATAAGGCAAGAATGAGGAGAGAAAGGAAGTTTCGAGACTTGAGGATCCTTTAATGGAATTTCACTTATGCGTACATACCTATTTGTCTAGAAGTTGTTTGGAATAAGCTGTACAAATCCATGCACAATATTTTAATGAAAATAGAAGATGTTAACCTGCTGAAACATTCCCGCCTAAAAATCTACTTTGGCAAAACAGAATGTTCTTCGCAAGGGAAGGTCTTCTCCTGCCTGCCACAGAGTCACTCCAGGCCTGCCTGTCGGTGTTAACCCTGCATTTCCTGTGCTTTGGACGGGATAGTTCACATTGGCTTTGTTGCTTTGTGTTAACATCATCTACCAAAAGGGTTCGGTGACTCACCAGTTGCTTAAAAAATAGAGCACAGATGCCCTCAAATGCTCTCTCTTTACTGGGGGTCATAGGTGGGAACAAAACCTGAGTATGCCTATGTGTCCAGTTTGGGCCAAACTCACCTCCATTGTGTCTTCCTTTACCAAGCACAGCATCTCTGCCTCTTTATGTTACTTGTTATGGCCACTGACTCTGTTTTGAGTGCCCTTTCTGTGTCTCTGGCTACCCATTCTGGAGCGATAAAACACCTTGCTCCTGAGTGGGTCAGTATGCTCCACAAAGCACTTGGACCACAAGACCTCGGCTATCCTCTGGAGAAAGGGGGGCATTGCAGATGGTGCCAGAATGCTTGGTTGCCAGGACTTAGAGATGACTGGATATGATAAAATCCACTAACTTGGGGAGAGCTTAGTTTTATACTGGATATATTTATTGTCTTGGTACTGTTGGACCAGAAGCTGAGGACCTGAATTAACTGAATAGGTGTTCTTCCTTCCTTCCTTCCTTCCTTTCTTCCTTCCTTCCTTCCTTCCTCCTTCCCTCCCTCCCTCCCTCTTTCTCTCTCTCTCTCTCTCTCTCTCTCTCTCTCTCTCTCTCTCTCTCTCTCTCTCTCTCTTTCTTTCTTTCCAGGAAAGCACTTCAAATCCATGATCTCATTTAATGTTCACTCCAAATTCAAGAAATAGAAATGGTGAACCCCGTTTTCCAAACGAGGAAGCTAAAACTTGGAGAAGTACCATCACCAGGTCAAGGCCAGGCCGCTATGATGTGGCCGAGTTGGATCTCAACCAAGTACTGCCTGCCTTTGAACCCTCTGCTCTCCACCACAGCTCCGTCTCTGAGTGTGCTCGTCCTCCGGGGAGTTGTTGTGTACTCAAGCTGTGCGTGTGGGGGAAAGAAGCGTCCCTCTGTACTTGACCTGCTGGAGGCAGAAAGCCCACCGCTTCTGTTCCTCAGCACTCCTGCTTTCAGCTACTAACTCGGAGAAGCCGGGCTCACAAAAAGCCGAGAGCAGTCACTCTATCTCTGCATTTCAGGGGGCAGGTTGGGAATTGGCACGCCGTCTCATCAACCCACCAACACGCAGCACATTTAAAAGGCACGCGATGCTCCAGAACAATACTTCTCCAGAGACGGGATGTTGGCGAGGAGCGAGCGGCTGGCTTGGCAGCTGAGCCGAAGGGCCTGCGCCCGCAAAGGCAGCCGCGATGTGATCGGCATCATGTGTGTACCGGGAGGAGTGTTTCTGCGCAGTTAGGGCAGTAGATTGGCTGTGCTAATTAATTGTGTATATTCAAGTTTATTACCACTTTACGCCCAGCATCTCCTTAAAACAGAAAAGAAGTAAGAGAGTAAGGGGGTGGGCGGGGGGGGGGGGGGGCAGAAAGAGAAAAGCAGAACAAAAAAAAAAACCCATAATCTAATATTCAACAAACATTCTGCACCCAAACAGCACATCTCTGTCTGAAACCTTAGTTCCAAGAACCACTTACAGGCTTTCATCAGCACATTATAATATTAATCAAGGCTCATAATGCAAGAGTGATTTGCATGCCAACAAATATATTTACACAGTAAATTGTTTGTTGAGGAGCCTTGGAGACAAATGCAATTCACTGCCATAGAGCTGAAACCCCGCTAAAACCCGGAGACGATAAAGACTGTAGAACTTGATCCTCCAGAGCCCTGAGTAAGAGCTTCATTAGCATTCTAACTCCTGCCAAAGAATTTCGCTCCCTACCTCCAGAATGCATTTCAGCTTCAGTGTAAGTTTAGATGGGCTGTTCTCCGTTTATTGAAAAACCTGGGCCATAACTGCGGGTTTCACGGGGCAAGAGAGATTCCATAGGTAGATAGACAGACAACAAATAGATGATCTCCTTCCTAAGACCAGTGGTTCTCAACCTTCCTAAGGCCGAGACCCTTGCCTACAGTTCCTCATGGGGTGGTGACCCCCAACCATGAAATTTTGCTACTGTGATGCATCGTGATGTAAATATACACATTTTTCCGATGGTCTGAGGCGACCCCTGTGAAAGGGTCGTTCGACCCCCAAAGGGGTCGCAACCCACAGGTTGAGAACCTCTGCTAAGACGTTCCTGAGACTTTATTTAGGTTACTCAGTTGTGCCTTGTTGAGTTGACCTTCTCAATTCCATCAAAGGTGCTTCTTCTCTCCATTCCATCAGCACCTCTGTAATCATCGCTTCTAATCCTCTCCTTCCAGGACTATTGTATTAGCTGCCTCATTGGCTTCTGCAGCCATTCTTGACTTGGGTTCCTGTGTAATGATTTCCAGCACCCAAATCCCATTTACATAGGAGACCAATTTGTATGATATATTGTATGGCCACCCTCGTTACAAGTCTTTACATTGTCTGATCCACCTAGTCCTTCACTTAACCACTGTCTCCCTCACTCTCAGACCAACCCGCAGCGCCACGGGGTGGCCATCCCCCGTCCTTGGCTTCTAGTCCCTGTCAGGGATGCCACTGACACATTGATAAGCTCTCCTAGCACTCTGTACTCCTATTGCAAAGCACTCATCACAGTGAGCAATTAAGTCCTTAATTTTAATTCATTTAATTTAAAATTTAACTTCCTCCTTCCCATTCATTTCCATAATGTATTCCAGAATATGATGAGAGATGCAGAACCAGGAGAGAGCTGTTGAAAATCTGATTGTCTCCATTCACTTCCTTCTGTGGCCAATCTAAAGGTAGAGTCTATTGCACACAAGTACTCTTCAGATATATACAGGGTGTCCCCAAAAAATGTATACACACTTTAAATAATTTTTAATTCCAATAGATTAAACCGGAAAAGAAAGAAACATCAATGGAGCTATCAGCTTGTTAAAGTGTACATACACTTTTGGGGACTACACACACACACACACACACACACACACACACACACTTAATAAACTTGCCTGGTTTCTAATCCCACCTCTACCTCTTTTTAGGTGAATAATCATTTGGAGCAAGTTACTAAACTTTGCCTCCCTTCTTAATATTCTCATCTGTAAAATGTAGCTTAAATACTCTTGGCTGCCCTACCGGGAATATTATTGGAGGAGAATGGACAGGGCATGGTGGCTGGTTGAAGGACTCCTCACCCCTCCCTTGACCTTGGCATGTGCATTCCATTGGCCTTTCCCCCACTAGAAGGTGCCCCAAGGACACAGCCCTGAGAGAGCAAGGTGTTGTTGACACTATCTGTAAGACAGACATTGTTTAACCTCCTTCAGGCCTCTGCATAAACTTGAAGACTCTGGAAGGTAGATGCAATGTACTTGCCTTGCAGTGGCCCAATCAAGCCCAGAAGCTTCCTTGCTCATTGAAACTGTCTAGTGTGCTCTACCTCTATCTTTCTTTGGTCTCTCCTTGCCCCCCCTCACTGCGCAGGGGCCAGTTTGTGAAAGCTTTAAATCAAGTCATATCCTTAACAAAGTGTTTCCCCCTCTGTTTTCAGTACTCAGCTCCCACCCTACACAGTTGTCAAAATGGTAATGATTATATTCCTCGAGCTGTATTTTACATCCCATGACTATTCTATAACTACCAATGTTTTCTTCTTCATCCCATCACCTCTCTCACCCAATCCGTCTCCCCTCTGGCAACCACCAGTCTGCTCTCTGGGTCTTGGAGTCTGTTTCAATTTTGTTGTTCGTTTATTTTGTCTTTACATTGTCTTCTGGATCTATACTAAAGTATCTGGAATTCTTTCTATAGTCACATAGGTTTTGTTGTTGTTTTAACAGAAATTCAAAGACACATGAAATTAGAAACCAATAAAAAGCTGAATCATAATGACCTAATATTGCCAGTTTCATATGGTTCATCATAAACACAGTCACCACTCCTATGCCTATCATGTCAACTTAGAAATTGCTCATATTTTGCTATATTTGTTTCATCATTTTTCTGAAATATTGTAAAGCAAAATTACAGATACATGGTATTTCTTCCATAAATATTTAGTATGCATCACTAAAAAATAAATGTTTCTACATAAACACAATAGAGTTATGTGCCTAATATGCCCATAAAATCTAACGAGCAATGAATATTCCTAGTCCTCCCATTGCCTCAGATATATATTTTACAATTGATTTGTTCAAACTTTGAAAAGTCCTTTGCACAGTTAAAGTAAAACCACCACCACCACCCACAAAGCAATGATGTGGATGTAAGGGACCGTTAGATTCCAGCACTGCTACATGCCCAGACCTCAGACACTTTCATGCAATCTCTGGCACTGATGCACTCACCAGGTGAGTCAGCTGTGTCTTTTCCCAAATCTGTTCTCACCAGATGCACACTTTTTCCTAGAGTCACGTGATTTACCTACATCCTCCGAAACGGAGACAGTACAAATGTGAAAAGCAACTGCTGTTTCCATGAAAACAACGTAGAATATTTTGGAAAAACGCAGTGACAGCAGTGGACTAAAACGCACACAGACACACAAAGAAACAAACAGAAAACACAGCAGTTCCATTAGAGGTGGGGATAAACTGTAATAAATTAGAGGGTGGGGGGTGTCGGACATAAACATCCAGCAGTGTTTTGTACTCAGATTGCTTCACCACAACAACCTTCACCTTCGCGCCCGACTTTCAAGAAATACAATCGCGGAATCGTGAGTGATGACTTATGAGGACTGTTGATGCAAGAAGAGACCTATTTGCAGGCAGCCAATTCATTCTCCCAGAAAAGGTCTTGACTCAGTCAAAAGTCAAGTGAAGGTATGTTTACACGCTCTGGCGTATTTACAGTGTTTTCTGTGTTCCTGTGTATGAGTCACCAGCGAGCGTAGCTTTTTCTGCTGACAGGCCCGCTGCCCTTCCGACTTGAGATTATAAAGGGGCTGGACTTCTCCAGTTCTCAGTAGCTCCACTCCCCCCGGGATTTAGAAGGCACAACCGACCCTCTAGGATTCAGAACTGGGGAAAGCCTCGCCCCATTCTCTTTGTCCATAGGAAGCAAATGGACTGGTGTGTGGTGAGATCTGTGTGGTCGGTTCAACTCCTCCTGCCTCCGTCCCTCAACATGGGGCACACACCCATGTGAACCATTTGGTTTTTGAGGGAGGCGATTTGAGAATGGGTTATTAACAGGGAATTGTTTGCATTTCTTATGGCTCTAGGGGGCCCCTATACAGTATGTAAATATACATTGTGACATCTGTATGCATTTCAGTTCTCTATTATATATATATATATTTTTTAATATATTTTATTGATATTTTACAGAGAGGAAGGGAGAGGGATAGAGAGTTAGAAACATCCATGAGAAAGAGACATCGATCAGCCGCCTCCTGCACGCCCCCTACTGGAGATGTGCCCGCAACCCAGGTACATGCCCTTGACCTGAATCGAACCTGGGACCTTTCAGTCCGTAGGCCGACGACGCTCTATCCACTGAGCCAAACCGGTTTCGGCTCTATTTTATATTTTAAAACTTCATTTGCTATTTTTCATACACTTTATATTATTATTATTAACAATGTCTTAGTGATTTCTTCCTCAGAGCTTCCACTGTCCTTTCGTTCTTTTATTTGTCTCTTTCATGGATGCCAGGTTCTTTGGAAGCTGGTTTAGACCAAGATAAAGGCCGTTGAGGCTTCCTCCACGTCAATAGGAGCTTACCTTTGAATCATAAGAATTCTGGGTCACAAGGGGCAGACGGGCATCAGGATTTTAGAGATGCTTAGGTGGGGCACGGCCGAGAAAAAGGTTCAAACCACTGCTCTCGCCTATCCATTTTCCATAAGATGAGCTCAATCACATTAAGATGGGAAGTACCGAGATCACTAAACTTTGGGGTCTGTCCATTAAAATAATATTGCGACACAGAGCCTCACTGATTTCTCTAATTGTTCAACCTGGGGAGGTAAAATTAGAGCAACTAATGCGGGTTGCTTCCATTTGTTCGCTACTGAGGGGACCTGAATGCTTAGCAGAGATTTGCTGTTAGTGCCGGTCTCACCTGGCAACCTAGGAAATAGCGGACAGAAGCTGATGCACTTCAACGTGCAAAAATCATCATTATCCCCCACTCTCTCGCTAATGGCGGCCTAAATGAAAGGAGGGAAGAGGGGTGCACCTCCTCTGCTCTGGGACTGGCAGGCCCTGGCCAGGCTGCCAGGAGCTGGCCCCCGAGGTCTGCGTGGCTGGCCCAGGCAAAGCCCCTGGGGTGGCGGGAGCAGCCAGGGGTGAGGGGGACCCCAGAGGAGAGAGCGGGCTCTGGTGAAAGGAGCGCTTTATTGGATAAAATTGTCAAGCGCCACTCGTCCTGTAGGGAGAGAATCTCCCGGTAATAAATGTCAGCTTTATGAACAATTGAGCCTCTCGATTCCTGACTGAAATTGCTCTTTGAGGTCAGCTCTTATAAGTGCTCCCCAGGGCACGGGCTGTTCTGCAAGTGGGTCTGTGGAGGCTGCTGGTGATAGGAAGGGGGTGCGGGGTGCACTGGGACTGCTCACTGCCTCATTGGCTCTAAAAGAAGTGAGGAAGCCCTAGCTGGTTTGGCTCAGTCGATTCAGCCTCTGGGCCTGTAAATGGAAGGGTCCTGGGATCTATTCCGGCCAACGGCACATGATCAGGTTGCAGGCTGGATCCCCAGTAGGGGTTGTGCAGGGGGCATCCGATCCATGGGTCTCTCGCATCATTGATGTTTCTAGCTCTCTCTCCCTCTCCCTTCTTTTCTGAAAACAATAAAAATATATTTTTTTTAAAGAAGAAGTGATGGATATGCTGAGTAGCTTTCATGAATAACACCTCCAGGCGGCCACACACACCAGGGTTTTCGAGCGCAGAGACAAGACTGGTTGCTGAGTGCTGGGACCGTCGCCCCAATGACAGAAAACCTCCTTCTAGCATCAGAGGAAAATGCCCGCCCATAGCCAAAGCATGGACCCACCCCCTCGCACCAGGATGGACTCCTCAGTTCACCATCTGCCCCTGGCCTCAAAGTGGAGGTTGTCTTTGGGTGTTAAGCCATCTAGCAAGACCAAGCAGTAGAAACCCTCAACAGATAAAGGGGACACAGAAGACAGGCACCTGAGAGTTGAAATGCACACCCAACTTGGAGAGTTGAAGGTCAAAGTGCTGATCTCCCTCTTAACCTGCCCCCTGTGCCCAGTGAAAACACAGCCTGTGGCCTAAGGTTTCCTGGTTTGCCAAGCGCCCAGAAATGCCACGCGTTTTATGGGTGAATATTTCACGCCAGATTTTCCATCCAGGCTGGCGGAGATGCCTGTGTGCAAATCACCTGCTTTAACGTTAGGCTAAATAAAAACCTCTGTCTCTTGGATCTGTACCCCTGAAGCCCTCTTGGCTACATTCAGATGCGTTTCTGAGGAGCTTGCTAGACACCGCGGCAGCTGGAACGGAACCAGCCACCCCAGAAAGAGGCCTGAGGAAAAAAATCAGTGGGGAAGGGGTTGGGGGAGGGAGGCTCGCCCAGGGCACCAGGATGAACCTGAGAGGAAACAGGGATGATGAGCCGTTCTGTGAGTTGATTTGTATTTCCTGGGGTGACCGAAGCAGGGCCTTGATGGACCATATGGTCTGGCCTTGACCCTCGCATCTCTGCATGCCCCTTGGAGCAGCAGCCCGCGCTGCGGCTGGCTTCCACTTCTTGTTATTCTTGGCACTAGGAGTTCTGATCACGGGGCGGTACCAGACCATCATCCAAAGCATTCGATGGAAACCATCTGGAAGAGCAGCCAACTTTAACCTTGAGGGCTACTTGGAAATAACCTTCCTCCACGGAGCCCTGTGCTCACATGTGGGGGGGCGGGAAATAGGTTATTTAAAGCATATTTCAAAAAGCACCGGGGTTTTGGGAGCCATCCGCCGCGGAAGAGGCCCGCATTGAACCACTCCGCTTTGATATCTATGGAACGCGTTTTCCCCATCTGCTTCGTGCCAAGTTGCCAGTTACTGGCACGATGGGGAGGCAATCAACGGGGCTGAGAAGGTAACGCGATTCACGGCCGGAGGCTGCGGAACGGGGAGCACAGAGGCCACGCCTGTAATAAATCAATTAGCCGATTATTCAGCGGGAACTGAAACAATAACCACACCAGTGGCACCAGTGGTTGTTACTATGGAGTCCGAAGGCGGACAAATAAATAAGTGAGAAGTGCACGATGAACCGGGAACTCCATTATTATTATTATTATTATTATCATTATCATCATCATCATCATCATCATTATTAAATCTATAGGCTCCCTAGAATCCCGACTCAAATTCTCAATGAACATATTCATGTTTATGTAGACACCTACACACCTTTCATGC
>JAAGEH010000417.1:23531495-23582170 GCA_011751065.1 Lasiurus cinereus
AGTCTGTGTGCGTGTCATATCCCCCGGTAAGTTGGTGAGACCTCCTCGATGAACAGTGACCAAGAGGAAATGTAATTTCCCAGAGAGCCACAGGAGAAGTAAGTCGATGTAAATACACAGGCGATAAACTTGGAGTTCTTTCCATGGTTCTCCGGCTCACTGTGCAGACAGCGATGCCTCCCGCGAAACCAGAGCTCCTCAAGGTGACTTTTCGGGAAGGCGCTCTGTGCTGGTGGAGAGGAAGGGGCCACCTCACGTCCCTGTAAGGCCACATGAGGGAGATGCTGTCTCTTCTCGGAAAGGAAGCAGAGCCGAGCTCGGCTAGGCAGGATGTTCAAACAGCTCGCGCGGGAGCCAGGAATAGCTCCCCTCCTGTTCTCTGGATTTGAGCCCAAACTTCTACCTGGGGCGCGGCCATTTTCGGGTGAATGCCATCTCCTGAAATACCAAGCCACTATTTGCATGAGGGGGAGAGGAGATCTCAGAGAAGACAGGGTCCTGAGATAGAACTCACCCTTTTACACAGCAAGAAGAGGAGTCGTTTATAACTAGGAACGACTGTGTTTGACAAAATCTGTATCTGGAAGAGTAAGAATCCAGCTCTCTCGGCTCTAAGATTCAACATGGCACCATAGTTACACCCCGCCTAGAACATGCATGTAAAATACACTCAATAAATGGTGCCTGGCACGTCGTGGTGACTCGAAGATATATTCTGGGAGCGAGGAAAGCAGCTTTGTAAAATCTAGTAGGATCTGCCTTAAAACATGGGATTGTGGGACTGCAAGGGTCCCACTGGGACCAAGATGTCTTTCAAGGCCCAAGCGTGGCCTCTGCTGGATCCTAGGGTACTTCCTGTGAATATAAGGGAGGTGCCCCTTCCTTGAATTTTCAGGACTGTGCCCCGGCAGGCCCAGTGGTGCGCCCCAGAATTTTTAAAACATTGCCGAAACCAGTTTGGCTCAGTGGATAGAGCGTCGACCTGCGGACTGAAGGATCCCAGGTTCGATTCCGGTTAAGGGCATGTACCTTGGTTGCGAGGACATCCCCAGTAGGGGCTGTGAAGGAGGCGGCTGATCAATGTCTCTCTCTCATGGATAGTTCTAATTCTCTATCCTTCTCCCTTCCTCTCTGTAAAAAATCAATAAAATATATTAAAATAAATAAATAAATAAATAAATAAAAACATGCAATACCTGACCACTTAGTCAGGGGCACTGACCTCTTTTTCCTTGCATTGTCAAATAAAAAAATGACAATAACCAACACCAGAATCATCAGGTGTGAATGAGCCAAAATGATACTTTTTTTCTTGTTGGATGAGGGAAAAACCTAATATATGTATTAGGGGGTGTCCCGCGGGATTTTAGTGATGGATGTGGGCCACTGGATGAGAAGGCTGAGAATCGCTGCTAGAGGATGTCACAGCCAGGGGCAGGTCTTGGAGACTCATTGGGCGGTATGTGTGAGGTGGCCCAGGGGTCCCGGTGGTGGGATGGCCAATAGGACAAACTGCAGGTCTCCCCTAAACACCCCTATCCCTTTACAATCAGAGCACACCTACACCTACTTCTTTTACCTGACTTTAGAAATAGTATTTTATTTATCTATTTTCTAATATATTTTTACTGGTTTCAGAGAAGGGAGAAAGAAGGAAAGAGAGAGAGAGAGAAAGAGAGAGAGATGCAACAATGATGAGAGGGAATCATTGATCTACTGCTTCATAAATGCCCCACACTGGGGATCTAGCCAGCAATCCGGACATGTGCCCTGACCAGGAATTGAACCCATGACCTCCTGGTTCACAGGCCGATGCTCAACCACTGAGTTAGCTGGCCGGGCTTAGAAATAGTATTTTATTTTACAAAATGACTCCACCGCTTTAACAAACACATTGCAAGCCACCGTGGGGGATCCGGGTTGCTCCACATTCACCAGCCTCCCCCAGGGACACCTCCCACAGGGGCATCAGCTAATTGGCAGCAACTGTGCTCACACCCTGAGTGCACTCAAACCCAGCTCCGTTCCCTGCAGTCCCTGAGTGCCGCCCTGAGCGCCTGGCCTGGCGCTGGGGAAGAAACAGGAATCGACATCTTGGCTTTTGGGCCAGAGAGGACGTGGCCTTGCTCCGGTGGAGACAGGAATTCGGGGCACAGCACAAATCACAGAGAAGCAGAGGCAGGTAGCACCGAGGGGGAGAGAGGGGCAGAGACAGAGCGGGCGGGACAGTGACAGACAGATGCGACAGGGCCTGGAGGAGGCGTGACTTCGGATGACACATCCCCTCGCCCTGGCCTGCAGCTCCCATACAGGAAGGCGGCCAACATCCATTCTCCCGCTCAGCAGTGCCCACATCGACCCCAAACAAAACAAAAAGGGGATTAATCTCGGCTCGCAGGTGCCCCTCCGCCACCCGGCTGATGCCCACCTTCCACTGAAGGCTTGATTTGCCAGAGCCGTGCCAGCAGCTGGGACCCCGACAGCATACGCCCCCCTCCGCACACACTCTGCCCGTTTCGCTCAAGCAGCGCTGCTGATTGCCTGGGTCGGCGGGGCTGGCAGCGCTACATGAACCTGCAGATCTCGGGGAGCGGCAGGCTGCCAGCCTGGCCATCGAAGGGCCTCCTCTTGGGGTGGCAGGTTAATGCAGGTGCCGCTCGCCACAAGCAGCGGCCGGATCCCCCCAGTCTCGTCCCGCTTGCTCCTGCCTCTCAGTTACCCTCCTCACCCTGACGCCCAAGTTCCTTCCTTTGTGAAATCTGGCACCTCGTGCGCAGGCCAAGGCAGTGTTTCCAGCCTCACTGGCTCTCAGAGGTCACGGGCGCGGTTGGCTCTGCACCCCTTTCTTCTGGAATCAACCCGCCTCCTCCAGGCTTTTGGGGTTTGATGGTCCTTTCCTTCCGGATCTGCCATAACCCCATGTTTTAAGGCAGATCCTCAGTGGGCATGAACTGCATGCACACAACAGGATCAGTGATGCCACTGAACCGAACACACTGGAAAGAACTTCATCAATCACCGTGGGGGCCCCGTGCTCCAGATTACCGCACATTTAATGGAGCCGTGGAGAGAGCAAGAGGGAGCAGCTTTCTTCTTCGCACCCACCGAACAGTAAGGACTTGACTTTCAACGACTTCTGCTCAGAAATCGTGTCCTACAACACGGCCGGGCTGGATCCGACTCGTGTCACGCTGTCCAATTTGCCTACAGTGTGGGTCACCGTCAGCAGACTGCTCGCCCCGTGTTAAGCGGCGCCAGGGTTTATTTTAAATGAGACGCCTTCGAGAAGGTCAGCCGGCACATAGAAATGCAGCCTTTCCTGTTCCTTCCTTCCCTTCCGGTCCACAGGCTGAACTAGTCCCCCGCTCTTGTTTAACCCAAGTCATGACTAACACGCTAAGTGGCGTTCTAATGGCTTAAAAGCACCAAATTACCTCCCCCGAATGCCTTACCTCCAAGATGGGGTGGCTTATTCATCCTGCAGGCTCTGACCGGTGACAAGGGCCAATGTCATCAGAGGTGATGGCAGGATCTCGGGAGGGACGTTGAAAGGCCCAGCTGCCCCCAGGCCCCCTCCTTTACCCGGGACTCTCAGGCACAGGAGCATCACTCGCGGTGGTCCTTATTTTCGGCTGCTTCCCACTCGGAAGGGCAGGGAGATCATCAATGGCGACTGGACGCATAAGCATGTCGCACAGAATTCCAGCTCTCCGGAGATCTGTTTCCAGGACTCAGAATGAATTGGCTGCTCCTTTCCTGGACGTCATTTGATGGTCTCTCCTTCACATGCTCCCTGGTCCCCACCGTCCCATTTCTCCAGCAGAATGCATTCGTTCGGGGCCAGGGTTGTGATTTCTGTGCACATGGTCAGCGGTGAACACACAGTAGGTGCTATACTGATCCCTATGGGTCAATACATGTAGCACCCCATCTACTACACTGTATTTTTTTAAAATATATTTTATTGATTTTTTACAGAGAGGGATAGAGAGTTAGAAACATCGATGAGAGAGACACATCGATCAGCCGCCTCCTGCACGCCCCCTACTGGGGATGTGCCCGCAGCCACGATACGTGCCCTTGACCGGAATCGAACCTGGGACCCTTCAGTCCGCAGGCCGACGCTCTATCCACTGAGCCAAACCGGTTTTGGCCACGCTGTATTTTGATTTGCTGTTTTGCCTGCCATTTATCTTCATTCTCTGTGGAGGGTAGGGTGCGCATCCCATATTTCTTCTGTTCCCTGCAATCCAGCCCCACTGGCACGCTTTGTGCAGCTCAGCACCAGCAAGCATCGTCAGGACTAATGTGAGAGCCACGCTCTTTACACAAACAACTGATTTGTCTCCTCGAATCCTCCGATGATGAAATGGCTGGTCAGCCAACTTGCTAAGTGAAGCCACACCGCTAACGGGAGCAGCAGCATCGCTCTGGACAGGCTGAGGCATGTGCTCAGCCCGGAAAGAGCTGGGCTGGCAGTTAGAGAGCCGGTTGCGGGCTGTCAGCGGTCCTCGGAGCTGAGCTTTGCTTGATGACACTGGAGGCCGGCTTGCTCACCGGGGGTTATTTGCATCGCGTGATTGGAAGGTGCCTCCGGATTTGATTTGATGTGTTGTGATTGCAACAGCTCTTTGTTGTGTGACTTGGTAACTGATTGGGTCAAGTGAACTCTTCTGCAGAATTACCTACTCATCTTCCCTCAACCCCCGCCGACCCCCGCGGGCCAACGCACGGAGAGGGCCCACGACAGACTTTACACGTGTATCATCCATCACCCGAGCATCCCGGGCCCTGCGGGATGGCGTGGCCGCCCTGGAGGGCAGGCTGCCAGTCGGGTGCCGCTGCAGGAGGTCCTCGGGTGGTCGCATGCAGAGAGGCCCCGCCGCTGTGGTTTCTGCCACTGTCCCTGCGGCTGCTTCTCAGTGGGCATGAACTGCAATGCCCCGTGGCGCTGGCCCCGCGCGTGTATTCTGCGTTCTGCAGAGGCCCCTGAATAGAGTGGCGCTACTGGTCGCCTTTCAATAGTGCCGGGACCTGGTCCCACGGAGAGATATAGGATGGGGCGCTGGCTGTACCACGTGGTGGAAACACTGCCTGCCACATGGTTAGCCAACGAATGCCTTAAGTACACGGATTAAGTCAAGGGAGAAGGAGGACAAAGCAAAAGGGAAGATGGGAGAGGCTGTCACGTGACCGCTATGCAGCCCGTTTCCTTCAGGAACATCTCTGATAGTGTGGGTTAACCTTTGGTGGCACAGCTATGAACAGCAGGCTTAGGGACTCTTGGCATACAGATTCCATCTACATCAGTGGTTCTCAACCTTCCTAATGCTGCGACCTCTTAATACAGTCCCTCAGGTTGTGGTGACCCCCAATCATAAAATTATTTCTGTCGCTACTTCATGACTGTAATTTGCTACTGTTATGAATCTTAATGTAAATATCTGTGTCTTCTGATGGTCTTAGGAGACCCTGCTAACTGTTCGCGACCCATAGGTTGAGAACCGCTGATCTACAGGAAAAACATTATTGTTGCTCTCATTCCTCTTCCAGGAACTGAGGCTAGAAAAGGGTCCTTTAATTGGGCCAGGACCAAACAGTGATCTGCCAGCCTGGACCCCAGGTCTGTGACAGCGATGTTGTGGGTCCTTACCGCACTCTCGTGAGGCCTATAAATGAACCAGGCAGAGCCCCATCATCCCAGAGGGAACCTAGGTCCAGAGAGTCCAAGAAACTGACCAAGACAGAACGACAACAGTTGAAAACTGGGAAGACTTCTCCTAGTAATGTATCCCATGATCCTTTGCTGAATGCTTCTCCTTCTAAATGAAACATTCCCCGAGGGCTAGAACCCACTCTCTGCACCTCCGTCTACTCTCTGAACCCCTCGCGGATCATTATATCCCCGAAAATACTCCCCGAAGAAGCAATCACGGCTCAGTGACATTCAAAGAAAAAGGAGGTCCATTCATGGAGAACTCAGCCAGTGCCAACTACAGAACCGCAGTTGATTCTGCTCCATCACGTGCCCCAGTTAGCAAGGTCTGTTTCAAGGTTGTCCGGGGTCAGGTGGCCAGCTCCCAGGAGGACCAGCCAGAACGTGGAGCAAGAAGGGTTCACGGACATTGCTTTCTGATGTCCAACAGGATGGCGCACGGGGCTGTAAGGAAGGTGACATAAAGGCGACGGGTCGTTTACCTGAGAGGGACTGGGGCAGGCAGCGCCGGGGCATACAGGCATCCCGGGGCACGTGCCAGCCACCCAGTCGAGTTATTAATATATGAACCTTGCCACTGCTCGCCCACACTGCCTGCTGGTTTTTTCGACTGTGTTGCATAATTAATCTGTCAACATTCGGTGACAGGGCATAAATATTAATAATATGATCACACAGTGAGCTGTTCCCTTTAAAATTCAGTGCTGAGGAGATAAATCGGCCACTTAATCTTGCTGGATTCAGGCAAAGGGAGGAAGGAGCGGGAGAGGAGGAGGAGGAGGCAGCAAGGAGAGGCAGAGGCAGAGGTGGCAAGCTAATTGGGGAAAGGGCCTTCTCTGTTTAAATCTGGTCTCATGCTTGGAGTTGTGGAGGGGTGTTTAAAGGCATGGCGCTTTGAAGCTAACTTGGTTCTTTTATTCCCAAGTAATGAGATAAACCTTCTCTCTCTCTCTTTTCTTTTCACTCAAGAGACAGGAAACTTTCGCCTTTGCATCTGGCACGCCTCGTCTCTGGATCAGGATGAGCAGTGGTAACTTCCAGGACAGACCTAAGCCAACCATCTCTTTTTCCTGAAAGAGGCGGGGCTTGTGTTCCCCCTGGAAGGCTGGAGGTGGTAATTCATGAGATCCACAGGATGGCAGGCATTGGCATTGAAATGCAGATGTGATTCCCTAAACCGGGGACAGAATGCAGGTGGTGTCATCAGAACTTCACACCAAGGACCTTTTCCCATTCCTCTTGCCAACCACTGCCTTAATCAAACAGCTCCTAGAACTTCGAATTTTCAAGAACTCCAGGCAACCGGCCCTTCCGCCCTCACTCCGCTGGCCCCGCTACCCAACCTCCTGAGGGATTCACACAACCTCCCCCGTCGTCCACGCTGCACAGCCACTTACGCGCTTGACAAATATTTCTTGAGCATCTACTTGGCAGTAGGCACCGTACAAAGAGACACGGGAGATTAAAATAAAAGCAATCAAATGCAAATCAAATGGCCTTAAGGAAATAAATAGCAGCAGCCATTGTCTAGATAAGAAGCGCATTTGTACAGCAACAACATTAGATGCGTTTTACATCCATCCTTGTGTTTCTGTGGGATTTTATGTCTCATTCTGATAATTATATTTTTAATGTGCCTTTTATGTATTTGTCTATTTTATTATCGCTGCGGTTCTTTCTCTGTGGTACTACCCACAATTAAGAATATTGCAATGGACCTTTGAGATCATCCAGTTCTACCACGTCATTTCCCAAATGACAACACTGAGACCCCGAGAAATTAAAGGTTCATGTCCAAGTTACTGAGGATGAAGGATTAGATCTAGGCTTCCTCACTCCCCAACTTCAAGCACTCATTGTCAATGTATTCTTTGATAAAAAAAAAAAAGAAAAGAAAAGAAATGGATTTTAGTTGAGCCCTTTCTGTTTTCTATCTAATTCAAATATATAATTAGTAGCTCTGCGAGGGGCACTTAAGTTGTGTACTTCTTTAAGTTGAAATGTGCCACAATGTATGTCTCACTGAACGGATCAGAAGACCGTTTCCTTATAATATCGGTGAGAATATTAGGAGGATATGGGCTTTCCCCTGACCCTTGACCTCAAAGGCCATCGACAGGCTTCTGTGGATCCCTGCATTCCCTGAATGTATATGAAAGTTTGAATTGATAGGTACTTTTGCAAGGGTGGGGAGCTCTCCAGTGATTTTATCATATTCTTTAAGTCATGGGTGATAATAGATAGATGATAGATAGATAGATAAAGAGATAGATAGATAGATGATAAAGAGATAGATAGATAAATAGATGATAGATAAAGAGATAGATAGATAAATAGATGATAGATAAAGGGATAGATAGATAGATAGATAGATAGATGACAGATAGATAAGAGTAAGGAACCTCTTAATGGGTTATAGCAAAGAAAGAGTAGAGACTTCAGCGTCCCCCCGACTTTGCTCCTTCCAGCTTTTTCCCTGAATGTGTAGTCTCAGGCTGCAGCAGAATGTTAATGAGGCCAGAACTCCAGTCTGTGTATTACAAATTAAAAAGCAATGGCAGAGTCTGCCATCCACTCTCCATCACTTTGTTTTACAGGGTTCAGAAATGAAAGGGATACTTTAGATTAAAAGATCTGGTTAATGGTCTGATTAATTCATTCCAAACAGACCGAAACTGTTCTATGATTCTCCTTTGCCTCTTAACCTCTCCAGCTTGTTTTCATGCATGCCGGCTTCCCTTTCTTCTTCTTCATTTATTTTTGTAGTGTAATTTAATATTCAGGAACTGCTGTTCTGAGGCTCGCGTAGATCACATAGTGTGGGACAAAAATTGGAGGGGTGTGTGTCTACGTGTGTGTGTGTGTGTGTGTGTGTGTGTGTGTGTGTGTGTGTGTCACAAGACAAGGGTCCAAATGCTTCTTCAAAGTTCCAACGTATCATCACAACACTCATCACAAGCATTATCAGTATGAACACCGTGAGGCTCAGTGAACATAAAGGAGCATGTACTTCTCCTGACCTTCTGTGCTACAGACATGAGCCCCTTGGTTCGCTGTAGTTGCCACACTTATTAGTGAGGAAGATCTCTGCCCCATGTTGTATGCATGATACATGCATGATACTAAGAGCATTTGATGGTTTGAATGAATGAAGGGGCTTTTAAGTAAGATCAGCATGTGCTAGAACTGGGAAAACCAAGCTCAGGGGCTTTTGGATGGGACATTTGAGAACTTTCATTGCGATACCATTGTTCATTAGCTGGTTATTAATAATAGAGAAGGAGCATGGCCATTTGGGCAGCTTTTTCAGAAAGCTGCAACTTAGCACTCCCCAGGATACCACTGACCTGAAGAATCCCTGGGGGTAGGGGTCCAACAAGAGGGGGCATAGACACAGGCACAGTGAAGTTGGGGTCACATAGGGAAGGCGCTTTCTGTCAGTCATAGCTGGAAATAGAGATCATGGGCCAGCATGGGTGTGGCCACTGCAAGCCCACAAAAACTATGGAATGCATAATCCCCTAAATACAGTGGTACCTCGAGATACGAGTTTAATTCGTTCTGTAACCTTGAGGCGTGGGAAACTATGAGATGCTCGAGTCGCGGTAAACTGGTGGGTCGAGTGCAGCCTAGGGATTACTCCTATCTCAAATGTTGCTCATATTTCAAAGCAAAAATCGCTCGCTCGACAGCTCGTATCTCAAAAATCTCATATGTTAGGGCACTCGTATCTCGAGGTACCACTGAGGAGGCATTTTCTTTCTTGTTGCTCTATCTTTGGCTCTCTGGTTGCTCTTGTGACCGTTGGCTTGTGGCTCACTCTTGGTTTCCTTGCATTTGTCCTTAAGGCCCACAGTCATGTGAACCCCACACGCAATGGACAATGAACTGCAGTCTTGAACACGAGCTCAGCTCACCGGATGCTGGACTGGAGGGTGCAAATATAGGACTGAAATTCTGGACACAGACTCTGATGCCAGCCCTACTCCAGACAAAATGGGACTTCTTCCCTGGGGGGCTGAGGGGAATGAGACCTTGGAAATTCAGGGGTTTCATGCCATAGACATAAAGCTTTCTACCATATCTCATGCTCCTGTGCAAGTTTTAGAAAAATATTTTTTCTT
Source organism: Lasiurus cinereus (assembly GCA_011751065.1). Lineage (NCBI taxonomy): Eukaryota > Metazoa > Chordata > Mammalia > Chiroptera > Vespertilionidae > Lasiurus > Lasiurus cinereus. The sequence continues at coordinate 23,541,336 of JAAGEH010000417.1, forward strand.
GGGATATCACAAGAAATCCACTCCCACAAGCAGCAGGTACGGAAGAGGACCTCTTCTATGCGGTAACAAGTGTAGCATATTGATAATAAATTGTTTTCCACCCTTTCAGATTTGGGGCTAAATGTCCCTTTCACACCCCTTCCCAAGCTTGATATCTGGAAAAAATGGTTGTGACCTGTCCTTGATGCTGTGGGATTTTTGAAAAAGTGAATGACAAGAAAAATGTGTCTGAAAAATCATTAGTTTCAGCCTATAAATACGTGAGTCCCAGATGTGAATGGACTTTGCATGGGTCTGAGTGGTGCCAGATGGTAAGCAGGTAAGGACTTTCATGAAAATCCCTAACAGCCCAGGTTCATGTGTGAGAGAGAAATTGGGGTTTCTGAGTATGTATGAGAGAGAAATTGGGGTTGTACGGTTAGCCCCATTTTGGTTTTTACCTCATTCAGGAAAGCATGAGAGGAGCTGAACAATCTTAATTATTTAAATTTGGAAACTCTTGATAACTAGCTAATTGCAAATAACGCTTTCTTAGCTAGTGAACAAGAAAAGATATACCAAGTGTATGTGCTTTAAATTCCTGACTAAGGCGCTTGAAAACAAAGAGCCAGTGGGAAATTCTATATGTACATATAAAAAAATGCTGTGAATTAAGAAAACTATTGTCAAGGATAAAACTGCAAAGGCATATGACATTTAACACATATGGGATCTTTTTCCACTTATTTATTTCTGTCCTTTCACTCCCTATAAAGGATTTGAGGCAGTTTATCAGGTTCTGTCTGTTGATTTTAGAAATTAACATCAAAGTAGTGCCCCCACAGAACAGGGATCGTCACAGGCAGATGGGTCTTGGCAAGATGGACAGTTAGCTCTTTCTTTAGAACATATTATGTTATAGGCAGGCCTGACAGAAGAGAGTGCATTTGGGGAACTTCTTTGAAACCAGCAGGGAAATAATCTTCAGGTTAACTTTTAATCCAGGCCTCGGTACAAATTTAACACACCCCGGAGACCACAGACACACAACTAAAGCGTCCGGCGGTTTCTTCGATCGGTGACAAGTGACAGAAGTAGACACGATAGCTTGCTGCTTCTGCTCTATTTTTTTTTTCAGAGAAGGAATAGCCAGAATAATTAAGCCGTTCAGTTCAGAAAGGGCTGCCACATCTTGGTTGCTGCTGCAGCCAGCTCTGAACTACCCCGAGTCTCTGCAAATGTTTGAAATGGAAGTTTTATTTCTCTCTTAGATCAGAACCTCAGGATGCTGTCTGAGAGACTTGGTAGTGAGAAATGGACTAATTTCATAAAAAGATGTGAATGAAGTGAGGGGGAGGGAGTAAATGCGGTGAGACTTAGAGCTGCAGGTGTGTCTCCTGTGACACCTGATTCGCTCTTGCCAACTGGGTTTCCATGGAGACCGCTCTGCACCCTGGTGCGCCTCTCATGGCATCTCCATCCTCACCAATGGAGCTGGATTATGCTAATGAGGGCCTCCTCTTTGGCGGTCCCCATAGGTCAACCTTTCTTCTCTTCGCTGCAAGATAGATGGTTCTTCGGAAAGGGGGTGAGCATCAGGGAGAGCGGGTCTGTCCAGGGAAATGCTAATTCTAGAAAGGCATTTAATTATGTGGCATCTCTGTATAATTTATCCGTGGCCTTACGATTTGGCCCTTCTTTTGTGTCTTTTTTGTTTTGTTTTGTTTTGCTACTGGTGAAACTCGGGAGGTATAATGCTCAACTGGTTTGCCAAGTTGTACCCTAACTTCTCCTCAGAAGAATAAAAGCACTTTCTCCTGAAGAGTCTTTTCTTTACAGACGGCAAAATGCTTTTCAACTTGCTTGCAGAATAGTAGGCAGCAGGAAGACAAGAGGCAGGGGGTAATCCCCTTGTTTAATATATGTGTGCATACATGTATCTAAGGCATCACACACAGGCACACACTAGGCAGTGGTGTTTTCGTTACTTTAAGGAGACATAACAGCTCAGAGCAGAAACCTCAATTCTGCATTTCAAATTCTTCTGTTTTAGTTTTAAATTATATATATATATATAATTTCAGAGAGAAAGGGTGACGGAGAGAGACGGAATTTCAATGATGAGAAAGATCATCTATCAATTGCCTCCTGCATGCCTCCTACTGGGAATCGAGCCTGCAACCTAGGCATGTGCCAGTTAGGAATCAAACCCTGACCTCCTGGTTCATAGGCTGCTGCTCAACCACTGAGCTTCACGGGCCAGACTAGATTTCCTTTTAGCTCACTGTGTGAACTTGGGAAGGTTAATACACCACTTTGGTTCCCAGTTTATTCCTCCTCAACTTCAGAGTTTTGAAAGAGTCTGTCCCTACAATCTCCTCTCTGACTGTCTTCAAGTCCCTATCTTCTTAGCTGAGTCAACTTAAGAGCGAAAGAGTCCCAGGAATCCAAAGCTTAGTGGATCCTATTTGAATACAGGTTCTTAAACTTGGTCTTGTTTGCCATCCTAATGACCAAGAACATAAACTTCCCACGTGGCAAACCTCGCTTCTTCTGTAGAGCAACCCTTCTGCCTCAGAGGAGATAAGCCATATGCACAACAGACTCATGCCCTAAGGTATGAAGTGGTAACACAAGAGACCAGATTTAAATATTCCACAGTTGGATAATCACATTAAAATATGTAACTATTGGTTTTCCCGGGTGGATTCCTCCGGCCACATTAAACTGCTAAACAAGTAGATCTCCCTCAACAAATACATCTTGGAGTTCTCTTTCCACCTGAGTGTTCCAGAAGCACAATTCAACCTCGAAATTATCTTAAGTAAGAATGTAAATACTACCCAAATACTGCCCCAAAGCATTAGTAAATTCTTTCCTAATATATTCTTTTGAATGATCTAATTTACTACGCTTCCCCTATTTTAAGAGTTTAGAAATTGTTAGCCAACATTATTAAAATTCCAAGTGAATCTAAGTAAAAAATTGCTCAAAACCCAGTGGGAAAGACCACACTATGCATTAAAATAAGCTCTGAAATCAATCTGATCCGAAATACTCATTCATTTAGCAACTGCTACGGGAATATATACATATATTTATATAAATCAATACAACTTTATTACTTTTAAGTGGATATTTTTATCTTACAGAATTTCTAAACAGAAGTTTTAGCCGCTCTGATTTAATGATCAGAGAGGCCAGAAAACCAAAAATTATTTGCTTATTAACAACTAGAGGCCCAGTGCACGAAATTCATGTCCTTCAGCCCAGCCTGCTTCCTCTCCAATCTGGGACCCCTTGAGGGATGTCCAACTTCCCATTTATGGACAGTCAGACATCCCTCTCACAATCCAGGACTGTTGGCTTCCAACTGCTCGCCTGCCTGCCTTCCTGATTGCCCCTAACTGCTTCTGTCTGCCAGCCTGATCATCCCCTAACCACTCCCCTGCCAGCCTGATTGATGCTTAACTGCTGCCCTACCAGCCTGTTTGCCCCTAACTGCCTTCCCCTGCAGGTCTGGTCACCCCCTAACTGCCCACCCCTCCAGGCCTGGTCCCTCCCAACTGCTCTTCCCTGTGGGCCTGGGTCTTCCCCAACTGCCCTTCCCTACAGTCCTGGTCACCCCCAACTTCCCTCCTCTGCTGGCCTGGTCCCCTCCAACTGCCCTCCTCCCCTACAGGCTTTATTGCCCCCAACTACCCTTCCTTACAGGCCTGGTCCCTGCCAACTGCCCTCCTCTGCTGGCCATCTTGTGGTGGCCATCTTGTGTCCACATGGGGGCAGGATCTTTGACCACATGGGGGCAGTCATCTTGTGTGTTGGAGTGATGGTCAACTTGCATATTACTCTTTTATTAGATAGGATAGAGGCCTGGTGCACAGGTGGGGGTAGATGCCACCTGGTTTGCCCTGAAGGGTGTCCCGGATTAGAGTGGGGGTTCCATTGGGGCATGGGGTGGCCTGCGCGAGGGGCCTGTGGTGATTTGTAGGCTGGCCACAACCCCCAGTGACCCAGGCAGAGGCCCTGGTATCTGGGATTTATTCATCTTCTACAACTGAAACTTTGTAGCCTGGAGTGGAGCCAAACCTTCTGCTGGCACAGCCATGGAAACTTTGTTGCCTTAAGCGCTGGCCAGGTCTAGTGGAAAGCTTGGCTTCCTCCATCACCAGGCGAAACCCAAGCCTCCCTCCTGCTCTCTCTGTGTCCGTAGCCATCTTGGTTGGGTTAATTTGCATACTCACTCTGATTGGCTGGTGGGCGTGGTTGGTGGGCATAGCAGGGGTATGGTCAATTTGCATATTACTCTTTTATTAGATAGGATGAACATGATGGTCTGAATGTTCAGACCCTACATAACAATGGAACTCTGACCCCCCAACCTGAAGCAACCTGCTCAGCACACCAGCCTGGGCTGCAGCAACCTGCCCAGGGACCCAGGGCTCTGCATGTCACACTTGTGGAAAGTGAAACTTTTATCTCTCTCCACCACACGCCACGACACCAAACTGCCACTATGACTATCAGCCTCAGGTAGACAGGACAGGACCGATGACTGACAACTTCTCTAATTTCCCCATTTCCAACATGGCACCAACCAGAGAAAGCTCAGTCTGTACCTCCAAACATTGCATAGGATGCCCCACTTCCGGGGAGCCCACCTACAGCTTCCCCATGCCACAGGCCCCCAACAGGACACATCTCCAGCCTTCCTTCTTCCCATTACAGAGCATTCCCACTCCTCTGCCTGTCCTGAGCCTCTGCCAAATGCAAGAAGTGGTGGCGACTCCCTTGCCCTAGGTCAGTGGTCGGCAAACTGCGGCTCTCGAGCCACATGCGGCTCTTTGGCCCCTTGACTGTGGCTCTTCCACAAAATACCACAGCCTGGGCGAGTCTATTTGAAGAAGTGGCATTGGAAGAAGTTTACCTTTAAAAAATTTGGCTCTCCAAAGAAATTTCAATCGTTGTCCTGTGGATAGTTGGCTCTGTTGACTAATGAGTTTGCTGACCACTGCTCTAGGGGACTCTGAATAAACAGCCTATGTGTTATTCTTTGGCTGGTCTTTGTTTATTTCCACAATAATAAATCCTTTTATTTCCATTGCTTAGAAAATGCATTATTGTAATGCCCCCAGAGAAGCTGAGGTTGAATCCAGGTAGCATTTCCATAAATAATGATCATGCTGATGTCACAATGGTCACCACCACACAGCAGCAGAGGACCCACTTTTGTGCCAAGAACTGGTCAGAGCACTTTGCATGTGTTAATCCGCCCACTTCTCAGCAGAGCCCAGGCCAGTGGGAGCTGGTCTGACTAGCTCCTCCACTTCATGCCTGAGCAGCCTGAAAGGTCAAGCTCATTTTCAGCCTCTCCAGCTAGTGAGTGGCAGACCCAGGCTACCAGCATCAGCCTGTCTATAACACTCATGCTTTTCTCCCCACAGACACGGTCCAAATCGAGAAGGCTCATGGATGGGGACCTCAGCTCTAAATTTTCCAACTAGCCAGGTGTTTGTTTGTTTTTGTTAATCTGCACCCGAGGATATTTTCCCATTGGTTTTTAGAGAGAGGGAAGGGAGAGAGAGAGACAGAGAGAAACATTGACGTGAGAGAAACACATCGATTGGTTTTCTCCTGCAGACAACCTGATCAGAGCTGGGGAACCTGCAATCAAGGTGCATGCCCTTGACCAGAATCAAACCCGGGACCCTTCATTCTGAGGGTTGACATTCTATCCACTGAGCCAACGTGGCGAGGCTAGCCGGGTGTTCATGATCATGTAACAAAGCGCACAGTGAATTGACAGAAATACTGAAAACAATTTTGTGCAGGGAGTTTGGAGTCGAACAGACACCGGATCCCGTGGGCAAGTTTCCAGGTGAGCGAGACTCTGGCCTGAGGGTGCAATCTCCGCTCACATGAACCAGGCAAGAGCAAGTATATACTGGAAACAACATTCAACCAAGTTCAACGCCCCTTTCCTTCTCCATCTGCTCCTCCGAGACCAGCAGGACCCAGAGATGTTTTTTTTTTCTTTTCTTTATTGGGTTTTCCTCTGGCTTTGAGAGCTTCCACCACATGGTTCTCACGGAAGGAAGAGTAATGAGAACAGTCATTAATGAAAGTAAATACTGTTCATTAACTTTAGCCGTAACTCATTTAAAAGCTAAAATAAGTTCATAATTAAAGTGCTAGCCAAAATTAGGCATCGGAGTGTAATAATGAATTGAAAATTGCACACAAAAGTACAAATCTCACGTAATGAAATGGAAAGACACGGGGAATGATATTAAAAGCCGTGCATATCTTTTTGGATAACTCCAATAAAGGAAGTGAATGCGCTGTCGCTTTCTGCAGAAATGAATGACTTTGATTCTGACTTCTGGCTTCTCCCAGCGAGGTTCCCTTTTGTAGCTACCTGGAAAGTACAGATCATAGCAGATCACTTTTGCATCTCTTGGAAATATGAGAAGGACTTTGCGATCCCTGCAAGGAAGCTACTTTTAGGGAGCAGGCAATTATTACAGCTCGGATGTCAGCGCTGTGCTTTGTGGACTTAAGTTGTCACCTGTAGGGGTTTCCTGATCCATAACGTGCATAATGTAGGAGCTCAGCCATGTCTACTAAAGGGAGCACATTTCACTTCTTATACAGAAACACTTCCTATTCATCCGTCTTCAGAAGGAGTCTCACATTACTTAGACTCGCACAGATGAACTGTAAAAGCTCCTTGAACCCTGAGCTGCTCAGAGCGTGCCTGGGGTTGTCAGGTGGCCGGGTGGGTCAGTGGAGGGAGAGGACCGCAGGGAGCATGTAGAATGAAAGGTCATCTGGCCTAGGTGAGTCTGGTCTCTGCCACCTTGAACATCAGAATCACCTGGACAGCTTGTGGCACGCAGGTGGCCGGGCCTCCCCCGCGAGTTTCTGACCCAGTAGCTCTGGGTTGAGTCGTGGGAGTTGGCATTTCCAACAAGTTCCCAGGTGACGCTGTTGCTGCTGGTCTGAGGCCCAGATTTCAAGAACCAGAGATCTAGACTAAAACCCCCCAATATTACCTGGTAACTGGGGACAATTACGCTAGCATTCATGCTACCAAGAGAGCAGGCCCAAGTCAACATGACCATTGGCTATGAACATTCTACCATGTGACTGGCTGTATGAGTGTGAGCCATGTCTCTCAGCTCACATGGCTTCATGTGAAACAAAATCGTGCACCTGATTAATGAATGGGCATCCTACAGAATTGGTTTCTTTTGAATAATAAACAAAGGATTCTAATCCTGTTGGTTGCCAACAGAGAGCACTTTATGAAGACTTTCTACAACAAAACTTGAAGTCTTTCGTGAGGGCAAGTTTCACAGCCAGATTCAATGTTCACATCTGGAAATTGGGAGACTAACGTTGACTGGTCTCACCAACATGGTCACTGTGAGCATCGGTCAGCCAAGGTAAGAAAGAGTATCCCCAGGGCAGGCACTGTGGCAGCTGTCTACCGACCCCGGGGATATTTTATGGGAGCCCTTTTTATACAGCTGACTGAAGAAGGCCCCTCTCCTACCTATTAGTTCTAAGGTCTACAGAACTTTAACATTTGGGGGACTCCTATGCTCATCCCCAAATGTTAAAGTTCTGTGGATCTTAGCCCTGGACTGTCTTGTCTTCTGACTATGGAACTCATGGCCTAGGTGAATTTATTCTACTCAGTCTTCTTGCTCAAACCCCAAATAAGTTTATTTGGCCCAGAACTTTTTCTGTGCTCCTGAACTGTCTAGCCACCAAGCTCCTTCTCATTCCCACTAAAAGATTTCAAAGGAAGCTCTAACTCAGTGGTTCTCAACCTTCCTAAGGCGCGACCCTTGCATACAGTTCCTCATGTGGTGGTGACCCCCAACCATGAAATTTTGCTACTGTTATGCATCATGATGTAAATATCTGCATTTTCCCATGGTCTTAGGCGACCCCTGTGAAAGGGTCGTTAGACCCCCAAAGGGGTCGCGACCCACAGGTTGAGAACCGCTGCTCTAACCTAATATGTCCCCAACTGAGCTCTTTTTTTTTTTTTTCCTCTGAAATCTATTCTTCCTACAGGAAACGGTGATTCCATCCACCCCATTAAATTCTGCCAGTCTTGGGAACCAACCTTGACACCTCCCTCATTCTCTCTCACATCCAATCCATCATCAAAGCTTTCGACCCTGCCTTTCAAATGTATTTGTAATCTATGCACTTCTCTTGCCATTCCCATCACTGCCACCCTGATGTGTGAGAGCATCATCAGTCTTCATGAGGAGTGAAAAAATGTCCTAATTAGTCTGTACACCCCCTGACACAGCCTTCCCTTACCATCTTACTCCCACACAGCAGTCCCTGAGATTGCTTTAAAACCTCCTTGCCATCACCAGCATTATCATCATCGAACACTGAACAGCACTTTCTACAGGACAGACACTTTAGAAAGAACGTCGTATCTAATAAACGTACAAAACGACATCCTTTTCAGCATTCTCATCTTATTTTTTAGAGATGGAGAATTGAAAGCACAGAGAGGTTGAGTCGCTTGTCCAAGGTTGCTCAGCCTGAGGCAGAGCTGTGATTCCAAGCCAGGCAGTCTGACAAAGTTCATGGTGTGTGATACTTCTCCTCATATGATCCTACATAAGCCACTCAGTGGCTCCCGAAAGCAGATGAAGGTATGCCTCAAGCTCCATGCCCAGTACACAATTGCCATATAATATTGCTCATTTGTGCTTTAAAAAAGAAAGGAATATTGAGCAAATAAGGTGAATAAAAGACAGACTTCTGATTCTGAGTCCACTCTAAGAGAACCCTGCTTCTCTGCACCATTTTCCTCGATCACCAAAGCTATGTAGTGAAAAGCCTCTTCCTTTCCTATTTTAATTTTCTTCAACGTAGGGCTTTGCGACTTGCTTATTCCACCTCTACGAGATGAAATAATCATGAGTCAGATATGATATTAAATTTTAAGAAGTAAGCAAACAAATAAACAAATGGAGGGCATTGTTTTGGTGAGATGAGAGGCGATTATTACTATGGCAAGGATTGTTGTGCTCTGTACTAAGACACCTCACTCTACAACCTCTGTCTTCACTGCCTGCCCCCTAAAGGGAGGCATGAGAGAGGGGAGGAATTTAGACTTTAATCTATTTATTACCAGCTGAGAACGTCACATTCAGAACTTTTACCACCTCTTGCAAAGCCTACCCATTTCTGATGAAAAAAACCATGAATGTCCAGTTTGAAGGAACGAAGCTCTTTAGTGACCCTCACCCTGCTCTCCTCGGAGGAGGAGGTGGTGGATCCCCCGTCCTCCAGGGCGGTGGGCATTTGCACCAGTTGTCTTTCTGCTGAAATGCCACCTTGGCCGGGCATGGGAAGCCTGAAGCTCGGGAAGGGAAGAGAGGCTGTGGGGGGCACAGCCCCACCCATGCTGCGCCCAGATGCCAGCCCTGCCCAGCGAAGCGGAACCCCTTACAGAGGCTGGGGTGTCGCCTGAAAGCCAGCGGCGCCCTGCCTGTCCGCTGTGCGTGTCTGCCGGCTGGGAGCTTCCATTATTCATTGTGCGCCAGGCAGGGGCGGCGCAGGCCCGGCCTCTGTCTAATCCGCGGCTGATAATGTATTTCTGATCAGCGTGACGGAGCCCGCGTCCCTGACAGCGTGCGCATTTCCAGCCGATGAAGTGCCATTTCCACGCGGCAGGCAGGGTCTGCGAGTTTAGATGCGGGAGATGAGGTGGAGCGGCGCACCCCGGGCCCAGCTGCACCCAGGACTTCCCATCGGAGTCTGGGGGGCATCTCCAGCCCCATCGCCCCAGACAGAGGGACCACGGCTGCTGTGAGGGCTGGTCCCTGGGGGACTCCTCAGAAGCAACTGCTTGCCCTGCCCCTGTACCTCTCACCTGGAAACCCCAGCGAGTGCGGCAGCCCCACAAGCATCAGGGACTATGTGGTCCTCAATCAGGGAGACAGACACCTACCCATGGGCCTTTCTCACGGTCGAGATCCAGCAAAGGAATCGTGAGTCCTCTGGTGCCCAATTCACAGTCTTCTACAGTGGTACCTCGAGATACGAGTGCCCTAACATACGAGATTTTTGAGATACGAGCAGTCGAGCGAGCGATTTCTGCTTTGAAATACGAGCAACAGTTGAGATAGGAGTCATCGCGCGGATCGGCCGGCTGCACACGACTTGAGCATCTCATAGTTTCCCACGCCTCAAGGTTACGGAACGAATGAAACTCGTATCTTGAGGTACCACTGTATATGCATATGTTTGGATGCACAAGAAAATATGTATGCAGCTTCTCATCAAATATTAAAGGCTGTGCTAGGGCAGGGGCCCCTCTCTCTCATTCAGTCTCGGTGTCCTTACAGCCGAAGGGTAGGCATCTGACACGTCTGGGACTTGTTCGACATCGTTTGTGGAAGAGGCAGGATTAGCACCAGCCGAGAGGACCAGATCCGTTCTCGTTAGCAGAGGGTGTTCGCCGCTGTTTGGGGCCACTGCCAAGTCTGTTTTTCTCACTGAGATGCCGCCTGAATGTGACTGCCTTTCAGGCATGCGCAGTTGTCGGCACGACCACAAAGCAGGTGCTGAGGATGCAATGTCATCTTCTGAGCATTCCTCCACTTTGTCCCCGTCTCTCATTCCTATGGCTGCTGGACTGGGCCTCCTCGTCTTCTCACTGACAACTTTCTTTTTTCTTTTTTCTTTTTTTTTCAATTTTTTTTAATTAATGTATTACATACATATCTTCCCATTGCCCGCCCTCCCAGGCATACCCTAACCCCCCAGTGTCTGTGTTCATTGGTTATGCTTATATGCCTGCATACAAGTCCTTTAGTTGATCTCTTATCTCCCCACCTCTCCCTAACCTTCCTGCTGTAATTTGTCAGTCTGTTTGATGCTCTACTGCCTCTGTATCTATCCTTTTGTTCATCAGTTTATAATGTTCTTTATTACCCACAAATGAGTGAGATCACGTGGTGCTTCTCCTTCACTGATGGCTTACTAACCTTCCTGGTCTCAGATCTTGCCGGCCAACCTCTGTCCCCCGCAACTCCTGGCCTCCAGGTGACACAGAGGCCTGGCTGGGTCTCTACCTGCTGTCAGTGCTGCAGTGGCTCCCTGCACCCATGGGGGTGAGGTCAGGTACTGGACAAAGCCCTCCGAAGCCTCTCAGGAACCAATGACCAAGCCAGCCTCCCCTCACGGCTGGCTAATCACAGATATTTACTTGCTCCTGTGTCCGCTCTTCACAGCGTAACCCCTCTTGGAATCGCCCATGCTGGTGGGGGCACCATTTCAGATATCTGCTGTCCCCGTCTCCTCGGAGCTCCAGCAAACTCCTCTATCAGGGAAGCTACGGCCGAATTAGTGACACCCTCCTCTATTCCCATAATACTCTGAGAATGGTTCTGAGTGGCACTTGCGCAGTTTGCCCTAATGCTCTGTAAGAATCTGTTTCCGGAATTAGAACTGAGTTCTGTTTACTCCCCACAGGTTCAGGGCCCAGGGCAAGAGTTCAAATGGAGGCCCACATGGCAGGTCTGAAGGTTTTAAAGTTATCAAACAAGTCATCCAATCATTAACTAAAATATATTCAACGTTCTAACCTTGATAAATATTTCTTCACTAGAGGCCCAGTGCACGAATTCATGCACCGGTGGGGTCCCTCGGCATGGCCTGCAGAGATCAGGCCAAAATCGGCAGTCCAATGCTATCTACCACTCCTACCTGCTGATCTCGCTCATTTCAGCTCCACTGCACTTGCTACAGGCTCACACCCAGTCAGTGCCAATCAGGAGAGGTTCGCGCCACCACAGCTTGCCAGCCATGAGCCCTAATCTGGTGCTGTAGGTTAGCTGAATGGCGCTCCTGCTGTGGGAGTGCACTGACCACCAGGGGGCAGCTCCTGTGTTGAGTGTCTGGCCCTTGGTGGTCAGTGCGCATCATAGGAACTGACCGACCAGTTGTTTGGTCACTTAGGCTTTTATATAGAGAGATTATAGCCTGCAAACCCAAGGCCAGGTCTACGTTTAGAATCTCTGGATTCCCCAGCCCTTTGCTGTCCTGGTTCCTGGCTCTCTCCTAACCTCCCCTTTCCCTTAGAACCCACCTTGCTCTGCTCTAGGAAGGACCCATGTGCAAGCACATGGACACCCCTGGTCACTGCTCCAGCTCTGCCCACAATCCTTGCAGACATCCACCACTAGAGCCGAGAGGTACACCCATAGATGATGCCACGTGTCCAGAAAGCACAGCCTTGGGGAAGGGGTTGGAAGAGTTTGGGTATGGAATTTACTTGAATAGTCAGAGCCTTTTCTAAAGGGAGACTCCAGGAGCAGGGTGGCCATGTCCTCTGGATTGACATATTCCTCCCTTACAGGGAAGAGGTATAACCAGATGGGCAGAAGGGAAGGTCCAACACAGGCATCCCTCTTGTCTGGGCAAGGCCAATACTGCCCTAGATCCTAGGCCACTGCTGGCACCCAAAAGGACCTCAGTAACTGTTAGACCAGTGGTTCTCAACATTTCTAATGCCGCAACCCTTTAATACAGTTCCTCATGCTGTGGTGACCCCCAACCATAAAATTATTTTGGTGGCTACTTCATAACTGTAATTTTGCTACTGTTAATGAATCATAATGTAAAGATCTGTGTTTCCTGATAGTCTTAGGCTCTACACTAGTGGTTTTCAACCTGTAGGTTGTGACCCATAGGTTGAGAACCACTAGCAGGGTCACCTAAGACCATGGGAAAACACAGATATTTACATTACTATTCATAACAGTAACAAGACTACAGTTACGAAGTAGCAACGGAAATAATTTTATGTGGGGGTCACCACAACATGAGGAACTGTATGAAAGAGTCACAGCATTAGAAAGGTTGAGAACCACTGTGTTAGATGAACTAATAAAAGAATGAATACATCTTTATTGACATATAAATTTGTATATTGCTAGATACCAACTCATAATGCAAAACCTACCTGGATCATATATAAGGACAATGATAATGGAGCTCTGAGTTTGGAAAATAATATCTATTTCATCATTATCACAAACAGCACTTGCTAAGTGTAGTCAGAGAGTTTACTGAGTCTTGAGTGCATTTTTACATGAAGGGCACAGGACGTGTGCACAGACATGGATTCTAAAGTCAGCCGCAATCTCCACGAGCCTTAGTTTTCCCATCTACTTGATGGAAATGCTCATAATATTACACTTTGGAAAATAACAGTAGAGCATGCAGGACTGTGCCTGCCGTGCCAACATTATTTTGTGGCGTGTTTTATTTTTCTCTATTCTTTCGAATCTTAGAGAACAATTCCATGAGTTGTATAGGCTACAGGGCTAGCCAAGTAGGCAGTCCAACGTGGCTGAACCTCACTAAAACTAAAGCAGAAAGCAGAAGCGTGAGGGATGTCTTCAGCAGCACGGAGAACTCAGGTACTACAGACTGAGACCCTCCTCCTGCAGGAACGTTAGATGCATTACAACAGAGTCGGCCAAACATAATCAAATACAGTCCTAGTTTCAAAGGAGGAACTATTTCTTTAGTGACGGGAACACCAGGTAAAACTACAGCCCTCCCGCGAGCTGAAATTGTGGGGGCATTAAACCTAGATATGAACTCTGGGGCTGGCAGATCAGGTTTAACTGCCCCCACAGAAGTGGATGTGGGCAACAGTTCATGCAATATCGGAAGGCAGTGTGCGGGTATTGCTCTCAGAGGCCCCTCCATGTCACAGAAACACCAAACCAAACCAAAACAGAAAAAGAGAAATTCTCCCTATTCACCCAGAGAAGCAGAGACTTGGTCTGGCCCTCAACTCTGAGTAAAAGTAATTGAGAAACCAGCTCCTTAAAAATTTATGTCACAGGCAGGTACAGTGTATATAACCACCCAGCACTAAATCTCACATGAACTCTGGACCAGGAACAGTACCTGAGGCTTCCATGAAACAAACACAAAAGAGGGTACATGCCTGGACTCCCACAGGAAACAGGGAAGCCAGTACATACATGCACAATTTCCACGGAAGTGAGCATGCTCAGAAAATGCCAGTCCTCCAGGTTACAGATCACTCTGCCTTGAGTCAGAGGAAGAAACCAAAGGGACAGCGGGCACATCAAAGCCAGAGGTGAAAGCCAACACAGCTACCAAGTTCAAAGAGATTAAAACAACAAAAGAAGAGACCGAGATAAGGGGAGGCTCTTTTAAAGAGAATACAGACAGCCTTGTTTGAAAGAGAAATCTTAGCCTTTCCTAAATGCGAGACACCCTGGGGAGCTTTTTGTATGTATTATCTCAGCTAAGTCATCTAGTATGTAAATCCTTTGAGGTAGACTGGAGGTAGTGTTGTATTTTTAGAGATGAGAAAACTGAGGCACAGAGAGATTAAAAATTGCTCAAGATCATACAGTTCTTCAGCAGCGGGGTCAGAACTGGAAGCAAGGCTGTTCGTGGGGGAACATGTTTCTTTAATCACTGCCGGAAATAATACCATTTCGGAATACAAACAGGAGGATCATCAAACTTAAAACTCAGGGGCTAAGCAGTAGATTATATACAGTTGAGTATAATAAGAAAATCAAAAATATATTTGAGCAATTCGTTAGAGACTGTATCACGGAGACATGAAGCTAAAGCAATATAAATAAAGGATGGAGGATACGGAAGACATGAAATATAAAATAAAAAGGTCCAATATATTACCAAAAAGGAATTTCAGAAGCAAGGCATGAAACCTCAGACTCATGAAGAATATTCAATCCTACGCAGGAAAAAACAGGAATATTAACAGATATCTTACATTCAGACTTCATGACACCAAAGATTTGGGGTTTTCCTTAAAAGAAACAAGAAAGAAAACATATAATCTTAAAAGAACAAAAATTAGACCAATAATATCTTTTTTATCAGCAAATCATAGGGCAAAAAATATCAAGTAATGTAGCCAAATTAGTAAGATAACTTAAAAAAGAAGAAAAAATGGCAATCTACATTCTTCTACAAAAATAAATTATAAACACGAGAGAAGCCTGAATAAAGCCCCCATCACCCAAAGAATGAATTTGTGAAATTAACAAGCTTATTTTAAAAGCCATATCAGATTTTAAGAGGTACAACAATTTTGAAATAGAAGAACAAAGTAGGACTCGCACTTTCTGATTATAAAACTTGCTATAAAGCAACTGTAATCAAGAGAGTACAGTACTGCTGAATGATAGACATCTAGGTAAATCAAATATAATTCTGAGCACAAAAAATGAACATATATGGTTAACTGATTACATGGGGAAAGAACAGACTTTTCAAAGAACTGTACTCAGAAAACTGGCTAGCTTCATGCAAAAGAATGAAGTTGGATTAAAAAAAATAACTCAAAATGGATCACAGATCCAAATGTAAAAGCTAAAATTACAAAACTCTTAGAATAAAACATAAGGGTACATTTTTGGATTATAAATTTGGCAAATAATTTTTAGACGCGATACCAATGTCTGAGCAGCAAAAGGAAAAAAGCTAAATTAAACTTTATTAAATTTAAAATTTGCAGGCTTTAAAAGACATCATAAAAATTGAAAAAAAAACTCACAGGAAGGGAGAAAATATGTCTGATAAAAACACTTGTATGTGAAATATATAAAGAACACTTAAAGCTCAATAATAAAAAGCACAATTGAAAAATGGGCCCGGGATTTTAAGAGATAGTATTTCTCCAAAGAAGACATACATTTTGCCAATATCAGAGGACAAATGCTAAATAGTATCACTCATCAGGGAAATGGAAGTCCCAATCACAATGACCAGTTCAAACCAACTAGGAAGATGGTAACAGAAACAATAATAACAAGTGTTGGTGAAGACCTGGAGAACCGAGGCACAGAGATATTGCCTGTGGGAATGTAAACTGGTTCAAGTCAACCTTTTATCTGTTCCTTAAAAGTTAAACATACAGTTACCATAGGACCCAGAAATTCCATTCCTATTGATAAGTCAGAAAAAGAAAATACTTCTGCATAAAAACGTGTGCATAAATGTTCAGAGCATCATATTTCATAAGAGCCCAAATGTGGAAACAGCACAAATGTCCACATACTGAGGAAGGGAGAAACACAATTTTAAGTTTATACAATGGACCATTATTTAGCTACAGAATGAAGTATTAATATATGCTCTAAGAAGCCAGTTGCAAAGGATGACCTATTATATGATTATGATAATATAGAACATAGAAGACTACACATTATGTAATAGGATCCCATTTATATTCAAATCGAGAACAGGAAAAGCTAGAGGACCAGTGGTTGTTTAGAGGTAGGGGTGGTGGGAGTGGTAAGATCAAGGGGAGAGAGATGCAGGGTTTTCTTTAAAAGTAATGAAAATGTTCTAAAATTGATTCCGTGATGTTTGCACACATCTGTGAATATGCTAAAACACTGAATTGTACATTTAAAATAAATCGTTTGATATATAAATTATATCTCAACAAAGCTGTTAAAAATGAATTTGTTAGTTTCAGATGATCACACGAAAGGCTATACTTCAAAAACAACAACAGAAAGGAATTTAAATCCAGAATGAAGACAGAATATAGGAAGCAATGGTCAAAGAAGAATTTGTAATTACACCTAAAGCTCAATAATAAGAGCCCAAATGTGGAAACAGCACAAATATCCACATACTGATGAAGGGAGAAACACAATTTTAAGTTTATACAATGGACCATTATTTAGCTACAGAATGAAGTACACTGTTCTTTATATAAATTTCTTATAAATAAGGATTGACCTTAAAAAAAAGTATGATAAGAATTAAAATATCCTGTGGTAAAACTATTGTTTAGGAAAAGAGGGAGGCATCAATTAACTTTAAAAATTAAGTTGACTCACATTATATATATGCGCCTAAGCAACTATTGCAACTGAAGGAACAATGGAACAGGGTGTGTGGGGTGACTAGGTTGACTAGGTTGGCGGGGGGAATGGGCAGTTGGGGGCGACCAGGCTGGTAGAGTGGGGGGGAAGAGGGGATGAGGGGCAACCAGGCTGGTGGGAGGGGGGTTAGTTGGGGCCATCAGGCAGGCAGGCAGGTGCGCAGTTAGGAGTCAGTGGTCCCAAATTGTGAGAGGGGTGTCAGACTGCCAGGATCGAGCTTAAACTAGCAGTCAGACATCCCCCGAGGAATCCCAGTTTGGAGAGGGTGCAGGCTGGGCTGAGCTCCCCCACACCCCACCCCATGCACGAATTTCACGCACCAGGCCTCTAGTTTAAAATAAATGAACCAAACTTGCTTGTGGCTAAATCATAAACATCATGAATGGGAGAAAAATAAAAAATTACAAAAAAAATATAGATTGATGCCAACCAAATGCAACATATTATTCACAGCCATTACATATAGGTTTTCATCCATTTTGAATTAAATTTTTGTCTACGGTGTGAAAAGGATTCAGCTACATTATTTGCATTTCCATACACTGTTGTCCAAGCCCCCTTTGTTGTAAAGAGTATAGCTTTCCCCATTGAACAGTCTTGGCAACCCAAGTCAAAAATCAATCGACTGTAAATATGAGGATTTATTCCCAGGCTCAATTCTGTCCCATTGATCTATTGTCTATCCTTGAGCCATAATTTCATTTTCTTGCTTATTGCAGCTTTGTTACTATTAAAGACCCTTTTGGCTATTCTGGGCCCCTTATATTTCAATATAAACTTTATCATCAGCTTATCTAATTCAGAAGAGAAGACTGCTGGGATTTTGCTAAAAATTGTGTTGAATCGTGACTTCTATTTTGGGGGAAAACTTCATGAAGAATTGATGCCATTCCTGTTTTAAGTGTTTGGTAAAATTCACCAGCCAGGCTCTCTGGGCCAGAGTTTTTCTACCTGGATTGTGTTTTGATTATTATTGCATGTTTGAGGCTTGCTCACATTTTTCATTTCTCCTTGAGCCAATGTTAGCGGTGTGTGTCTTTCTAAGAAATTTCCCATTAAATCTAAGGTATCAAATTAGTAGGCATATAGTTGTTCATCATATTTCCTTACAGTATTTTTTATTACTGTTAGGTCTATAGTAATGCCCCTCTTCATTTCTAATTTTAGTAATATTTAAGTCCTCTCTCTTTTTCTCTTGACCAGACCAGCTAAAGTTTTGTCAATCTTATTGACATTTTCAAAGAACCAACTGGTAGTTCTTCTGTGGAAATATTTTTGACACAGACTTCCACCTGATATTTTTACACCAGAACTGGGAAAAGTCTTAAAGATGCATGCGTGTGGAGAATATTAGGTCTCCCAGGATGAGAAGCCCAGTTCTCTTTGACTCTCACTATACACCAGAAAGAGATGTAACCAAACTCCTAGTAAAGTCAAATAATAGGAACACTATTGTGTCTATTCCCACAATTCTAAGAAACTTGCCAATCCAAATAAATAAATTGCATCCAGTATGGGCATTTATGCAAGCTCTGAGATTCTAATTCGAAACTGCTATTTAAAGGGAAGAAACTGAGACAAATAGATAATGTTCTCTTATCTTGAGCTTTCGCTTTTGTGTGTTTAAAATAGATGCTGATGTCTCTTACATTCAAGTCAGAACCTGTCCTTTGAGCACTGGACTCATTCATTTCAGGAATGCTTATTGTATGCTATTATGAGCTACACAGCATTGTATGGGTTTGTTATACAAGACAGATAATGTCCCTGCCCGAAAAGCAATTACATTTTGTACTGAATCAAACTGCCAACCTTGGGAACTCCACTTCAATACGTCTAAGGCGCTTCAAAACTATCATATCTCAAGTGCCACTTTTGATTTCTCTCTCCAAACCTATCACTTCCCCACCATCACCCTTGTTGCCCTGAATCGAGCCTTTACTATCCCCCCCCGCCCAAGCGGGTACCATAAAATTCAACCCAAAAACTTAGAATCTGTTCACAGTTACTCCCTTTTCTTCATGACCATCAGAAAACTTTTTTTGCTCCTAACTCAAAATTTCTATCTGGAATAGGTCTACTTTTCTGCACCTTCACTACTCCACGTCATCACTACCTCTGACCTCATTACTCTTTCCCCTCATCTCTCTCTTGCCCACAATCCATTATCTTCCCACCATATAATGATCCCTTCCAGTTAATACACATAAGATCATGCCACCCCTTAGCGTCTAGTACAGCCTTTCCCACGTCTTCCTGCTCTATGTTAAATTAAATCTATAGTCTTTTATATCAACGTGGTTACTTTTTTGCCCCTTCATCGTGAGTCACCACCTTACTTATTCAATATGACCTGTGCTCACTTGCTTCTAGTATACACTGAACGTTTGTTCAAGGAATGAATGGGGGGAAAAAAAGCCCTAAGGATTTCTTAGAAATGATTTTTAAAGAATTTTCATAACCCAGTTACAATGTCTAAATTATCTCCCTAATTAGAGAGATTTCCTGTACTGTGTACCCTGAACATAACAAAACCAGCAGCAGAAAATAAATACGAATTTAGAATATACCCCACCGTTGGGTTATTCTCAACATCAGAAGGTGTGGTTTCAATGAAGGGACTACTTTCCTAACCTGAGTATATCAGGGCAAAAACATTTTAGAGATCAAATTTAATTTTCTTCCGGATCCGGAAACATAGCAGAGCATAAATTCCTCAGTTCCCTCTAGAAATGAAGACCGATTTCCACAGGTGAATGGGGAAGGGAAGAGAGTGGTCTTTGAAGCAATTCATTGCCCATCTCCCACGCTCTTTTGATAGCGACATGCTTTTTCTTCCTAGCACTTAGAGTTAACTTGGCATTGAAGATGGAAAAATAAGAACCACGACTTCTTTCTTCAAATGATCATAACTGCTTGGTAACAGGTCTTTCATAAGCTCCTGCTCTCACCAGCTGCTTCTGCCTCCATGGCTCAGCATGGCTTCACTCTCTACATGACAACACGCTCACACAGCAAGCGCATTAGGCGGTGGCAGCCTCCTACTGACCTGAGCAATCGCATTAGGAAAACGCCATTAGCAGCTCTCTGTCTTCATCTGTTCTCCCCCCACCTTCTCCCCACCAAAGAAAGCAATGTTTAATACAACTATTAAATGACACTTAGGAATACGCTTTTCCAAAAAAACCCCCAAAAATCAATGCACATGTGTTTTCCTACTTGTCACAGATAGATCAAATGACCAATCTAAGACACATTATTCCAGCAAAAGCTTTACATCTTAACCTAGCTTCTTTTGGTGGCATATTTACGAGCTCCTATGCAAACAAAGAAAAGGAAAGCAATGGGTGGGGGTATGGGAGAGAATGAGAATGAATCTCGCTGTTATGCCAAGCACTTTTTCTGCCTTTGTGCAGTACTCAATGGTGAATACAGAACGACCTGTTGGGATGGGGTAAACATAGTGGTATTGGTAGCAAAGCCTTAAAGCCAAACTTGCTGTGATTCAACTTGCAATACTAAGTTCTTTAGTAAGGAATTTGAATGGGCTTCTTATTCTGATCATTTTCCCGTGTTTAGTTGTGAGCCTATTTTTGTCAGAAGGTAACACAGTTCAGTGTTTAGGGGCTAAAAGTAGTCAATGACTCAATAACTTGGTAAACTTACCAATGAAGGCAAGTTACTTAATCTCTCCGTGCTTCAATTTCTTCACTAAAAAGTAGGGACAATAAGAGTATCTAAGTCAGAGGGTTGGGAAGATGGAATCCTATATAATAAAGAGCTAATATGCTAATTAGATCAGATTGCAGAACAATCTTCTGGAACAACCAGTGGGCAGTGGGCAGGGTCATGGGGCTGCAAGGCAGCTGGGGCTATGACGACCCAGCCCCTTGCACAGATTTCATGTATTGGGCCTCTAGTTATTTTAATAAATAAGGTAGTCAAAGCGATGCAAGCCATGACACTATTAACTCATTATTTAGCACTATTACTAAGAAGAGACATTGCCCTTCCTGATGATGATACAGATTACATACTTCATATCCACTTCCAGCCATAATGGGTATCATATCAGACTAGCCCTCTGGCGATGAACCACTGTCAAGTACACGACACAGCTGCTTTCAGACAATGAACAACAGACTGCAATTGTCAAGAGAAGGTAAGGCTCACAGTTGCCCAGGTTTCTAGCTCAGAACAATTTCCCAACCACATTGTAGAAAGTGGGAATCACAGTGGTGCACTGGGTTCTCGCTGAGATGAGGCAGCAGAGATCACAGTTCGGGGCAGCTGGAGATGCTGGGTCCACAGGTGGAAATTGGAGAAGAGGAAACTACACTAAAAAGACAGCCTCAGAAGTCTCTCTGGGAGTCCCCGACAAGTCTGTGACTGAGGGCGTCCCCCACTGGGCCAGACAGTCAGATGGCAGCTGCTAATGAAATTAAGAACAGAATATAGGTAGCATAGGCACTGCGGGGGCGGTGGGGGGTAGAGAAACTGTGCCCAGAGATCTGGGAGTTTGGACCCTGCCAGAATGATTAGCTCTACCCCACTGTTCTCCGGCTGAGGCATCAAAAAGGTGGCTCTTAGGAGCAGAACCATATATAGGGCCTTGTTACACTAGATCCTTTCAGTAAAACCTAAAAAGAAGCCCTAACAGATCCAAAGAGGATACAGAGAGTGGAGGCTAAATTTTGGTAGATTAGATCAATGCCATGCGTCAGTAGTTGAACTGCCTGCTGAAACAAAAATCAATAGCTTTCAGAGTGAGGTAACAGATTCTAGAGAGCCTACAATTTATTACCCATAATTCCAATATTAAATCAAAAATCAATAATCATAAAAAGAAAGAGAAAAAATTGATTCCTATTTAGGATGAGAGCAAGCCATTAGAAACTAAATCCAAGATACCCGGATTCTGAGTTGAACAGACACACTTACAGCAGTTAATATAAATATATTAACAAATCAACAAAAATGTCCTTACAAAATTACAGAAAATATGATAAATGAGTAAGCAGATAGGGAATCTCAACAAATAAATGAAAACTCATTTTAAAATTATTAAATGGAAATTCTAGAATGCAAAGGTGTACCACTAAAATTAAAGTTTCACTAGACGAACTCATTAGCAGATTCAAGATGACATTAAAATATCAGTGCGCTAACAAATAAATACATTTATCTAATAAAATATTTACCTAATAAAAGATTTACCTAATAAGCAGAAGTTACCCAATTAGCTACAACAAAAAGAAAAAAAATGATTAATAAAGGTAAATAGAGTCTCTGGTACACATAGAACACTAGCAAATTGGCTAATTTATGTGTAATTGGTGTCCCAAATTAAAAAAAAAAGTATTATGGGCAGATGTATTATTTAAAGATAAAATGACAGTGAATGTCCCAAATTTTATTTTTAAAACACCATCAATATTGAAATCCAATAACTTTAGCAATCATCAAAAAGCATAACTACAAACAAATCTAGGCACATCATATAGGCAAACTGCTGAAGACCAAAGAAAAAGAGCACAATGAATACAAGTAAGAATCATAACAATTCTCTGACTTCTCATTAAAACAATAGAGAATCCTATATAATAAAGGCCTAATATGCAAATTGTCCCCCCAGGTGGCCTTTGACTAGGAGTTCCACCAGGAGACCCGGAGTTTGATCATTTGCTATTATGGGCACTGACCACCAGGGGGCGGTGCAGAACATGGCAGGTGCCATCGACAGGCTGCAACCTCCCACTGGCTACCCGGGGTCGGGGGTGATGGAAACAGAGGTGTGGTGAAAATACAGGGAGTCTCTGAGCTGGCTCTCACTCCCCCTGCTACCCTTCCTCAGTATGCCAGCACTTCCTCCCCCCCCCCACGCTCTCAGGGTAAGCTGGGCCACCACCACCGGGACCACAGGGGCCAGTTGGGCTCCCCATGGGTTCGCACAGGAGCCAGTCTGTGAGGCCAGCCGAGATAGAGCACTCTGCCCACTCGGCTACCCTGCAGCACCACTGGGCAGCCCAGTGACCCACACTGCGTGCCAGCCCGCGATGTTAAGCCATACTCATGGCATCTCTTCATGGGGATTCTGGCACGTGACACAGGTGAAGGGGGGTGTGCAGAGGCCCAGGGCCCAGAGGTCACCTGGGATCTGCCCTTCCATGTCAGACACTTACACTTCAAAAGCTGGACAGGCCTAGAGACTGCACCTGTGCACAAATTTTGTGAACTGGACCTCTGTTGGAAGATCTTGGGACAACCTCTCTAATTTGCTAAAAGGAAAAAGTCAACCCCAAATTCCACGAACAGTGAAGTTTTCCCAAGCAAGTGTGAAATAGAGAGCCTTTCTCTAAATTTAGAATAAATTTAACCAAGAAGGTACAAGACTTATATTCAGAAAACTGCAGGACATGTAAAAAGAGATAGAAGAAGATATAAACAAGTGGAAGAATATACTATGTTCATGGATTGGTAGAATTAACATCATAAAATGTCCTTACTACCCACAGCAATCTGTAGATTCAATGCAATCCCTATTAAAATACCAATGGCATGTTTCAGAAATCTATAACAAATACTCCAACACTTAATAGGGAACCAAAAAACTCCAAATAACTGTAGCAATCCTGAGAAAGAAAAGTGAAGTTGGATGGATCACAGATATCAAGTTATACTACAGAGTCACTGTAATCAAAACAGCCTGGTACTAGCACAAGAACAGGCGCGATGGATCAGAACAAAGAAACCAGAAATCAATGCAAGCCATTATGCTCAATTAATATTTGACAACGGAGGCAAGAGCATACAATGCAGCAAAAAGTCTCTTCCATAAATGGAGCTGGGAAAATTGGACAAATAGGTGCAAAAAAACTGAGACTAGACCATCAACTTATACTATACACAAGAATAATCTCAAAATGAATAAAAGGCTAAAATGTAATTTGTGAAACCATAAAAATCCTAGAACAAAATATAGGCAGCAAAATATCTGACATCTCACTTAGCAGAATTTTTACAGATACATCTCCCTAGGGCAGTGATCAGCAAACATGCGGCTCCCGAGCCACGGTTTGCTGCTCTGTTGACTAATGAGTTTGCTGACCACTGACCTAGACTCTCGATTCCAATCATTACAGGCTGTTGTTGTTCCTTGTGATTAAGCCCCGATCCCAGTGGTCAACAGAGCGGCAAACACGTAGCTCGCCAGCCGCAGTTTGCTGACCACTGCCCAGGGCAAGAGAAACAAAGGAAAAAATAAACAAGTGAGACTACATCAAACCAAAGAGCTTCTGCACAGCAAAATCAACCAGAATCAAATTGAAAATGGAACCCAATGTGTGGGAGAACGTATGTGCTATTGGTACATCTGATAAGGATTTAAATTCCAAAATATATAAAACACTCATACAACCTAACAAAAAAAAGACAAACAACTCAATTAAAAATATGGGCAGAGGACCTAAATAGACATTTTTCCAAAGAGGACATTCAAGTGGCTCCCAAACATAAACATGCTCAATGTCATTAACTATCAGAGAGATACAAATTAAAATGACAACGAGGTACTACCACCGCACACCTGCCAGAATGACTATCATCAGTAAATCAACAAACAACAAGTACTGATGAGGATTTGGAGAAAAAGGAATCCTGGCACACTACGGGCAGGGATGCAGACTGGTGCAGCCACTATGGTAAACAGTGTGGAGTTTCTTCAAAAAATTAAAAATGGAGCTGCCCTTTGACCCAGTGACCCCACTTCTAAAAATAAATTCTAAGAAGCCTGAAAGACCCATCAGGAAAAAAATTATATATACAGCCCTGTGTTCACAGAAGCGCAATTTATAATAGCGAAGGTCTGGAAAGGGCCCAAGTGCCCATCAGCAGATAAATGGTTTTAAAAATTGAGTACATTTACACAATGGAATTCTATGCAGCTATAAAACAAAAAAAAACAAGATCTCTTACCTTTTGAGACAGCATGGAAGGATATGGAGAATATTATGCTAAGTTAAAACAAGCCAGTCAAGGAAAGACAAGCATCACATGATCTCATTTATATGTGGAATCTAATGAACAAAAATAAAATGCACAGAAAAGATCTGGAGACATTGAAATGTTCAACAGACTGACGTATTTTAGAAGGAAGAAATCGGGGAAGGGAAGAGATTAACAAAATTACTTACATGCATACATGCATAGCCTATGGACAAACACTCGTGCAGGGGAAAAACTGGGGGAAACCATAATATTTTCAACAATAAAGATGAAAAAAAGAAGAAAATTCTCAATTAAAAGGCAAATATTATCAGAATAATAATAAAAAAAGCAAAACCGAATGATAAGCTAAAGGCAAAAGACTCATTTTAAATATTAAATCTAGAAAGATTGAAAGTAAAAGATGAAGAAGCTATACCAAGGAAAAAGAGTAAGACTAAGAAAGCTGTATTAAGTTCAGCAAATAGATATCAGGAAAAAGTTTATTACAAGAGATAATGAGACATGTTATATAATAAAAAGAGAAGTTTGCCTGGAGGTCATATCAGTTGTAAATTATATGTTCATCCAAGAGCATCAAAATCCATGAAGCAAAAAATGACATAATTGAAGGGAGAAACAGACAAATTTACAACTAAAGCTGGATATTTTAATTTCCTTACTTGGTAATTGCTAGAAAAAAAAGGGAGAAGGGGGAGGAAAAGGAATATCTTTCCAAGCAGCTGATATTTAAAAGTTTACACCCAACAATGACAGAATACACATGCACATTCTTTTCAAATGTATATGGAATGTTTACCAAGATCAAACATATCCTGACCATGCAATAAACCTGAGTAAATTTTAAAGCCTGATTTGAGAATTAAATTTAAAAAAATAAATATTTCTCAATAACCCATGGGTCAATTAAAAATCATAGGGACAATACAAAATATTTCCAACCGAATAATAGTTAAATATAACGTGCCAAAATCTGAGAGTTGCAGCTAAACATGCTCATAGGAAAATGATAGCTTTGAAATGTCTTTCTTAGAAGACTAGAGGCCCAGTGCACAAAGTCGTGCACTTTAGGGGTGGAGAGCCTCAGCCTGGCCTGTGCACTGTCACAGTCTGGGAGCCCCACAATCGATCACCCCAAAGAGGTAGGCCCCACCCACCTGGTCAGGGCTCTACAATGGGCCCCCCCACCCCCAGGAAGCACCACCCACTCGCCACAGTGCTGCCACCAGGTAGCCTGGGCCTGCCTCTTTGGAGCGATCATGGAGCCCCCCAATTGACTGCCATGCTGGCCTGTGGCCTGGGCCTCCCTCTGCAGGGCGATCATGGGGCAATAACTGGTCCCCAACCAATCACATCACACCCACCTTGGCTGGCCTGGTGCCAGTGGGTGTCAGAGGGTGGTCATAAGGATGTTTGTTCTGCTGTTCAGCGTTTGGTCGATTTGCATATTATGCTTTTATTATTATAGATAAGATAAAATCAATAATCTATGTTTGCCCCTCAAGAAAGCAGAATAAGAATAATAGTAAACCTAAGTATAATAAGAAGTAATACATGTAAGCTAAAAAAATCAAACAATATGAAAAATTAACCTAGATAGTGGGTGTTTGAAAATATTAATAAAATTCACAAATATTTCTAGCAAGGATAATCATGGAGAGAAGAGGACAGAAGTAATTACCAGCATCAGGAGGAAGTGGGATTTCACTGCAGATCCCATAGATGTTAATAGGATAATAGAGAAAGCATTAACTTTATGTTCCTAAGTTTGATGTTAGATGAAATCAACAAATTCCTTGGGGGGAAAAAAGTATTTAATAGAAAATCTGAAAATCCTATGCCAATTTAAGAGATAGAATTCATAAATTAAAAAAAAATATTAACTTTCTACAATGAAAACCCCAGGCTTATTTTCACTGGTACATTCTACCATGAATCTAAGAAGGCATTAATACCAGTCTTACACAAACCCAGAACATAGAGAAATAGGGCATGCTTCCTGAAATCATTTGTGAAACCAGCAAAACACTCTGACTCTTACACTTGATGAAGCAATTAAAATGTAAAAGTTACGTGTCACATGAAGAGATGTGGATTTTCTCATTCACTCGAGATATTTTAATGATTTTTATGCCAGCCATGTATCAGCTTGAACCATATTAATTGCTGTATCATATAGCGGCAGGTTTATCAAATTGTCAAATATCAGCAATTCCACTTGATTCAACTTTATATTAGGTGCTGGGAAGGAACCAAATATAGTTCTGCACCTGAGGAGAGATGTCTGTCTCTCAAGAGTAGACAGACATCGACAGGGATGATTACAAGAAAATGTGATAAATGCCAGGACTGTCACAGGCTGAGGCACTATAATGGCACCATGAGGGCGTGGGTAAGAAATCGCTCCCTCTTCTATCTTGATGTGAAATATGAGTAGGAGTTCAGCAGGCAAAACAACAGGAAAGAAATTCCTGGCAGGGGGAACAGAATGAGCAAACGAGTCGAACTACAGGATAGCCCAGCAGAGGTCAGGGTAATTTGGAAAGATTGACACATCTTTAAAAAAAACACACACAAAAAAAATAATGGAGATGACCAAGAGCAGTGATGGGGTAAGGGGACATTCTGGAAAGGCTGGAGGAAGGATCTGAAAGTCGTCCCATGGTTTGCCAAAGAAATTTGATATGTTTTTGATCCTATCTTCCAGACAGGGGTGTAAGCAAGCAATCACGTATCCACTAGTTAGTGAGGACCGAGCAGGAGTTGGAGCAGGGGTGACTATTTTCTTTCCCTGCCTGATTTTCTCCTGCAAGGTACTTGCACCCCACTAATTGCTGAAGCAGATCTGAAACAATCTGGGATTGCACAGTCTCTCTCTTGGAAAAGTACACAGAGACCCAGAGCTAAAAAGGAACCCCTCACGCACAGTGACACCATTCGTTATCCTGTTAACATGCTTTCTCGCCCGCCCTGAGAAGGTCTCTAAGTGATGGCCAGGGCCTTGGGACAGACCACTGTCCTCAGCTGCCTGGAGCGCCAACGCTCGGTTCTGAATATCACACAGATGGCGATGTACCTTGTTATTCGCAAGGCCACACAGGAAAGTTATATATATGCCACCCTACTCCCAAACTGATGGCCTCTGGAGCCACACTGAGAGAAATCGTCTAGAGAGCTTAGGGAGAAAGTGCCGCTCACTTTTGGGATTTCAAAGGAAACACAAAAGCAGCAAAGAATTGATGCCAACATAATTTTAATCAGTAAAACTAACCATCTAGCCCAGCTGGCGTGGATCATTGGTTGAGCGTTGACCTCTGAACCAGGAGGTCTCCATTCAATTCCTGGTCAGGGCACATGCCCATGTTGCTGGATCCTCAGTGTGGGGCACACAGGAGGCAGCTGATCAATGATGCTCTCTCATCATTGATGTTTCTCTCTCTCCCTCTCCCTGCCTCTCTGAAATCAATGCAAATATATATACATATATTTTAATATATTTTATTGATTTTTTACAGAGAGGAGGAGAGAGGGATAGAGAGAGAGTTAGAAACATCAATGAGAGAGAAACATTGATCAGCTGCCTCCTGCACACCCCCTACTGGGGATGTGCCTGCAACCCAGGTACATGCCCTTGACCGGAATCGAACCTGAGTCCCTTCAGTCCACAGGCCAACGCTCTATCCACTGAGCCAAACTGGTTTCGGCACAAATATATTTTTGAAAAATAAGTATAATACTAACCATCCTTCTTATTAAACCATTCGCTGAAGCCAAGAATCAGCAAAAATGATGAATTAAAGACTAATTTCTCTTGTCCACTGTGATTATGGTGTTAACGGGCTGTACAACAGGCAGATAAGGTGGAGAGAGGAAGGAAGGCAGTGGGCAGGATTGTAAGGGGACTAATGTCCCTTATGCTCCCCACCCAACTCCGTGATCTGGGCCCGACCGACTCGGGACCCTCTGGTGGACAGAGCAGCTACCTGTGATCATGAACACGTGGTGAAACCACAATGTGCCAGGCACCGGGCTGAGGGCTCTGCCAGGACCGTTTTATTGAAATTAACACGGGCTCGTAGAGCTTATTTTTTATGCTTCTTGCTATTAAGACTGTAAATCTTAACAGCATTTTAAATATTATGTCTCTAACTGTTCCCCAGAGTTAATCAGAGACTGGATTACCCAACACGCACCATACACCGGCAGTCCATTTATTTAACATGCCATCTTAAAAAAATAAAAACTTCAGTTAAAAATGCCATCTCTGAGTATCTATTCACGATTTATGGTTAGACTCTAGGAGACTGATCTCCGAATGGCGCTTATTCATCCCGACCTAATACACGCGGATTCTGAATGGCGCTGGCCAGCGAGCCAGGTCTTAGAATGCTGAGGTGGTCCCCTGTGGGGAGAGGGGTGCAGGCTTCTCTCTGTCCATTTTCTCTGATGGGTTTCCAAAGGCCACCTCTGTGTAGGCTGCCAGACCTCAGCGAAGCGAAGTCCAGGAAACGTGGACGTAGAATGCAGGTCCGCCCTCAAGTCAAGTTTTGCCTGGGGAATCTTTCCTTAGGTATTCAAAACCCCCACCCCAGGGGTGGAAAGAAAGAACGGGCTGTAGTGATGGAGAGGACCGGACACAGATGAGAAGGAAACAGCCAAGGGCAGGCTGAATGTGGAACGAGGTGGCTGTCTCTCCAATGTCTGCCCTGGACACTTCAGCTGCCGAGCACCTGATGGTGGAGGTGGGGAGAGGGTCATCTGCTACCCGTAGTGCCGGCTGACTCTATGGAGCTAATTTTCCATCTCAAGTCAGGCCAGGTCCTTAACCTCATCAGTTGGGTGGATTTCCTTCTTGTTTATAAAGATCTCCAAGGGGCCCAAACTGGTTTGGCTCAGTGGATAGAGCGTCAGCCTGCGGACTGAAAGGTCCCAGGTTCGATTCCGGTCAAGGGCATGTATCCTGGTTGCAGGCACGTCCCCAGTAGGGGGCGTGCAGGAGGCGGCTGATCGATGTCTCTCTCTCATTGATGTTTCTAACTCTCTATCTCTTTCCCTTCCTCTCTGTAAAAAAATCAATAAAATATATTAAAAAAAAAAAGATCTCCAAGGGCCGGAAGTAATGCAACATAGCCGGAAATTCATAATTCATTTAACAGTCTTCAGAGTGCTTCCTGGAAACTCTGTCCATGGGAGAGGATTCCACATGGCACAGTTTTAGGCAGAGCTGCTCATGAACTCCCTGCCAAATCTGGGCACTGGTCGCGAATTCCAGAAAGACCCCCCAAAATATTCATTAGTCAAGCCAACTACTCCCAGATGCCATCTAAACTCATCCCCTCTCTTGTTTGGGAAACGGAGACCGCCCTCATTATTCTCACTATTCAAATCCTGCCCGGGCGTCAGGATTATTATTTTTGTTTCTTTGATAAAGATCACTATTAGATTTTTCTTGCTTCCCTTTTCAACACCAAGGAACCTAAGATCTTTTGGGCTTCCTGTCGACTTGCTGTTTACAGAATCGCAGACTCAGGAGGGACTTGACAACATAACCCAATCAATAATTATTCGCAGGACTGATCCAGACCCCCTCGGATTCTCTCCCACGCGGTGTCATCTCGTCCACATGCAGTTTTCTGCAAGAGCCTGATTAGGCCCCAGGAGAGCGAGAGGGAGGAAAACGGGGTGGTTGTTTGGGTTTGAAGGCCTGCCCTGGACATGCCAGTGCCTCTCTGTCTGGCTTTCTGCTTTTTTTTTTCTCGCATGTCCGCCTTTGCAGCTTTGCTAGACATCGGAGTGAGGACAAAAACAAATCCTTTGCTGTCTAATTAGGGCCCCACATGTTAATGAACCCCCACCAGTGGAGTGCCTTGGGTGCCAGCGTCCCTACCGGAAATTAATGAGACTGAAAGGTCAGTCCCCACTCCAGGTTCCAATGCGGAGACGGCGGCACTATTCCACAAGCATAACAATAACTCCTGGGTTTTGAGACTATTCCGCTCCAGCAACAGGCAGGTGGGTAAGAGCAGCCACTGGTCACGGGGCTAAAGGAACACGAGCACAGCAATTAGTTGCGGGTGCTCGTATTCTATGAGCAGAGATTTTTTGCCATGTCTTCTGCACCTTAGTTCACTCCCCCAACTTAGAGGCGGTTACACGCAGCATAAAATACTGCTGGGGTGGCCCCAACACTTAGCCTAAGATGTATCACTGCTCTCTGTCCCTCAGTCTTCACCAGTAGCCCCTTTAACCCAATCCTAGGGATTCAGAATCTTAAGGCGTGAAGGGGATTGATTGGGAAGAAGCGTATTCAGATTTAGGCCATTTCACTGAGCAGCCTAGATTGGAGACCACTACGGTGCGGTAACTTGAGATATGAGTGCCCTAATATATGAGATTTTTGAGATACGAGCCGTTGAGAGAGCGAGTTTTGCTTTGAAATACGAGCAACATTTGAGATAGGAGTCATCGAGCGGATCGGCCAGCTGCACACAACACACCAGTTTACCGCGACTCAAGGGTCTCATAGTTTCCCACTCCTCAAGGTTACAGAACAAATTAAATTCGTATCTCGAGGTACCACTGTACTTGGCTAGCCCACCCTCCAGCAGTGTAACAGAGCAATGCTTAGAGCAGTGTTTGCAAATTGCTTATCAGTTTCCTTAATTCTGCCACCGGTGGCTGGGAAATAAACCTGAACAACAGGAAGTGGGTGGATTTCCTGCACAATCATCAGTTGGGTGGATTTCCTTCTTGTTTATAAACCTGCACAATATAAAATGAGGTAGGAATAGGCATACTATAAAATGTTGTATGAAATGTTTCTGACCCACACCACAGAGGGAAGACAGGCCAGACCCCCCCCCAAAATAACATTTCGTTGGCACTCAAAAAATGAACATTACAGAAACCAGGAGAGGAGGACGTTTTAAAGTCAAATTCTGCAGCGGATATAAATGGAAAGATAAGGGAAGACTATTAGAGATAGTAATTAGGAGGTTATCAGAAATGTTTGACAGTATGGTTTCAATAGCATGATAAGCAGAAAACCAGATGGTCTTCTCCCTTTTTTCTACTTATTAAAAGCGGATCCAGGATTGAGAACTCAACTAATATTCCACTTGCAGATAAATTTAATTGCTCACTCCTCAGAACCACCATGATCCTGACTGTCTTACCACTAATTCATGTCCTACTCTGTTATCACAAAGACTGTGTTATTAGTTATCTTCTTGTGCATGTCTCTCTCACTAAGTTAAACTTTCCTTGTGGGTAGTAGTATATTTTCATTAGTACTTTTCTGTTTCCCTAGCACTTACTATAGTGATCTGCATATAGTATACATACCCAAAATATGGGTTGAAAGTAGGATAGATCGAACCTTCACAGAAGTCCTACAATTTGAGGTTTGCCGCGTTGAAAATACTAAGCTGTTCTATGTAAGATGTAAACTCTCAGGTTAATTTAAAATAAGACTTTTACAAATATAAAAATATAGAGATTTCTTTGTTGAGACATATTGGTTCTCTTTTTATAATTTCATTGCTTTTAAATTTAATTTCTATGAATTTAGTTCACGTTTCTCCTTAGAAATCTTTACATTTCCATGATGTCTTAAGGATCTTGGTTCTCACTTCATAGAATTCAAAGATATTGTTCATCTGTACATATTCTTTACGTTTTTTAAACCTATAACATATCTAGAAACAATGTCTGAATTACAATTAGGTAGCATTTCTGAAATCCATTTTTAAGGTGGCAATTACTACTCTAAACATATTTCCCCATAGAAAGAATATGAAGAGATTTGATTGAATTAACAGGTGACCTATAAAAGCTTAATTCTACAAAATTATTAGTATGATTAGAGATGCTAACCACCAACCACGATCATTTTGTTGTACGATATAGCATCAGAAACCCACCTCATCAGTACCTCACTGCCACAACTTATAGAAGGAGCTCTCCTTCTCATCTGTATTCTTCTTTTCAATCTCACTCTTGTCGGAATACCATCTTAATTGGAGGGAACCTTTCTAAATATTCCACCCTTTCAATCCTCAATATCAAGTCCAAACTCCTCGATGCAGAAACCTGTTTTGTCTTTAACATCGTCTTTTAAAACTGATATTTAAACTCTTCCTTCCAGCGGCTATGAACTTCTTCAAATTGCTAAGTCCCCCATCCTCTTTTTCACCCCTGCTGCTTCCCCCACTGTACCTTCTCTTTTCTAATTATTATTTGCCCTCAGCCTCAGCTAAAACATAGTCTCATTCTCATTCAGAAGATATATTAAGCACATCAACACCACCTTTTCAAAGAACATGTCCACTGTGCATTATATCGTTGGTAGTTTATCTCCAAAAATGAGAACTTAAACTTAAGCAAGTTTGTCATCACACCCAAACCCCAGAACTCTAGCATAGTTCTCAGTACAAAGCAACCTGTTTCATAGATAATTAATAAATGTTGAGTGGATGACAGCAGTCATTTCCAAGTTCACAGTCCCTTCATGCATTCTTTTTTCATTCAAAATAATGTTTGAACGTTTACTGTATACCAAGTGTTATCAGGCACTAGAGCAGTGGTTCTCAACCTGTGGGTTGCGATCCATTTGGGGGTCGAATGACCCTTTGACAAGGGTCGCCTAAGACCATCGGAAAACACAGATATTTACATTCTTAACAATAGCAAAATTACAGTTAAGAAGTAGCAACGAAAATAATTTTATGGTTGGGGGTCACCACATGAGAAAATGTATTAAAGGGTCGCGGCATTAGGAAGGTTGAGAACCATTGCACTAGAGTGATATGTACCAGGCACTGAGAGTGACAAGTTGGATTCATTGCCTTCCCTAATAGAGTTCACTGTGATAGAAATTCGTTAGGCGGCACTCTGAGAAAATTATGATGCTGGACTTCCAATGTCAACGGACTAGAGCATCCATGTGGCAACAGCGCCACAAGAAGCAAGAATCCTCACTGGTGTGACGAGATAGGTCCTAAAAACCCTGCCTCCGATAGTTCACAGTTACTTGTAAATGCTCTGAACTAAATGGAATGTGGCAGCTTTAGGAGTGAAAGGTTACTCTTAATCACTGAGAAGCCTTTATCGGGAATTAAAAAGCATCTTTCCCCAAAGGGCTCAGTTTCAAATCGTACCTGATTTTTGTGACTCTCATGAAACCCTCTGCTGTGAGTAGACGCCTTTGGCCCAATCTATCATGATTGCCCACCTGGACTGTATTAATAATTTTCTAACTTATCTCTCTGCTTCCAGGCTCATCAAATTCAATTCACTCCTCATTCTTCTGGGAATCATTTTTAGAAAACATGGATCAGTTTCCCTTTTGATGACCAAGAAGGATTTTTTAAGTCTTTCTAGAACAGCGGTTCTCAACATGTGGGTCGCGACCCCTTTGGGGGTCACACGACCCTTTCACAGGGGTCGCCTAAGACCAGCGGAAAACACCTATTTCCCATGGTCTTAGGAACCAACAGACCGCTCCTCGGTGTAGCAAAGTGTAGCAATGTAGTTTACTGTTGTCATATGAGGACTGTTACCCATGCTACACCACGATTCAAGACAAATTTTCATTTATTTGTAATTAGAAATAAATATTTCACAATATATAATTACATATTGTTTTTGTGATTAATCACTATGCTTTAATTATGTTCAATTTGTAACAATGAAAATACATCCTGCATATCAGATATTTACATTACAGCTCATAACAGTAGCAAAATTAGAGTTATGAAGTAGCAACGGAAATAATTTTATGGTTGGAGGTCACCACAACATAAGGAACTGTATTAAAGGGTCATGGCATTAGAAAGGTTGAGAACCACTGTTCTAGAAGAATACAGGGCTCATCATCCTGACCCATTAATCCACTGAGTATTTGCAGAATCCTATATGATAATTCATATGTCAGGGACTTCTTATGAAGTATGTGAGGATGTGAAGGGACACAAACATGTAATGCATTAGGAAAAAATAATAGGTAAGGTTGAGTTGTTTCCATGGCTGCCTTCACGTTTAGGATCAAGTTCATAGTCCTTAGGATGGAATTTAAAGATCTTTTAGACCCACCTTAGATTTATTTCCCCCCAAATACTTTATGCTTATTTATGCCTAAGATTTCTGTGGGTTGAGAAGTGAAAGGGATGATTAAGAAAAGTGAATAGCCCAGCCAGTGTGGCTCAGTTGGTTGAGCCGTGTTCCAAACACCAAAACATCTCTGATTTGATCTCAGGTCAGGGCACAGTGTGGGTTGCAGGCTTGATCTCCAGTAGGGCACATGCAGGAGGAAGCCAATCAATGTTTCTCTCTCACCAATGTTGCTATCTCTCCCTCTCTCCCTTCTTCACTCTCTAAAATCCGTAAAAACATATTTTTACAATTGAAGTGAATCAAGAGCACTCTCTTGAGTAAATTAGTGGCGAGGAAAAAAGGAGAGAAAGAATGATGATTAAAAGAGGTCATGGGCTGCCAAAACCGGTTTGGCTCAGTGGATAGAGTGTCGGCCTGCAGACTGAAAGGTCCCAGGTTTGATTCTGGTCAAGGGCATGTACCTTGGTTGCGGGCACATCTCCAGTAGGGGGTGTGCAGGAGGCAGCTGATCGATGTCTCTCTCTCATCGATATTTTTAACTCTCTATCCCTCTCCCTTCCTCTCAATAAAAGAGGTCATGGGATTTGAGATCATTTTTAAAATTCTTGTTTGAATTTATAGTTTATGAGGTAGTAAACAGTTGAGGGAGGCTCTGTAGGTGAGGAAAAGGATTTTTGATGGAATACATTTCAAGAGGAGAACAAAAAATAAATGAAGGTAGAGAAATATATCTTAAATGTTAACCTGCGAACTTTAGAAGAGAGATTAGATGGGTACTACACACAAATAAAATAATGAGAGGAAGAAGCAGCTTGAGGTTGCTCACACCTTTTCTTCTATGAGAAGTAGAAAACAGGTCAGCTGTGAGCATGGTAAGGGCAGGGGGGATGAAGGAGAAGGAGTGGATTTGGTAGAGCTGCACTGTCCAATGAGAGGAAAAGCACTAAACACACAGAGGGTTCTAAGCATCCTCAGAGACCCCATAGGATGGTGTTTATTTCAATCTGCATGGCATTGAGACTTACCATGATCACAGATCGGCAGTTCTCAGAGCTCAAGAACAGAGTTCGATAAAAGGTTTACATAAAAAGCCATAGAGTAAATCTCCAGGCTTTAAGGTCATGTGGCCTCTGTTGGGAATATTCTATCCTATAATTTTATCGTATCCATAGACAATATGTAAATGAATGAATAGGTACCAATAAAACTTTATTTACAGGCACTGAAATAAAATCAAATTTCATGTGACTTTTGTGTTTTATAAAATAGTATTCCTTTTTTTTATTTTTAAATCATTTAAAAATGTAAAAACCATTCTGGCCCCCTGGCTTAGTTCCCATGCACTGAAAGGTGGCTGGTTCAATTCCCAGTCAGGGCACACACCCAAATTGCAAACTTGAACCTAAGTCAAGGTGGCGTCTGGGAAGCTACCAATCCATCAAGTTTCACTCTCACATGGATAGTTATCTCTCTCCCTCTCCCTCTCCTTCTCCCTTTCTCTTTTGCTAAAATCAACAAAAACGGATTTTTTTTTTAATGTAAGCATCATTATTAACTCAGAGTGTGATATAAAAACAGGACATGGCTGGATGTATCTTACAGGCCATGGTCAGCTGGCCTTTCTCTAGCCCTCCACAAATGCTTTTCTTATATGTTCCCAAGCTTCTACCTTCACTTCTGTTTATTTTTTTAAATATATTTTATTGATTTTTTTTTTTCTTTACAGAAAGGAAAGGAGAGGGATAAAGAGTTAGAAACACTGGTGAGAGAGAGACATCGACCAGCTGCCTCCTGCATGCCCCCCACTGGGGATGTGCCCGCAACCAAGCTACATGCCCTTGACAGGAATCGAACCTGGGACCTTTCAGTCCGCAGGCTGACGCTCTATCCACTGAGCCAAACCGGTTTCGGCTTCACCTCTGTTTAAGTAACTATGCATTCTATTCACTACTCATTCCGTTCTCAGGATGAACTCTCAAACAAAAGATACACGCGTTCACCTCCAACTGCAGATAAGACCTGTTGTTTACAGCAGAAAGAGACACCTGATACTTGGTGTTCAGGGAGCAAGACTACTACCCTGTTTCCCTGAAAGTAAGGCATCCCCCGAAAATAAGGCCTACTTCCAGTTTTGCCTCTCGCTGTAATATAAGGCATCCCCCTGAAAATAAGGCCTCCCCGATAACAAGGCCTCCCCCTAACATAAGGCCTCCCCGGAATAGAAGGCCCCTGAAGCTACCGTCAGGCATCTCATCTGACTCCTGATTTAAAGAGACCTCGCCCTGCCTGAACAGCTCCGGCTGCGCTGCGGCCAATTGGTGAGCTGGTTTGTGATAGCAACGACTACCGTACTGTAGACAGGTCATCAATTTCCCCCCCTTTTTTTTTTTTTTTGTTCAACAATAAATGTGAACCATATTTTTCTTCAATGGAAAAATAAGACATCCCCTGAAAATAAGACCTAGCACATCTATGGAAGCAAAAATTAATATAAGACACTGTCTTATTTTGGGGGAAACAGGGTAGTCCTAGGGGATGAAGGAAAGTGGGAATCACAAAGCAAGTTCAAGAGCCTGGAACAGAGTTGTTGGTCCATGGAGGGGATCACATAATAGTCTCTCGATGAGCCAGATATAACTCAGATATGCAGCCTGCATTTTCTGCCACCCTAGGTTACAGATAAAAATCTCCACTATCAATAGGTATATCTCTCTTTTTCAAAATCAGGAGGGACATGGGGAAGGGAGGCGCAGGGAGTCAATAAATAGACAAGGGGAGATTCAGCTCTTTTCTGATCTCATTAAAACCCCAGGTGAGTATGAAACTGCCATCCACAGACTCCAAGGTTGGAAAGAATCCGTTTCCGCTTATAAAACATTTCAGTGCTCCCATCATTTCCCAATAAAGGGAAAAGGACCTTTTAGTTGACTTTCAGACTCGGCGAAGAGTGAGCAGCATCAACGAATAGCCGGCTCAGGTGGGGTAAGAGGTGGGGAGCACTTGCAAAGATGATGGATGCTGCCAAATGGTAATGTTCTCCGTGCGGTGCCTGTGATTGATCTGTGGCTTGATGTGCTGGTTGAGGTTTTCACATTCAATCTTCAAGAAAAAATATCATGTCATCATACATGATGAGTTTCAAATGACTTGGGTGGAGAGATGGGACGCGGATATTGCTTTGCGTTTGAAGAAGGCTTATTATGAAAAGAGAATATTTATTTAAAACAAATTCAGCCGGCCGGTAGTGGCCAGTATGTATAACCTTATTAAGATATAAAGTTCCAAAGAAATTTGCTTTGCGTCTCTTTTGACCCTGTGGACCTCGGGAAGCATTTTCATCTCTTCCTTTTTGCCTTTCGAAAAGAAAATAGGATTTGCGGCGCAGACCACTGGCTAGGTCTGTGATACTAAAGGAAATAAGGCTTGCTGTTCTGGAAAGTTGTCAATGCCATCACAGAGGTGACCCCGTGACAAGGACACAAAAACTTCCCACAATTCCTAGAAAGAGAATAATGAATTTGCCAGGAGACACCTCGGCTTTACCAAGAACACTGTCAATTTAAATTTCAGGGACAAGAGGGTGGAAATTAGGTACATAAAACTATGTTTTAGGAGACAATAAGTGCAATCAAACAAAAATACGTGTTATGAAGGAACTGTCTAGTAAATATCAGGAGATTATACTTATGTTAACAAAGCCTGTACTAATCAACGCCAGGCATATTTGTAATACACAAAACGAACTTTAAATTTTAGTGTGAAGAGGTAAACTAAAATAATGTAATGATCACCAACACATGATAAGATAACGGCCATAAACAGTACAAGTGTGGAAGTTATTCTAGGGTAACACACGTTAGAGAGAAGAGGAGGTAGAGAGAGACATTTTTATTGAGAAAGCATAAACCTGCGAATAGAAACTTCATGATGGTTAGAGTATAGTTAGCCTGGCTGAGAATTAGGAGAACAGGATGTAGGGCCAGACCATTAATTGATGAAACAAGGATAGAAATTGTAAGCCTGGAAAAGAAAACTTAAAAATAAGTCTAAAGAATTTCATTCTCTGCAAAATGTTTTTTTTTTCACATCTTCACCTATAGTTAGACTCATCATGTTCTCTAGCATGTTTTTTTTTTATCTTAAACACAAAACTAATAGTTGTTAACACTTTATTTTGTGATCAGTTCTTTTTAAATATGTTTTATTTATTTCAGAGAGGGGAAGAGAGAGAGATAGAAACATCAATGATGAGAGAGAATCACTGATTAGCTGCCTTCTGCATGCGTCTTACTGGGGATTGAGCCTGCAACCTGGCCATGTACCATGACCAAGAATCACGCCAGCGACCTCTTGGTTCACTGGTCAACTCCCAACCACTGAGCCACTAACCACTAACCAGGCTTATGTTCACTTCTTAAACAGCCATCTACTTACTAGACTAAGTTACATGTCTTGTTATTATTGTATTACCTTAAACCTGTTGTCCAGGACATGTGTAAAAAAGTATTCTATAAATCCTTGTTAGGTAAATAGACAAGAAAAGGAAAGGATCAAGAAACTGAGCCAACTTGGAAATAGAAAAACATCGATTTGTGCATAAAAATTGTAACATAAAGCATGGGTGAACTTTATCAATAAATAAATTTTGGCTCCTTTCTTTTTTTTTTCTCCCTAAAATAGCCCACAGAACGTGGATGTAGGAAGGGGGAGTAAATAAAATATGACCTAGATTTACACATGAAATGTATGTACATAGACAAAAGAGGTTAGAAATAGTCATCGGTCAGTTATCTGGGGATTCTAATTTGGGTAGATTTGGTGTGTGGTCTAAATGTTGCATTTTTTATAGGTCTCATATACGCGGTTTTTATGAAGCAGTCATTGTCAAGAATCACTGAATTAGATGAGTAAAATACATAAAACTTATTTTTTCTGTGTATAATAGTCATAACAGATTAATGTCCTCCCTAATACAACTTTAAAAGCTATATAAATTGCATTAAATTATATCTTTAAAAGATACCTAGAGAGCTGCAACTATAAAAACTAGCTCCCCTCAATTCCAGCGAGGAAAGAACCATTTAGAGGGTGTTCAGCTTCTCTCTTTTCACCACCCACCACTTGGAGGTTGGGTAGGAAACAGCTCGGTTCATGCGGAAGAACTCCATGGGGATAGAGGAAAGCAGCAATATATTCAGCAGGAGTGGAAGACTCTAGTAACAAACTGGAACCTTCATGCACCTCAAAGGCATGGCTCAATCTCACTGGGCAATCACCTGCTATATCCCAGGGCTGTCCAGGAAGCTGGGGGACTAGGACAAAAGCTTCTGTCAGGCCAACTAAAATAACATGCAGTCTTGGGGTGTTCAGGAAGAAAAGGTAATCCTCAGGGCCCTTGATTCATTTTATGGATTTCAACTTTTCTATTGAAATCCTCCATCCTTTCATCTAGCTTATTTACTTCTCTATTTTTTCACACAGGTTGTGTTGGTCAATTTTATGTGTCAGCCTGGTTGGAACACAGTGTCAACATATTTGGTCAAAGAATCTGGATGTTTCTGAGGGTTTTTAAGTAAGATTAACATTAAAATCAGTGGACTCAATAAAGCAGACTGCTCTCCATCGTGCACTAGTAGGCACTAAATATCTTCTCTCTTTCTTTCTCTCTCTCTGTATTATATTATGTGTGTGTGTATATATATATATATATTATATTATATTATATATATATATTATATATGTTGTTTCTTTAGAGAATAGTGACAATATACA
>JAAGEH010000417.1:23582180-23628176 GCA_011751065.1 Lasiurus cinereus
ATATATATTATATATGTTGTTTCTTTAGAGAATAGTGACAATATACATGTTAATCATAAATATAGGAATCATATGTGGGTCTATTTCTATTGTCTTTTTTTTTCCCTCCTGATTATCAGTTTTTTTTGTTTGTTTGCTTGTTTTGTTTTTTTGTTTGTTTCACACATCCAGTATTTTTCTTACTGAGAGAGATATTTTGTTTACAACAGAGGGAATAAGAAACTTCTCTGGAAGGAAGCCACATATGTAGCCTCTATGGTTCCTTTATAGACCATGTCTGGTGTTCCATACAGGACAACTAGAGGCAAGAAAATAAGACTGACAATTCAGAGAGAAAAAGAAGGCACCGAAGCAAATCTGCAATACTTACACTGCAGATGCAAACAAAGATCTCAATGACTATGATTGGTAAAGAAGGTAGAAGGGAAATAGATGAAATCAATTGAAAAACTGAGAATTTTAACAAATTATTTTAATTTATTAAAACAATAGTCACCTGGAGATTCTAGGAAAGATATAATATCTGAAATATTTAATAGGTGGTTGCACATGAAGTTAGGGCAATAGAACAAGATGCACACTGAAGAACTGACAAGAAAGAATAGTGTCATACAAGATGTTATTTGCCCAAGCAGGCAACCTGCTTGGGCAAATAAAGAGTAAGATACATGTTTTGTCTATAACTAACATATCTCTGGAAATAAACACCAGACAAAAGGTGGTAACATAGATTGTCTCCAGGAACTGAGCTGCTGAAAGACAGAGGTAGGAGAGCGTCTTTTCACTGTGGTCTTTTTGAATTTTTAGCTCACTGCCTGTTGAAGTAAAATGAAGCAATAAAGTAAAACAAAACTAGAAAAAAATAAAGTTTGATGAGCTTTTTTAAAAGGACCAAAATTGTCGTAAAGGACTTAAGAAGGGTGGAGCATTGAAAGTGTTAGGAGGAAAACATAAAAGAGAGTTGATGGTGAGGACACTAATATCACCCTCACTGGCACAGAAGGCATGATACAACCAGCTGTCGAGCTGGCATGCGTCCATTCACGCATCTGTTAATTCAACAAATATTTATCAGGTGCCTGTCATGTGCCAGTCACTATGTGAAGCATTAAGAAGACAGGGGTGAAAGAAATATGCAAGTCTCTGACCTCACATCAGGAAACAGCTATTTAAAAAGCAATTATAAGCATCTATTGAGGGAGAGAGGTGTGTGTGTATTCTGGAGAGATAAAACTATAAAGACATGTTACTTGATGCTTCTTAGTATTCAGAGAAGTCCACAGGATATATCTTGGATTCATCTTGAAAAGGTGGTGTCTCTCTGAAGAAGGAGAAACTAAGAGGAAAGTTACATGCATGCAAAATGAAGGTATTAAGTGACAGTGAACTACAAGCTAGGGGACAACAGTGACTTTTCTCCTCTCCTGCGACAGCATATTCCCAAAACTAGGAGGGGGCGGCAGGCACAAAATCTTACCTGAATAAAAATGTAGTTAACAAGAAAGCCTTCAAATATAGGCTGAAAAAATAAAAATTCTAAAATTTTCATTACAAATGTACATTTCAGCTACTAATGTGTTGAGCAAGCTTCTGATGAAGAGAAATTTGGTTTGATGTTACAGGGTTATTTCTTGTTGTTTATAATAGTCAACATATTACTCAGGAATTAAAGGAAATATAGCACAGCCGCATGGGAGCCGTTGTGGTATCATTGCAAGTCATGTGGTAGAAGAATATCTAAATGACACATAAACATATATGCTCTATGAAGTGACAAAGCAGGTTATAAACCCTCGTGTAACATTTCTGCATTATGAAGACACAAGATATGCATGTTTATACTTCATGATACCGGTGTTTAGTTTGAGTTCTAAGATTAGTGAGCTTTACTCTTCCTTTAGGTATCTCTACTTTCCTCAGGAAATATAGTAATAGATGTTATGAGTAAGTTATTTTAAGTGTACTTTATATTTTCAAATACCCACCCAAGCAACTCACAGAACAAAGCACGCTTGCCACAGGTGGCTGCCCTGCTTTCAGAGTGATCTGGAGGAAAATGGGACCAGAGTTTCTTTAGTGACATGTCCACTTCCAAACTTCAGGGTCTGGAGGGTGTTCTGAATGTTTATATTTCTGTTCCTATTCCAAACCCCCCTCCAGAATTGTTAGAGGGTCTCACACATGGATGACACAGTAATATGTGCCAATGAATTATACAAAGGAGGACATGTAATAACATGTGAGGTCAGCTTTTCTTTCCCACCATCTTGAGATGACCAGGGTCATAGTGGGCAGGATCTCTAGATCTTGAGGACTGTGAACCTTGAGAAAAATACGAAACCAAACAAAAACCCACCTACTTAGAAGGTTTCTAAAGAGGGTCCATTTTATTTATTTTTCTAAAGAGGGTCAATTTTTATTTTTTTAAAAATATATTTTATTGATTATTCACAGAGAGGAAAGGAGAGGGATAGAGAACTGGAAACATCAATGAGAGAGAGACATCCATCAGCTGCCTCCTGGATGCCCCTGACTGGGTACATGCCCTTGACCAGAATCGAACCTGGGACCTTTCAGTCCACAGGCCGATGTTCTATCCACTGAGCCAAACCAGTTTCGGTGAGGCTCAATTTTTAAAAAACAAACCAACAGAGCTTCACAGCCATTTCTGCTAGGAGCCTCCTACACAGACTGCTCTTCAGAGGGAAGCCAGTGCTGACTTGCCTGCGTTTGCACTGAACTGCCTGCCGACACTGTTTCTGCCATCAGAGCCAGCCCTTCTAAAGGAGTTCCCAGAATCCTATTTCAACCAATGAGACCATGGTTTTCACCATCCAATCAATTGGTCAATTGGCCCAGTGACAGCCAATCAGAGTGACTCTATTCTGACCAACCAGGACAGTGTCTTTGGACCAGTCACAGAGTGAGGTTTTGAAATCTTCATTTGCATGAGGATGAACCCATCAGGGACCAGGGTCTGGGCGCCCATCCTTGTAAACCAGCTCCCCTCCGGCTAGGAGAACACACTTTCCCTGCCACTGGACACTGAAGACCGGTCTCCCTGGCTGAGCTGAACCGCCGCAGTGTTCCCCAAAGCAGAGGGGTGCAGAGCCGAGCATGCAGGAGGAAAGCAGAGTTGTCCGTCCTCAGCCCCCCTGTTTTCACAGTCTTACTGTATCACAGTTGAGCTGTTCAAAGCCATGTTGTATCAGAGTTGAGCTGTTTGCACTGAATAAAGTTTCCATCATCACTACACTCCGGATTGGGGATTCCTGTTGGCTTTGAATTGGCAACAACAATGCTGGATTGGCACAGCCCAACTTTACATATGAGTTTTGATAACCCTATCATTGTAACTTTTTAAAAAAATATATTTATTTTATTTTATTTTTTTACAGAGAGGAAGAGAGAGCGATAGAGAGTTAGAAACGTCGATGAGAGAGCAACATGGATCAGCTGCTTCCCACACACTTC
The DNA here is from genome assembly GCA_011751065.1 of Lasiurus cinereus. NCBI lineage: Eukaryota > Metazoa > Chordata > Mammalia > Chiroptera > Vespertilionidae > Lasiurus > Lasiurus cinereus. Next base: position 23,585,655 of record JAAGEH010000417.1, read on the forward strand.
CTACTGGGGATGTGCCAGCAACCAAGGTGCATGCCCTTGACCGGAATCGAACCTGGGACCTTTCAGTCTGCAGGCTGATGCTCTATCCACTGAGCCAAACTGGTTAGGGTGTAATTGTAGCTTTAAAAAAATTGATTTCAGAGTGGAAGAGAGAGGGGGAGAGAGAGAGAAACACCAATGATGAGAGAAAATCATTGATCGGCTGCCTCCTGCACGCCCCCCACTGAGGATTGAGCCTGAAACTCAGGCATGTACCCTGACCAGGAATCAAACCCTGACCTGGTTCATAGGTAGTCTGCCTTGGAAAAGATATTATCTGGTGCTATTCCATACACGGCTTCACTGAGAAGGTGTATACCGGTGGAAACCAGGGAGTTACATGGGAAACGGGGAGACCAGATTTCCGGAAGCTCTCCTGAATGCACTGTACACATCTGAACACTTAATGTCTGCATCTCAGGCAGTTTGGTGACAGGGGAAAGAAAATGCCAGCCATCGGACAGTAAGTAAGAGATCATCTCTGGCCTATCTTTGCCTAATCAGGATGTTCATAATATGCAGCCCATGCTGCGTCTCCCCACCCTGACCTTCTGAGGGGCCCTGTGACAGATTCCTAGCCCAAAACCTCAGCCCAGCCGGTTCAGGCTTCTACCTCAGACAGCAGTAAGCGTGGCGCTTAAAGCCTCTGCTTGTCAAGCCATTGTAATTGCACGTCACTGGAATTTATCCTAAACAGGTCCCTGGCTAACCAGGCGAGAAACGGGGTCGGAGCCACGGCTGAGATGCAAATGCGTCCGGGTCACAGGTGAGTGCTCCGGCTGCATTTCCAGTCCAAGCCGCACGCTCCGATGGTTCCCAGCGGCCTGAGGATGGTGAGCAGGAGACAGCATGATGGGCCGAGCGTCTCCTGAGACAGCGGGGGACTGGTGAGGTCCCCGGAGTCCTTTCTGTTGTCATTGGCAGTGAGGGGAACCAGATATCGGTTAGGCCCCAGGCAAGACAGAGGGGAGGCCTCTTGGGACCAGCCACAGGACCCCCTGGATGTCAGACCTGCCCATGAACTTCCCATCCGCCTCCAGAAGGAGAGGGGGGGTGGGGACAGGAGAGACCCATGAGTCAGCTCCCGGGGGCCTGAGAGAGCCAGCACGCTGGACAGCCAGCCACAGGCAAGAGGAGCAGCCCCTTTAATGTGCTCCGCTTCCCTCCTGGAAAGACGGGGAGATTAGCTGCTTGCCTCGAATATCTTCATTAAAAATGCATTTAAGCTGGGAAGCGCTATGAAGGAGAGACCTGTAATACATGAAAGATTAGGCGCAGATTGCTGATTGGGCTATTTTACATCATTATGGTAATTAAGCCAGCAAAGCTGTTTGTGCTGACTTCAACACTTTCCTCCATTTGCCTTTGTCCCCAATTCAAGGTATTTTTTTTCCTCCTCTCTTTCCATCCCTCAGCCTTCTTCCTCCCCCACACCCCCAACACCCCAATACATCCACCCCCCCACCCCAAACATCTCCCCAGAGCCTGGCTGTCCTGTCTCATGCCTACACGTCGGACTTCAGCCTGACTCAGCCTCCCATGGCTTCTCTGCCAACTTTGTCCTGACGGTGCAGAACAGGGGAGGGAATTAATGGTAATCACCAGGCGTCAGTGGATATTCAGCTCTCTATCTGATTGCCGGCGCAACCAACTAAAAATGCAACGCAATCAGCCCATTATTACAATGCAGAGGAAACACATGGAGACGTGTCTTAGTCACAAAGATCTCAAAAATCTCATATGTTAGGGCACTCGTATCTCGAGGTGCCACTGTATATGTATATGTAAATGTATATGTGTATGTAAATGTATATGTGTATGCGTATGTGTATGCATATGTTGCCACTCAATTGTGTTCTATGGGGGGAACTCAGCATGAGGTGTGAGGACACAGTGTTTGTCCTGAATTACTCTGTCTCTACCTGCCTGTTCAGTTCCTAGTTCTGGGGCTTTCTGTGGTTCACCTCGCCCCTCCGAGTCTCACTCACCTCCTTTGTAGAACTTAGTTTCTTTGCTTACTTGCAATCCCCGGGCCAGCGCGCCTAGCTCAGGGCGTGGTGAGGGACCGGTGCTAGGACTCTGTGCAAGTCCCCGGGACCGCACTGGAGCTAAGAGAGCAGGGCAGTGTGCAGATCAGGGGAGCCCAGCCACTGGGGACCCCTCAGCCCTCCTGATCGCAGGGGTCACCCCCACCGCTGCCAACCCCTGCCAGACTCAATGGTGCTCCTAAATCTCCCCCACCTGAGGGAGCGGTTCCATATCTCTTTGGACCATTTGTAAACGTCACGGACACGTTCTCGTGATGGATGTCAACTCCTGCTCTCCGCGATTCCCGGCCAACCTGCCACATGCCCCAAGGACTCGGGAGTCTTGAGGCAGTGAGTGAATTATAAGGAGAAACACAGGAGAGAGGCTTCTCAGCTGTAATGGAGGATGAGAGGGCGGGTTGTGGACACGCGTGCTGGCCCGGGCCAAAGTCACCTCCTCCCCTTCGCTGGGACCCCAAGTCCCAGAGCACAGAGGGTGGAGGAAAGCAGACCGAAACCCAAACCCAGTCCACTTCCCTTGTGTTAGCTGTGGTACACCACTGACATTTTTAAGAATATAAAGGAACCTCGAGATAAGAGTGCCCTAACATACGAGATTTTTTGAGATACGAGCCGTCTAGCGAGCTATTTTTGCTTTGAAATACGAGCAACATTTGAGATAGGAGTCATCGCGCGGATCGGCCGGCTGCACACGACCCACCAGTTTACCTCGACTCAAGCGTCTCATAGTTTCCCACGCCTCAAGGTTACGGAACGAATTAAATTCGTATCTCGAGGTACCACTGTATATGGATATGTAAATGTATATGTGTATGTAAATGTGTATGTGTATGTAAATGTATATGTGTATGCATATGTGTATGCATATATTCCCACTCAATTGTGTTCTAAGGGGGGAACTCAGCATGAGGTGTGAGGACACAGTGCTTGTCCTGAATTACTCTGTCTCTACCCTGCCTGTTCAGTTCCTAGTTCTGGGACTTTCTATGGTTCACCTCACCCCTCCGAGTCTCACTCACCTCCTTTGTAGAACACTATCCCTTCCTTGAAGTGGTAAGGATTAAATGAAATAAGGCAGGCCCCGTGCACTTAACACATATTCATTGTTATTATACAGCAACGTATGTCAGTTGTCAGTTCTTCATCTATGGCAGTGGTTCTCAACCTTCCTAATGCCGTGGCTCTTTCATACCATTCCTCATGTCCTGGTGACCCCCAGCCATAAAATTATTTTCATTGCTACTTCCTCACTGTAATTTTGCTACTGTTAAGAACTGTAATGTAAATGTCTGTGTTTCTCGATGGTCTTAGGCGACCCTTGTCAAAGGGTCATTCGACCCCCAAATGGGTCGCGACCCACAGGTTGAGAACCACTGATCTATGGACATATTTCTAGGTAAGTTATATGATCTGCCAAATATTTCAAGACAACACGGTGCCTTACTTTTAGGACTTCGAAGGGCGCCCACCTCTGCCTGGTCATCCTGCTCTGCCGCCCTCGTAGGTTTGCTCCTTTGCTCGCCCTGTCCCCCACCACTGCCTCTCCTGGGTTCTTCAAACCTTCACTCCTCCACTCCCCTTAGAACCTCACTTCATCAGCTACCGAGAGTCACACAGACTCATCACCCCAGGACCAACCTTGCCTTCCCATGAGCCTGTTCGCCAAAGTATGCGCACCTGTCCCTGCACTCTCTTCCCCACCCCTGTTCAAAGAGATGATGTGTCCGAGCCGTGATCAGGGACCAGCACCTCCCACCCCGGTGCCCTAGATCCCAACCCTCCTCCTGCCTGCTCGAGGACTGCTCGGCTGCAGTCACTGCCTCTCGCCTGCATCACTGGCAGTTGCTTCCTGCTGCATCATAACCATCAGCATCCAAACCCTACACAGGGTATCTCACCCTCTGGAGAAACAGCAAGACAGCTATTTCCCTTTAACTCCCAGCTCTCTCGTTGCCATCTCAGCTCTTTGTTCTGCTTCGCAGCGAAGCATCATAAGCAATGTGATGCACTCTTACTCTCTCTCAGGCCATTTCCCTTGAACACAACCCTTCCGGTTTTCTTCTCTCCCATACCGCTCCTCCAAAATTGTGAAAGTCACCACTGACATCCCCACTGTTGAAACTCTGTGTTCCACGACAGGCAAGAGGCTTCCATGCAGACAACCACACTCCTCTTTTGTGGTTCCCGTGGCATATGAGCTTCTGGTTGGCCCGCTACCTCGCTGACTGCTCCCGCTCTGTGTCTCCTGTTGACCCTCCCCTTCTGTTGGACAATTAGGTATCGATGTGTCTTAGAATGAAGTTCTTCTCTACTCCATTCTCCCCTCATTGATCTCCTTGGTACTGTTAGCAACATTCTGTATGCTGGAGACTCCCCAACCTCAACCTCAGCCCAGCATGCTCACCGCTTCCTGGACCTCCTCATTTGGATGTCTAACAGGAGTCGCCAAGTTTATCTAGAACCTTCCTTTCTGCGCCATCACCCATGCCCCTTCACAAAGAACTCGTGCTTCTTCTCTGGCTTTCATTCAGTCTCTCTCTGAACATGAATGCCATCCATGCAGCCATTCTAGAGAGAATCACAATGATCACCCATGGTCTTCTCCTTTCCTCTTCCTTATCCAACCCATCAGATGCCATGCCTATGCCCATTCCAGCTTCAACACTGGGCTGGATTCTGCCCATTCCTTTCCATCCCCTCTGCTGCCTTTCCCAGGCCACGTCAACCTCAGGTCCCCCTTGGACCCATAATAGTGTAACCAGTCATATAGCTTACACTCACCTCTGTGCAAAATTTCCTACCCAGAGCCGCCTTTCTAACTCGAATCTAAAGTTGCACTTCTCTTCCAACGGCTTTAAACTTCTCTTAGGAAATAAAATATATCAAACTCTCTTCTGTGTTTTCAGAGACTCCCTCCTGCATCACTTTGCTCACTTTGCTCCCTCGTTCTAGCCTCCAGCCAGGGTACCTCCACTTCCCTGGGCCAGGAGGGCTCTCCCTGTGGGTCTAGGAGAGGCATCTGCTCCTGTCTTTCATGTCTCAGATCAGAGAGGCTCCTCTGAATCTTAATCGGAAGGAGCAGTTCATTCTACCTCCGTTGGTCTTTACCACATAGTGATTTTTTCCATTCTTCACTGCCTTTATCATTAGTTGATATTACCTTTTAAATGATCTGCATACTTGATTATTACCTGTCTCCCTTTATTAGACCATGAGCCCTATCACAGTAGTACTGACCTGCTGTTCTATTCATCGCTATAGTCCCAATAATTTTAAAAATACCTGGTATGTAGTCAAATTTAAAACACATTGACAGAGGAAATGAATGAATAAATTACTTCATATCTAACTTTGTCTGACTTAATGTCTATAAACCAAGCAATCTAAGGATGCCCACGCCCAGAGCTCAACTCTGCCCACTTGAATATTCCAAAACCTACACCCTCATCTCTCTCCATCTAAGCTCCCACTCATGATTAGGGGGACACATTTGGATTTCAATGCCCCTTCCTCCATTTGGCAAGTATCACTGGACAAGCAGCTAAATGTAGGCTTCTACTTCCTCAATAGTAAAATGAGATAATACATACTTTGAAATCCTATCCTATCTAATGAAAGAGTAATACGCAAATCACTCTGTTATACCCACAAGCCATGCCCACAAGCCAATCAGGAGTGAGTATGCAAATTAACCCAACCAAGATGGCTGCGGCCACAGAGAGAGCAGGAAGGAGGCTTGGGTTTCCCCAGCAATGGAGGAAGCCAAGCTTTCCACACACCCTGGATGGCCAAGGCCTCCACTCCAAGCTACAAAGTTTCAATTATAGAAGATAAATAAATCCCAACAAAAAACACTGCGGCCATGTGGCAAACAGGAGGCTTAAATCCACTCAAGGCTACAAAGTTTTTATTATAGAAGATAAATAAATCCCAGATACCAGGGCCTCCACTTGGGTCGCTGGGGAGTGTGGCCGGCATGCACTTTGCCCAAGCCACCCCACACCCCAAGGGAATCCCCACCCTGATATGGGACACCCTTCAGGGCAAACCACCTGGCCCCCACCCATGCACCAGGCCTCTATCCTATCTAATAAAAGAGTAATATGCAGATTGACCATCACTCCAACACACAAGATGGCTGCCCCCATGTGGACACAAAATGGTCACCACAAGATGGCTAGCAGGGGAGGGCATTTGGGAGGGACCAGGCCTGCAAGGGAGGGCAGTTGGGGGTGATCAAGTCTGTAGGGGAGGGCAGTGAGGGATGACCAGGCCAGCAGAGGAGGGAAGTTGGGGGTGACTAGGCCTGCAGGGAAGGGCAATTGGGGGGGGGGGCCCAGAATGCAAAGGAGAGCAGTTGGGGTGGGGGTGGGGAGAGACCAGGCTTGCAGAGGAGGGCAGTTAGGAGTGACCAGGCCTGCAGGGGAAAGCAGTTAGGGGCAAACAGGTTGGCAGGGGACCAGTTAGGCATCAATCATGCTGGCAGGGGAGTGGTTAGGGGGTGATCAGACTGTCAGGCAGAAGCTGTTAGGGGCAATCAGGAAGGCAGGCAGCCGAGCAGTTGAAAGCCAGCAGTCCTGGATTGTGAGAGGGATGTCCGAATGCCTGATCTCGGTATGATCGGGCCTAAACAGGCAGTCGGACATCCCTCGAGGGATCCCATATTGGAGAGGGTGTATGCTGGGCTGAGGGACACCCCCTGCCTTGTGCACAAATTTCGTGTACCGGGGCTCTAGTAAGATTATGAAGGTTAATGAGGGAAGTTCAAAATGTGACCAGGCCTGGCATACATTAGGCTCTCGACCAATGGCAGTTTCTTTCTTCTCCCACAGTGGAGATGATTTCAGCTGCCATTAGGAAAGGGGATGGAGGGAGCAGCTCTAATTAAACAAATTGACACCAAGGTGTGAATCACTCTCAGCCCCAGTAACCCTCCCACAGGAAGCAGATTAACCTAAATGCATCGCTAATTGGTGGAATTTCTGTTAGTTTAAGGGAGTGGAGAGAAAGTTCAGGCGAGAAAGAAGCAGGCCCTTGGCCGGGATAGGGGTCAGGGGGAGCCCAGTGCCTGCAGGCAGTGGGGTCACTCCAGGGGGTCACCTTTCTGCTCTGTCTCCCTGTTTAGGTTATCTTCCCCTCTCTGTCCCTTTCTGAACCCACTAATGCCCTCAGGTTTCTTGGTGTTTCTTTATTTTTGAGGGTTTTTTTTAATGCTCTCTCAGGAGAGCAGTCCCCACAAATATCCAGGCTCAGAGGTATGGCTGCTGTGTATGCAGAAGCTCATTCAGCATTAGCCCATCGCTGGGAACAGGGCATGTGGGTCCAGTGTCCCGACAGGTAATTAGATGCACAGGTGCACCTTCCTGTGTGCTTGCGCAGACTTAGATATGCCTGCGTGTCAGTCACACAGGCAGCCAACCATCCGAATTTTCAACGTACAAGAGCCTTTCGGCCTGGAAACTGAAAAATGCATTAGAAATAGCAAGTTTTTGATGACAATTGTCATTAACAACTTTTTGTCAAGCACATCTCCCACAGCGTTGCATGCCAGGAAGGGTTTTTTCATCTTTCCATCTGCCAGGCTGGGTGCCACGGTGACAGCTGCCTTTGAAGGCAGGTAGTGGCAGAACCCCAGTGAATGGGCGCCCCAAAGAGAAGATGCAAAATGGGGGAGCAGAAGGGAATGTGCTTGCCTTGACAAACACGTCCCAAGGTCCCCAGCCACGCGATCTGTCCTTCCTCTATGCTCTTTGTCCAAGATTACTCCTGGGTAGAAAGCATAGACAGAACACTTCCAAATGATCTGGTTCCTTTTTGTTACCACTTATTTGAGAAGAAGACCATTTTTTAACTCAATCTCTTACTGCATTTTCCCACAGAAATTCTCTTGGTCGGTCCTGATCTTTCCCAGCCTTGATCGTAGACAAGAGTCTCTGCATCATAGAAAGGGTAGCGTTTGTTGATTCTTCTCTAATAAGAGGTGGGTGGGACAGGATTCCCTTATATGAAAACACTCAAAGAGAATTTATCCGCATACTTTTAGGGACTGTCAGTAGCCTGTCCCAGGATTACCACTTTCAAGCCAGAGTTTGTAGGATGAAATGTGGGTAAAAAGACAGAAGAATTAAGAAAAGAAAAGGAGGAATAAGCCAGTAAATCTTCAAATATTGGCCCACTTAACATCAGGTTCTTTTTTAACACTTAATGTAAGATAACCTAATTTAAGATAAAATAAGATTTAAAATATGATAAAAATATTTTCCCACTTTTATTGCCCTTTAGTACAATTATTTTTAAAAATGTATTGATATGAGAGACAAATGGGGAGACACACACACACACACACACACACAGATTGATTTGTTGTTCCACTTATTGATGCTTTCATTGATTGATTTTTGTATGTGCCCTGACCAGAAATTAAACTGGCATATCAGGACAATGCTCTAACCATTGCCAGGGCTAAAAGTCGTTTTTGTGGTTGTTGTTGTTAATCTTCACAAAAGGATATTTTTTCCATTGATTTTTAGAGAGAGTGGGAGAGTGGGATGGGCAGAGAGAAAAACATCAATGTGAGAGAGTCACTTCGATTGTTTACATCCCCCACATTCCCCCAAACAAGATACGGATTGATCCTGCAACCCAGGGGCATTCCATTTCCTGGGAATAGAACATGCAACACTTAGATGCCCAAGTCAACACTCTAACCACTGAGCAACACTTTCCAGGACTAAAATTACTTTTTAAAGTCCCATGACCCATCAAGAGAAAGAATAGACAAGCCGCAGGCTGGGGAGAGGGGAGGAAATTTAAAAAAACAACAACAACATACCTTATAAAAGATTACTATCTAAAATATAGAAACAGCTCTTAAAAGTCAACAATAAAAATGAACAACCCAATTTAAAAACTGGCAAAAGATCAGACGTCTCAATGAATATGACAGACAGATGGCAAATAAAAATGTGGATAGATATTCAACAATAATCCTTATTAGTGATGCAGTTACAGTCAAGACAACTCAATTCCACTAAACACCTATTACAATGGCTAAAATCCAGAACACTGACAATACCTAATTCTGATGAGGATATGTAGTAACAAGAACTTTTATTCTTATTCATTGCTGGAGGGAATGGAAAATGACGCAGCCATTTTGAAAGACATTTTGGCCGTCTCTTATAAAACCAAGCTTGCTCTTATTATAAGATCTAGTTATCTCACTCTTTGGTATTTTCCCAAACGAGTTGATAAATTATGTCCACACAAAAACCTGCACATAAATGTCTCCAGCAGCTTTATTCATAATTGCCCAAACTTGGAAGCAATCAAATGTTCTTCAATAGGTGAATGGGTAGATAAACTGGTATATCCATGGGAATGAAATATTCTTCAGTAAAAAGAGAAATGAGCCATCAAGCCTCATCTGGAAAGGTACATGTTGTGCAATTTCAACTCGAAGATATTCTGGAAAAGGCATAACTATGGAGACAGTAAAACTATCAGGGGTTGGCAAGGGTGGTGGGGGAGAGATAAATTGGCAGAACATAGGGGTTCTTAGGACAGAAAAGCTATTCTATAGAATACATAACGGTGGATACATGTCATTCTACATTTGTGAGGACCCACAGAATAAGTGAACCCTAATGTAAACTCTGGACTTCAGTTAATGATGATGCAACAGTGATGGTTTATTGATTCTAACATATGCACTGCACTAATGCAGAGTGTTAAAGGACAAGAATGGTGGGAGTGGAGGTATGGGAACTCTGTGCTCCCTCCTTACTTTTTCTGGGAGACCCAAACCGCTCTAACATTAAATCTATTAAATAAAAACAATAAAAAAGTTCCACTAATAAGAAAATAAAAATATCCTGTTGTTTATTAAAAGACAGAAAAAGTGGCCTGGACAGTGTGGCTCAGTGACTGAGCATTAACCCAGGAACCAGAAGGTCATGGTTCAATTCCCAGTCAGAACACATGCCCAGGTTGCAGGCTTGATCCCCAGTAGGGGCCATGCAGGAGGCAACCAATCAATCTCTCTCACTGATGTTTCTCTCTCTAAATCTCTCCCTTCCTCTCTTCTAAATTCAATAAAAAACATATTTAATAGTAACAGTGATTTTCTTTTCTATCATTTACTTTTTTATTTTTTTACTTCATATCTTATATACAAACTAGAGGCCCAATGCACAAAGATTCATGCAAGAATGGGCTTTCCTTCCCCTGGCTGCTGGCACTGCCTTCACTCCAGCCTGAAGCCACCTTTTTGCCTTCCCATGCTGCCCAGAGGCCCAGAGCTGCTGGGGCGATGCAGAACACCTGTGATCTGCCCCGCCCCCAGCCACTGAAAATTAACCCACCATCTTTGTTGGGTTAATTTGCATACTCACTCCTGATTGGCTGGTGGGTGTCATGAAGGTACAGCCAATTTGCATTTTTCTCTTTTATTAGTGTAGATGGTAAAGTTTGAGACCTAAAATTTTGTCTAGAAAAATTCTGCCTTGCTCCAAAGAAAGCTAGTAATCACTTTGAATTTATAAGATCTGGTTATTTGTTATTTAGAAATAACAGGCCTCTCAGTGAATTTCCTAACAAACCACTAAAAAGACAGGCAGCACTGGGCAGAGATCTGATTTCAGTGGCCGACTGTGGGCTGGACCGCCAGGCCCAATGTTGGACAGAGTAGGTGGCCTTGTTTTCATAAAGTGACCCTGTGAAGAGCACCCTTCTTTTAAAGGAAGGAAAACAGGCAGAGGGAGTGTAAACAGCCGAGCCAACAACAGAGTGAGAAATCGGAAAACCTGACTTTAAAAATACTGATTATCCCACTGCAAAACTCGGCCTACTTTCATCAGAAGCCTTAGGGAAGATATTATTTGTTCCAGTCTTAGAAGAATCAGGTCAAATTATACCTGCTTCTGCTAGCCTAAGCATTAGCCCGGAGTGATGGTGATCCTGAGCCAACTCATAGGAACATTTGATCTAAAATTAACAACAGCTTATCATGTGCTAGGTGCATCCGATGGCTTAGCTCATTTACTCCTCACTGCAACCCTCTGAGATAGATGCTACTATCTCTGTTTGACAGGTGAGGAAACTAAAGCAAAGAGAGAATAACTTCAACGTTTTCTAGAAAAGGCTAGAAAAAAAATAGGCACTTAAAGTCCAAGGACACGGGACGGACATGGAGCAAGTGAGAATTATTATCATGAATAAATGAGAGAGTAATGATTACTGAGTCAGTCGGTGAGCGAGTGATGGAAAAGCAGGATATGACCAGGAAATGTACACGATTGGAAACTTTCACACAAACAGCTGCCCTGTGCAGAGAGTATGTGAGAAAGGCCTTCAGGACTCATCTGCTAAGGAGAAGCCAGGAGCAGAGATTTAAAGACCAGGCCTCTTCATGGGCAGTCAGCGCTGGCCAGACTCAACTCAGCACGGCAGCTCCTTCCTGCTGAAACCTGACTCTGCCGGGATTAGAGTTCACACCTGTATTTCTCTCATGTCTCTCTCATGAGCGGCCTTTCCTCTGCATTTTGGGTCTCTGTCTTTTATACCTGTTAATATTAACTGTATATTGAAAATATGCCTTTTTTTTAATGAGGTGCCTATACTATATTTTATATTTTTATTGATTTCAGGGAGAGGGAGAGAGAAATAGACACATCATTGATGAGAATCATTGATGGGCTGCCTCTTGCAGACACCCTGGTGAAGATGGAGTCTGCAACCCAGGCATGTGACCTGACCAGGAATCTTGCCGTGACCTCTTGGTTCATGAGTTGATGCTCAACCAGTGAGCAACACCAGCTGGCTTATATGCTTTTTACTATGAACTCTCATATTAACTGTGTACTGATATTCAAATTTTAGTCCGGGCAGTAGAAGCAGAGAAATGAAACATCCTCCATTAACCTTCACAGCAGCTCAGTGAGTCTGGATACCAGGGTGGATATGGCCTCTGGTTTGCAGTAATGGAGTGGAATCTGTATGAAATCACGTTCTTCCCCGATCTGTGTTCTTTTCATATACACGTGCTGCACATATACTGAAGCATGTACGGCTCCTCTTCTCTGTTCATCAGTGTAGCTGCTGTAATGTTTCTCATTAGTTGCCCATAAGGTTACTGCACATCTGGTGTTCCCTCCGATTATCATAGAGATCAGAGCTGAACTATGGAAAGTTCTCTGCACATTCAGACCCCCCCCCCAAATGGTTAAGGATGTGGATTGTAATGTCATCTGCTCATATTCATAAATCTGTGTTGGACTCCACCCTCTATGAAATGAAGTCACACATGCCTTGCCAGGGAAGACTGGGACTGGGACAGCATGTAAAAACCGAATAGCTGCCTTGACTTGACTGAGCAGCGCACAGCTCCGGCCTTTCCCTGCACTAGTGCATCTGATCCTGGGGTGTTGGGTCACCAGGGTCCCCTGGGAAACTCCCACCTGATCATCAGCCCCTTTATTTGTGCTCTTCCCTCAAAAAATATCAGGCCGAAACCGGTTTGCTCAGTGGATAGAGCATTGGCCTGCGGACTGGGAGGTCCCAGGTTCGATTCCGGTGAAGGGCATGGACCTTGGTTGTGGGCGCATCCCCAGTAGAGGGTGTGCAGAAGGCAGCTGATCAATGTTTCTCTCTCATGGATGTTTCTACCTCTTTATTCTTCTCCCTTCCTCTCTGTAAAAAATCCATAAAATATATATTTTTTAAAAATACCATAGCCGAGACTGGTTTGGCTCAGTGGATAGAGCGTTGGCTTGTGGACTGAAAGGTCCCAGGTTCGATTCTGGTCGGGGGCATGTACCTTGCTTGCAGGCACATCTCCACAGTGGGGTGTGTAGGAGGCGGCTGATCGATGTCTCTCTCTCATCGATGTTTCTGACTTTCTCTCTCCCTTCCTCTCTGTAAAAAATCAATAAAATATATTAAATAAATAAATAAATAAATAAATTAATTAATTAATTAATTAAAAAAAAAAATACCAGAATCGCAAGTCGTACTGCCAACTACAGACATCACTAGGAGTTGCTGGCTCATGGATGGGACCCAGAGGGATTTCCAAGAAGGCTCATTGGTGAGATCTTCCTCTAGAGAATTCTGCCTCTCTACTCCTGGCCTTACATTGGACATGCATCTCACCTTTCTTAGGACCAGAAACCTACAGGGGTGCTATCCTTTAACTAAAAAAAAAAAAGGAAACGTGTTTTAATGTAAAAGTACAAGGGAATGCATTTCTTTACACCCAGCAATCTTGATATTCAGCAGAACTGGTGAAAGAAAGTGCAAAGGAAGCATAACTACACCCAATCGTTTTTGATGCGATAGGATAGATTTAGCATGTGCCTGTGCGCGGCAAGGTCTCTTTAAGTTCAGCATCAAAATTTTTTTTCCCCCCACCTGCGATGTCTTTTTCATCAGGGAGCCACAGTAAGCACACTCAGATAATGAAGGCTTAATTTTGCTCACTGACTCGTGTTTCCCGGTATCATAAACCCCCGTCTCCCTACATGGGCATGGAAGCAATTGGGCAAATCACAGCAATGACGCCTGGTATTTAAAAAAAAAAAAATCCACACAAAATACAGGAGGCCGTTTTACCAGAACTTAAGGTTCACAGACCTCACTCTCACCCAAGGGGCACAGGTCCAGGACTCCAAAAGCAAACAAATCGGTGTTTTTGAAGCGATCCCTTATCGGACGGTGGAAAGCGGGGACTGGGCCGCTCTGGAAGGGAGCGGAGAGAAGGGTTTTTCAGTCACAGGGAGGCATCGCGATGCGCAGGCCCACAGGTGAGCAGGCCCGCTCCAGCAGGCGGCGAGAACTGCTATTTTCAGCCGCATTAATGCAGCCGTGTCAGCGTGGAGGTGAATCAGTCCTGCTTCATCAGACGCGTCAACAGCCGGCATCTCCCCTCTCCGCAGACATCTCTTCCTAATTGCCGCCTTGAAATAGACGCCGCTCCTCCTGCCCCTCGCAACCATCCATCACCGCTGGTAAGAGGGCCAGGGATGACCACGGCAGTCATCTTCTCTTGACCCTCTCCTCCGACTCGCGCTCCGGACCACGCAGCACCCCCCCCCCCACGCAGCTGCGCCCTCTCTGCCTTCCTCCCGGGGAGTTTTCAACACTTGCAAGCGCGGCTGTCACATCCCCCGTGTGGGCACCGGAGTCCTGGGCAAACCGTGTGGCCAATGAAGACCTTTCTTGCCACTGGAAGGTGTGTGTTTTTGTCTGTTCTACAAAACATGGGCACGAAGGCGCAGGCGTTTGTCTTCCCGCGTGCTCCTCCTGTCTGCCCCCCATCAGTTTCCTTCCTCACGCCTGCCACCTGTCCACCTCCAGGGCCCCCGCTGACCGCGGGTCCAGGAGAAGCACGCAGCCTGCCGGTCCTTCCCGCGCTGCTTGTCTCTGCTGTGGGACCTCAGAGCATGGCAGCTGGGGATCAGAGAGGACCACAGATCGGGTGGTCCTGCTGAACCCCAGCTTTCTTCCGGAAGGCTTTCTAAAGACTAGCTCGGGTCCCCAGTCACATGGCCTAACTCTACACCCCTCACCCCGTAAAAAGGCAGAGAAGCCTCTAGTGCAGCGGTTCTCAACCTGTGGGTCGCGACCCCTTTGGGGGTCGCCTAAGACCATTGGAAAATGCAGGTATTTACATCACGATGCATACCAGTAGCAAAATTTCACGGTTGGGGGTCACCACCACATGAGGAACTGTATGCAAGGGTCGCGGCCTTAGGAAGGATGAGAACCGCTGCTCTATTGCATGTTCATTCCCAATGTCTTTTTTTGGGCTGGTCAGAAAATACATACATGTGATGCTTAAGGTTCAAGAATGAAGAGTCCAAAACAAAAGAAGGGAAGATCCAACCCACATTCTTTACAACTGGAAGCCTGAACCTCAAACCATCGCTGAGAGAGACACAGCCCGTGTTGAAGTTTAATGGATGATTGCTTACTGAATTCTTTAAGCCAGACAAAGGATACCCGCCTTTGATGGACAATTATTCAGCCCACATAGACCATGGACAGGCTCAGACAATATTTGGTGGCCTCCTGAGATGGTATGAAAATTAGAGTCACATACAGAACGCCCACAACACAAAATCATGTGTGTGTGCGCGGGCCGCGAGCGTCAGCATTAAGAGTCATCAAAGAAGTAAATTATTTGTTTAAATATCAAACAAAAACCTGAAAAGTCAGTTAGATACATACTTATTCCTATCATGTATGGTTTTACCAATTTGTACTGAGCAGAACTTTTTAAATATTTGAGAGCAGACTTGTAAGCGTACAGCGGTACCTCGAGATACGAGTGCCCTAACATACGAGATTTTTGAGAGACGAGCTGTCGAGTGAGCGATTTTTGCTTTGAAATAGAAGCAACATTTGAGATAGGAGTAATCGCGCGGATCAGCCGGCTGCACACGACCCACCAGTTTACCTCGACTCGAGCATCTCATAGTTTCCCATGCCTCAAGGTTATGGAACAAATTAAACTCGTATCTCGAGGTACCACTGTATTTAGAATGAACTATATTTCCTGGAAGGTAGGTGTAATCTGAAAAAGGAATAAAGTACATAAAGGAAAACCTGCCTGTTTGTCCTGGCATAATCAACAATTTAGAACAACAATAACAAAGAGGGAATAATTCGTGACGGATGGATGCTCTTCGACCCGAGAATTGAGTAAATCTTCTGAGATTTAATCAATGCTTGTTTACATTTCTGCATCATCAAGTCCCAGGTCATAGCCCCCTCTCCTGAGGTGTCTGATGTTGGGTTACATTCCACTCAATAAGGAACAGACCTTCTTCTTAAATAGCAAAGCAAGAGAAGAATATAATCAAAGTCACGGGAGATCAACTTGGGGATTCAAGCTTAACCTTTTCCTTCCTGAGAAGACACATCAAGAAAACAAAAAAGCAAAAACGCAACCAACAAAACCCCTGCTAAGTCCCATTTGAACTCTAAATGAACCCTCAGTTCAATTTGAAAGCTCACCAGGACTTTTTGGATTTGTTTCCTAAGGCTGCTGCAAGCAAGCACCATAAAGGAGTGGGGAGCGATCCACCTAGAGGAGGGTCCTCCCTCGCCTCTCCCAGCTGCTGGTGGCCCCAGGCACGCTTTGGCTTGTGGTAGCAGACCGCCCATTTCTTCATCGCCATGGAGCCGCCTTCCCTCTGTGTCTGCATCTTCGCGTGATGCTCCCTTTCTGTGCGACTGTGCTCAAACTCCTCTTCTTATAAGGGCATACGCCAGGCTGGATTAACATGCACCCCCGTGCCCTCGTGTGACTCGATTACTTCTGCAAAGACCCTATTTTCAAATGAAGGCGCATTCACAGGCAAACAGCCCCAGGACTTCAGCATACAGTGGTACCTCGAGATATGAGTGCCCTAACATACGAGATTTTTGAGATACGAGCGGTCGAGCGAGCGATTTTTGCTTTGAAATAGCAGCAACATTTGAGACAGGAGTAATCGCGCGGCTGCACACGACCCACCAGTTTACCTCGACTCGAGCATCTCATAGTTTCCCACGCCTCAAGGTTATGGAGCGAATTAAACTCGTATCTCCAGGTACCACTGTATTTGCAGCTGGAGTAGGGAGGGTAAATTCAACCTGTAATGCATCTGAAATTTTACCAGTGCAAAAGCGTTAATATTGAAAAGACAATTTGGGGTTTGAAATGTTTTGCTGGAATGTTCATCATTAGCAAAGGTCAATCTTGCATTTTAGGCAGAGTCCCCTGGCTGGCAGCCCTTGGGCAAGGGGTAACCAGGGGCACCACCTTCACAGAGCCAGCGGCTCCACGCTGCAGGGGCGTACAATCAATTTCACCAGCTCCACCAAAGGGGCTCAGGCTGTGAAGAATTGATTCATGCCCTCGTGCCTGACAGAGGGCTGATTTATTTACCTGCATGGCTGTGTACTGGTCACGTTCCTAGCAGGGGAGGCAAGGAGTTCACGGGCACTGCCCATGCTCTTCTCCTGGGCCAATCCATCTGGGAGAACCAACTGCCGATGGGAAGACTACTAGTTAAGAGTGGGATTCATATCAAAGGATGTGGAAATACCCTTAAAGAATACAACTGAGTGATGAAGACTCATGAGTTGCCATTCTCTGTTTCAAGGATGCTCTAATTAAATAGCGAAGGAGTTGAGTATTGTGTACAGAAGATGTGTGCTTAATAACACCCACTAAACCGATGGGATCAAGGGACTGAGACCCATGATTTAAAAACCAGAGTCTATTTCTCTCTAGACCAGTGGTTCTCAACCTTTCTAATGCTGCGACCATTTAATACAGTTCCTCGTGTTGTGGTGAATCGTAATGTAAATATCTGTGTTTTCTGATGGTCTTAGGCGACACTGCTAGTGGTTCTCAACCTGTGGGTCACTGCTGTAGAGCCTAAGACCATCAGAAAACAGGTCATGACCCACAGGTTGAGAACAGCTGCTCTAGACAGTACCAGGGACTTGGTAGCGGCTTTCTATTCTGAGTTTACTTTTTCTAGATTTCAAGCTTCACTTTTTATTCCCAAGAGTGCTGGGCATTTATATATCTACTAGAGGCCTGATGCACGAAGTTCATGTAAGAGTAGGCCTTCCTTCCCCCCACTGCTGGTACCAGCTTCCCTCTGGCACCCTGCACCTGGGATTCGCTCCCAACCCCAGTTTCATCTGGAAGGACTTCCGGTCTAATTAGCATAGTACACTTTTATTATTATAGATGTTCCCCGAGAGATTAGAAACCCTTCTCCTGTAAGATGTCCATGTGTTATACTCATTGTCAATGCCCAGGCCCCAGAAGAGATCAGACACACAGAAAACATCTTTTGCAGTCTTGCCTTTGATGGCCAGTTACCTACCCACCAAATGCAATGTGTCAAGACCCGAGTGGATTATTATTCAACTTGTACTTCTTTCTCTGCATTCACTGTCTTAGATGGAAACAGCACTTAAAGACTATAACACCCACCCTAGCCCTGGCTGGTTTGGCTCAGTGGATAGAGTGGTGGCCTGCTGACTGAAGGGTCCCAGGTTTGATTCCTGTCAAGAGGACATGCCTGGGTTGCAGGCATGATTCCCAGTAGGGGGCATGCAGGAGGCAGCCGGTCAATCATTCTCTCTCATCCTTGATGTTTCTACCTCTCTCTCCCTCTGCCTTCCTTTCTGAAAGCAATAAAAATATATTAAAATTAATAGTAAAATAAAAACACCCACCCTAAAAAATGCAAATATTCGTGTTTAAATGAGTTGGACTTTGACTTGTAGACATACTGTGGACTCTGAGAAAGGGGTTCCTGGTTGCTAACTGGACTCAAATTTAAAATAATAAAACAAACAAAGCCTCGAAGCCATTTCTACACATTCTCTCAGCGCCAAGTCTGCACTGAACTGTCTGCCTGCAATGTTGCTGCCATGTCCCACAGCCCTTATAAAGGAGTTCCTATTTCAACCAATAGAACTAGGCTTTCTTTCCCCATCCAATCAGAGCTGCACAGTTATCTCCCCCACCATTATATTGGTTGGTAGCTTCTTCACCAATCAATCAGAGCGACTTCATTCTAAGGGGAACAGGGCCTGTTGGATTGATCAAACTGCCAGAATGTGGAGTCCTCATTTGCATGAGAATAGACCAATCAGGAACCGGGGGCAAGGACCTCTGTCTGTATAAGTTAGCTTCCTCGGGCTCTAGACTTGCACTTTCCTTGTCGAGGGAAGTGTGTTTCTCTGGCTGGAGCTGAACTGCCAAAGAAGTCTCCCAGGCACAGAGTGAAGCCGATCAGCACAGAGCAAAGCAGATCAGAGCAGAGCTGGCTAGAGAGGGGCCGGGCTCCAGGGCCGTCCACCCCAGGGCCACCTCATCCTGCTGTTTTCATAGCCCTGCTGTATCAAAATTAAGATGTTTTATATTAAAAAAAAAAAAAAACTTGCTTCTTCATCACACCCCAAATTGGGGATTTCTGTTGGCATTGAATTGGTGCCAACAATCATCGGCTGACAATACAAATGCCCATTCTTCTGATCCATGGTCTCTGTTCACGGGCGGGCACATATGATTCAAGATACCTAAGTTCAAGATGTATATTATGTATGCATATGAGATTTTAATGGTGGTAATTATTATATAAAACTTCTGGGGCAATCTTGGGTGTTATTTCATCTGTTTGGTGGGAAGGTGGAAGGTCAGAGGAATTCTCTACAATTCAGTCATAACAACCACATAGGAGGTTATATGCTGGCTCGCCACCCATTCTGGTGAGGGCTCTATTTCAAAATACAAAGTTAAGCAGTGAGAATGCTCACCACCTACGTTTTGTTAATAGGGAACTTAGGCAGACATCGCTAAAAGGCTTAACTCCATGGTGTCTAATCCACAGATAAATATTATGTTGGCCTTTCCCAAATAATGAAAATTACACAAAGGAAGACACTGTACAAAATGTCATAGTGTTAGAAGAATTAATAATGATCAACATCATTTATTAGGCTAGATCAGTGCTCTGCAAACTCATTAGTCAACAGAGACAAATATCAACAGTACAATGATTGGAATTTCTTTTGAGAGCCAAATTTTTAAACTTAAACTTCTTCTAATGCCACTTCTTCAAAACAGACTCACCCAGGTCATGGTATTTTGTGGAAGAGCCACACTCAAGGGGCCAAAGAGCCACTTGTGGCTCACAGACCGTGGTTTGCTGACCACGGGGCTAGCTTGAGTATTCTGCCAAGAATCATTTGTGCAGTGTGAGCAGGCTTTAATAGCACCTGTGACTTCTGTCCCCTTCGGATTCTCTGAAAAATAACATATCTGTTTCAAGATGCCTAAGTTCAAGATGCATATAATGTATGCATAAGAGATTTTAATGGTGGTAATTATGATATTATAACTTCTGGGGCAACCTTGGGTGTTATTTCTTCTGCTTGAGGATACATTTAACCTCATTGGATTATGACAGTCAAATCAAGAGTTTGACAAATATTACACTAGCATGAGTCCTCTGTGCATTTTGTGGCCACCCGTATATTATCTGCTAATATTTGTTCGGTAGTAATTCAGACATCAAAAGATAACGAGTGAGAGCTGGACGCGAGAATGTGTCTGACATGTCTGGATGAGACCTGCGCTTTATGTAAGTCCTAGCAGGGAAGTCAATGATAAAGGAAAAATCCAGACCATACTAAAGAGCAGAGTATTGCATAGAGGTGTGGATTAGGAGGCGAGAAAGCACTGCAGTAACAGAAGGCAGAACTAGGTAACTTAATTCATTTGATGACAACATCTGTGGACTAGTCATCATACATACAAGCACCAAGGAGCCATAAGATAATAAAGTTGATGGTTATGAAAGAAGACTTGGTGAGCTGGGGAAACAGATATGATTGCCCACAGGGTATTAGTATTTAAGAGGAGCAGGCAGTTAATAAACAAAATGCATGATTATTTAATTTATAATATGTTGATTTTTTTTTTAGAGAGACAGGAAGGAGAGGAGAGGAAAGAGAGAGATAGAGAAACATTGGTGTGGGAAAGAAAATTGATCAGTTGCCTCTCATACCCACTCAACCAGGGATTGAACCTACAACCTGGGTATGTGCCCTGATCTGGAATCAAACTGGTAGCCTTTCTGTGAACAAGATGATGCTCAACCAACTGAGCAACATTGGCCAGGGCATACATGATTATCCTATCTAATAAAAGAGTGATATGCAAATTAACCATTACTCTGCCACAGCCATAAGCCATGCCCACCAGCCAATCAGGAGCAAGTATGCAAATTAACCCAATCAAGATGGTTGAGGCCACAGAGAGAGCAGGAGACTTGGGTTTCCCCAGCAATGGTGGAAGCCAAACTTTCTGCACAGAGTAGCCACTCCAGGCCTCCACTCAAGGCTACAAAGTTTTAATTATAGAAGACAAATAAATCCCAAACAAAAAATGGCAGCAGCCACAGAGTGGGAGAGAGCAGGAGGCTTGGGTTGCCCCTGGCGATGGAGGAAGCCAAGCTCCCACAGCCCTGATCTGCCTTGGCCTCTGCTACAAAGTTTTAATTATAGAAGATAAATAAATCCCAACAAAATTGGCTCCACTCAAGGCTACAAAGTTTCAATTATAGAAGATAAATAAATCCCAACTACCAAGGTTTCCTCTTGGGTTGCCAGGAGTGGGGGGTGGGCCATGGCCAGCCTGCAAACCACCACAGGCCCTTTACCCAGGCCGTTCCATACCCCAAGGGAACCCCCACCCAGATCCAGGACACCATTCAGGGCAAACCAGCTGGCACCCACACCCATTCATGTACCAGGCTTCTATCCTATCTAATAAGAGAGTAATATGCAAGTTGACCATCACTCCAACACACAAGGTGGCTGCCCGCATGTGGTCAAAGATGGCTGCCCACATGTGGACACAAGATGGCCACCACAAGATGACCAACAGGGGAGGGCAGTTGGGAGGGACCAGGCCTGCAGGGAATGACAGTTGGAGGAGACCCAGGCCCACAAGGGAGAGCAGTTGTGGGGGATCAGACCTGAAGGGAAGAGCAGTTAGGGTGACCAGACCTGCAGGGGAAGGCAGTTAGGACCAACAGGCTGGCAGGGGAACAGTTAGGCATTAATCAGGCTGGCAGGGGAGTGGTTAGGGGGTGATCAGGCTGGCAGGAAGCAGTTAGGGGCAATCAGGAAGGCAGGCAGGCAAGCACTTGGGAGCCAGCAGTCCTGGATTGTGAGAGGGATGTCCCACTGCCCGTGTAGGCCCAATCCTACCACTATCAGGCCTAAACAGGCAGTCCGATATCCCTCAAGGGGTCCCACATTGGAGAGGGTGCAGGCTGGACTGAGAAACATCACCCCCCTATGCACAAATTTCATGCATCGGGCCTCTAGTTTTAAATAAGTAAATAAAAATAAAAATTAAATCTATTGGGGTAGAGGAAAAGAGACAGGGGTGGTGGGGACCATTAAGTTGCATAAGGCAGTTAAGGCAAAGAGCTCTAAAAGAAGATTCGTCACGTTGACAGTGTCCTGAGCAAATAGCACAGATCCTGCTTACGCTACTAAATAGCATCATGGAAGAACCACCTGTATCATGGCAATGCTGGAGACAGAGCAACTGTTGTGATAATGGACCAAAAAGCACATTCTAGAAGACTCTTGGAATTATTCTTAGCATCATTTTAAATTCCTGATTGCATAGAACACAATCACAGTCTGCTCTATTCAATTTATTTTCAGACAGCAGACTTTCCAACACTTATTTTTGTGTGCTGCAAGGGCTGTGTTAATGCACACACCCCCCCCCCCCCCGCCACCCAAGATCCAGACGCCATAGAAGTACACAGAGCAGGCAAGGAGGAGTTTGGAGATGGGAACCATTAGCTGCAGGACTTCCCTGGATGGGCCTGAGGAGGCTGCACACCTGTTAAGAGTAGCTGAAGAGCTGACTCAGCGCCGGGACTGAGCAGTTCTCTCAGCATCCCCCGAGAAGAGGAAGAAGTCTTCTCAAGCACACAGTTGCTCATTTGTGGCAGGAAGAGGACCCTTCAGGATGTATTCAAAGACATTACCAACCGCACAGCAGCAGAGGACGATGTTGCTGAAAGACTTTCCTGCAACACGCTCTTCTGTGCGCAGGAAAAGTGGTCTCTGGAGGAAACCAAGGGCATGAGCTGCTTAGCCTCCCAAACACCACAGGTTCCCCCCGAGGAAAGGCACGCAGACGTCCACCGGCACTGTCCATGGGGGAGGCATTTTCATCAACTTCATGGCCTTGGAAATGCTGTTTGTCTTGTCACAAAAAAACACAACAAAAACTAGAGAGAAACCTTGCAAAATTATGATCAGAACGTTCGGGTGGCTTTGGAAATCAGGTGGGATACAGGACTGAGCCCTACTCACGCTGTCTGCATGACATTTCATCTCAGCAGTGGGTCATAGGGCAGAGACCACAGAGGGATTTCACGCACTAGGAACAGGAGAGCTGGAACTTGGGGCTCTCCTTGCGGAACCCAGGACCCAATGACACACCCTGACTCCACCCTGAAAGGAAGGGATCAAGGAGGAAAGGATGGACATGGCCTGAAAGAAGAGAGCAGGGCCTAGGTGGAAGGGGCCTTGCGGTCCACTAGAGAGAGCGCCCTGCTTGGCCCTCCCATCTACTATGCCCTTGGCTGCAGTGGCTGTGTTCCCTAATTTCCCAGCATGCTCCAATTTGCATTGCTCGAGCTCTCTAATAAGTTTGTGCAGGTTGATAATTAAATGCTTCTTGCCACCGTTGTATGTTATTATTCCATGTGAAATTAGAGCAAGGCAGGAGTCTCAGGGTGGACTGCTTTTGTTGACACTGATTATTTCATCTGAAATCCTTCCCCCACCACGCACCCCCCCTCCCGCTCGCCCTCTGAATAAAAATATGGATCAGATGCTACACAATGACTCTTCTTAGGAGCAACAGATGCAAATATGGTTGCTTTTTCAATTATTCGGCAACCGATCCAATGGTTCCAAGACAGAAGCTAATTAAAATCTAATTGAAATCAAATCATTTCCAATTCGGTTTCCCCTCATCAACTGCCTGAGTAGAGGGTTTCTTGCTTTGTGGACAAATCCTTTTTCATCCTATTACTTCTTTCTGCTGGGTAAATAGCCACCCCTGCTTTGCTCACAGGGCATCTCGGCTCCTGGGAGGAGGCCCAGGCAGGGGAGAGAAAGCACCTGAGAAGGCACGGGAGATGGTTACCATGAAGATCGTCAGCTCAGAGGAGTGAGGATGGGGAAGGAGAGGGAAATGAAGATGGTCAGGGCACTAACCAGCTAATGCAGGAAGAAAAGGGACAGAGGAGAGAAAGTCACGGGGTCTAGAGAGCTAGACAGTACTCAGCTTGCAGAGGTGTCACGCTAATCTCCCCTGGAGCCTTGTTCAGCTACACAAAGCAGTAGCTGACATTTAAAGATCAGGGCATTTTACTGAAATATTCAGATTGCTGGGCTCCCTTGAAATATTGAACAATCCAGCAACTCCATGGAAAAATGCCTATGTCCTCTTTCCCATTTGGCAACAGGAGACAGGGCCGATGGGAAAGTTGTGAGTCCTCAGATTTCCCAGCTCCCATTGGGCCCTTTTGCTCACTGGCAATCATGTTGGCACAGAAGAGACCTGAGTTTGAAATTTTGCCATTGAGTGGAAAACCCCTCACCTTCCCAAGATGCAAAGGTGAACTTGGCCTCTCCTAATGAAGATGGCCGCCTGTAGAACAAGTGCTTCAATGCCCCTAAATCTCACTTCCCTTATCTTTCAAAAAGGATGTGATACAAGTCTTTATATGCAGGGCACAAAAGTACTAATCTGTTTTTAAGTGCTCAGAAAATTATAAAATGTATTCACAATCTCTAATTTTATCTTCTTGTCTAATAAGCTGTTACATGTCTTTTTAAGGACGGTAGAATGTATGATGAACAAGGGACTTGAGAAATCTGACTAGAGCAATGCTGATAAGGGCGGTGAAAGAACCTGACACAGCAGCAGAGAGGAAAGGAGGGGATGGAGGAGGGATGGATGGACGCTCAGCCTAAAAGAAGAGAGCAGGGCCCGGGTGGACGGGGCCTTGGGATCCACTAGAGACAGCGCCCAGAGGTGAGATCTTAGGCCTATTCTCCAACCTCTACTCTCCCGCCTCAGGCCATGAGTCTTCAAAGTGAGGGACGTCACACTTAGTCCACTGGGCTGTTTGAAAATGAGGGAGAAAAATGCCTATAAATTGTCAGTCACCAGAAAGAGCTTCATAAGCATTAGCCATTAGATTTGCCATTAACGAATGCTGCATGTAATTATCCAAGACTTCGCATTGTGCTAGAACAGGTTTTTTGCTTATCTGTTTGCCAGCCAAAGCGTCCCATCCTTGTCCCTTTTTAAATCTAAGACGGAAGCTTAGAATTCATTTATTCCGCACCTACCAACCCACTGGCCCTCCCTAATGCACCAAGAGTTATTCCCTTCACTAAAGAGAAAGGAAAGGGCAGGTTCTGGGACCAGGAGTGTAAAGAAATGTGGGACTCAAAGGACCTGATAAGGATGGGGCAACATTGTGGTTTTAAATCAGAGGTGGACCTCAAATTCACCTGTGACAAATAAGTTCTACCATCAAGATGCTGACGCCACAGAACTATTACAGGATTTTTAAAAATATATTTGTATTGATTTCAGAGAGGCAGGGAGAGGGAGAGATATAAATGTCGATGATAAGAAAGAACCATCGATTGGCTTCCTCCTGCATGCCCCCTACTGGGGATTGAGCCTGCAACCTAGGCATGTGCCCTTGACCAGAATCAAACCTGGGACCCTTCCGTTCACTGGCCAACGCTCTATCCACTGAGCCAAACCGGCTAGGGCTATGATAGGATATTTTGATAAAGCTGATATACACCCCAGAAGGAGCACTTCTGTTTAAAATATAACAGACATTATTTTAAATGCATGTATACATATGTATGTATGTATGTATGTAGGCCACGTATATCCTTGGGTATTCAGATCCAAGCCAGGCAAAACAAAGAAAGAAAGAAACAAAAACGGGCACTCAGCTGACATGGTTAAAAACAGAATGAGCAATGACTTCAGAAAAGTACTTCCATTTATAAAATCTTGAGCGGTTATTTAGATCATAACGGAATGTCACCTTGTGTCAGCAAAGTCTATCCGGTATGTGAAGGACAAAGGTCTTGCTCGAGATTCCACGTGTCCCTGACCACACCTTCAGGCTTAGCTTTAGGAAAGATACATGACCCCACCTTTAGGCTTTGTGGAATTTGGGTGAGAGTTTTAGGAGGATGTATATATGGCGGGATTAAAGGAGGCTGCTGAGGTATCTTAAGACGTAACCTTGTATGAAAACGGAATGCATGATTTAACCAGCTGGTAGAGGTCTCCTGTGTACACACTACTGTCATATAGGAAAGAGCAGTTGTTAACTGCTTCATTTCATACATATTTCTCCAGCCTGTGGCAGAAACACTGGCAGCCACATAGGCAAGGATCCAGCCTTCAGGAACTTAGCATCTACTCATGGATAAAGAATAAGACGACAGCCGAATTACAAGGTAGTGTCATAGGTGATGAAAGTTGTCATGGAGACATGCATGGATGCCCTGGGGATGGAGAATGAAAGGGGGAGATTAGAAAGTGTCCTTAGTGGGGCTGGACCCAGGCTGGGTTTCACAGAGGGGTGATCCGAGATAAGAAAGAAGCAGTCACTCTGAACAGATGTGTCAGCGTTGCTGACAACACAGCTTTGAGGAAAGGGACTAGAGTCCATCTGAGAAGGGAAGAGCATTGACCCGACCAGAAGCAAGAAGAGAAGACTTTGGAAAAGCTGCCATTGGAAGGGGATAAATTTTTGTTATGGAAATAAGGAGAAGGGCGGTGGCATCCTCACCTTTAAGTTTTAAGAAGCTTCTGCAAAAAAATTATCGTCAATCAAAAAGGTGATAGACAAGACCAATTTTGGAATTAATTCAGGGGAGACATGATGATCATCTCGAGTCTACCGCCTGCATCAGGGATTGAAAATGGTTCTGTGAAGAGCCAGGAAGTAAATGTTTTAGACTTTGCAGGACTGTCTCCAGAGCAGCTATTAACCTTTGCTGCTGTAGGTGGAAAACACCCAGAGGTAACATGGATAGAAACCAAGCCAGGTTCTGTCCCTGTGACAAGGTAGAAGCTATGGGTGGCCTTGGTTTGCAGCTGTGGTCCAGACCAGTGGAATCACCCCTTCTGAGTGTTCTTACCACATTCCTCACAAGCAGGCCTATCAGCTTGATTAATCGCTATGCACATTAAGAGATGTAATAAAAAGCCAAAACCGGTTTGGCTCAGTGGATAGAGCCTTGGCCTGTGGACTGAAAGGTCCCAGGTTTGATTCCGGTCAAGGGCATATATCTTGGTTATGGGCACATCCCCAGGAGGGGTCATGCAGGAGGCGGCTGATCGATGTCTCTCTCTCTCTCATCGATATTTCTAACTCTATCCCTCTCCCTTCCTTTCTGCAAAAAATCAATAAAATATATTTTTAAAAAAAGAGATGTAATGAACATATGTGGATAAAAATATCTATGTTTTTAAAAAGTCCACGATCGTTTTGGAAAGAAATCAGAAAGACTTATACCCATTTGGATAACACACCTGAGCTGACGTCTGCATAGCTCCCCTTCACCCCCTTCCCCCAAATTCTTTGTTTTTTAATATATTTTATTGATTTTTCACAGAGAGGAAGGGAGAGGAATAGAAAATCAGAAACATCGATGAGAAAGAGACATCGATCAGCCGCCTCCTGCACGCCCCACACTGGAGATGTGCCCGCAACCAAGGTACATGCCTTTGACCGGAATCGAACCTGGGACCTTTCAGTCCGCAGGCCGACGCTCTGTCCACTGAGCCAAACCGGTCTCGGCTCCCCCAAATTCTTTTGCTAGAAGATGTAGGACTGGGGCACGCAGGGAGCTTGACAAAGACCATCGCTGAGCTCCCACTAAGTAGGTCATAATATTTGACTCGAAATCATTACTTGGCCTGGTTCCTAGGCGTGTTCTGCTAGTCATCAGCACCTCACCCTCGGGCTAAATTTATGTGTGTGTGTGTTTCTCCTAATAAACACTTCAGTTTCTGCAAGTCCAACAGCCCTTCACTGACACTTACCGTGTGCTTGGGCCACCTCCGTTATTAATAACTGACAGAGGCAAACCCCTTGTAACAACAACTTAAACAAAAAAAGCATATTTGGGGGAAAATGTGGAGCCAAGCATCGTATTTCAAAGTCAAAGAGTCTTTACAAGGTGGTGGAATGCTATGCAGTGTCGCTGCCCTGACTGGTCTCCTGCCAAGTCTACTTGGGCACGGATGGGCTTTCCTGACCCAGGTGCGATCTGGGCCCCAGGGGAGGGGCATCTAGTGTTGTGCTAATTTGTTTTTATTAGAATTATAAACAGCCAACATGATCTGATCCGGCTCACGTTTGTGATCTTGGACCCGATAGAATACATGGGCTGTATATTCCTTATATTACAATGAATGTTAGTGTCAGTGGTTTGTAATGCTTGTTTTTTTCTGCTATATGTACCTTTGTTCTGGGTAAGCATCTCTCTTAATTTCTAGGGGGAGATGGAAGAGTAAAGTGGGGAATTCATAATTTAGTCCTCATAACTCTTTTTCGCTATTTTCAGGAATCTCAGAGACCACTAAAAATACAGATTTGGGTCAGGCATTGGGAGTCTGAAATGAAACTTTTAAAGGACAGCCTTTGGAGGATTCTGTTTCTTTTCTTCTCCTCTTTTATCATTGATTTTTTTTCCCTCCATTCATCTGTTGATGCCACTTTTCTTATTGCTGAGGATTTGTTAGAGCCACAGATATATGATTTCCTATTTATTTTAAATTTTTTCATTGATTTTTTACAGAGAGGAAGGGAGAGAGGTAGAGAGTTAGAAACATCGATGAGAGAGAAACATCAATCAGCTGCCTCCTGCCCACCCCTTACTGGGAATGTGCCCGCAACCAAGGTACATGCCCTTGACCGGAATCAAACCTGGGACCTTTCCGTCCACAGGCAGACGCTCCATCCACTGAGCCAAACCAGCTTCGGCAGTGATTTCCTATTGATGTTTGTTTTGAGCATCAGCGCCAGATGCTTCAACTTTGCTCGCCAATCAGTCAAAAAACTCTTAACAGTCAGGGCTGTCACTCGGGCAGAATGGCGAGTCCCCACCACTCCTAGTGCCAACACAGGTGCACAGACAACGGGTCAGGCTGTCCTCTGCACTTGTTGACTTAGGAAGCTAACTGGTATCAGTATATAGCGCCCAGTCATCAATACAGTGGTACCTCGAGATACGAGTGCCCTAACATACGAGATGTTTGAGATACGAGCCGTCGAGGGAGCGATTTTTGCTTTGAAATACGAGCAACATTTGAGATAGGAGTCATCGCGCAGATCGGCCGGCTGCACACGACCCACCAGTTTACCGCGACTCGAGCATCTCATAGTTTCCCACGCCTCAAGGTTACGGAACGAATTAAACTCGTATCTCGAGGTACCACTGTACTAGCGTCTGTGGGAATCAGAAGGATTAATAACATTTGATAAGTCGGCAGTGGGAAATTTTTCTAAATGTTTGGAAAGGTTCCTATGTGAGGTTGTTGTTCAGCGAAAAGCACCCACTCCAGGTCTTCCTCAAGAGCGTGTACTTGTGTCTGTGACAGATTATCTGCTGCTTTATAGGTATGATGCCACCTCCCAGGAGTATCCTCCCTGTGGAGGACAGGTTTATACAGTGCTGCGAAGGCGATGGATGATGGTTTCCACTGTGGCATATTACATATTCACATGCCTTTCCCCTCACCTTGCAAAAGAGCCATGTCCCTTAAGACATGCCAAGCGAGCATATCATCGGAGACTCTGTGTGTGTGTGTGTGTGTGTGTGTGTGTGTGTGTGTGTGTGTCCCAGAAGCCTCCCTCCCCTCATCCTGAGATCACTGTGTATATTTATGCTCTCACAGCAGCTTCTCTGACAGGAAGAGGCCAGAGCTGCGGGCATTTCCCCGCCGGCTGTCATGTTGCTGGAGACCGGAGCAGAACCGGATGGGGCACTGAGTCCTGTGAGTAGGATACATCATAACCCCAACATACGGCTCCTCCTGACTCGAGGGAATAAGATAGAGCAAGGGAAATATTGGAATCGCCAGAGAACATCCAAATGCTTGTCCCTACCAGCGATGTGGTCAGAAAATCACTTAGTTTATCTTCCGTTTTAATAATACTTTGTGTTGTGCGCAGAGTAATTGTGTAAACCAGTGATTTTTAAAATACAGTGGCACCTCGAGATACGAGTGCCCTAACATACGAGATTTTTGAACTACAAGCCGTCGAGCGATCGATTTTTGCTTTGAAATACGAGCACCATTTGAGATAGGAGTCATCGCGCGGATCGGCCGGCTGCACACGACCCACCAGTTTACCGAGACTCGAGCGTCTCATAGTTTCCCACGCCTCAAGGTTACGGAACGAATTAAATTCATATCTCGAGGTACCACTGTATATTTTATTGATTTTTTACAGAGAGGAAGGGAGAGGGATAAAGAGTTAGAAACATCGATCAGCTGCCTCCTGCACACCCCCCACTGGGGATGTGCCCGCAACCAAGGTACATATCCCGGACCGGAATGGAACCCGGGACCCTTCAGTCCACAGGCCGACGCTCTATCCACTGAGCCAAACCGGTTCGGGTGAACCAGTGATTTTTAACAAGGCTCCGCAAGAATTTTTAAAACATGCAATACCTGATTATTCAGTCAGGGGCCCCGACATCTTTTCTTCAAGATTATCAAATTAAAGCATGAGAAGAGCCCATGCAACAATAGCCATCCTGTGTGAATGCCCTTGTCTTGAACCATAAACATACAGATCATATAAGAGAACCACAACTTATTGGTAACGTTGCATACTAAGCTTGGGTCTGATTGGTACCAGGAATCCTTACATACAAGTACAGCGGTACCTCGAGATACAAGTGCCCTAACATACGAGATTTTTGAGATACAAGCCGTCGAGCAAGCGATTTTTGCTTTGAAATACGAGCAACATTTGAGATAGGAGTCATCGCGCAGATCGGCCGGCTGCACACAACCCACCAGATTACCTCGACTCGAGCGTCTCATAGTTTCCCACGCCGCAAGGTTATGGAACGAATTAAACTCGTATCTCGAGGTACCACTGTATAGGCACCTGCTTTGTAAAAAGACGCGCTGTGGAGCAAAAAGAGTGGGCAATTACTATTATTTTCCTGTAAATCAATAAAAATCGTATCTGTTTTTGTCACATCAGCAAAAACCGTAATACATGTTTTGGTGTGTGGCGGAACTTTGGCAGTTTAGGTGTGCCACGAGATGAAAAGGACTGTGAACTAAATGAGACAATGCCCACAGGACACTTTGCGATGACTGTAAGGCACGAGTGCTGCCTAGGAAAGTTGGTGAGAGAGAATGATAAGCACCCCCTTCTCACCTCGCCTGGCCCTCACACACAATCTCAGCTCTGAGCAGCTGATTCTGCCCAAGGGGACCGCAGCAGCATGCCAAAAAACACACAATAGACTCATCTGCTAAAATAGTTTGCGCAGTGCTAAATAGTCTGCAATGTCCTTTAACCAGCATGTTTTATCTTACCACCTCAAGGCATACATACCAGCCTCTCCATTTTATAAGCAAGGAAGCTGACGCTGAGAGAGGTTAACTAACCTAATAAGCTAACCTTATTAGAAGAACTGGATCTAGCACTACCATACAAGGATATCTACTGCCTATTCGATTCACCAATATATTGAACATATATTTCTTGAGAACTCACTTCTAGGCTAAAGATGCACCACCCTAGCTGGTTTGGCTCGGTGGATAGGGCATCTGCCTGCAGACCAAAGGGTCCCAGGTTAGAATCTGGTCAAGGGCATGTGTCTTGGTTGCAGGCCCCTCCCCACCCTGAGCCCTGGTTAGGGCTCATGCAGGAGGCAACCAATCAGTGGGTTTTTCTCACATCGATGTTTGTCTCCT
The DNA here is from genome assembly GCA_011751065.1 of Lasiurus cinereus. Taxonomy (NCBI): domain Eukaryota; kingdom Metazoa; phylum Chordata; class Mammalia; order Chiroptera; family Vespertilionidae; genus Lasiurus; species Lasiurus cinereus. Next base: position 23,617,356 of record JAAGEH010000417.1, read on the forward strand.
TCTTTCCCTCTCTCTTCCACTCTCTCTCTCTAAAAAAAAAAAAAATCAATGGAAAATATCCTCAGGTGAGCATTAACAAGAAGAAGAACAAAAGACACACCAACGACCTAAATAGGCAATGCTTTTGCCTTCAGGAAGTTCATCTTCCAGAGAAGGGTGGCTGACCATAAACTAATAGACACGTCGCCATGCAATGCATCCCACATCAGTGCGTGCTGAGGAGAAACCCGGAGCAGGGAACGGGGGGGAGGAGAGGGACAAGATGCTAGGGGTGAAGATGCTATGAGTCTACACCTCAGCGGAGTCTGATGTTAGGAGGTGGCCAGTGTGAAGGTGCCTGAATGAGGTCAGGGATTGAGCCCTGCCAGTATCTCAGGGGAGTGGGGTCTCAGCAGAGCAATCAGCAAGTACAATGCAAAGGCACAGCCCTTAGGTGAGACCCAGCAGCCTGCTCCAGGACCAGCAAGCAGGGGGGCGGGGTCAGCGGGGTCAGCTGACCAAACAAGAGGATCATGGGTACAAATGAAGATGCTCACAGAGGGGGGAGACGGACTGCGGGGCCTCTTGCTGGCCTATGATTTTATTCTGAAGGAGCCTCTGCTTCGGGGGTCTCTGGGGTTACTTGTTGGCACGTGGGCAGGTGAGGTGTCAGTTCTCCTCCATGTTCGCAACTTCCACCTGAGAATATCCATCATTTCCTTAAATACTCTCATCTTTAATTTAACCTGAGGATGGAGATAGAAGAATTCTTTTCTCAGCTAGGAAGCTCAAAATGAATTGTGTGCATTTCACCTACAGTCTAATAGTTAGTTCTCCCCGTTAATGAAATAATCCTCCAAAGAGGCACCCTCATTCATACAGAAAGTCTGGAGTCCCGATGCAGGAAAACGCCCCAATCCACCAAGAGTTGCTTCTCCTTGGAATGAATAAGCCCCTCTTACTCCAAGTGGAATGGATGGCTGTCCTTACCTCATCCCAGTACGCCAATCAGGTGCCACTTAACACACTCCCCAGCCATTCTGAGAAATTAGATCAATCCCCCCTTTGCCCATTAAAAGGCTTATAAACAGTTGCGGCATCAAATTAGTGCTGGTAGATTTCTCCAACTTGGAACATGTTAAAATGCTCAGTTGGGGAAGGGAATCAATTGGGCCAGACAGGGTGTTGGAAGTTAGACTATTTGTCTATTTTACGGTCTTACACTGTGGTGTGTGTGTGTGTGTGTGTGTGTGTGTGTGTGTGTGTTTACATTTCAGCCGATGTACAGTTTGTATAAACCAATGCATGATGGGGGCAAGATCTACCCACAGAGTGAGCGGTTATTGTTTGAAGACTCAGAAAGGGCCTGTATGTACCTGTACCTTTGAAACTCGTAAGGAAGAATCTTGTGCTTTTCCTACCTCCTAAAGCTCTGTCGTCTGACTTTAAATTTATGTGGGAGCTGAGTGATTACTCAGGAAAGAGACTGTGCATCCAAATAACTGTACTCCAGGCACAAACACCAGGCCTGGCTAGATGCCTCTCCTCCCAAACTCATCAGACCGTTAACAGTTCTTCAGTTGCTTTTTGTTGTTGTTCTTTTTCTTTCTTTCTTTCTTCCTTTGTGCATTCTTTTGAACTATAAACAAAAAATAAAATGCCGAAGAAGAGAAGACAGAGTCCGGGCTATTAACCTAGGGTCCGTGATCCCCTCCAAGGGGCCTGTGAGTAGAATTTAGGGTGGTGAATCAACTTCAATGGGGAGGAAATGTCCATCCTTATGCCCCCTCCACCTTAATGGCAAGGTAGCACAGCCTTTACTTATGATTAATGGGAAGCGATCACAGGGGCATCAGCAGTTCCTGTGGCTTAACCGCAGAGAGAAATCACAGTGTTTTCATCTCACATTACACTTGTTGCCAATATCTTGAAATATGCTTTTTCACTCAACACTTCTTCAAAGTTATTGTTGGACTCATGGCTAGACTTTTATTTAATGCAATAATCATGAAGTGCATGCTCCACCACATGTTTAATATTTCAATAACTGCCTGCTAATATAGTGGTGCCTCGAGATACGAGTGCCCTAACATATGATATTTTTGAGATACAAGCCGTAGAGCGAGCGATTTTGGCTTTGAAATACGAGCAACATTTGAGATAGGAGTCATCGCGCGGATCGGCCGGCTGCACACGACCCACCAGTTTACCACGACTGGAGCATCTCATAGTTTCCCACGCCTCAAGGTTACGGAACGAATTAAACTCTATCTCGAGGTACCACTGTACATTTGTTTGCTTTGGAATTCTAGGTGTATATCAAAGGTGGTCCAGGGCTTAGAAACGCCGGGGATGCCTTTCCGAAGAGACCGGGTGGAGCGTCCCCTGTGGGTAGGTCCACACCCACAGACTTCCCCCTGCGCCCCCAACCCCGGCACCTGAAAGTCTAAGAGAGTTCACATTGAGTGTGATAGTTCTTTTTAAAATTTCTATTCTGGTTAAAAATCCCCACCCAAGGATATTTTCCCAGTGATTTTCAGAGAGAGTGGAGGAGGGAGAGAAAGACAGAGAGAAATATTGATGTGAGAGAAAGACATCAATGGGTTGCCTCCCGCATTCGCCCTGATGAGGGCCCCAGGCCGGGGAGGAGCCTGCCACCGAGGTAAGTGCCCCTGGTCAGAATCAGTCACGGGAGCCTTTGGTACCCAGGCTGATGCTCTATTCACTGCACCAAACCGGGTAAGGCTAAGTGTGACATTTTTTATGCACATAACAGCACAGAACACATTAATTCATAATATAAAAAGAATATGATTTTCAATAAAGTAGTTATTATTCCCAGCACTCTGTTATGCATTTCACTTAAAACAGTGGTTCTCAACCTTCCTAAGGCCGCGACCCTTGCATACAGTTCCTCATGTGGTGGTGACCCCCAACCATGAAATTTTGCTACTGTGATGCATCGTGATGTAAATATCTGCATTTTCCGATGGACTTAGGCGACCCCTGTGAAAGGGTCGTTCGACCCCCAAAGGGGTTGCGACCCACAGATTGAGAACCGCTGACTTAAAATCTCATTCTTAAAACACACACACACACACACACACACACACACACACACACCATAAGTGAGCACTATTTTTCCCCGTTTGATGGAGTGGAGCTGCAATCCAGGAAGGTGAAATACCTTGTCCAGGAACACTTCAGATTCCTCCTCAGCTAAAGTTGGCTGGATGCTGGGGATGAGTTCCATGTGCTATTCTTTCATGGGATGAAGGAAGGGAAGGGCGGATGGGAAGGGCTTGCAGATAAGTGGTTTTCTGAGTAGTTTACAGACCCTGCAGTTCCCTGAGACTTTTCCAGGGGATCTGGGAGGTCAAAGGCTCTTCTCAACACAATCCTATGACATGATGTGCCCTTCTCAGTATGCGCATGTGCACAAGCAATAGTGGGTAAGGCTTCTCGTTCCTCAGCCTGAATCGAAGCGGTGGGCCCGAGTGTATTGGTTGGCACTGCACACTCTCACACAGACATGCTCTTTTCACTGAAGAATATCCCGGATGAAGCCTTGCGTGTGAGTATATATTATTGATTTTTTACAGAGAGGAAGGGAGAGGGACAGAAAGTCAGAAACATCGATGAGAGAGAGAGACACATCGATCAGCTGCCTCCTGCACGCCCCACACTGGAGATGTGCCCGCAACCAAAGTACATGCCCCCAACCGGAATCGAACCTGGGACCCTTCAGTCCGCAGACCAATGCTCTATCCACTGAGCCAAACCGGTTCCAGCAATGATACCTATTTTTAATATTCCGTATAACAATACAGGAAACATAACACAGCACTTCTGCATAAAGCCTGAACTGTGTACTCTCTGGTTTCTAACCCCCCAAAACACAGGGCAGCAGAGAAAAGCAATGGTGTGATGGCTTGAATTGTGAGCTGAACTGGATACTTTTTTTTTTTTTTAAGAAACGCTATTTTTCCTTGAATGAACTATAGGCAGATGTTGGTTATTCAGAATTGGCATCTCACAGACACTTTCTCCGAGAGGAATGAAGTGCCACTTCAAGGAAAACAATTGGTGGTATTTATTGCCAGTGATACAATTTCAGCTTTCATGGGGAAAATAAGGATTTTTGAAAAACTTGAATTCATTACCATGAACTCGACAGCCTCCAATTATTTAAAGACTTTTCAGATGAGATTGGTGGTGTTAGTAATGAGTGTTATATTTTAAGTTGGGTAATGAAATGTGTCAATACTCAGAAGATCTGCATAACTCTTGAAACCAATGTTTTCCAAATGTCCACTGGATGATTTTACAAAATTGGGAATGGTAAAGTATCCAAGTGCAAGATCAACCAGTGGACGGATATTGAGATAAGATTTACATCTCAAAAAAAATGTCCTTTTTAAGTTTACAAGTCAATGCACTTAAGTATATATTCAGAGGTATGCAATTATCGCAAGAAACTAATTTTAGAACATTTCTATCACCCACTTATAAACCCCTTATCCATTTACAGTGACTTCCTACACACTCCAAGTGCTAAGCAGCCAATAATCTATTTTCTGTTTCTACAGAATTGCCTTCTCTGGTTATCTCATATAAATAGAATTATAAAGTACGTGTTCTTTATGACTAGTTTCTTTCGCTTATTATAAGGTTTTCAATGTGTATACTTATTGTAGCATGTATCAGTACTCCATTGGTTGTGTGTGTGTGTGTGTGTGCTTGAATTGTCAAATAGCATTCCATTATATGGATATACCCCATTTTTTATCCCTTCACTAGTTAATGGACATTTGTGTTGTTCCCGCTTTGGGACTATTGTGAATAATGCTTTTACCAATACTTGCGTACAAGTCTTTGCATGGACATATGCTTGCATTTCTCCTGAATGAATACACAAGAGTTGAATTGCAGGGTCACATGGCATGTCCATGTTTCACATTTTGAGGAACAGCCAAAATGACGGAATTATTTTATATTCCCACCAGCAATAAATGCAGATTCCACAGTTTTCATGTCCTCCCCACCACATGTTATTGTCCAATTTATTATAACTGTACTAGTGTGTGTGAAGTAGTAGCATGGGGATTTTAATTTACATTCCCTAAATGACTAATGATGCTGTTTTTCATGGGTGTGTTCGCCATTCACAGATCTTCTACATTCAAACTCTTTCCCTACGTTTAAAAACTATTTAAACGATCTAAAACGCTTATTGTGAAGTACTTATAGATCCACAGGAAGTTACAAAGTTAGTACAGGGAAGAGCAGTTGATTTTAACGTAACAGAGACCATTTAGTTAATGTAGTTTCAAATTTGATATTGCAACTCTCATAAATTACCACTTGTGGAGTTTTGGTATATGTCAAAGAAGTAAATACACAATTATCTTAAGTCTATTAAAATATTCAGTCCTTTTCCAAATACAATCTGTGCGAAGGCAGGTTTTCTTACGGACTTCAAACGAATGATACATCACAACAGATTCAATGTAGGAGATAGGAGAATGTAGCTGTTTGCTAAGAGATTGTGAAAAAGTACGATGTCACTCACTGATTTCAATGGAGAAAAGTAGAGCGATTTGTTGTTTTTTTATAAAAATGTAATATGTGAACATACAATGGACGTTTACGGTTCACTGAAAACTGAACAAATGTTTCAATGTTCACTATGGAAATATTGGTAGAGACAGCCCATGTGAACAAACCCTCTTTGGACTTCTCAAGCGCTTTCAGTCTTCCAAGGGGTCCTCAGACAGAAACATGTGAGAGATGCTGATGTCAGCCCTGAGAAGACAAGGCGGTGGGCACAGGCCTGCATCCTTGGGGGAGAGGGCCGGTTATCTGAGAGCCTGGCGAGGACTCACAGCTCTCCTGGCCTGTGCTTGCTGCTTCCGGAGAGGCGATGCCACGCCTACTCCTTTCCCCCATGGATGCAACAACCATCACTGAAAGAAGCAAGGGACCAGTGGTTCTCAACCTTCCAAAGGCCGCGACCCTTGCATACAGTTCCTCATGTGGTGGTGACCCCCACCCATTGACATTCTGCTACTGTTATGCATCGTGATGTAAACATCTGCATTTTCCGATGGTCTTAGGCGACCCCTGTGAAAGGGTCGTTCGACCCCCAGGTTGAGAACCGCTGCGAGGGAGGAAGAGATCATGCATCCTGGTTTTCTGTGTACTAAATGAAAACTCGCATCCCTATCGTACCCCTACAACACTCGCGTAAATGCCGCCCTGGTCCCTTCTCTCGTGTTCTGTTGTCCCCTCCCAGCTCAGTCAGGGTCCCCAGGCCCCCTTCTCCCCTCTCACAGCAGCCCTGCCACTGCATCTTCTTCATCTGCCTGTGACATCCCTGCACCCATTTCCCCACCACATTTGGCTGCAGGTGCGGGCATCGTCTTCAGCGATGTCTCCCTTCTTCCGCCCAAGCAGGCACAGGCGGCCTGCAAATCAGAGGCCTATTGCTACACACTGCGGAGAACAGGAAGGGCAGTGCCAGGGAATCCCCCCCCACACACACCCAAAGATCAGGCTGTAAGCCTCCATGCAGGGTCTGACTTCGCCAGAAGAGAACAAGCAATATCGGCTTTGGCATCAGAAATCAAAATCCAAGCCCTTGACTCTGACAGCTTCATTTGGCCTTTGGGAATCTCAATTTCTCACCTATGCAATGGGTGTTACGAATTCTTCTCAGGTTAACTGAAAAACTGCATATACAAGTATTTTAAAATTTAAAAAAAAACTATATCAACGTAAGCTATTGTTATTAAATCTAATAGTGCTCTTTTATACCTAACTCAATGGGTCATGGTGGTATTTCATAAACCAACTTAAACACACGTGACTGCAGGTTAACACAGCACAGAAATGCCAAAGATTCTAAGTAGCAATGTTAATCTCTACACTTGGAACTCCAGAAACAGCATTCTAAATGATCTTCCTTTAAGGAGTTAATAATGCTCGACTTTGATCAGTTTCCATATTAAATGCATTTTTTTTCCTCTCATGGTTGGATTTCTCTCTGAAATATAGATATTTACTTTCTTTCATTGTATAATTTGCTGAGAACCACAACAGAAAAACACACAAATAAAGCAGCTATAATTCTTGTGACTTAAAATGATAGTGATGATGAATGAATGAATAATGAGGAGGAGGAGGAGGAAGATGAAGGAGAAGGAGGAGGAGAAGGAGGAGGAGGAGGAGGAGGAGGAGAAGGAGGAGGAGGAGAACTCATATCAATTTTAGGGAAAAGCAAACTGAAGAAAGCAAAGGAAGGGAGAAACATCCAAATGAGGCCCCAAATCAATATGCACACCTTGCATGCTGTGCTGAGTTTCTTCACCTGCCCCTCGAGCAAGCATTCAGGACTGAAGGTAACAGATTTTCAGAAATATGCCTTCTCTGGGGAACACATTAGGTCACCATGCCTTAAATGCGGGGTGACTGTATTAAAAGAAAACAGTCAAGTTATTTCAATTGCCTGGACTGTGCAGAGGAAGAGAATCAATTTCTAAGTTAACTGGGTCCCCAGCCACCTCCAGCGGCGCAGGGTAGACTTTATATGCTGCAATGCACTCCCCAGGCCTGAGAAAACTGGTTTGGACTTTGAAAAGAAGTGGGGTCTTCTCTGTGCAAAGAAGCTCCCTGTGTAGCACCTGTGTTCCGAGGAAATGCCAGGAAGAAGCCAGGAGTTGATAATCACAGGCCACACCTCAACTGCCCGCATAAAATTCCAGACTTCAGCCCTGGCCCGTTTGGCTCAGTGGATAGAGTGCTAGCCTGTAGACTCAAGGGTTCTGGGTTTGATTCCGGTCAAGGGCACATGCTCAGGTTGTGGGCTCAATGCCCAGGATGGGATGTGCGAGAGGCAGCCAATCAATGATTCTCTCTCATCACTGATGTTTCTAACTCTCTATCCCTCTCCCTTCCTCTCTAAAAGTCAATAAAAACATATATTTTTTAAAACTATATTTTATTGATTTTTTTTTTTTACAGGGAGGAAGGGAGAGGGATAGAGAGTTAGAAACATCGATGAGAGAGAGACATCGATCAGCCGCCTCCTGCACGCCCCCTACTGGGGATGTGCCCGCAACCAGGATACATGCCCTTGATGGGAATCGAACCTGGGACCTTTCGGTCCTCAGGCTGATGCTCTATCCACTGAGCCAAACCGGTTTTGGCAAACATATATTTTTTAAAAAATTCCAAACTTGGGCTCAGAAACAGGATTACTTTTTGTAAGAGGTGATTATGAGAGAAAACCACAAATATATCATTGTATTCCTCTATACCCTCTACATTTTCGGGGACAAGTTTCAACATTCTATTGCCAGCATTTTACCGGTTCTGAATTTTGTAAACGTTTGCTGTTTCTGGAAAGGATTTGCCACGCCTACTTTCCCCCGTTCTTGGCTCTTCAATGAGCTCAGCTCCCTAACACAAATACTAACCCTTTTACTTTCTGCTTCCCATTCATTTAAAATATAAGGGAGGGGGGGAGGCAGTAGAACAGTTTAATAATTGCACCCGCAAACACTGCTGTCTACCTCAGGAAGGCTGCTAAGAGTAGACCGTTCATTGGTCCCTAGACAATACTTCATAAGATCCTTGAAAGGTTAATTCGTCAGGTGCATTAATTCAGAAAAGCCTGCACGGCACATATGCACAGCAGGTTAGGAGAGTCGGGGCATAATTACATAACTGTCTTTTTTAGAGCCGAGGAGAGGGGAGTTGGAGGTGCTTTGCTGAGATGGTCCACTGATGTCATTCTCTCTCTAAGACCTTAATAACCTGCAGACAGCCTCCGGATTCCTCAGGTTCCTGAACCCGAGGCAGAACAAAGGCCTGTAGGACCCGCTTTTATCTCAAAAGTGAGGTTACACTCAATGTCCATGGATCCATATCCTACGTGGCTTAGTAACTGATTTTTTAAAAATATATTTTATTAATTTTTTTACAGAGAAGAAGGGAGAGAGATAGAAAGTCAGAAACATCGATGAGAGAGAGACATCGATCAGCAGCCTCCTGCACGCCGCACTGTGGAGATGTGCCCGCAAGCAAGGTACATGCCCCCGACCGGAATCGAACCCGGGACCTTTCAGTCCGCAAGCCAACGCTCTATCCACAGAGCCAAACCGGTCCCGGCTTAGTAACTGATTTTTAAATGAAACACCATTTGACATGACTTTTTCTTTTTTTTTTTAAAGAAAGGGTGTTCTTAAGTCATTGGATAGAGGCAAAATGTGATAACCTTATTAAATTACCTGCCCTTGCAGACGGGGTAATGTACAGGCCTGTCCCCCGAAGGCCTGCATGGAGGCAAGATGCATGGGGAGAGCGCCTGCCATCTATTGTGTCGGCTTCAAGGTGAGTCTGACAAAAGGAAATGCTCCCTCTCAAAGCCCCGGAGGACAAGGGACTCTTGAACTAGTGAGATTGAGGCGGCAGGAAAGGCACCGCTTAGGAATATGTTTAATATCCCCGAGTTAATTTTAACAACAACAACAAAAGCAGCTGGGACTCTCGGGGACTTTGAAAGACGGGGGATTCACATAAGTGCACTTAGCAGTTGACTGTCGCTGTCTCACGCACAAGAGTTTGTCACTACTACCTCAACCAGCTTTGAAACTGGACATGTGAAAAAGTCACAGCCTACTAGAAGGCAGCCAGTGAGTACAGTGGTACCTCGAGATACGAGTTTAATTCATTCCGTAACCTTGAGGCGTGGGAAACTATGAGATGCTCGAGTCGCGGTAAACTGGTGGGTCGTGTGCAGCCAGCCGATCCATGCGATTACTTCTATCTCAAATGTTGCTCGTATTTCAAAGCAAAAATAGCTCGTATCTCAAAAATCTCGTATGTTAGGGCACTCGTATCTCGAGGTACCACTGTATTTCCTTGGTTGTTTGAGGGAGGAAGTGCGTTTTCCTTTTCCCTAACATGAAACAAAGATCCAGTTCCGGAGGGAGTTGGAGAAAGTGTAACTGATGCGCTGTGCAAGCTGATGATGTGCTAGAACGTGGCAGACATTTTCATCTACTGTATCTCATTTAATGCTGAGGTAGATAGTGGTGTGCCTCCTTTTACAGATAAAGAAATCAAAGCTCAAGATGTTCAATAACGGGGGCCACTTATTTAAGTTAAATGCCCCAGTTTGTAAACAGCAGGCCGCAGAATGTTGTACGACAATGCCCTTACTTGACAAAATAGGGGACAGTGTAAGGCAGTGGTTCTCAACCTTCCTGAGGCCGCGACCCTTGCAAACAGTTCTTCATATGGTGGTGACCCCCAACCATGACATTTTGCTACTGTTATGCATCGTGATGTAAATATCTGCATTTTCCGATGGTCTTAGGCGACTCCTGTGAAAGGGTTGTTCGAACCCCAAAGGGGTCGCGACCCACAGGTTGAGAACCGCTGGTGTAAGGTGTCTTTAAGCCCAGGGATTGGCCTTGTATTTGGGCTTCTTCATTGACTCGCTGAAGATCACTTCTGAATCTCAGTTTCCTTAACAGAAAAACAGAACTATAACTCCTATATGTAAAGGCTATAGTATGTCTTCAAGATCACTATGAATTGCTCTACCTACACAAATGCACATCAACACAACAATACATACACCCACATACACGTGCATAACATATACATGTTTGCATGTCAGTATATCATAGAACCTGACACAGAATGGGAGGTCCACTAATTAAACTGCTTCAGCAGTTGTTGTTTTTTTAATATATCTTATTGATTTTTTTAGAGAGGAAAGGAGTGAGATAGAAAGTCAGAAACATCGATGAGAGAGAGACATCGATCAGCCGC